>CM051264.1:18554132-19224132 GCA_027921565.1 Artemia sinica | reverse complement strand
CGACTTAAAAATGGCACTAGCCACTCCAATTTCAAATCAATTGAGCCCTTTTCGAAGTTTCTATGACAATGCCTTCTATAAAAACCTTATATGCCCCCAAGGCATAACTTAAAACCCTTGCCCTGAGGGTTGTGGGGGAGTGTCCTCAAAAACATATTTTCTATCTGGAAATCAACTACAAAATGGCTATCTAAAAATTTTGATTGGATGTGTTTGGGGGAGTGATGGGCGTGGGGTGGGGGGGGCTAGTTGCCCTCCAATCACTTTCGACTATGAAAAAGGGTAATAGCCCTTCGAATTTCCAATTGAATGAGCTTGTTTTGAAGTTTTTACAACAACGCCTTCTATAAAAACCTTATATACCCCCAGGGCACAACTTAAACCCTTGCCCTGAGGGTTGTGGGGGAGTGTCCTCTCAAAAACATATTTTCTATCTGGAAATCAACTACACTGAACAAAATGGCTATCTCAAAATTTTGATTGAATGTGTTTGGGGGAATGATGGGTGTGGGGGGGGGGGGGCTAGATACCCTCCAATCACTTTCAACTATTAAAAATGGCGCTAGAACTCTCAATTTCCAATCGAATGAGCACCTTTTGAAGTTTCTATGACAACCCCTTCCGTGTGAAGTGCCCTGCTCTAAAGGAAAATAATAATACATAGTACATTGTACCAACATTGTTCTTACATGCCCTCAGGGCATAACTTAAAACCCTTGCCCCGAGAGTTGTGGGGGAGTGTCCTCCTCAAAAACATATTCTATATCTGGAAATCAACTATGCTGAACAAAATGGCTATTTCAAAATTTTGATTGGATGTTTTTGGGGAATGATGGGCGTGGGGGGCTAGTTTCCCTCCAATCACTTTTGACTATTAAAAAGGGCACTAGAAATCTCAATTTTCAATCGGATGAAAAAAAATAATACATAGCACATTGTGCCAACATTGTTGTTACATGCCCTCAGGGCATAACTTAAAACCCTTGCCCTGAGGGTAGTGGGGGAGTGTCCTCCTCAAAAACATTTCTATCTGGAAATCAATTTGAAGGTACTAGCCCTTCAAATTTTCAATCGAATGAGCCTGTTTTGAAGTTTTCTACGACAATGCCTTCTATAAAAACCTTATATGCCCCAGGGCATAACTTAAAACCCTTGCCCTGAGGATTGTGGGGGAGTGTCCTCCTCAAAAACATATTTTCTATCTGGAAATCAACTACTCTGAAGAAAATGGCTATCTCGAAATTTTGATTGGATGTGTTTGGATGGGCGTGGGGGGGGGGGGGGGGGGCTAGTTGCCCTCCAATCACTTTTGACAATTAAAAATGGCCCTAGAACTCTCGATTTCCAATCGAATGAGCCCCTTTTGAAGTCTCTACGACGACCCCTTCCATATGAAGTGCCCTGCTCTAAAGTAAAAAAATAATATATGGTACATTGTGCCAACATTGTCCTTATATGCCCTCAGGGAATAACTTAAAACCCTTGCCCCAAGGGTTGTGGGGGAGTGTCCTCCTCAAAAACATATTTTCTATCTGATAATCAACTAGGCTGAACAAAATGGTTATCTCAAAATTTTGATTGGATTTGTTTGGGGAAATGATGGGTGTGAATCACTTGTGACTATTAAAAAGGGCACTAGCCCTTTGAAATTCAAATCGAATGAGCCTTTTTTGAAGTTTTTAAAACAACACCTTCTATAAACACCTTATATGCCCCCCAGGCATAACTTAAAACCCTTGCCCTGAGGGTTGTGGGGAGTGTCCTCCTCAAAAACACGTTTTCTATGTGGAAATCAACTACGCTGAACAAAATGGCTATCTCAAAATTTTGATTGGATGTGTTCTGGAGAATGATGGGCGTGGGGGGGGGGGGGGGGTAGTTGCCCTCCAATCCCTTTCGACTACTAAAAAGGCACTAGAACTCTCAATTTCCAATTGAATGAGCCCCTTTTGAAGTTTCTACGATGACCACTTCCATATGAAGTGCCCAGCTCTAAAGAAAACAAAATAATAAATAGTACATTGTGCCAACATTGTTCTTATATGCCCTCAGGGCATAACTTAAAACCCTTGCCCCGAGGGTTGTGGGGAGTATCCTCCTCAAAAACATATTTTCTATCTGGAAATCAACTATGCTGAACAAAATGGCTATCTCTAAATTTTGATTGGATGTGTTTGGGGAAATGATGGGCATGGGTGGAGGCTAGTTGCCCTCCAACCACTTTTGACTATTAAAAGGCACTAGCTCTTTGAATTTCCAATCAAATGAGCCTTTTTTGAAGTTTCTATGACAATGCCTTCTATAAACACCTTATACACCCCCAGGGCATAACTTAAAACCCTTGCCCTGAGGGTAGTGGGGGAGCGTCCTCCTCAAAAACAGATTTTCTATCTGGAAATCAACTACACTGAACAAAATAGCTATCTCAAAATTTTGATTGGATGTGTTTGGGGGAATAATGGGCGTGGGGGGGGGGGGGTTGCCCTTCAATCACTTTTGACTATTAAAAAGGGTACTAGCCCTTCAAATTTCTTCTTAAAAAAAGCACCTGGAATCCTAAATGGACTCCTTTTGGCTTCTAACTGCACTTTTCTTCTTCTTCGTTAGAAATCACTTTGACTCCATCATTTGGTGTCTTTCTGACCTCCAAGTTGGTGGATTCTCCTCCATGTCATTAAAATTATATTCTTCCAAGGGGGGGGGGAGAAAACTAAATTGTCATTTTCATAAGGGCCAAACAAGGGAAGCGTAGGGTCCTGCTACCATTTCCCTGCAATTTAAGAGTAAACTCGGCAGGTACCTCTATGGCTCTTGCGACAGGACCCTCCCCTTCTTCTGCTTGTCGACCCCTCTTCATTAAAGAGACAATACTTTGGAAGATGTTACTCAAGCAGGAGCCAAAGCAGGAGGAGGCTTTCTATAAGGATGGCGGTTTCTAATTGCATCTCTAAGTACGATTGAATAATTTTGAGCAAGCTGTGGGTTGATCGACTCATGCAGTCTCTGCAGCAAGAATGTCCACTTTTTTGTTATAGTGGATGCCTACATGGCTAGGAATATGCTGGAAAGCCACTGCTACGTCAATCTTATATAGAGAATCAATCTGTCCTCTTATCTCCTGCAAATTAGTGTCCTTTGCATTCCAGGTTAAGGTTTTGATTAGTTTAAGAGCAGTCTGAGAATCCGAGAAAATTGCTACTTTGCTGAAATAGAGAGGAATATTTTTGACCGCTTCTAGTGATTCAACTATTGCTGCCAGTTCAGCCGTCAAAACAGAGGAGTTCAGTGGGAGAGGCTTTTGAATGGACAGAGAGGTCTGTGGAATTATTTCTGCTGCGGTAGATTTATTCCCTACTAGAGATCCATCAGTATAAATGTGCAGATGATCTTTAAACTCTGTAGCCTTTTTTCTTAAAAATTCAGCCCTAATTAGTTAGTGTGGGATATTCTCCAATCAAATTTTTCAATCGAAAATTTCCAATCGAATGAGCCTGTTTTGAAGTTTCTACAACAGCGCCTTCTATAAAAACCTTATATGCCCCCAGGGCATAACTTAAAACCCTTGCCCTGAGGGTTGTGGGGGAGTGTCCTCTTCAAAAACACATTTTCTATCTGGAAATCAGCTACTCTGAACAAAATGGCTACCTCGAAATTTTGATTGGATGTTTTTGGGGGAATGATGGGCGTCTGGGTGGGGGGGGGGGGCTAGTTGCCCTCCAATAACTTTTGACTATTAAAAAGGGCCCTAGAACTCTCGATTTCCAATCGAATGAGCCCCTTTTGAAGTCTCTACGACGACCCCTTCCATATAAAGTGCCCTGCTCTAAAGTAAAAAAATAATATATGGTGCATTGTGCCAACATTGTTCTTATAGGCCTAGGCCCTCAGGGCATAAATTAAAACCCTTGCCCCAAGGGTTGTGGGGGAGTGTCCTCCTCAAAAAGATATTTTCTATCTGGAAATCAACTATGCTGAACAAAATAGTTATCTCAAAATTTTGATTGGATGTGTTTGGGGGAATGATGGGCATGGAGGGAGGGCTAGTTGCCCTCCAATCACTTTCGACTATTAAAAAGGGCACTAGCCACCCCAATTTCCAATCAAATGAGCCCTTTTTGAAGTTTCTACGACAGCTCCTTTGATACGAAGTGCCTGTCAAAGAAAGAAGAAAAAAAAAACATTGTGGCCACATTGTTCTTTACTTAGGCAGTGCTAGCACACTGCCTATGATTCTAGTGTTGTTTTTCCGCCACCTCCTTTATGTGATGCATCACATAATATGAAACCTATTCTGATTACTGATATAATAGTTCTAAAGGAACTTATGTCCCTCAAAATGAATGAATCTGGTGGTCCAGACTGCATTCATCCTTGTATCCTCCATGAATTTCACAGTCTTATTTCAACCTCTTTCCTTGCTGTTAAAGTTACCCTTAAATCTTTCCAGACTAGCTCTGGATTAGAAATCAGTACATTTCATTCCAATATTCAAGACAGGTGGAAAGGACCTTGCTGAAAATTACTAACCCATTAGCATGACACCAGTGGTTGTTAAGGTTCTTGAAAGAATAATCAATTATGCAGTTATTAAACTTTTTGAAGCATGGGATGTAATTGCAACAATGATAATTATTGGATTTGAAAGAGCATTGAACAGAGAATTGAATGGTATATTTATTTTTTATCTGATTTCTATCTTACAAAATAAATTTACAATGAAAACAAGAAACATAATAAAAAAAAAACAAGTTGAAAAAAAAAACAAATGAAAAACCCCTTTTCAGACTGAAAAATGAGACTGTTATAGTAGCAATTAGTGTATTTGGAAAAAACCATTAAAAGGCACAGCAAGCGGTCTATTCATAGCTAGTGAATTAATCATGAAATTGTCAAATTTACTCAATACTCATGCCAAATTTAAAAATTCACTGCCATTGCAATTGAACCCCCCCCCCCCCAAGCTGGTTAATTTTACTAATAGGACAGAAATCAGATAAAAAAATATATATACCATTGAATTTCTTATTTGATGCTCTTTCCTAATTGGGCTAGCCATTTGTCCCTCCCTAGATTTCAAAAAATATTTTGGGATTTATTTTGATTAAAAAAAATCTTCTTTTCTTAGTATTTTCACTGAAAAAAAAAATAGATTATCCATCCCCTATATTTTCCTGAATTGATGCCACTTCTTCAAAGTGGATTTATCAATCTCTTAAATTCTCTAAGAGAAAACAAAAACATATTGGCAGCTAGCAGCTACTTCAGACACTTCCAATGCCAAGAGTTGGCACAGTATAAAATAACACCAAGTGGAATTATTTACCAAGTATGGCCCATACTTGGTAAATACTATATTACCAAATGTATGGCCCATACTTACCCATACTATATGGGTAAAGTGGAAGTTTAGGCCCAACAGTATTCAACATCTATGTCAATGATGCATCTTTGAGCATAAAGAATAAGATTGTGTTATATGCAGATGATCTCAAATTACCAAATGCAACCAAGCAGGTCTCAATGTGGGAAAATACCAGGCAACTAGAATTTAACATCCATAAGTGCAAGGGCAGACACTTCAGAACAAACAGTCCTCAGAGCCAATACTTTATGCAATCATGTACTAAACAGTCCCTCAAAAGTAGTCACCATGAAAATATTTGGGAGTTCTTGTTGATAACAAGCTCAAATTTAATTTACACATGCAGTTTGTACCTCCCAAACCCAACCCAAGTCTTGGTGTAACAAAGAGAACATTCTAGAGGAGATCCCTAGCAGTGATTACTAACCTCCTAAAGGGTTTTATTTGACCAAAATAAGAATTTGGGATATACACTGCTACTCTATTTAATAAGCTTGACAAACCAATTCTGGAATTTGTGCAGCAACAAGGAACAAAATGCACAAGGGGTTTTCAAAATTTGTCAGATTATAACAGACTCCAATGACTCAAAATGCCATATCTCACATAGCAACATAAGTGAGGTATCTAGTAACAACATATAAATTGATCTGTGACTAAGATATCATCCTAGACCTTTTCCAGATATTTAGTTCCTCAAGAATGAGAGGGCATCCCATGAAGCTCTACCAAAAACATGCCAAAACCAGGCTGCAAAAAAGTTGTTTTGCCAACCATGTGGCTTGTCTACAGAACTCCTTTGGCTAGAACACAGTCATGTCCCCTAGTATTGAAACCTTCAAGTTAGATGTTGACACAAATCTGTGCAGTAAGCCATGGCTCTCAGTTCAGGATGTGCCCAACAATCTGATTCACTATCACCAGTAAGCAGTATCTACATAATTTGTCCTTAATGTAGCAAATGTTGGCAAAGATAAATTTGGGGCAAAGTTCTAGTTGAGGGGCTTCTTGCTACCTTGGACATTAGCTGAGTAAGGTGAATGAAACTTTTAACAATTAATTCAGGGCCTAAAATACATACTAGGCAGATGTTATTGATCTGCTTCTTCTATGCTTTCCTTATTTCCAGAAAACCTAGAAAATTCCTTAGATGACAGGTCAAAATTTTGACAAAAAATTACCTTAATTTTGGAGTTTTAGTTTTTTTGTTTTTTTTCATTAGCTCTAGTTTTTAAAAATGTACTTCCTATCATTTCTTGGCCCCTACTTTAAAGGTGGCTAGTTTCAGCATGTTTGGGTTTCTGGAAAAAAAAAAATCCACAGAAGAGGAGGTTTCTGGAATTATTAGGAATAGGATGGGAAATTAAAGTCTTTTTCCAAATATAAGTATACAAAGGAGAATTCTTTAGGTTAAATTATCTGCAAGAAATTTTATAGTGGGGGGATTTTCATTGAGGATGGAATTTTATGGGGAGAGGGTATGTTTTATGTGTGAGGAACTTCTCATGGAGGAGTTTCCTGTAAGGGAAGTGAATTCTTCATGGAGGGTATGCCTGATTTACCAGCAATATTTGAAAAATGATCAGAAATTAAATTAAAAAAACACAGGTTTTTCCAATTGAAAGTAAGGAGCAACATTAAAACTTAAAAAAAACACAAATTATTCTGATATGAGGGGGTTTGCCCCTTCCTCAATGCCTCACTGTTTGCCTTTTTGTCCCAATTTTTCAAGAAAAAGTCCTGAAACACAAGGGCCATTAATTAGAATAATAAACTTTTAAAAAGTTATAAATAAAACTTTAGTGTAAAGAGCAAGGTATTGAGAAGGTTGCTCCTTACTTCAAGTTGATTTTTTTTTTTTTTTTATTTAATCATTGAAAGAGTCAAACCTTAAGTGATTTGTAGCTTTAGTAAAATGTTAGGTGATGGGGTTTGTCTATTGGAAAGTAGTTGTGCAAAGTGAATAAAACTCTCAGGAATAAATCCTGAGCCCCAATGGTGCACTGGGAAGGTATTCTGACGTACCAACCTCCACATCTTCCCTCTTCTATTTAATGACCCATTACAACCCTTGTTTCATAAAATAAATTACTTAACTCATTAACAGGGAATTACAACCCCAATTTGGAAACAGAGACCACATTGCAATGAAATGCCAATTTCAACTGTACCCACAAACATTGAACCTTATTAAACATGCTATATAAACTAGAGTCACATCAGGCATGAATTCAGTCATTGTGATAGGTCATTTGTTGAATTTATTACCTTAAATTGCAGCTAGGAGCAATCTAAGGATTTATGGAAGTAGAAGAGACATGGGAGATAATAAAAAATGTGTTGTTGGACATTGCCAATAAAAACACAACTATCATGTGGATACACAAACCAAGAACTCTCTCCTTTATCACCAAAGAAATGAAAATTGCTAGGAACAAGAAAAAAAAACTGTCAACACTCATAAACCAGAACCCACATAGGACTAATTACCCAATTAAGTTCAAAGCTGCAAGGAACAAAGTTTAAGCACTGTCCAGAAAATTGGTAGAGAATTACAAGGAAGCCATTGCAGCACCCTCAAAAACCAACCCCAAGAAGTCCTGGACATTTGCCTCTGCACATAAGTGTGGTAGGCACACAGTTACTGAGCTGGTTTGTAATAGAATCCAGTCAAATGACCCCCAAAAAATTGCCAATGTTTGATTCACCAGTTTACATCAGTATTCATGCCTGCAGACACTTTCCTCTTCCCAACCTCACCACAATACATAACTAACACTCAAGTGTCTCCAATAATAGTGGAGAAGGCTGGGCTTAAATCTCAGCTTAAAAATCTTAATCCAAATAAGTCTTTTGGGCTGGATGGCATTCATCTGCAACTCTTAAAAGAAGCTCACACCCAATTAGTACTGCCACTCTCAAGCTTCTTTGAAAAGTCTATTGACACTAAGGTCATACCATTAGACTAGAAAGTTGCCCATATCTTGCCAATACATAAAGGAGGTGACAGGACCTATACTCCCAATTATTGGCCAATCATCTGACTCATATTATTACATAACTGAGCTCCTTGACCAAAATCTCCCAGTGGATATGGTTCTGCTAGACTTTGCTAAAGCCTTCAATGAAGTCTGTCATCAAAGGCTCCAGTTGAAACTGAAGGCAATAGGTACTGAAGAGAGTGTGGTGGACTGGACTATGTCTTTCTTGAAGGGAAGAAAGCAGCAGGTCAGAGTTTTTAGTGAAGGTGGTGCAGCTTTCTATTCTGAAATAGCAGAGTTCTTAGGTGGGGTGCCTCAACTGTTTTGGGACCTATACTTTTCAATATCTACATTAATGATTCTCCAAAAGTGACAAATAAAGTAAGTCTATATACTGATGACTCAAAACTTATTGGTCCTGTTGACATACAGCAGGGTGTAGCCTTAATAATGTCAGACCTGGATTGCTTTTGCAAATGGGCAAGTACAAGGCATGTTTTTTAAGTAAGTACTGTTTTGGAATTAAAAAAAGACGTGCAAAGATATTGCAATAATTTTACTTTTACATGAAAGCCTATACCTTAATCTACTTTTCTACATAATTTCCGTGAATATTGAGGCACTTGTCATAACGTGGCACCAGTTTTGAATACTCTCCTCATAAAATTTTTCTGCCTGACTTGTTAATCACTGTATCACAACTGTTTTGACTTTGTTATCGTCTTGAAGACGCTGACCACCCAGGTGTTTCTTCAAGTGCAGGAACAAATGGTAGTCGCTGGGCGCCAGATCAGGGCTGTATGGAGGATGATCTAGAGTTTCCCATTTAAAAGATTTGATGAGATCTTTGGTCCGATTAGCCACATGTGGATGGGCACTGTCATGCAGCAAAATGATGCCCTTACTCAACTTGCCACATGTTTTGTTCTTGATTGCATGATGCAGATTGTTCAATGTCTCACAATAAGACGCTGCATTGATTGTCTCATTACAAGGCAGAAACTCCACTAGTAATACTCCTTTTTTGTCCCAAAAAAACTGTGCACATGATTTTCCGGGCAGAAATTGTTTGCTTAAATTTCACTTTTCTGGGTGATGATGAATGTTGCCATTCCATGGATTGCTGTTTTGATTCTCACCCATTTCCTTACCATTCCATCACTCATAATGTTTTGTCTGTAAACTTCACAGATCTCACAATGAATATCAATCAGTTTTACGCCTTTAGCACTAAGAAATCATATAACCACCTGTACTTCACAATCGGTGGGACTCACGATTGTCAGAGGCATCTTAAACACTCAGTAAACAACGTATACAATTAAGAATCAGACTGTAATGGCGTCAGTGCATAGACAAGAGATGTAGGTAACCAGCACACATGCGCAGAACAACAACCATAGCGCTGTGGCGGCGGAATCGCAAAATGGTACTTACTTAAAAAACATGCCTCGTATATAGAGACTTGTGTTTAATGTTGAAAAATGCAAGGTTAAAATTGAGTTGGCAAAAAGAAATTAAGAAAAAAAAAAGAATTTCATATAGGAATTCTGTCCTTTTTTGGTAAATTTGCAGAGTGTTGCATAATTTAGTTAAGATGAAAGTGAAAATTTCATTTGATGCCTTTTTTTATATTTTTAAAAATTCAATAATTGCTTCTGGGGCTAATTGCATCTTGAGCCCTTAAAGGGGCACCACAGCCATCTTACATGAATAATGAAACAGCATAAAAAAGCATCAGATGACATTTTCACATTTATCCTAGCTAAATCATATGGTCATATGGCAAATTTACCTACCCCTCCCCCAATGTGCAAATATATACCCTGTATTGTCAATAGCAAAGTTTTAAATAGCAAAATTCAGTACTATTTTGTTGACAGCATTTGAATAACTTGACAGTAGGAAAACAGTTTGTATTGAAGTTGCATAATAAATGAGGTTTGAATTGTTATAAATAAGTATTTTTGGAATATATTACTCTTGAACAACCTATTTATAAACAAGTGATATGTTTTTCACCACTTTCAATAACTTGACAAGTGTTGATAAATTCTTTGTGTGGTTACAAAAATTTTTTGGGTCCCTTTAAGGGCTCAAGATGTAATTAGCCCCAGAAGCAATTATTGAACTATGAACAAGCATAAAAAAAGGCATCAAAGGATGTTTCAACTTCCATCTTAGCTAAATTATAAGGCCTACTATACTTGGTAAAATTTTACTTTAGCAACTTTTGGCTATCTTGGAAAGGGGTAGGATGGGTCTACAGGATAAAGTATGGGTAAATATTTACCAAATCATATTATTGAGTTATGAATAAAGTGAATATACTACTTGATGCCCTTTTTTATGCTCTTTATGAATATAATAATCATTTTGTCAGAAATGAATTTTAGCCCCCACCCCTATATATACAAATTCAGGGTATATATTTGCACATTAGGGGGGTGGGGGCAATTTTATTTCTGATGTAAATGAGAGGTAAGTTTAAACTTTTCCCCTACCCCCTATTGTGCAAATATATACCCTGAATTGGTATATATAGGCCTAGGGGTTGGGGCTAAAATTCATTTCTGACAAAAATGATTACTCTAAAAAGAGCATAAAAAAGGGCATCAAGTGGTATATTTACTTTAGTCATAACTCAATAATATGATTTGGTAAATGTTTACCAAAGTATGTCCTGGGAAGGTATTTTGAAGTACCTACCTCTACTCCTCTCTCTAGAGGGTCCTGATCTTTGATGACCTTTAAAAACATGTGTGCTATAAAAGTAAAACCTTGCAAAATAGATCTTCTGCTTAAATGAAGTACAATAAAATTGTTTTCAGCTTCACAACTTTGCTCAATCCCAATTTAACCTAGGTTTTAAAGATATGCAATTACATTTCCTAAATTTTGAAGAAGAAAAAACATTGATATAGCTTAAAATTCTACTCAAATAATAGGAATTTGATTTTCAGGACTAAAGCCAGAGAAAAAGAAATGATATTTGAAAATTATCAAGACCCTCTCTAGAGGGAGAAGTAGAGGTAGTCAGAAGTAGACAAGCTTGTCACAGAGCTAAGACAATAGTAAAATTTCCACCTTGAATGAGAGGAACTAAGCGCCTGTTCATGAAATCAAAAGTTTTATTTAAAGCCATATTGCTGGAAAAATTCCCTAGAAAATTGGATAATTTGCAGAAGAAATGATTATCTATAATTTCATTTCTTCAATAAGTCGCATAGGAAGTATCATGACATATGAGCAATGTTGCCGTCAGGCTGGAGCAAGGACCCTTTTTAGAGGTTCCAGCATATTTTTACGATACCTATTTGACCAAAATGTGGCACCAAGGCAGGAGGATCAGGTCCCCCTCCAAAATATTTTTGGAACCCTCATTCCGTTTATTTTTACTCTTTTTTTAAATAAACTTGTTAATTAGGTCCATTATTGGCACCTTTGTCACATTCCCCCCTACCTCCCAAGATTTTGCTGTAGATCTGCCTTTGTGTTACACTGCAATTTTGGGAGCATTTTGATGAATTTTTCAAATATCGGATGCTACCTGAAGAAGAGAACTTCTACTTAATTAGAATACTTGAGTTAGGTGGTTTGTATCCTACTAACACTATTGGAGGAAAGAGCTGGGTGCGTCATATATTAGTATTGATGATATCAGTATTGATTCAGAGTTAAGAGCAATTCAATCGGATAAAATACAAGATTAAATCTGGACTGCTTGCGTAACCAATTTTTACCTGTGTGTGGCTTTGTGCCAAAATTGTGATTATCTTTTTTTGAAGACAAGAAAAATAACTTATTGCTTTGTTACGATACTAGATCAAATTACGGATTACATTTGTACATCGATAAGATCCAAAGTGTGAAAATGACAAACCAAACAATAGAGGCCGAGAAAATGCAAAATGTCCAGTTTTTGCGAGAGATAAATTTCAAACTGGATTTATTACCAGCGCTTTCGGAGAAAGTTAATGCAATTCCTGGACTTTCGAGTAGCATTGCTGCCTTACAAGTGCAGATGAATAACACTAGTATACAGCTATCTAGCAATGCTAAGACAAATGAAGAAATTAAAAAAAGAGATGGAAAATGTGAAATCAGACCTAGTAATGACAAACGGACGAGCCAACCAGCTCGAAGCAGAGCAGAAAAGAACAAATTTGATTATATATAATTATACTCCGCAACACCTTGGCGAGTACACTGTGAAGCAAGAAATAATGGATTTATTAAACCGTACTATGCCATCTCTCGAAAGAAGTCGAGGTGATGTACGTGACATATTTAGACTGAAATCAGGGCCAGTAGTAGTGAAGCTAAACTCGGTCGAAATCAGAGACTACATCTTAAGAAATAGTTCCTTATTGAGAAAGGTAGGTCTATCGATGGTCCCAGATTACACGGCTAAACAAAGAGAAGCCCGTAAACACTTAAAGGAAATTATGAATCTTGCACAGAACGACGGCCGTGATGCAAAGTTACGAGGTGACAAGCTGTTTATCGAAGGCCGACTATTCAGGTGCGATCGAAAGGCTGTGGTTGAGGTTAAAAGTAACTTGGTGCCAGTTAAAAATCTTGGTCCACCTCCTAGTGCTAGGCTCCCAAATGACCCTGCTGTTATCCCGATGGGGCTAGATAGTGATGCCAGTGATAGTGATGCCGACACAGTGATACCATCAACAGTATCGGCAACTAAAAGACCTGCTAATACTGTTATTAGTCCTAATGACCTACATCGACCAGACACTCGTAACGTGGCACCCAGAGGAAACCATTCTCCGAGAAAAGGACTTAACAGAAGACCTCGCAGTGGTTTTTTCCCATGATTTTGTTGATTATAGACAGCGAGTGGTAACAAATATTAATAGTCGCAGTCGTGAGTATTACCATTTTGCCTTTTCCCCGACAGAGGCCAGGAACGAAAAATTCCAAGACTAGTCTAGTGATATTAATGCATTGACAGAAAGCGTAGACGCATAGGAATTAAAGAGCCATATACTGAGTTTAGTGTCATGGAACATACAAGGACTACGTGATAAGTTGCCTTATTTATATGATGAATTACTTTCGTTTGATGTGATCTCGTTTATTGAAACATGGAACGATCATTCTCCTGTATCACCTCTCCCAGGGTATTTGGTTGAACAGGTTGTGCGTAAACCAGCAAGAAATAATAGACATTATGGTGGTATTTTGGTTTTGATTAAATCATCAGCTATGGATAGTTATGAAAGAGTTAATAGTAGATCTGAAAGCTTACTTTGGCTGTGTATTTGTTTTAAATGTGGGAAGAGATTAATTTTGGGTGTTGTGTATATCCCCCCACAAAATAGTTCGCATAGTCGAGAAAATACTTGGGAAATATTAGATGATGAACTGTCACTAATACAAGAAAGTTATAGTGATTTTGAGTGCGTTTTGATGGGGGATTTTAATGCTTGTACCGGTGTTGAGGATGAGGTTCCAGATTTATTAATCCCAGATATAGGAGATTTGGTCCCTATTTGTTGTAGAATACCACGAAGTAATAAGGATGACAAAAGAAAAATAAATGTTTGGGGAAGAAAGCTCCTGGCGCTTTGCGGGGAACATGGTCTGATCATTTCGAATGGAAGGTTTGGAAATGATAAGGGTCTGGGCGAGTTTACTTGCCTTTCGGGCCCAACTCCAAGTGTAGAATTTTGCACCTGAATCGATTGATATGGATGTACTAGAT
The DNA here is from genome assembly GCA_027921565.1 of Artemia sinica. Classification (NCBI taxonomy): domain Eukaryota; kingdom Metazoa; phylum Arthropoda; class Branchiopoda; order Anostraca; family Artemiidae; genus Artemia; species Artemia sinica. The sequence continues at coordinate 19,210,067 of CM051264.1, read as the reverse complement.
TTAGTTGGATCCGATCATAGAGCTATTAAGCTTGAGTTGAAGACTGGGAAGCTTCAGGATGATGGTCTTCGAGTTAGAAATTTATGTAATGGGGAGCTTAGATTAGAAGGCTTAGGAAAACGAATTAGATATGATTTAACCGATAATGATTTTGAAACATTTGAAAGGGAGCTTATGAAGTTGCATGTAACAAATAAGTTGAAAGCGTTAGAAGAAGATGGAAAAGATATACATGGTATAATTATGGAGTTAAATGAAATAATTTGCAGTTGTGCAGTATCGTGTAACCTGACAAAAAAAGAAAAAAAGAGCATTATTTTGATTTGGAATGTAAGTTAATGAAAGAAAAGTTCAGATATTATTGATTCATTTAAAAGAATGTGATAGAACTGAAGAGCAAAGTTTAAGATTAGCCGAATATAAAGATAAAAGAAGAGATTGTAAAAGGTTAATAAAAAGGAAAAAAAAGAGTTTGAGAATAAGAAGAAACTTTTAAAACAAAAATTAGCGCGGTTTTTCGTAACACACTACAATCGTCACCTTCTCGTGGAATGACAACAGCAATAAATTTATGTACAAAGTGGGGAGGCTACAGAGAATATTCTGATAAAACAATGATTATTGAAGAATACTACGAAATGAGCAAACAAATGCAGTGGTTGGCAAATTAAGCGATCATTTTTTGGAAGGTAGAACTTGCATTTTGCCTGAATAGAACCTTTCCACCGATAAGACAGTGAATTTCATTTAGTGGAATTAGCAACCCTGATTCCGATACCCAGAGCCAAGACCATGACCTGCCACCTTCATTTGCGGAATAAACGATAAGTAATGGGTAGGATATATAATGAAATTTGCCACAATGTCTAGGCTGAGCCCTTGACGGCCCAGCTCCTTCATGCAGCGCAAAATGTCGCACAGCAGTCTCTAGGTAAATTCCATTGCAATTTGAAATATCTTACCGTTATAGTATAGCATATACTACTTTTGCATGACCATACTAAAGGCTGAGAGACTGTTATTAATGCATCTAGATTTACCTGGATTTCTCCCTCGACAGCCAAGCTGCAGTACTTCATATGGCGCTAAGTGCACATCATGCATCTTACAAGAAAGTGCAAAAACAGACAAAAGCTTTTGTTTTTTTTTATAGTTATCAGCAAACAGTTGCTGGTTCAAGGAGTATTTTCATTATTTTTCAAGATAAAAATATAATAACAACTAATTGTGGCATCAAAAACTCAACGTATGGAGATGTAACACTTAAACTATCTTGAGAACGAAATAAGTTAAAGTGAAGCCGATTGAATAAATTGACTGAAATTATCTCGTTTAACAGGGTGGGTTGTAAAGTCACTTTCACAACAAGTATCACTTATTGCTTTTTGAATTACTGCAACCAAATCCTAAAGCTCACAACGGATCTTGACATTGTTGTCGCCGCCGTTTGGCCTATCTTGTCAACCTAGTTGTGCCTAGATTCTTAGCTTAAGGGCTAGGCACACGTGGCTGATTTCGGGAACCGATTTCAGCAAGGGTATATTCCACGTCGAGTGATTATAATTAATGATGATTAATCACCGAAAAACCGTCACTAAGCCCCGCCTCTTAGCATCATTAATTAGAATCAATCGATGTGGAATACACCCTTGCTGAAATCGGTTCCCGAAATCAGCTACGTGTGCCTAGCCCTTTACTGAGGTATTCTTGGAACTTGAAAACTATTTTCTAGTAGTTTTCATGCACCAGTAATATACTTATTTTATGTTCAAAATTTATTTTATTTTAATTGTATTTATTTATTTTATTTTTACCATAACCTGTTTATTTTATATTCTTTCATATTTTATGCTATTTTTATTTTATTAATTTTACTTCATATTCAAAATTAGCAAGCAAACCCCATTGGCGCTTCGAAGATACTGAATGGATCTGGCTTATTTTTGCTTGGTTTGCTTAAGAACCGTGCATGTCTAAGGATGAAATAGGATAAAATTAAAGATAGAATTAAGTACAATGATTTTCTATACGTGGAATGTGCTTCGATTTTAGACGGCCAATATTTGCAAGTGTACATTTTCTAATAAGCTACATAAAGTAAAACGAGGGCACATATAGAACAACAACCTTTAATTCCAAGTGAAATAAAATAAACAAAATACGCAGTGAAGTAGTTCTAAAAACATATTGCACTAGACGAAGAGAGCAGTGATGGAATGACCAGAGCTTAAAAATGTTATGGAATAAGTCAATACAAGGTAAAACACAGAATTAATTCAAATAAACTCTAAAGTGTTAAAAAAGTAAAATAAGTGCGATTAGACATAACGAGACTAAGGCTGTTTCACGTTTAGTATCGATTACCGTACTTCCGTTTTTAACTTGTAATCAATTCCAAAAATCGATATTCTTCATACATTATTTAGAACTGGTTTTTCGGAAAGTATTAAAAGTAAAAATGGGATGAATATAGTTTAAATAAACAAATGATATTAAACAAAGGTTAAAAAAACAACTAAATTTTCCAGTGAAGCTAAGATGACCCTTGTAGTTTACGTCCATTAGGCGTATATGTCTTTCACTAAATTTCGTCATAAAAAGAAATCAGAGAACATAACGCCGTAAGAAAATCCAAAAGTGTTCAAAGTTTTTCGAAAGATCTAAAATTAATGTTACAAAGATGTTCTATTGCGGTTTGCTCAGTGCTGAAATGAAGGACGCCGCAACAAAACCAAAAATTTTTTTTTTTCAAGTTTTTTGAAAGACCTAAAATTAACGTTACAAAATTGTTCTATTCACAGTTAGCTCAGTGAGTCGCACTGAATAACGCCGCAACAAAAACCAAACGCTTTTAGTTTTTTTTTCCAAGTTTTTGAAAACTTAAAAATAACGTGGCAAAGTTGTTCTATGGACAATTAGCTCAATGGGTCTTACTGAATAAAGCCGCAACGAAATCAAACATGTTTAAGTTTTTTTTTTTTTTTTTTTTTAAATCTAAAATGAACGTTATAAAATTGTTCAAACATTGCAAAAAACGTGCTTTAGTCGTTTTTTTCCAAGTTTTTTCAAAAATTTAAAACTAATGTTACAAAGTTGTTCTATTGAAAGTTAGCTCAATGAGACGTTAAAGTTAGACGGCATAAAGTTAGAAAAGTAAGAATATTAGAATATAAAGTTCAGAAAGTAAGTGTTGGTTCCCACAACTGAGCTTTCACCGTTATTTAAATGTGCTATTTTTTGTAGTGGTTCAAACAGCAGGAAGATTTGTGGGGTTCAGATCCTGCCCCCCCCCCCCCCCAAAAAAAATAAACTTATTTTAGGTTAAATAATGGCTAAAACAGAATTTCTTATGCCCCCCCCCTCACAAAAATGGTTTGGCCCCAACCAAAAAAAAATTATTTCTTTACTCCTGTATTCTAATATAAATTTGTTCTTTCCACAGAAATATAGAACAGAACAGCTACTTTTTTGTCCTTGTCACCCGAAACTTGAAATTTGGGCGAGAAACAGCCTTTAATCAAGACCACAATAACATGTGAATTGTCATACGCTTTCGCAAGTTTTGGAGAAATTCGTATTTCCCACTTTGTTCTAATCAAAGCCCCTATATTACTAGACGCGAGATAAAACTGTAAACAAAACATCCATGCATTTGTTCTTCCTGATGGGCAAACAAAACGTCATCTATTATTAATCTAAGCAACATTCTAAAGATGATATATTATTAATTTGACCTTTCAATTTGTCTAATAAAAAGAAAAAAAGATCACTCATTTCATTTCAAAACCATACATTTTTTTGTCATTCCGTACCGACATCGGCGCAATTAAAAGGTGTCAAGTAATGAGAGCATGGATCATCATTTCTTAGCTTCTTATTGGTTATCAAAATAGCCAATCATTGCTTCTTGTTATTGTGCATTGCCAATCATATACATGCACAAAGTAACTTTACCTCGAATCCAAGGTAAAGTGAATCCAATTATAAACTTTAATAACATTTGAATCTGGTAATATATGATTGCTTCGACAAACTTTCGAGTAAACAAATGACAACAACAATAGGGAAAATATTAAGTCAAAAGATTATAGCACAAATATACATGGGTTTGAGAGAAGAGATTACAACTCGCTTAAAATTCTTAAAAAACAAATGAGGAGTTTGGAGACCAAATTGATTACTTATATTTTAGTACTATTTTAGACTTTAGCGCTAAGGCACATGACTGAATGAACCTTATACGTCCATAAAAAATATTTTCCCTTAATTAACAGTTAAAGCTAAAGATGACAGGCAGTGTTTTCACCAGCACACAAAATTTTTTTTTTTTTCACACTCCTATTTTACCAAACTCTACCAAATTATATTAAAATTTCGAAAAGTAAACAATCAGAAAACCTTTTTTTTTCCAATTTCTGGTTGTTCTCCAGTCTAAAAAATTCTTTTTGTCGTTAGATTCTTATACTAACTTTGAATTAGTAATCATCAAAGAGTTATTTTTGCTATTAACTTATGAGCTTAATAGTTATACTCGGCACCCGTAATGGCGATTTTCCGAAAATAAAGCGTTAATACAATAAATGACACAGCACATTTCAGTGCTCAAAGCAGGGCCGTATCCAGGATATTTTTTTTTGGGGGGGAGGGTACACAAAAACCCTCAAGAAACGCATAAAAAATTTGTTTATATCCATTTTTGTTACGTTTTTACGAGTCAGACAAACATTTCAAGAGGGGAAGGGGGAGGGGGTTCAAACCCCTTAACCCACCCCCCACCCACCCTGGATACAGCCTTGGCTCAAAGACTAAATGTTTACTTTTTCAAGAAGCAAATTTGACTGATTTCAAAAATAGGTAACGCATTTAAAAGCAATGTAAAACTACTTAAACACATCATCCCTATTAAAACATATAAGGAAAAATACATATAATTCAACAGACAGAATCTTTTAAAATCAAAGTGTTGACCAAAATCAATATCAGCCATGTACCTTCTTTTTCAATTTTTTGCGTTATTTCCATTAACTAAATCAGTTTGGCCACTGAAAACCTCAACGCATTTAAAAGCAATGTAAAACTACTTAAACGCATCATCCCTATTAAAAAACATAAGGAAAAATACATATAATGCAACAGACAGAATCTTTTAAAATCAAAGTGTTGACCAAAATCAATATCAGCCATGTACCTTCTTTTTCAATTTTTTGCGTTATTTCCATTAACTAAATCGGTTTGGCCACTGAAAACCTCAAATAAAAGTATATTCCAAAGTAAAAGCTTAAATTTGCAGCTTCATTTTTGATCATACGGTGGAAGAAAAATGAACTTGGCTCCTGATGTGATCCCCTGTTAAGCTCTTATTTTCAAAGTACTACATGACGATTATACTAGCCTATATAACAATGGGCTAGATTAGACTAGCCTATGTAACAATGGGCTAGATTTTTTCTTTTAATATTCTGTTCGCACAGATTTAAAAACATGTTCTGCAGCTTGAAAAAAAAATAACAATAATTATAATCTATGTAAAAATAGAGTCACCAATAAAATACAAAGAAACATGCAGCTTTACTAGTGCGCCTTGCAGCTTTCCATGCACATGATTTATAAACAAAATGAGGATATTCTTCACCTTTTTCCCCTTATGCTTTACAATTTTACTTTTTATCGAATCTAAAATATTCAAAAATAAAATCGTTAGGTCTGAAATAAGATATTGAAAAGTCCTATTTTCGTGGCAGTGCGTTAATCCTTATTTCTAGACACTTATTTCTAGTCATTTTAGACACTTTAAGATAAAAAAAAATGAACGAATCGATTAATCTGTCCATATTTAAAGCACACGCATACAATAATTATGCAACATCTAACAAATTTCCCTTAATTATTAGGCATGACTGGAAACATAGCATCAAAAAATCAAAATTCTTGGAACAGACACTTATCCTCATTAATTTTTTTTTCTTTCCAGAGGAACATTCGATAAATTTGAAGGAGACGCAACAGGAAAAGATAAAGTTAGAAACTAGTCGGAGGGGTTTTGCGCCCTCAGTCGCCTCCCCCCCCCGGGGGGGGGGACGGGCTCTTTATAGGATCATCATGCTTTAAACAACCATTTAACGATAACACATCAAAGATGAAATAATTAACAAACTAGTTTTTCAATTTCAGCGTACAAGTTAAAAATTTTGCACTATGCACGAATTTATACAATTATTTATGGAAATGTGCAATGAATCTAACGCCCAGTATTGACTCAACGCCAAGTAATCTAACAAGTCTCTTTTGGGACCAATGTGCAACAGGAAAAAGTAACTAACGTGAGTTTTTTTCTTGTTATTTCCATTTTTCTTCGTTATGAATATACGTAATGCATCCTTGTAGTGCATGTACTACTGACATGAGGAGAGGGGGGGGGGTGGAGGGGGTACTTCTAACAATCCAGCGCTGTGTCCACATATATAATAATCCAAAATATGCAGTTTAGTTAAATTAAATGAATCAACATGAGATTTTGTATTGACAGAGGAGATTGTAATTTGACCACTATTAGTACTTTATAAACTGATTAATTATTTGGATTAATCAATTAATTAACTGATTAATTACTTGGGGAGTGACAAAGGTCACTCCCCAAAATCAGTTAAGTATTCAATATAAAGTTTTGCAAGACACTTTTGGTCACAAAAGAAATCCAGCGCATTGGTAATTGCCATCGTTTCTTCAGAAGTTTGGAATTCAATACTGGTTTATGTAGAAACACAAATTTTGCTGGTTTGACGCATGTACCTCAACACAAGCCACTGAGAATGGCCAAAGGTGGAAAATGCAATAATTATATATGTCGAAGTTTCAAAAAACGGGGTAACTGGGAAAACGTAGACGCCAATTGATGTTGTTAATTGCGGTCTTTTCTTCAGAAGTTTGGAGGTTAAACTGCTATTGATATAGAAATATAAATTTGGTTGATTTAGGTTTTGCATTTCAATATATTATCAGTCACTACAAAGCACTAGTAATTTCAAAATGGAGAAGATTTAAAAATTAAAATTTTCCAAGAAAGGTAACTGGGAAAAAGTAAAGCGCCATTTGGTGTTGCTAATCGTTGTTATTTCTTTTGAAGGTTTTTAAAAATCTAAAATATTGACTTTTGTAGAAACGTAATTGTGGATGGCTTGAAATTTAAAAGACATTAGAAGCATTTTAATTTAGTTTGATCAGAGTAAATTCATTAAACTTTTTTCTAGTAAAGTTATTTTTTAATGACATTTAACTTTTTGTTTACTATCAATTAGTTCCAAAATCTGACATTTTCTCTTTAAACATCCAATATTTTGTCTTATATCTTTCCGTTTTGGTAATTTCAGTGCCTTGCGTTAATTATGCTTCGTCAAAAATCAATATTACCGAAGTTCTGAACTTCTACAGAAACGACGGTAATTGTTCCTTTGAAGTTTGCAAGTAAAGTCATATTGATTTATGTATAATAATAACTGTAGGTGGTTTGAGATTTAAGTGACACTAGGGGCACTTTTAACTTAGTTTTGAACATATTAAATTTATGCAAAATATCACAAGTCAGCACAAGGCACCAAAAATTGCCAAAGGGGGAAGATATAATAAATCTTTTTTATGTCTAATATTTTAGATTTTCAAACTATTGTCAGTAGACAAAATTAAAAGTTATTAAAAGAAACTTTAATCGAAAACTCTATACTTAATCAAAAAAAAAAAAAAAAAAAAAAAAAAAAAAAAAAAAAATCACAGGAAAAAAAATGAGACGCCGATTCATGTAGATTAATGCCAACATTTGTTTAGAAATTTGAGAGTCCAATTATGCCGATTTTCTTATTAATATAATTTCAGCTGTTAGGATATTGGATATTTAATCACTAAGAAAAAAAACAACAACAATAAATTCAAAAATTTCGCCCTTGGTATAAAATCCCTATCCGCCATAATGAGGATGCAAACATCCTGATGTCTGCTAATCACTATCCGTTACTGATGATTCTCACAAAGGATTTCCAGGAACAAATTTTTAATTTTATTTTTGATTCCGAATTATTTAGATCTGACTTCGTTCTTATTTTACGCTCGTGTAGAATCTATCTTTTCTAATGTAGTTATTTTCTCTTCTGACCTTTTGACAGACCCTCTCACAGCACATGACTTTCGGTTACTAACTTTCGGTTACTTTATTTATCACTATTCTAGAGGATTTTAACTGTCTTCGAATTTCAGGTATTTGAGCAAGGCTAATAGAACATTTTCCTGCATTTTTTTTCTTTTTACAATTCTACCAGTAGTTACAGCTTTTCTTGTATCAGAAAGTGTTACAACTAAATATAAGTAGAGAAAAAGCCATAGGTCACAAGATAAGATACTATTAATAAAGTATCATAGAACACTATCATTAATAATAATATAAGTTACAGGGAAAAAAAGTAATTGCCATCGTTTCTAAAGAAGTTTGAAAGTTCCGTTATATTGATTTTATTGAAAAATATTTTTTGTCAAGTGAAAGATTTTTAAAGACACAAAACATGTCTTACCTAAATCGTGTTTGAATTTATTAAGATTAGTCTTGTGAATTATTAAAGACCCTAAAAATTAGCTTGAAATTGGTGTTGAACATATAACTGTTAATTAGAAGCGGGCGACTTCCCATTTTTTGCAGAGACCATTAAAGGAATAGATTAAGAAACAGATTATGTAATAAGTAGAATTTCGACCTCACAACGTATCTAAGGGCCATGTATGCAGGAGGTCAAGGGCCAGGGGCCCATCACCGCAAAATCTCGAGTTTCCAGATTGTTCCAGTATGTTTGAATAATTTAAGAAAATTTGTCCGGTTGTTACTATTTAGACAGAACCCACCCCTCCCCCGAATCCAATCTCAGGACCTGTGTCTGACATCTAGTTACAAAAAAAGATGAGAGACACAGGGACGCCGATTTACAACAATGTGGGGAGAGGGGGGAGGATATTTTCAATTTTAAAAATAAAGATACAAAAAAGTACATTTTCGAAACCAAGTGGGAGTCGTTTTCTTCAGTGGGAGAACCAAAAAAGGTATTTCCAAAATCTAGAGGGAGGGGCAATAGATTTTTTTAGGGTATTACCCCCCCCCCCCTCCCCCACCCCAATTAGATCCCCTGGGAGAAACACCACTATTAAATAGTAAGCTGGTGCATTGATTCTGAAACTGAATTTGGTATTTTGAACTTTCAGCCATTCAGATAAAAAAAAAAATTGAAAAATCTTTATAGTTATAAGCGTACAAGAAAAAAAAATCGAAAATGTTGTATAATTCATGAACTAATAATTTCTTTACATTTAAAAAAACAGCTCCTAAGAAAACGACGTCAATATTTTCATAAGGATTATCTGTATATCTTTTATTAGTTGTCTGAAAATATGAAGCAGGTCATCAACCAAATGTAATATGATGCTAGTTTCAAGCTTCCTTAAAGGTATATATTTATCGCCAGTTTCTTGGACAGAATTCAAAGATCATAATGACTTGCCTGGAGAAAAGTTTTGGACTCGAGCCAACATTGGTTTGAATGCCCTTTAAAAATCGAGGGGGTGCCCACTTTCAAAAATCATCACCAAGTGACGCGTGCCAAGCGTGGTGGAAACTGCGCGGCACACGAGACATTATTAAATACACTGTAGATGACGGAAAGTGGGCACCCCTCGCCAAAAATATTTATTGTGAAAACTTTGGAAAAAGTTTTTTTTAGCTCTAGGATATTTAAAATAACAATCAAATGTCTTTTCGAAATTCCATGACACAAGATCTCTTATGAGATACATAAATGAATGGGAGAATAAAGCTATAACATTGTCATGTACCTCTAACACTTTTATTTAAAACATGAGCGAACCTGATCAAACATTGCACCACTAACCCTAGGGTCATACAGATACATTTTCACGAAATAGACATACGTTTTTTGACATGCTGCAAAATTTAGAAGGCTAATCCAGGGACATGCTCAGGGGAGCTTCGAAGACCCCACCCCCAAATTCCAAATTGTCTCTAATTTTTAGGTGCTTTTTATTCAAATTATTCAATAAAAGTTTTTTTCTGACCCTCCCCCCCCCAAAAAAAAAATCCCTACGTATGTCTCTGAGCCAACCTGTCCCTGACAAATAGCAGATGCATACAAATACTGTTACTACAACTGAGGAAACGCAGCCGATGGATAAACAAAATACAAAACAGAACCAACATAAGAGTTGACACTAGCTGTCTATTTTCAGTCGTTATTACTCGAGAAAACGAAAGAGAGAAAAGGACAATCTTTGCTTTCTATCCAGACTCGCATTTTAATTTTTTTTGTTTTTTTTTATGAGCACGTTATTTGTCAGTTGATATGAACAAGAAGAAAGAACACGCATTGCGACACAAGCCGAAAAATGCATCTGTCTGAACCTAAGGTATATGAATAGAAAGCTAAAACTTCGCATAGAAGAAGATGACGGCATTTGCATAGGGAAAAAAAGAAGAAAATACGTATTTACAAAGCCTACGTAGAACTTCCAGTTTCTTTTGCATCTAAAAGTGAGGACTTACTGGAGTTGTTTAGTGCCAGGAGCTTCATCTGACGAATCACTGTTGTGGCATGATATGCTTGCTAAAAAAAAACACTTATTAACATATTATAAGTCTTTTGTATATTATAAGTATGTAATAAAAAAAAGTATTAATTACTAACATCCTAGTAAGGAAGAATAGCAAAAACAAATGAAGCAACACTTAAACATTGCATAAGATTAAAAATAATAAAAGGTTATAAGTTCTTGATACTTCTGATTTTAATCTATGAGCCGCAACTTAATTGACCGACAACTTAACAAATAGAAGATGCGTTTATTCCAAAATCTCATTTTACAAGCTGCGAAATATGAAGGTTTCAATGGGTACCTCAAATGAAGTTTTTCCTTGAGACCTGGTAGGGGATTCTAAGAGTTGGTAAGTTACCTCGGTGTCGCATCTGCATCAACAAAAGACAGTAACTCTGAAATCCGTAGTAGAAGGCGCCAGCCTCTTCTTACTGTTGTTCTAAAGAAAAAGATGTTGACAGGCTTAGGTTTTTTACTCCGCATGAAAGAAGGTCGCCTTCCTCCGGTCGTCCAAAGAACACCTTGCGGCGAACTTTTGAACGAGAACTGAGAATGGTAGTAGAAAGCTATCTTATAGTCCGATCCCTCACCCCTGCTGCCATCTACAATTTAGTTTAATGCCGACAGGGCTCCATATATGGGCATAGAGTCCCTAGGGAGAACACCTGTGCTGTCAGTTCGACGGGGCACCATATATGGGCATGGAATCCCCAGGGAGAACACGTTTCCGAGAAATTGGTGTTCGTCCAGGAAAATTGTCTCCGGGTGAAGTTTATTAATGTCTTTGGAGTTCGTCCAGGAGAATTGTTTCCGGGCGAAGTTTATTAATGTCTTTGGTGCTCGTCCAGGAGAATCGTTTCCGGGTGAAGTTTATTAATGTCTGACAGGTGATGTCAAGGTTGATTGATTTGTCACGAAAGGGGAATTGTTTTCGGGCGAATGTTTTGATCTTAGAGATGAAGAGATTAACGCGGGAAAGGGTTTCCAAGTAATTTCAAATGTGACAGCGCAGGGATGCCAAAAACAAAAGGAACACGCAGAAATTACGTTTAGGGGTTATTTGGGCGAAACCGTTTTAGACATTTTAGGGAATTATTTCGGCGAAACAGTTAGAGACATTTTAAAAGATGATTTTAGAAGAGGTTTTAGAAGAGGATTTGAGGGCGAAACTCTGTGGTCGTTATAATACACAAGTTGTATTTGAACGGTGTTGTGAGGTCCTCTACCCCAGCCCCCAAGGGCTCCGATCCCCCTACCCCAACCCCGAAGGAAGCCCCCGGGCTCCCAAAGGACCACCCGGCCCCCAAGGGCCCCCGGACCCCCAAAGGGCTCCCCGGGCCTCCAAAGAGCCCCCCTTCCCATTTTTTAATACTTTTTTAAGGCTTTATTATATCTTTTCAGAACAAGTTATTTTCTTAATGTCCACCCTAAACCCATTTTACAAGTTGAAGTACCCATCCTTTTCACCCACAACTTTACTATACTGTCTTTTTGAGTGCCCCAACACCAGGCAAAACTTTTCAAAGGGCATTTCAGAACAAGTTCTTTTTTTAATGTCCCTCCTAAACCTACTTTACAGGTCGAAGTACCCATCCTTTTCACCCACAAATTTACTTTACAGCTTTTTGAGTGCCCCAAAACCAGGCAATACTTTTCAAAAGGCATTTCAGAACAAGTTCTTTTCTTAGTGACCGTCCTAAACCCATTTTACAAATTGAAGTACCCATCCTTTTCACCCACAACTTTACTTTACAGCTTTTTGAATGTTCCAACACCAAGCAATACTTTTCAAAGGGCATTTCACAACAAGTTCTTTTCTTAATGTCCTTCCTAAACCCATTTTACAAGTTGAAGTACCCATCCTTTTCACCCACAACTTTACTTTACAGCTTTTTGAATGCTCCAACACCAAGCAATACTTTTCAAAAGGCATTTCAGAACAAGTTCTTTTCTTAATGTCCTTCCTAAACCCATTTTACAAGTTGAAGTACCCATCCTTTTCACCCACAACTTTACTATACTGCCTTTTTGAATGCTCCAACACCAAGCAATACTTTTCAAATGGCATTTCAGAACAAGTTATTTTCTTAATGTCCTTCCTAAACCCATTTTACAAGTTGAAGTTCCCATCTGTTCTGTTCCAAATATTTTCCCGGAAGAAGAAAAGTTCAACTTCGATTCTGAATTTTCTCAATGAAAATGTAATAAGTTATTGATCAATTCTATTTTCCTAAAATAATATAAAAAGTTTCCACTTCAGTTCACATTTTTCTCAAAGAGATGAAAAAATTTAAAATACTGTTCCAAATTTTTCTAGTCTAACCTAACCTAATCCAGTCTAACCTAACCTAATTTAATTTTTTTACCATGCTTAAGTTAGGTTAGGTTAGCTTATCATGAGCGCTCATGATAAGTTAACCTAACCTAACCTAACTTAAACATGGAGAAATGTTTCTAATTATTTATTAATATTTATTTATACCTAACCTAACCTATTGTTTTTGATGGTTAGATGAATGAACTGAATTTAAGAAAAATTAGAAATAAAGTGAAACTTTTTATCTTCATGGAAAATAATCATAATCATAGTATAGCCATTCCTATCTTCTATGGAAAAATTTAGAATTGAACTTTAAATTTTTTATGTCTTTGAGAAATTAGGAACTGAAATGGAAGCTTTTTCATTTTCATTGGTAAATTTCAGAATTGAGCTAACTTTTTTTTTCTCTTCTCTATGAAAATTCAGAAGAGAACTTGTACATTTTGCACTTCTTCGAGAAAACTCAGAATTAAATTGGAGCTCCATATCTTCGTGAAGAATATTCACAATCAGAGTATAACTTTTCCTATCTTCTATGAAAAATTTGGAACAGAACTTTAAATTTTTTCATCTCTTTGAGAAAAGTCGGAACTGCATTTAAGAAAATTTAGAATTAAAGTGAAACTTTTTATCTTCATGGAAAATAATCACAATCATAGTATAACTTTTCCTATCTTCTATGGAAAAATTTAGAACTGAACTTTAAATTTTTTATGTCTTGGTGAACTTAAAACTGAAGTGGAAGCTTTTTATTTTCTCTGGAGAAATTAGAATTGAATTGTGTTCTTTGGTAAAATTCAGAATAGAACTTGAATATTCACGATCAAAGTATAACTTTTCCTATCTTCTATGAAAAATTTGGAACAGAACTTTAAATTTTTTCATCTCTTTGAGAAAAGTCGGAACTGCATTTAAGAAAATTTAGAATTAAAGTGAAACTTTTTATCTTCATGGAAAATAATCACAATCATAGTATAACTTTTCCTATCTTCTATGGAAAAATTTAGAACTGAACTTTAAATTTTTTATGTCTTGGTGAACTTAAAACTGACGTGGAAGCTTTTTATTTTCTCTGGAGAAATTAGAATTGAATTATGTTCTTTGGTAAAATTCAGAAGAGAACTTGAACTTTTCTATCTTCTATGAAAAATTTGGAACAGTATTTTAAATTTTTTCATCTGTTTGAGAAAAATCTGAACTGAAGTGGAAAATTTTTATATTATTCTGGGAAAATAGAATTGATCAATATCTTATTTCATTTTCATTGAGAAAATTCAGAATTGAAGTTGAACTTTTCTTCACTTCTTTGAGAAAATTTAAAATTGAAGTGAAACTTTTTATCTTCATAGAAAATAATCACAATCATAGTATAACTTTTCCTATCTTCTATGGAAAAATTTAGAACTGAACTTTAAATTTTTTATGTCTTGGTGAACTTAAAACTGAAGTGGAAGCTTTTTATTTTCTCTGGAGAAATTAGAATTGAATTTTGTTCTTTGGTAAAATTCAGAAGAGAACTTGATATTCACGATCAAAGTATAACTTTTCCAATCTGCTATGAAAAAGTTGGAACAGAACTTTAAATTTTTTCATCTATATGTGAAAAGTCGGAACTGAATTTAAGAAAATTTAGAATTAAAGTGAAACTTTTTATCTTCATGGAAAATAATCACAATCATAGTATAACTTTTCCTATCTTCTACGGAAAAATTTAGAAGTGAACTTTAAATTTTTCATGTCTTGGTGAACTTAAAACTGAAGTGGAAGCTTTTTATTTCTCTTGAGAAATTAGAATTGAATTATGTTCGTTGGTAAAATTCTGAAGAGAACTTGAACTTTTCTATCTTCTATGAAAAATTGGGAACAGTATTTTAAATTTTTCATCTCTTTGAGAAAAATCTGAACTGAAGTGGAAATTTTTATATTATTTTGGGAGAATAGAATTGATCAATAACTTATTTCATTTTCATTGAGAAAATTCAGAATCGAAGTTGGACTTTTCTTCTTCCGGGAAAATATTTGGAACAGAACTTTAAATTTTTTCATCTCTTTGAGAAAGGTCGGAACTGAATTTAAGAAAATTTAGAATTAAAGTGAAACTTTTTATCTTCATAGAAAATAATCACAATCATAGTTTAACTTTTCTTATCTTCTAAGGAAAAATTTAGAACTGAACTTTAAATTTTTTATGTCTTGGTGAACTTAAAACTGAAGTGGAAGCTTTTTATTTTCTCTGGAGAAATTAGAATTGAATTGTGTTCTTTGGTAAAATTCAGAAGAGAACTTGAACTTTTCTATCTTCTATGAAAAATTTGGAACAGTATTTTAAATTTTTTCATCTCTTTGAGAAAAATCTGAACTGAAGAGGAAACTTTTTATATTATTTTGGGGAAATAGAATTGATCAATAACTTATTTCATTTTCATTGAGAAAATTTAGAATCGAAGTTGAACTTTTCTTCTTTCGGGAAAATATTTGGAACAGAACTTTAAATTTGTTCATCTCTTTGAGAAAAGTCGGAACTGAATTTAAGAAAATTTAGAATTAAAGTGAAACTTTTTATCTTCATAGAAAATAATCACAATCATAGTATAACTTTTCCTATCTTCTACGGAAAAATTTAGAAGTGAACTTAAAATTTTTTATGTCTTGGTGAACTTAAAACTGAAGTGGAAGCTTTTTATTTTCTCTGGAGAAATTAGAATTGAATTATGTTCTTTGGTTAAATTCAGAAGAGAACTTGAACTTTTCCTATCTTCTATGAAAAATTTGGAACAGAACTTTAAATTTTTTCATCTATATGTGAAAAGTCGGAACTGAATTTAAGAAAATTTAGAATTAAAGTGAAACTTTTTATCTTCATGGAAAATAATCACAATCATAGTATAACTTTTCCTATCTTCTACGGAACAATTTAGAACTGAACTTTAAATTTTTGATGTCTTGGTGAACTTAAAACTGAAGTGGAAGCTTTTTATTTTCTCTGGAGAAATTAGAATTGAATTATGTTCTTTGCTAAAATTCAGAAGAGAACTTGAACTTTTCTATCTTCTAAGAAAAATTTGGAACAGTATTTTAAATTTTTTCATCTCTTTGAGAAAAATCTGAACTGAAGTGGAAACTTTTTATATTATTTTGGGGAAATAGAATTGATCAATAACTTATTTCATTTTCATTGAGAAAATTCAGAATCGAAGTTGAACTTTTCTTTTCCGGGAAAATATTTGGAACAGAACTTTAAATTTTTTCATCTCTTAGAGAAAAGTCGGAACTGAATTTAAGAAAATTTAGAATTAAAGTGAAACTTTTTATCTTCATAGAAAATAATCACAATCATAGTATAACTTTTCCTATCTTCTACGGAAAAATTTAGAACTGAACTTTAAATTTTTTATGTCTTGGTGAACTTAAAACTGAAGTGGAAGCTTTTTATTTTCTCTGGAGAAATTAGAATTGAATTATGTTCTTTGATAAAATTCAGAAGAGAACTTGAATATTCACGATCAAAGTGTAACTTTTCCTATCTTCTATGAAAAATTTGGAACAGAACTTTAATTTTTTTCATCTCTATGTGAAAAGTCGGAACTGAATTTAAGAAAATTTAGAATTAAAGTGAAACTTTTTATCTTCATGGAAAATAATCTGTGGAAGCTTTTTATTTTCTTTTGAGAAATTAGAATTGAATTATGTTCTTTGGTAAAATTCAGAAGAGAACTTGAACTTTTCTATCTTCTATGAAAAATTTGGAACAATATTTTAAATTTTTTCATCTCTTTGAGAAAAATCTGAATTGAAGTGGAAAATTTTATATTATTTTAGGAAAATAGAATTGATCAATAACTTATTTCATTTTCATTGAGAAAATTCAGAATCGAAGTTGGACTTTTCTTCTTCCGGGAAAATATTTGGAACAGAACTTTAAATTTTTTCATCTCTTTGAGAAATGTCGGAACTGAATTTAAGAAAATTTAGAATTAAAGTGAAACTTTTTATCTTCATGGAAAATAATCACAATCATAGTATAACTTTTCCTATCTTCTATGGAAAAATTTAGAAGTGAACTTTAAATTTTTTATGTCTTGGGACTTTTCTTCTTCCGGGAAAATATTTGGAACAGAACTTAAAATTTTTCATCTTTTTGAGAAAAGTCGGACTGAATTTAAGAAAATTTAGAATTAAAGTGAAACTTTTTATCTTCATAGAAAATAATCACAATCATAGTATAACTTTTCCTAACTTCTATGGAAAAATTTAGAACTGAACTTTAAATTTTTTATATCTTGGTGAACTTAAAACTGAAGAGGAAGCTTTTTATTTTCGCTGAAGAAATTAGAATTGAATTGTGTTCTTTGGTAAAATTCAGAAGAGAACTTGAACTTTTCTATCTTCTATGAAAAATTTGGAACAGTATTTTAAATTTTTTCATCTCTTTGAGAAAAATGTGAACTGAAATGGAAACTTTTTATATTATTTTAGGAAAATAGAATTGATCAATAACTTATTTCATTTTCATTGAGAAAATTCAGAATCGAAGTTGAACTTTTCTTCTTCCGGGAAAATATTTGGAACAGAACAGATGGGAACTTCAACTTGTAAAATGGGTTTAGGAAGGACATTAAGAAAATAACTTGTTCTGAAATGCCATTTGAAAAGTATTGCTTGGTGTTGGAGCATTCAAAAAGGCAGTATAGTAAAGTTGTGGGTGAAAAGGATGGGTACTTCAACTTGTAAAATGGGTTTAGGAAAGACATTAAGAAAAGAAATTGTTCTGAAATGCCTTTTGAAAAGTATTGCTTGGTGTTGGAGCATTCAAAAAAGCTGTAAAGTAAAGTTGTGGGTGAAAAGGATGGTTACTTCAACTTGTAAAATGGGTTTAGGAAGGACATTAAGAAAAGAACTTGTTGTGAAATGCCCTTTGAAAAGTATTGCTTGGTGTTGGAACATTCAAAAAGCTGTAAAGTAAAGTTCTGAGTGAAAAGGATGGGTACTTCAATTTGTAAAATGGGTTTAGGAAGGACATTAAGAAAAGAACTTGTTCTGAAATGCCTTTTGAAAAGTATTGCTTGGTGTTGGGCATTCAAAAAGCTGTAAAGTAAAGTTGTGGGTGAAAAGGATGGGTACTTCAACTTGTAAAATGGGTTTAGGAAGGACATTAAGAAAAGAAATTGTTCTGAAATGCCCTTTGAAAAGTATTGCTTGGTGTTGGAACATTCAAAAAGCTGTAAAGTAAAGTTGTGGGTGAAAAGGATGGGTACTTCAATTTGTAAAATGGGTTTAGGACGGACATTAAGAAAAGAAATTGTTCTGAAATGCCCTTTGAAAAGTATTGCTTGGTGTTGGGGCATTCAAAAAAGCTGTAAAGTAAAGTTGGGGGTGAAAAGGATGGGTACTTCAATTTGTAAAATGGGTTTAGGAAGGACATTAAGAAAAGAAATTGTTCTGAAATGCCCTTTGAAAAGTATTGCTCGGTGTTGGAGCATTCAAAAAGCTGTAAAGTAAAGTTGTGGGTGAAAAGGATGGGTACTTCAATTTGTAAAATGGGTTTAGGACGGTCACTAAGAAAAGAACTTGTTCTGAAATGCCTTTTGAAAAGTATTGCCTGGTGTTGGGGCACTCAAAAAGCTGTAAAGTAAATTTGTGGGAGAAAAGGATGGGTACTTCAACTTGTAAAATAGGTTTAGGAGGGACATTAAAAAAAGAACTTATTGTGAAATGCCCTTTGAAAAGTATTGCCTGGTGTTGGGGCACTCAAAAAGACAGTATAGTAAAGTTGTGGGTGAAAAGGATGGGTACTTCAACTTGTAAAATGGGTTTAGGGTGGACATTAAGAAAATAACTTGTTCTGAAAAGATATAATAAAGCCTTAAAAAAGTATTAAAAAATGGGAAGGGGGGCTCTTTGGAGGCCCGGGGAGCCCTTTGGGGGCCGGGGGGGCCCTTGGGGGCCGGGTGGTCCTTTGGGAGCCCGGGGGCTTCCTTCGGGGTTGGGGTAGGGGGATAGGAGCCCTTGGGGGCTGGGGTAGAGGGCCTCACAACACTGTTCAAATACAACTTGTGTATTATAACGACCACAGAGTTTCACCCTCAAATCATCTTCTAAAACCTCTTCTAAAATCATCTTTCAAAATGTCTCTAACTGTTTCGCCGAAATAATTCCCTAAAATGTCTAAAACGGTTTCGCCCAAATAACCCCTAAACGTAATTTCTGCGTGTTCCTTTTGTTTTTGGCATCCCTGCGCTGTCACATTTGAAATTACTTGGAAACCCTTTCCCGCGTTAATCTCTTCATCTCTAAGATCAAAACATTCGCCCGAAAACAATTCCCCTTTCGTGACAAATCAATCAACCTTGACATCACCTGTCAGACATTAATAAACTTCACCCGGAAACAATTCTCCTGGACGAGCACCAAAGACATTAATAAACTTCGCCCGGAAACAATTCTCCTGGACGAACTCCAAAGACAGCTCCATAAAACTATTCCAAAACAAACCTGAGCAAGTGCCAAACCATATGCCTTTTGTTTTAGCTACATGTCAACAACATTTCTACGGAGCAACTAAATACCTAGTATATTTCCGTAAAAAAACAATAATAGTAAATGAATGAAATAAAAAAGAGAAAAAGAGCATTTAGGAATATAATAATAATAATAAAAAAAAAAATCATATTTGAGACATATCATAGGGATAAAATCTCCCATTATATTCCAAACTTCCATTTGTTACCAAATAGGCACAAAAAAAACAACTAAAATTAAAAATAAAACTAACAGTGTTGCAGTAACCTTTGCTGCATACCGTTACAATTGACGCAGGTGGAAATGTGTGGTGGTCAAAACTTTTTTACCGGCAATTATCTTAAGATGATGAGATTATGACTCACTCATTGTCACTCATTGCCTTGGCATATTGACAGGGTCATACCAAAGGAGGAGGGAATTATAAGATACAATATTTTTAACTATATATTTTCTTGTTCTTATAGATAGATTCGTGGCAACAACAGTACCAACCAAATTTCTTAAGGCGTGTCTATCATCTTTAACCGTACGAAATGATTGAAACTTCTCTTCGACAAAAATCAAAACAAAGAAAGAGAAAGAGAGAGAGAGAGAGAGAGAGAGAGAGAGAGAGAGAGAGAGAGAGAGAGAGAGAGAAATTCTTTTGTTTGTTTATTTAACTTAAAAATATATTTTATTTTGTGCTCTATCTTAAGTCTTCGCCTAGAAACTTTTTTTTTTTATATCTTAATGCTGCTTTTGTTTAAATGCTTCTTTTATTTCTTCGGGTTTTTCGTTTTCATGTTCTTCCTTTTTTCAAACTGTATTGTTTTGAATTACAATTCCTCACTTTTTTCGCTTTTTAAGTCTTTCCTTTTCACTTACGTTGACGATCTGATTATATAAAGGAGAAACCTGGGCATATTTTTCTTCTATGAATTTTCAACTTTTTTTCAGAAAAGTAAAAACTCTTCTTTATGTGCTTTGTTAGGTTTGGGCACCTCTACTTTAGATCTTTTTCAGTTCCTCTTTAAACGAGTTGAAAGACCATTTAGCAGAAATAGACTCAGAGTGAAAGGTAGTTCAACATGAAAAAAAGTCTCGGGGTTGCGCTGAATACTGAAAAGTTCTCTAACTTTTCCTAACCAAGCCCTCAGAATTTCTAAATATCGATGACACCCAGACAATTTCTTGGTAAGGCACCCCTCCTCCGATTTGACACAGGATAATATAAAAGTTACAAAAACTTAAAACTACACATAAAAATGAAACTAATACATAAGTTGCAACTACACAAGAATACTTATCACATTTTCTTGGCTTGATGAAAAGTCATCATTTGTTCTTGATTTTAAAAACCGCGTAAAAGCAAATTAATACATTCAAAAGTAACAACGTAAGAACAGTAGATAAAGCAATAATACAACATCGAACATCACAACAAAGTATTTATTGGCTGTTTCAACACGAAATGGAGAATACACCAGTTTTGAGAATTTTAACCAGAAGAGAGGAAAATATATGCAATTTCTAAGAGGAAAAAAAAAAAAATACAAATTCCACGCTTGCTGACACTCTATCCCAAAAGTAATAGGTTTCTGAGCCTGAGTTGACAGCTCAGATTCTAAATCGGCCTTTTGGATTATTCTTTTTGAGAAGAAGGGAAAGTAATTGGACTTGAGATGAAACTGACAGGTAGTGCAGTAAGAAATAAAGCAGCGTTAAACAGGATTTATAATACCTTGCATTTTACTAGGGTCGCCTTTTGTTATGAAAATTTCACTCTAAAGGACCACATCCTTTCTTCATCTATCTTAGCTTAGCTCTAAAATACTTTTGTATTATCATTCTTCTGCTTCAATAGTGAATCTTAAAGGAAAGTTTCGAGCAGTCAAGAAATGCTACTAGACAAATTGTATTTATCTTTTCTTATATAGCTTTGTATCGTTACTAATTTATACACAGATGCGACACTTAGGCATTAGTTTGAGACTTAAGGGAGATGTTAAAGACTTTTAAACCATTTGATAGGTTGAGGTGTACGGGGTAAAGTTCGGGGGGTGCCCAATGATGACAAAACATGCTAGGCATAAAAACTCTCTGATCATAAGAATCTAGAGGCTATCAATCGTTATTAGGGGCAAACTATTTAACAGGAAACATAATTCGTCTAATCTGTGTTTAACGTATCAGTAATTTTACTTACTCCATTTTTTTTTCTGAGCAACTCAGTCGAAAAATGCTTATATTTTATCTCGTTTTTCCTTCCTTCAAAATAATTTAGTATTACCATTTCTCCTGCTTCCATAGTAAATATTAAAGTTTTTTTTTACGTCGAGCAATCAAGAAACACTTCACAAAAAAATTGGCTGATCTTGTGTAGAAAATATCCAGTTGATAAAGGCAGAATCTCGTTACCAAGCCTTTTTGAGATAGGCTATAACAAAAGAAACAAAAAATCTAAACACATTCCCTCCCTACTAAACAGGTTTTGAATTAATTGCTCCCTACATGGTGAACGCTCCTGCTGCAAGTGATGTCTACAAAATCCTTCAACATGTATCTCCTTTTCGGTTCATCTATGTTCAAAATACACTATTTGCCATCACTTGACATGCAACTATAAATGTTCAGAGTGCAACTACAAGGGAATGGCATTTGGATTTTATGCGAACTAACTTTTATCTGCTTTGTAAGACAGATAGTACTCAAACCAATAGCAGTTTCCATACAATTTGTTTATTTCCATGTGAATTCTCATTCAAATTTTAAGTAGCTAAGATTATTTTAACGACAATCGTTTTACATTTGATTTAAGTAAAATCCCAAAGCAGAACAATAATTTCTGCAGCGAAGTCATGTTACAATAAACAGTTCTTGATTCATTTTAAAAAATCAAATTCCAATAAAGAAAAGAAAAACTGTGGCTTAATTTCTATTTCGTTCAAAACAACCATGAAGTCTTAGCAACCACTCAGAACTCGAAGATAAGACATGCAAGCACAATAGTCATGACAGTTTGAACCATACCTTCTCCAACATCTTTCGCAATAGTGTAAGGTCAGTAGCGTCGATAACCCTTCCACATCCTAGCTGAATCTGTAGGCTTAATACTTACAACTCAAGCTGGGCCTCAAGCTTAAAAAGTGTAGGCCCGCATTCCCTAAATCCCATTATAAATCTTCAGATGAATGTGAACAAAGTGAGGATTAAGGGTGAAATAACGTTCCCAGCTTCAATTCATTCTGAGGAATACATTTGGACCGAGCCTATGGCATGGGCGTTGCTGATTGACACTCCGCCTCTTATTGCAAAAATACTTTGAATGTAACATAACTTAATACATTCACATTGCTTAACTGCACATAAAGAGGAGGGATGGAGGCATGCTGCACTAACAAAATTTGTAAAAAAAAAACACTTAAAAACGAAGACAAAGCATGCAAGTACACTAGTCACGACAGTCAGAACGGTACCTGCTTCATCATCTTCAACAATGGTGGTAGGACAATTACGTCGATGATCCTTCCTTACCCTAGTTGAGTCTGAACTAGGAGCAACGTAATTGCTTACGTCGACAGGCATGCCTGATGAAAGGGCCAGTCTTTGCATCTTATGAACCATGGTTATTGCATGCATTAGTTGCTAAATTGCAAAGAATTTACTATTTCACGGTTAAATGTAGCAGGAGATAAGTATGAATTTTGCATGCAAAAGTTAGTAACTAAACTAAAGGCCAAATTCTCGTACTATCAGCCAAAGCTGCACAGGGGGATAGAAGATGGAATAAAAGCGCATGTTTTGCGCATATTGCCCCCTTTCTGACCTGCTTGCCAAATCTGTGTATACCTCTACCTTCAACAAGTAAAATATTTACAGTACATTAAAACATTCAATACGTGTTCAGAGATTATATCCAAACTTTTGATCTTTTTTTTCAGATTAGGATTCACAGAGATAGAGCTGTATATAGGGATTTATTTTCAGACAGAGCTTATTTTGATATTAGAACTCTGTGCTCACTAGGTCTGGTCTATTTGCTCAGTAATGTGCTCTTTTAGAACTCTGTGCTCAGTAAATTCGGTAATTTTCCAAATCTAATCATCTTAGTGTATCATCAAAGTAAAGTTGGCGGTCGTCCAAATATAGCATCGTAACCATTATCCAGATACCATTTTATTAACATCTGGAGCTGGACACTAATCAAACAGTTCGTGGTAACGAACTGTAAGTAACGAGCGACCAGGCTCAATAGTAATCGAAACTCTAAAAAACAGAATTTTGATACCAATAGATACATCAAAAGAATCAGATTTTTATGCTGATTTCAAATTATATATAAGTTTCATCAAGTTTAGTCTTACCCATCAAAAGTTATGCACCTGAGGAAATTTGCCTTATTTTCAAAATAAGGGGAAAAGACCCCCTTAAAATTCATAGAATCTTAATGAAAATCACACCATCAGATTCAGCGTATTAGAGAACCCTACTATAGAAGTTTCAAGCTCCTATCGGCAAAAATGTGGAATTTTGTATTTTTGGCCAGAAGAAAGATCACGGATGCGTGTTTTTTTTTCCAGGAGTAATCGTATCGACCCAGTAGTCCTAGAATATCGCGGGAGTGCTTATTCTAACGGAAATTAAAAGTTCTAGTGCCCTTTTTAAGTGACCAAAAAATGGAGGGGAACTAGGCCCCCTCACACACTCTTTTTTCCCCAAACTCACCCGATCAAAATTTTGAGATAGCAATTTTGTTCAGCATGGTCGAAAAATATAATAACCATGTCGTTGTGGATGACTTAATCCCCCACAGTCCCCGGGGGAAGGTCTGTAAGTTATGAACTTTGCCCAATGTTTACATATAGTATTGGTTATTAGGAAGTATACAGAAGTTTTCAGGGGGATTTTTCTGGTAGTTGGGGGGGGGGGGTCACAGGTTAAGTGGGAGGATCTTCCCATGGGGGTAGGGGCATTGCTATGAGGGGGGCGGATTTCCCAGCATTATTTAAAAAACGATCAGAAATTAAATAAAAAAAAAACTATTTTTTCAACTGAAAGTAAGGAGCAACATAAAAAATGAAAACGAACAGAGATTATTACATATATGATTGGGTTCACCCCCTAGTCATTACCTCGCTCTTTGCGCTAAAGTTTTTTTTTGTACTTTCATCAGAGCAATTTATTTTAATTAACGGCCTTTGTGATTAAGGGGTCATTCTTAAAGAATTGGAACAAAATTTGAACTTTAGCGAAAAGAGTGAGGTATTGACTAGGGGGCGAACCCCCTAATATCCGTAATAAAAATATACGAAAATAGAAGTTCGATACGTAAGTTACTTCGTAAGTTACGTCAGGTCAAAATTTCGAGGAAGCCATTTAGTAAAATTAATATGCAAATTTCGTTTCAATTATTCATGTTCGGTGAGCCAAAATCAAAGCTGCATTAATTCAAACACTTTCAGAAATTAAATAAAAAAAAAAACAATTTTTTTTAACTGAAAGTAAGGAGCGATATTAAAACTTAAAACGAACCGAAATTAATCCTTATATGAAAGGGACTGTCCCCTCCGCAACGCCTCGCTCTTTACGCTAAAGTTTGACTCTGTCTCACAACTTTATTTCTTAAAACAATAAAAAACTTTAGCGTAAAGAGTGAGGCGTTGAGGAGGGGACATGCTCTATCATATACGGAATAATTTCTGTTCGTTTGAAGTTTTAATGTCGCTCCTTACTTTCAGTTAAAAAAAACTTGTTTTTTTTATATTTATTAATACTGTTAAAATGGGCATAAAGTCACACTACTTTCCCTTTAAATCAGTTCCTCAAATTTACAACACAAATCAGCAGCATTTGTACAATAAGCATGTTTTCTGCTGCTTAGACGGAGGCTAAGACTTAAGCGAATTCTCTCCCTTCATTCCCCCCCCCCCCATTCTATAAGCTTCTTCTTTATCCACCTCTCAAGAAATTCCTAGTAAATCTAAGTAATTTCTTTTTTAAGAGAAGTTTAATACCGTCTTTGGGCCCCATAATGCGATAAACATCCTATATAGTCCCCCGGGAATCCTTATCGGGAAAAATTAATAGTAAAGGGCAATGCTACATGAATAAAGAGACAAAGAGTTACGAGGAATAAAAACAAACAGGACGATTCACTATTAGAAATTACCGCAATCCCTACATCAATACAAATATTCCTTTCTTTCAAATGCAGACATTTTATTGCTTATTTTTAATATAAGAAATTTTTTTTACAGAATCTGAACACCTTAGCGGCATAAAAAGTGTTTTCATGAAAGTAAATAGTGAATGCCGGACTTCAAAATAAACAAATTTTCCCAGTTCATCTAAATTTGAACGTCCTAAAAACTGACAATCAAACAGTTCGTGGTAACGAACTGTCAGTAAGGAACGACCTGGCTCAAAGGTAACCGAAACTGTAGAAAACGGAATTTTGATACCAATAGATACATCAAAAGAATCAGATTTTAATGCTGATTTCAAATATATAAGTTTCATCAAGTTTAGTCCTACTTATCAAAAGTTACGCGCCTGAGAAAATTTGACTGATTTTCGAAAAAAGGGGGAAAGACCCCCAAAAAGTTATAGAACCTTAATGAAAATCACACCATCATATTCAGCGTATCAGAGAACCCTACTGCAGAGGTTTCAAGCTCCTATCTACAAAAATGTGGAATTTTGCATTTTTTGCCAGAAGAAAAGATCACGGATGCGTGTTTATTTGTTTTTTTTTTGTTTTTTTCCCCCAGGGGTGATCGTATCGACCCAGTGGTCCTAGAATATCGTGAGAGGGCTCATTCGAACGGAAATTAAAAGTTCTAGTGTCGTTTTTAAATGACCAAAAAATGGAGGGCAACTAGGCCCCCTCCCACGCTCATATTTTTCCCAAAGCCTCCCGATCAAAATTTTGAGATAGCCATTTTGTTCAGCATGGTCGAAAATATGATAACTATGTCTCTTAGGATGATTTAATCCCCCGAAGTCCCTGGGGGGAGGGCTGAGAGTTATGAACTTTACCCAATGTTAACATATAGTATTGGTTATTGGGAAGCATACAGACGTTTTCAGGGGGGATTTTTTCTGGTAGTGGGGGTGGGGGGGGGGTCGGGGGTTATGTGGGAGGATATTTCCATGAAGGAAGTTTTCATGGGGGAAGGGACATTGCTATGAAGGGGGCGCCGGATTTCCCAGCATTATTTAAAAAAAGATTAGAAATTATATGTAAAAAAACAAGTTTTTCAACTGAAAGTAAGGAGCAACATCAAAACTTAAAACGACAGAAAACATTACGTATATGATTGGGTTCACCCCCTAGTCAATACCTCGCTCTTTAAGCCAAAGATTATTTAGTACTTTCATAAGAGCTATTTATTCTAATTAACGGCATTAGTGATTAAGGGGTCATTTTTAAAGAATTGGAACAAATTTTGAACTTTAGCTTAAAGAGCAAGGTATTGACTAGGGGGCGAACCCTCTAATATACGTAGTAAAAATATATGAATATAGAAGTTCGTTATGTAAGTTAATTCGTAAGTTATGTATATTTATTACTAATAAAAACGTTCGTAAATAAAATTAAACATGTTTCGAGAAAGCCATTTAACCAAATAAAAGTAAAATTAATATTAAAATTTTGTTTTAATTATTCATGTACGGTGAGCCAAAATCAAAACCTGCATTAATTCAAAAAAGTTCAAAAATTAAATAAAAAAAAAACAAGTTTTTTTAACTGAAAGTAAGGAACGACGTTAAAACTTAAAACGAACAGAAATTATTCCGTATATGAAAGGGGCTCTCCCCTCCTCAACGCCTCGCTCTTTACGCTAAAGTTTGACTTTCTCACAACTCTATTTTTTTAAACAATGAAAAACTTTAGCGTAAAGAGCGAGGCGTTGAGGAGAGGACAGCCCCTTTCATATACGGAATAATTTCTGTTCGTTTTAAGTTTTAACGTCGTTCCTTACTTTCAGTTAAAAAAACTTGTTTTTTTTATTTAATCGTGTCAAAACTCGGTAGAAAAAAAATGTCTCCTAGAATTTCTGTCTCCTAGAATTTCAATGAAAACGATACTCTAAGCCTTTTGAGGATTTAAGGTGGCGGAAACCACTTTTTATTTGTGGTAATTTCTGTCTGTTTTAAGTTTTTATTTGATTGCTCATTTTTAGGTTTCATCTATTCATTCAAAATATTTTCTTTGTTAGCTTTAAGTTTGACTTCTAGATTGACTTTATTTCTGCTTGTTTTAAGTTTAAATGCCGCTCTAAAACAACTTTTTTCTTGTTCTTTTTTTTTCATAGACAGTTTTTTGTGGGTTAATTGTAGGAATATTCGTAAAAATGAAACAGATTGCAAGTTAAGTTTGGGCAAAATTTAAATATTCCATAAGAAGTCAAAGCCTTAATTTTGGTCAATATTTTTTTTAAATGATAGTACTTTAAATTAAGGATGGATAAGGAGGAGGATTTTGATTAAATGGGTTAAATAGCTGCATGATTTTCGTCTTCTATGGGGCTAAAGCCATCCTAAACCCCATCCTGCAAACATCCTGAATATAGATGTTACTTTATCCACCATTTTTATTAAAAGGAACCTTCTCAAAATCTGTTTTGATGTAACTGCTAATAAATGCACGCCAAGGTCATTAAAAAAAAAAGATTTCTGAAAAAGGGCTTTGGCCTCTTTTTAGGTGGGTGGACCCATGCCCCCAATCTAAATTTTTCTTTAGCATTAGGGTTCCCCTTACCACGGAACTTATGAATGTAAGTTTCAAGCTGCTCGGGAAAAAAAAACTTTGTGGCTGTTTTTCTGACAGCCTTTTTGGACGAACCATAATTATTTTTCTTCTTTGCGCGTTGGTGTCCCCTTGTCCCAGTGACGTAACAATATAGACTTCAATGATCCGGAAAGATTTACTTTCCCTTCTTGGGGGGTCCAAGCTGAAGGCTACCTTGTCCCACATACCTACAAGCGTGATTTTCAAAATCTATGTAAACGAACAGTTATTCGGCCTCTTTTAGGCCCTCTTAACGCCCTCTCCCTGCTTCACGCATCTGGCACAGTTCTTAGGGCCACTTGGCCCAGGAAACAGTTCCTAAAAGTTTCAACCTGCTCAAAAAAATTTTTTCTCGGTTTTCGGGTCCTATTTTATTGGAGCCCGTGCCATCAGCTAAAAAATTTATTTCTGCATTAAGGTCCCCTTGGTCAAGAAAAGTTAAAGATTTAAGGTTCAAGCTGTTGAGGAAGAAAAGTGCTCTTGTCTCTTTTTTTTTTGTCCCATTTTCGGGCAAGCCAATGCTTTTTTCTTGGTTATTAGAGTCTCCTTCGCACAATGTCTTAACGATATATTTACAAATTGATAAAAAGAAAAAAATCTTGACATTTTTCGGGAGGCGGATGCACCAAACCTGATTTTTATTTGCACAATAGGGTCCTCTTGAATCAGTGTCAGTTTCAAACCCATCAAATCCATAAAGGTTTTTCGACCTTTGTCGGGTCCCATAATACCCTCCCATTCGAACAAAATTTGAGATCCCCTTGGCACAGGGAACGATCCCGAAAGTCTTTATCTAAAAATACCGCTTTTTTTTATAGATTTTCTGCATCGTTTTTAAGGTCCCATGCCCCAGCCTAAAGAATCGTTTTCAAATTAGAACCTTTGCCCAATTAGTCGTTTGGGAATTTTTTTTTTTTTTACTTTTTTTAGTCTGATTTTTGGGAGCCCCTGTGTCTTTTTTTATGTTCTCTTTTTTGTTCTTTTTGTCTCTAAATTTGCGGATGTTAAGTTTCAAACCAATTGGAACAAACAATTTTGGCCCTTTTTGTGGCGAAATTGCGGCCTTTACCTTCAAACAAAAATTGTTTCATGCACTAAGGTTCTGTTAATCCAGTGACTTATGGTTGTAGGTTTCAAGCCACACAGAAAAAAACGTCTTTTGGCCCCTTTTTGGGCACCATTTCAGGCAAACCAAAATTTGTTAATTTTTTTTGTACATTGGGATTCCCTTCGCCCAAAAACTTTCAGATATAAGTCTCAGACCAATCCAAAAAAAGGGTTTTTAGTCCATTTTCGGAGACCCTTGCCCTGAACCTATACTTTTTGGGCATTGGGGTTCCCTTGGTCCAATGACTTAAGGACATAAGCTTCAGGTCAATTATAAAAAATTTTAGTCCTTTCCAGACCCCATTTTCAGGGGTCAGTACCCTCCAAACAGGATTCAATTTTGTGAATTAGGGCCACTTGGCTCAGAGAGTTTCGGCTGCAACTTTCAACCTGATCAAAAACAAACAGGTGTTTGGTTCCTTCTTGGGAGCCCCCACAAACTCCCCCCTACAAAATACATAGTCCAATTAGGGTACTCTAATATTGTTGCTAATAGAAGGAAATTAAATAGACACACGTTGGCCAGGCTCTACTTAACCTTCCGTGATTATTAGTTTTTTTGTTTCTTGAATTTTTTTTCAAGGAAGGTAATTTCTTAAATCACATTTAACAGATATAACATAAAGAAAGAAAAACGAGCAAAAATGGGGTTTTTAAAGGCCAAATGAAAATACTGAAAAAACAAAGCGAATATTTCGAGGGGACAAACGCCTCTCTTCTTCAGCGCGAAACAAAAAAAAATATAATCAATGCGAGTGCCGAAGAACAAACCAACAAATAAAACGCGGAAAGTCAATGTGAATGTGAAAAAAAAAACAATGAAAAAAACAAAAATTAAAAGATGAATAAAAATCAATAAAAGTCAAAAAATTGTAAGAATTAAAATCAAATACCTAGAAACTAAAAATAATCCAGACTAATTATTTTATTTTTCGGTGATCCTTCTTCCACCTTGGACAAAAACCGGGTTCTAATTAGAAAATTGTTTGTTCCTGATATTACAGTAAACTAGAATTACTGCATTGAAAGCTCTCAAATACAAATTGCGGTCGTACTTCTCTGCATTACCGCCTTACTAGGTTCTTTCAGTTGTGAGTAGTTTTTTTGTTCTTCCTTTTTGTCATTTTGTGTTTATTATTTTTTATATATATATATCACTACACATACTATACTATTGTGTTGACTTACTTGACTTAAAGCTCCTGCTGGTGGTCCAGCGTCGAGAGATGTGACTCATCACCTCCATTTCGAACGGTCCTGCACAAGCGTGACTGCTTCTTGGAGATCAGTACCGATCATGGAGATACCGGGTAAGGGTGTTCCTCCAGATGAACCGGGGTCTTCCACGGGGGCTCTTCCAGCCATATTCAGTGGAATCAAAATTAAAAAGTGTGCTGGCGGGTGCATCTGCTGGCATGCGAATTAAGTGGCCAAAATACCGTAGGATTCTTACGGCGAGCTTACGAGAGTTGGGAGTCTGATCCGTTAGTATCAGCAGTCGGGCGTTTGAGACGAAGTCGTACCACTTGATCCCTTCGATTCGTCTTATGAAGTTTGTTTGGGCCACATCTATGGCATCACGAACAGAAGCCGCGGCCGGCCAAGTTTCAGCACCGTAGAGAAGGACTTGCGCTACGGCCGTGTTGTAGATCTGCATTTTTGCTTTTCGGCTTGTGTTGGGCTTTGACCACACGGAACGGCATAATCGAGCCACGATAGACGCGGCTTTAGCAATACGCGACTGGACTTCCATTTCAATATAGCCGTTATCCAAGACGGCAGATCCAAGGTAAGTAAAATACTTGACAACTTCAACAGTGTGCCCTAATACGTTGAATGCTGGTAAGTTGGCGGAACCACCTGCCAGGCCGATGATCATTATTTTTGTTTTCTGCCAGCTAATATGAAGTCCCACTTTCAGGGCTTCTTACTATTGTATAGTGTGGATAAAAATAATAATAACAATGATAATGGGTGATTTGCATATTTAACCCTTGCCCCCTGGGCTAATATCACCCTTTACATAAAAAGTGGTTGAAAAAAATACAAGGGTGACACTTGTGCGTTGACTCGCATGGCTGCTCTTTTTCTCCTAGAGTGAATTTTCTGATGTCGAGAAAACACGCTTATTTTTAAGTAAAGCTTATAAGAGCCTTTCGGAAACCTAATCGATTGATTCTACCTCTTATTTTAAGTTAAATAAAGAAAACAAGCTTTTCAACTGAAAATAAGGAGCAACATTAAAACTCAAAACAAACAGAAATTATTCCATATATGAGGGGGGTTGCCCCCTACTCAAAACCTTGCTCTTCACGCGAAAGTTTTCAGTACTTTTTAAAAAAACTTCCTATTCTGGTTAAACGCCCCTTGTGTTTCAGGAGTCGTTCTTAAGACATTGGGACAAACAGCCAAGCGTAAAGAGCAAGGTATTGAGAAGGGGGGAAACCCCTTCATATATAGAATATTTTGTTGAGTTTTAATGTTGCTCCTAACTTTCAGTTGAAAAAACTTGTTTTTTTATATTTAATTTCTGATCGTTTTTTAAATAATGCCGATAAATCTGGCTCACCCTCCAAGAAAAATTTCCTCCCATCAGGGGAAACTCCTCCGTAGAAAGCTCCTCCCACGTAAAATACACTCCGAATAGTTCCATCCTCACCCCCCCCCGTAAAATTTCTTGCGGTCGATTCAGCCTGACAAATTTTCCTTAGCATACTTTCATTTAAAAAAGGCTTTAAATTCTAATCATTTTTCCGATCACTCCAGAAATCCCCCTTCCGTGGAAAATTTTTCCCGGAAATCCAAACCCGCTGAAAATTTCCCTCAAAAAACTCCCCCTGAACAGCTCCACGTGCAAAATCGAGTTGGCAAAGAGAAAGTAAGGCAAATAAAAAGAATTTCGAATAAGAATTCTGTCAAATCCCCCTATTTCCCTCCCCATGGAAAATCATTCTCATAGAAACCCACCCAAGAACAAAATCACTCCACCTTCCAAAAATAACGTCTGTGTACTTCCCAATAACGGGCTATGGGAGGGCCATGCAAACCCTAAAGGCATAGTTATTGGATCTGTCAACTATGCTGAATAAAATGACTATCTCAAAATTTTGATCGGAAGACTTCGTGGAAAAAGGGGCGTGGCGGGGGGCTAGTTGCCCTCCACTCTTTTTGGTCGCTTAAAAAGGGTACTATAACTTTTAATTTCCGTTCGAGTACATCCTCTCCCAATCTTTAGGGCCATTAGTTCGATACGATCATCCCTGGGAAAAAAAATACCAAAAAAACAGATAAACACGAATCCATGATTTTTCTTCTGGCAAAAAAAAAATAACACAAAATTCCATATTTTTGTTCTGATACGCTGAATCTGATGCTATGATTTTCATTGATTCCTTGACTTATAAGGGGTGTTTTTCTCCTTTTCGAAAATCAGGTAAGTTTTCTTAGGCTCGAAACTTTTGATGGGTAACACTAAACTTGATGAGTCTTATATATTTGGAATCAACATAATAAGCCGATTATTTTGATATACCTATTGATATCAAAATTCCGCTTTTAGAGTTTTATTTACTATTGAGCCGAGTCGCTCCTTATTTACAGAGTAGTTCGTTACCACGAACGGTTTGATTGTATGCTCGAAACACTATTAGCTCTCAATTTGATATGTTATGATGGGAATTCCCTAATGGTAAAGATAACAAGTCACCTAACAAGTCACAAAAAAGGACACCAAATATCAAACAATTTTTCTAAATCCAATTTGATTAAAGCTACGCAACAAAAAGAATTCCTGAAATATTTTCCCATGATACATCTGATACATTATGTCACTGATCTTACGACTATATGAAAATAACTGTTCCCATTGCACATCTGTAGCGGCGAATTTCGAGCTTAAGTGCTTCGATCGTCACATCTATTTTGATAAGCAATAGTCCACTCGTGGTAAGTATTTATAACGCTAGTGCTCCACCACATATACTACTCTGGAAACTTCTATTAAAGCGTGAAAATCTTGAGATTCGCTCTGTGTTTCTTTGATTTGCCAAGAAACTTGTAAAATTAATAGTATGGACACGAAATAGCATCCAAATTCGGCTCCACAGCCTAGTTGACCCGAGTTTAACAGTTAAAAAATTCTTAGTCAGCGATAAACTAAACCTGAAACTTTAGAAGAGTCTGATAGTCTATGTTTTCTGTTCGCTTCTTCTTTTTTTCAGAAAGTATTGTATTTTTATTGCTGCTACTTTTTTAGGTTCCTTTTCTTTTTGTTCCGTTTTCTTTTCTCCTTTTTTTGTATTCTGTCCCTGTACACGTGTTGCATTCGACAGGTACGACATGGATAATGGGAGTATGATGTTCAGCAGTCCAGTGATTCTAGAAAAACTTAATTACAACCATTCATAAGAAAGACGATAAGAGTGAGTAAGCTAATTAGAGAGGCGTTAGGGTTCTTTCTGTAGGAAGCAAATTATTTAGCATGATAATGATTATTAGATTAACAGATGCCGTTGACAAAATTTTAAGAGAAGAACACTGTCGGTTTAGGAAGGGGAGAGGCTGCATCGACCAAATTTCGGTTTAGGAAGGTCAAAATTTTGAAACCGACAACACTGTCGGTTTAGGAAGGGGAGAGGCTGCATCGACCAAATTTTCACTGTTAGATTAATAACTTAGAAGTGTCTGAAACATCAGGCCCCATTTGACCTCAAAGATACCTAGTAACAACAACAGCAATCAAATACTATAAGGCTTGGCAATTATCTTTGTATGCTAAAAAACGGTCAAAACTCTTTTAAATCAATCGCTCGAATTTCCGACACTTTTTACGATCATTCACAGATACTACTGCGCACCCTGAATTTAAGCCAATTTTAATGCAATAGATCAATTAGCCAGTCAAATATGCTCGTTTTAACAACGTGCCCTCAGTTAAATAAAACAGTTTTAATCTTTAAAATCTATTTGAAGCCTTTATATCCTTGGAAATCTCTCATTTCCTTGTTCATTGTCTCTCTGAAAACGGGGCAAAATTAAGACCTTGATAAAGGAACAATAGCAATCATTTAACAGATGTTGCGGGACCTCTTCGGAAATAATATTATGAAAGTGTACATTCGAATTCTTATGAAGTATATCGATCAGAAGTATATAGATGATATACCTGTATGACCCCTTCTCAGTCAGAAAGATATTTCATTCTCAACAAGTCAGATTGAAAAAGTTGCTACAAACTAACAAAGACCGTGTATGGCAATAAAAATGGACAAATACATAGTTAGAGCTGATCAGGAGCTACGATTTTAGTTCCTAGGCACCTTAAGGTTACATTCATTGCTCAACAAAGTCGTGTCGTCTCTTATCAATGTTTTTTTTTATTATTGTGCATACTTGGGCGCACGTTGGGCGCAAAACCCCTATGCCTTCCCAAGGCCAGAACAAAATTTGCACTTTACTGAAAAAATACAAATGAATGTGCATTGTCAGTTTAGTATACATATACTGATATTTAGTAATCAAAATCTTAATATTTCTGGACCTATAGATATACGTAGGGGTGTTAAACAAGGCTCAGTAATCGGCCCTGTGATATTTAACAATGCAGTACGTTCTGCGACAAAATCGATAGAAGATTTTTTGATAGATGATGGAATTGATGCTAGTCATCTATCTTACGCAGATGATCTACTTTTGATAAGTGATAATCTAGAATCTTTACAGAAAGCTACTAATGCCGTGTCGTCTGCACTTGGTGATATTGGGCTAACAATAGAGCCGTCTAAGACTAAATTCGTCGTTTTGAACGACGAAACATTGCCAAATCGTGCTGTTGATGTTTGCGGGAAGATCCAAATATTTATTGGGAATTCCCATATGGTTCAGAAATCTTCTATCGATTTTGTCGCAGAACGTACTGCATTGTTAAATATCACAGGGCCGATTACTGAGCCTTGTTTAACACCCCTACGTATATCTATAGGTCCAGAAAGCTGTCCCGCAGACCGTATTATGTGTTTAATTTTTTTTTCTAGGGATGCTTGTATCGAAAAATGGTCCTAGAAAATCGGGAGAGGGTGAATTCGAACGGAAATTAAAAGTTCTAGTGCCCTTTTTAAGTGACCCAAAATATGATATGAAATTCGCTCATTGTTTACGTATAGTATTTGTTATTGGGAATCATACAGACATTTTTTTTTTGGGGGGGGAGGGGGGGGGAATAATTACAGATGAGAAGTATACAGACATTTTTTCGGGGGGGTATTTTTTCAGTAAAGTGCAAATTTTGTTCTGGTCTTGGGAAGGCATAGGGGTTTTGCACCCAACTTATGTTAAAACTTATTTTGTTGAAAAAGTTTTTGTTAAAAGTATTTGTTATTGGGAATCATACAGACATTTGTTTTTGTTTTTTTTTTTGGGGGGGGGAGGGAACAATTACAGATGAGAAGTATACAGACATTTTTTTTCGGTGGGGGGGATTTTTTCCAGTAAAGTGCAAATTTTGTTCTGGTCTTGGGAAGGCATAGGGGTTTTGCACCCAACTTATGTTAAAACTTATTTTGTTGAAAAAGTTTTTGTTAATTAATTTTATGTAAATAAGCAGTATTTAAGCCACCCTTCGGTTTTCTTGTATTTATTTCGTTAATTTTATTCATTAATAATACAAACATATATCTAAACAAAATTAGAAAAAAAAAACACCATAAAGCATAGGTTGTGAGGCATGATAACCAAAACCTAAGTATGAAATGCCAAAACCAAAAAAATAATGCCTTACTTAGTGTATTAAGGCCCAAACAGGCTTATTTATAGGCTGTACAGAACACTTTATACTTATTGGATAGAAACTACTGTCCCAAATATATACAAATTAATATAATAGATTTGGTATGTCTTTTGATTGCACAAAAAAGGTAATACTCCCCCTCAAAAAGGAATTGCTAGATTTCGATACAAATCATATCAGTGCATTTACCACGTTGAAGAGCTCTGCATTCAACTGTTCAATGCCCTCTCTCAATTCATACATTTATATGCGACGACCCCTTTTGGTTTGCTTTAGTAATTTTCTTTCCAGGGGTGACCATGTCTAGCCACTGGTTATAAAGAGTTGGACGGGGAGGGGGCTATTCTAGCAGACCTTTTTGGTTCTAGTGCCCCTTTTAAGTAATGAAGAGATTATGGCGTATCAAAGAGCTGTTTTCTATCACAGTCATGCCAAAAACGACGTTTTAGGGACCAAACAGGATCGAAATAAAAAGCATAAATGCTAGAAAACGGCACAAAATACTTAGGAGTAGAACCCATACAAACGGCACATGGAATAGGGAATAGCAACCCCGCACCTCCTGCTCACTTCCATTCATTTAACAGTCAAATCAACGTACAATAACATACATAAGCTTCATCGTTAAAAGATGGCTTTAGAAGGAGGTCCAAATTAAATGGTATGAGTATTTTGACCTGTATGTGCTGGTCTATTCTGTATTTTATTTCTTTGTAGCTGACAAGTCGGCTGCCATTTGCAAGGTTTACGATCCCCATATACTGACTACTTAAGCGAGGTAAGATCCAGAACCGGTCAAGGTACCTTTCGAGTTGGGGTGAAATTCTTCCTAAGGGTTGAAAGCGCAAGTTACCGCCTGAGCAAGGTAAAAGTCTAGGGCCGGAGAAGCGTGATTTCGTATTGCAAAGATCCAGCAGAGCCAACTCTTTGGCTTGTATATATAACTATTATTCTGATATAGAAATAACTTTTCTTTTCATTTGGGATAAATACATACTCGTATATGTATACATTTCCAATTCACAGGGTTTTCGTCACTTCCCTCCGCCCACTTCACTTCACAGCACAGGCCTTCTGCCCTCGTGAACTGTCTATACCTGCAAAAGTACCCTTGCTTAGAAC
Source organism: Artemia sinica (assembly GCA_027921565.1). Classification (NCBI taxonomy): domain Eukaryota; kingdom Metazoa; phylum Arthropoda; class Branchiopoda; order Anostraca; family Artemiidae; genus Artemia; species Artemia sinica. The sequence goes on along the minus strand of CM051264.1, from coordinate 19,172,804 downwards.
CTTCATCATTCATAATGGTCTTCGTTTTCCCCACCTCCCTCCACTCGCTACGGTCGTACAACCATGAGCATGGCTACAAACTACATAAATCCCTCCCCTCAAAAAAGTCATAATTAAAGGTCCAAAAACGACAAAGTTACCCAGTACTAGAGGACGGCTGCGTCCCCCCCCCCAGTGTATAGAATATGATATGCCCTGTAACTAAAAAACTGCATTAGAGAAGAAGAAGAAGAGAAATAGAAAAAAAGAAAAAATCCTCTCGTGGTGAGAGGGATAGCTAAGGAAGCGGAAATCCTCCCCCAACAATGGGCAATTTACGCTCGTTTTAAATTTTAATGGCTCTTGAATAGTATGAAAAACCTCTTTTTCTTTTATCTAAATTAGCCAGTGTACGATATCCTTTTAAAATCTTTTAAAGTTTTTTCTGCAATAAAGGCTATACGTCCGCAATTTGCAGGCATATTCTCCGTTCTAGGAAACCACGGTTAATTTCCAAAATGAAATTGTATTATTTAAGGACTCGAGAGGTCTTTCATTCCCAGAGACAGAGTCTTCTGCAATAGCATTAAATCTAAGACTATGAGAAAGGAACAATAGTAATTATTAAACATATCTCGAAGCTTTTCTGACGGAAAGATACATTGGGGTCCACTTTGTACCTCCAAAACTAGAGATTGAAAACTTGCGTAACCTTAGTTCAAACAACATGCCAAATAACTATCCTTCTGCTAACAAATTGGCAAAGGAAGGGAGGGAAGAGGGAGGTTGAACTGCTCATAGCCCCGCAATCACACGCATATAAATGCCTTGTATGATTCCGTTTTTAACAGGGTGCAATAGCCTACCATTTTGTACTAAGATGTATCAGCAAAGAACAGGCTATTTGCATAGTCTGAGGCCCTTGCCCCCGAGGCAGTGTTGACTTGTCTTCTTGGAGGCACATCTTTCAGATGTTTCAACCGCTCTGAGTAAAATGGCTATCTCGAAGTTTTTACTCAATGCCATAGAGGCTACAGGGATTTCTAGGGTCAAAAAGGACGATGGAGGGGGGCTAGTTAATCAAACGAGTCTTTTCTGAAGCTTTTTTTAAGTATGACAGAGCCATTTTCGTGGCTGGGAGGTAGTTGGAGGGGACACAGACACATTTTGTGCCTCTAATTATAAGGATTGAGAACTTGCATGATTCCAGTCTAAACAAAAGGGAGTATATCTAACTTTGTGTAAAAGAGTTGGCGGCAGAAGAAAGCAAGGTTGAATGGGTCTCGGGCCTGATTTGTGCCAGCATTCCTTTACACATAGATTCCATGCATGATTCCAGTTTTTAAAAGGTGCAACAGACCCACCTCTTCTACTAAGTAGTACGAGTGCAGAAAATACCATTTACATAATTGGGATCCTTGCCTATGATGCTACGTAGGCAGGTTCCTGATATTTTGGTCAACCTCAGATTAATAATATGGAATATCTAAGTGATGATGTGGAAAGGTCCAAAAAAGAGCAGTTAAAATCATCTTTGAAGACAAATTTATAGATTATAAGTATGCTCTTGAGTCTTTAAAGATTGAAACTCTTAGAGATCGCAGGTCTCAGTTGATAATGCATTTCGGGAAATTTCTCCTTGCTAGCCCCAAGCACCGACATTTTCTACCCCCTGCTGCCAACTAAGTAGTTAATACCAGAAAGAAGAACAAATTAGTGCCAGTGCCTTGCAGAACTAATCGATTTAACAATTCATTCGTGCCGTTTTTTACCAGTGCCTATAACAAAATACCTTAGGACTAGGTTTGTAAATAACAGCGACATTTAGTTTGTGATTTTTTATCTGCGACTATGAAAGTTGTCTTTAATAATTGATTTCTGATTTCTGTTCTGAAGGGTAGGGCTATATCGTTGTTTTGACCCGAAGCCAGGGGGAAGGCTACAGAGATGCCTGGCAGAAAAAGAGGCGGAAGGAGGGATGGAGGGGTAATCAAACGAGTCATTCCTCAATTATCTCTGCATATGATGAGGCACAAAAAAAGGATGGACTTTGATCTTTCTTTAGTCTACGTTAACGTGTAGATTATGAAACAATTCAAATACTAAAACGTGATATTTTTTTCCGGGAAATAGACCATGTTTAAAACTGCGAGACAGGAATAATTGCAATTTTTTACGGTATGCATACACTTTTCCGATATAGAACAATTTGTTGGGAAAGGGCAAGATTGCGAATTGCATCATTTTTATGTTCACACGAGTTTTTACACCATCAATTTTTTTTTATTTTGAATACACATCTCTTCAACAGTTATTGGTGCTGTTGAGAACACATCCAAACAACAACATTCATGGCTGTTACTGAGAAAAAACTTAAGCAACAATTTCCATGGTTGTTGCTGTTGTAAAACAAATTTCCTAGGCACCCGAAAATTGATGTATTTCAACCCGACAGATTGTAGAAAAGTACCCGTAAGCAATTGAACTAATGCGACAAACACATTTTGCTCCTTTGTAAAAATCCTGCAATTATGAACTACTGCGACAAACACATTTTGCTCCTTTGTAAAAATCCTGCAATTATGAACTACTGCGACAAACACATTTTGCTCCTTTGTAAAAATCCTGCAATTGTGAACTACTGCAACAAACACATTTTGCTCCTTTGTAAAAATCCTGCAATTATGAACTACTGCGACAAACACATTTTGCTCCTTTGTAAAAATCCTGCAATTATGAACTACTGCGACAAACACATTTTGCTCCTTTGTAAAAATCCTGCAATTACGAACTACTGCGAAAAACACATTTTGCTCCTTTGTAAAAATCCTGCAATTATGAACTACTGCGACAAACACATTTTGCTCCTTTGTAAAAATCCTGCAATTATGAACTACTGCGACAAACACATTTTGCTCCTTTGTAAAAATCCTGCAATTATGAACTACTGCGACAAACACATTTTGCTCCTTTGTAAAAATCCTGCAATTATGAACTACTGCGACAAACACATTTTGCTCCTTTGTAAAAATCCTGCAATTATGAACTACTGCGACAAACACATTTTGCTCCTTTGTAAAAATCCTGCAATTATGAACTACTGCGACAAACACATTTTGCTCCTTTGTAAAAATCCTGCAATTATGAACTACTGCGACAAACACATTTTGCTCCTTTGTAAAAATCCTGCAATTATGAACTACTGCGACAAACACATTTTGCTCCTTTGTAAAAATCCTGCAATTATGAACTACTGCGACAAACACATTTTGCTCCTTTGTAAAAATCCTGCAATTATGAACTAATGCGACAAACACATTTTGCTCCTTTGTAAAAATCCTGCAATTATGAACTACTGCAACAAACACATTTTGCTCCTTTGTAAAAATCCTGCAATTATGAACTACTGCGACAAACACATTTTGCTCCTTTGTAAAAATCCTGCAATTATGAACTACTGCGACAAACACATTTTGCTCCTTTGTAAAAATCCTGCAATTATGAACTACTGCGACAAACACATTTTGCTCCTTTGTAAAAATCCTGCAATTATGAACTACTGCGACAAACACATTTTGCTCCTTTGTAAAAATCCTGCAATTATGAACTACTGCGACAAACACATTTTGCTCCTTTGTAAAAATCCTGCAATTATGAACTACTGCGACAAACACATTTTGCTCCTTTGTAAAAATCCTGCAATTATGAACTACTGCGACAAACACATTTTGCTCCTTTGTAAAAATCCTGCAATTATGAACTACTGCGACAAACACATTTTGCTCCTTTGTAAAAATCCTGCAATTATGAACTACTGCGACAAACACATTTTGCTCCTTTGTAAAAATCCTGCAATTATGAACTACTGCGACAAACACATTTTGCTCCTTTGTAAAAATCCTGCAATTATGAACTACTGCGACAAACACATTTTGCTCCTTTGTAAAAATCCTGCAATTATGAACTACTGCGACAAACACATTTTGCTCCTTTGTAAAAATCCTGCAATTATGAACTACTGCGACAAACACATTTTGCTCCTTTGTAAAAATCCTGCAATTATGAACTACTGCGACAAACACATTTTGCTCCTTTGTAAAAATCCTGCAATTATGAACTACTGCGACAAACACATTTTGCTCCTTTGTAAAAATCCTGCAATTATGAACTACTGCGACAAACACATTTTGCTCCTTTGTAAAAATCCTGCAATTATGAACTACTGCGACAAACACATTTTGCTCCTTTGTAAAAATCCTGCAATTATGAACTACTGCGACAAACACATTTTGCTCCTTTGTAAAAATCCTGCAATTATGAACTACTGCGACAAACACATTTTGCTCCTTTGTAAAAATCCTGCAATTATGAACTACTGCGACAAACACATTTTGCTCCTTTGTAAAAATCCTGCAATTATGAACTACTGCGACAAACACATTTTGCTCCTTTGTAAAAATCCTGCAATTATGAACTACTGCGACAAACACATTTTGCTCCTTTGTAAAAATCCTGCAATTATGAACTACTGCGACAAACACATTTTGCTCCTTTGTAAAAATCCTGCAATTATGAACTACTGCGACAAACACATTTTGCTCCTTTGTAAAAATCCTGCAATTATGAACTACTGCGACAAACACATTTTGCTCCTTTGTAAAAATCCTGCAATTATGAACTACTGCGACAAACACATTTTGCTCCTTTGTAAAAATCCTGCAATTATGAACTACTGCGACAAACACATTTTGCTCCTTTGTAAAAATCCTGCAATTATGAACTACTGCGACAAACACATTTTGCTCCTTTGTAAAAATCCTGCAATTATGAACTACTGCGACAAACACATTTTGCTCCTTTGTAAAAATCCTGCAATTATGAACTACTGCGACAAACACATTTTGCTCCTTTGTAAAAATCCTGCAATTATGAACTACTGCGACAAACACATTTTGCTCCTTTGTAAAAATCCTGCAATTATGAACTACTGCGACAAACACATTTTGCTCCTTTGTAAAAATCCTGCAATTATGAACTACTGCGACAAACACATTTTGCTCCTTTGTAAAAATCCTGCAATTATGAACTACTGCGACAAACACATTTTGCTCCTTTGTAAAAATCCTGCAATTATGAACTACTGCGACAAACACATTTTGCTCCTTTGTAAAAATCCTGCAATTATGAACTACTGCGACAAACACATTTTGCTCCTTTGTAAAAATCCTGCAATTATGAACTACTGCGACAAACACATTTTGCTCCTTTGTAAAAATCCTGCAATTATGAACTACTGCGACAAACACATTTTGCTCCTTTGTAAAAATCCTGCAATTATGAACTACTGCGACAAACACATTTTGCTCCTTTGTAAAAATCCTGCAATTATGAACTACTGCGACAAACACATTTTGCTCCTTTGTAAAAATCCTGCAATTATGAACTACTGCGACAAACACATTTTGCTCCTTTGTAAAAATCCTGCAATTATGAACTACTGCGACAAACACATTTTGCTCCTTTGTAAAAATCCTGCAATTATGAACTACTGCGACAAACACATTTTGCTCCTTTGTAAAAATCCTGCAATTATGAACTACTGCGACAAACACATTTTGCTCCTTTGTAAAAATCCTGCAATTATGAACTACTGCGACAAACACATTTTGCTCCTTTGTAAAAATCCTGCAATTATGAACTACTGCGACAAACACATTTTGCTCCTTTGTAAAAATCCTGCAATCTAATAAGCTCATCTTAAATAACCTTAAATAAGGGATAAGCTCATCTTAAATTGCAAAAGGTGGTTGAATGAACGTAGCCAAGGTAATTTAGCCATTCCATTTAGTAATTTAGCCATTCCATTGGTTAGCAATTTGGCCATTCCTTTGGTTAGGCAATCAAAGAAAAATTAAGATAAAATATAAGGGATAAAGTACTTACTCTCCATCTAGATTTTGCAAAATTTTTCTTCAGTTGTTCAGAAACAGATCCATGTATATTCCTGTCACTTGCAGCATTGCCACATATCCTTAAAAAAAGCTCGATTGTCAAAACACTTCCCATTATAGAAAGCTTTTTATTACAAAATCGAAATAGGAGAAAATACGACACAGAGAATAGATACTTCACAGAACAGCTGAATGATAGAAAAAGTTAAATCTGGTATGGTATTCACAAATGATTTAATATAAAACAAAAAAAAAAATAAAGATTTCAATTTAATGACATCAATATCTAGTATTTTCCAAAATCTAGGGGGGGGGGGCAATATTGTCGTATCTTCAATAAGAATACCAAAAAGAAGTATTGTTTAATGAAAATACCCAACAAAATTCCTGTTCACAATCTGAGGGGGAGGGAGATAATTCTATGGTGAAAAAGAACTCCTCTTCTCCCCAAAAGAAATGATAAAATTCTCCTCTGTCCATTTTTTTTTTTTTTTAATACCTGAATTTGAAAAATACACTTTTTGGGTATTTTCGTTGAAAAATGTTATTTTTTTGTATTATTATTAAAAAGAACTGATAGAACAACTAGACGGGCTTCTTATCACTAGATAAATTTTTTGCCCGCAGGATATCCGGGCCTTAATTTTCTGATGTGCAGAGCCGAAGGTTTTCTTTCCATAAAGGTCAGGTAAATGATACGTAAATTTGTTACCAATATTGGTCCGTATTACGGGATAGCAAGCCCTCGTCTTGGTTATCATTTAAATTATACTCGGAGAATACTAAAGTTTATTGCAAATCCAAACTTATCCAAATTTATGTTCCCTATTAAACTATTAATAGCGGTAATGCTAACACGGCAAAAGTAAGAGTTATTAACTAAATTTAAACTGACGGAAGATTCTGAGAAAACTATGCAGCAGACAAAGCGTGTCGAATCAGATTCCCTTCTCCAGGAACAATAGAACGAAGTATTTTCTAAAGGTCTCAGGAGTCTCACAGGGAATCACTTTTAAACAATTTGAACAGCACATTTCAACACAATGACAGCTTGGACATTATTTACATAGCAATAAAAGCTCGAAGACAAATATTCACAACACAAAAAGAAAGAAGTGGAAAAGACAGGTCGTTGGAGCATAAACATCAAAAAGATGGGTCGTGTTCCCACCTTTATGCTTCTTGTTATAGAAATAAACAAGAAAAAAAGTAATATTCTTGCTAATAGAAAATCAAGCAAAAATTAAGCTTTACGAATATTTTTTTTCCTTAAACAAAAAAGGTTATATCATCAAAGTCCAAAACTAAGATTAGATAGTATTACTTTTTAAAATAGTAATCCACAAGCAAATATTACTATAATTTTTCCCGTAAAAAAAAAAAAAAAAAAAAAAAAAAAAAAAAAAAAAAAAAAAAAAAAAAAAAAAAAAAAAAAAAAAAAAACTCCATAAAAACGGATATAAATATGAAGTGCTAAAAACCAACAACAATAACCAGCAAAACATGTTTATCACAGTATGGCGAGTACTACAATAAAACAAAACTAAGATAATTTCTTAAACCACATTGGCATGACATAATAACGTAAAGATAGAAAAACGAGCAAAAATGGGGTTTCTTTTTTTAAGAGTCAAAAGTGATCAGAGGGCAACTAGACCCTCCCCCTTCCCACAAAAGGCCTTTTTCCGAAATGCATCCGATCAAAATTTCAATATAGCCATTTTGTTCAAAACGCATTAAAGATAAAATAATGAAAACTACGGGGTCGAAACAAGACGCAACCCCCCAGAGTCCGGGGGCAATTGTTATAAGTTATTACCCGGGGGCATATAAGGTTTAATGTAAGGGGTGGTCGTATAAGCCTCAGAGACGGCTCATTTGATTGGAAATTGAAAGTTCTAGATACCTTTTAAGAGTCATCAAAAGTAATCGGAGGACATCTCCCCTCCCCCCACACCCTGTTTTCCCATAATGTATCTGATCAAAATTTTGAGACAGCCATTAAGTTTGAAATAGTCCAACGATGAGATGACAAACTACTCGGGTTAAACATACCCCCCACCCTCCAGCCCGGGGGAAGGGTTTTAACTTATGCCCAGGGGGAAAAAGGTTTTTATGGAAGAGGTGGTCGTATACACTTCAGAGGGGACTCAAATGATTAGAAACTGATAGTTCTAGTTCCTTTTTTTCAGGTTATTTATTAAGAAAAGAGGGCATGTCTGATTCTAGATCTCCTGGATGCGTTGCTAGTGTTAATCTCTGCTGTCACCACTCTGTAAATTTCTTTTTAGTTCTTTATTTGTATGCCTTTTTTATATTGGCAGATGTAATGGTTTACGTAAATTCCAAAGATAGACGATAAACGTTGGTACATGGTCTTTATTAAATAACGTGAGAATACACATAGAGAAAATAAGGTAGCACAAGAACAACTAGCTACGACAAAGGCGAAAGATGGACTGCCTTTAAAAATGAACCAAGAATATAACTTTCCTGGAACGGAAGTTCCAGGCCTGGGAACGAGCCCTTTCCCACGACTAGCTTTAGTCCCAAGAGCCCCCCCCCCCCCTGGACCGCTCTCGTTGACACATAAATGCCCAAATAACTAAGAAATGCGACACCCGGAAAAGCTTCCCGAATTAATGTTCTACATACTTTACAGATTCTCCCCCCTGTTTTAAGTTAAATTTCCCAAATTTGGCTTATCCCCTTCTCATTAAACCCTCAAACTTTAATTGAATTCAAAACATTCCCTTCCCAAATTATTCACTTCTCACCTACTAACATTCTACAGCATGAACTAGTAACAATTACATAATACAAACACTACACAATACTTGCATAAGTAAAAACTTACATAGTATAAACGAACCACACTAACAACAGTAGTCGGAAACTGGATATTTTAACACTTCATTTTTCTTTGTATACTTTAAAATAGACTTGTTCCCCATACTCCTGAACATAACTATTAGTGCTACGCATTAAAACCATCCCGTGAGTTATCAACCTCATCCCACTGGACCTGAAAACCAGCCCCCTTTCCACCTTTTTTTTCATCCCACCGCTGCCACCACTCTGTAAATCTCTGCTGTCACCACTCTGTAAATCTCTTTTTAGTTCTTTATTTGTATGCCTTTTTTATATTGGCAGATGTAATGGTTTACGTAAATTCCAAAGATAGACGATAAACGTTGATACATGGTCTTTATTAAATAACGTAAGAATACACATAGAGAAAATAAGGTAGCACGAGAACAACTAGCTACGACGAAGGCGAAAGATGGACTGCCTTTAGAAATGAACCAAGAATATAACTTTCCTGTAACGGAAGTTCCAGGCCTGGGAACGAGCCCTTTCCCACGACTAGCTTTAGTCCCAAGAGCCCCCCCCCCCTGGACCGCTCTCGTTGACACATAAATGCCCAAATAACTAAGAAATGTGACACCCGGAAAAGCTTCTCGAATTGATGTTCTACATACTTTACACTAGCTGTGGACTAAGATTAGTGAAAACACGGCCACCGATGGAAGGTTGTGCACAGCCATCCCCGTCCATCCCCTAGCATCAAACCCGACCTCCAAATATCCTCCCATTTGAAGCGCAAATGGGAGGATAGCTCGATATACTGATTGTGAGTGGTGGTCTCTTATCCCCCCCAGCCCCGGGGAAATGGCTATGAGTTACGGAACTTGCTTATTGTTACTATGATACTTGGATTTAGTGATTTACGTGGCAACTTTGGTTTACGGCGCAAGGGCTGTAGGTTATGCAAGTTGCTTATTGTTACTTTGATACCTTGTTTGCTTTTTATTTTTTTACTTTGATATTGTTACTTTGATACTAGTTTTGATACTTCGATGAAAGTTTGATATTAAAAAAAAAATCAAAAACGAACAAAAATTACTTAAAAAAAACTTTCCGAAAAAGAAGTTTTTTAAACAAAAGAAAAGGCCACGTTAAACTTAAGATCAGCAGATACAAATACCTGCTAAAATTCAAACTCAAAACGACCAGAAATTACTATTAAAGAACAAATGAAGCTCAAAACGAACAGAAATTAAATAAACAATCATAGCAAAAAAAAACACACAAGTACTAATATAAATGAATAAATAAATCTTAAAGCGATTAATGCTTAAATTTAGTATGCAAATAAAGCTTAAAACGAAAAAAAATATTTTGCTATTGAAGTATAAATGAAACCCAAAGGAATAGAAATTAAATAAACAATCAATGCAAACAAACATACAATAGATATTAATATAAATAAATAAATAAATTTTAAAACGAGTGGAACTTAAATTGAATATGCAAATCAAGCTTGAAACGAACGGAAATCACTACAAACAAGAGTTTGGGTATCGCCTCAATAAACACGCGATAAGCGAAGTTTCGTTAATGCTAATGAAATAAAACAAAATAGGATGAAAATATAAAAGTTCAGAAACAAATTTGGGCTATATATTTGCACATTAGGGGGGGGGGTAAAGCACAGCATATATTAAATACGTAACATAATCTAACCTAGGCTTTTATTGCCCCTTCAAAACCTAAGAACTAAATTTTAAATATTTGTCACGGAGTGAGCAATACATCACTAGGCAGCAAAAACTTGTTTTTCATATAGCATCTTTGAGATTTTGATGCGGTCTTTCTCTTGTGTTTACTGGATTCTAAACAAGTACCAAAACATTTGCCAAATAATGATTTTAAAATGTTTATATGCCTAGGCCGAAGAAGAAGTCCGAGCACTACAGAAGAAATCTACCACTAAGAGTAGAGGCAATCGACTCGAAATTATCACAAACAAGTATGATGTTGCCAACCCCAATCCCTTAGAAAAGTAGAACTGAAGGTGTTTTTTAGCCAACTGATTCTTATATCCATTTGAAAAGAATGGATTTTATAGGAAAAAAACATTGATGTAAATAAAGGTCTTTCTTTACCATTAAAACTAGAATAGTAGTCACAGAGATTATACGTCAATGAGTTTTACCAGAAAAACTTACCAAGGGTGCCCTAGTGCCTGCTTACATGTATACCTCTTCTCAACATCAACACACATCAGTTTTCGTATAAAATCTTTAGCAGATTGAGATATATCATCCCAGTAAGGGGAATCAAACTCGAATTCACCTAGAAGAGAAAATACATTAGATGTCATTGGTAGACATAATTGAACAAGTCAGGAGTAGGTCTTCACCCCAATCCATCAATTTCAAAATTTCCTCAATTATTTCCTATAGATTTAATTCAATTAGTTAATTTTAATCACCGTTTATATAATATACCAGTAAGTTTACCGCAGATGATTTCTGGCTCTTCATTCTCGGTGCGAACAAAAAGCTCCTCCCACTTATTTCTGCACTTATTGTCCACTTATTGGTTGAGCCGGCCAAGTGGTTTTGTCAGTACTTGTTCCGTAGGTGATTATTCTTTGTCTACCCGTGAAAAGATCTAATGCCGCTTATGTTTATATCTGCAAAAACGTTCTCTGGAGCACTCGCACCTCGGTCCGGGTTTTTATAATGGGTGAGATAGGGAAAGATCATACTGGATAATTATATAAACTGTGATTTTAATTTACCCTTATAATCCCGAAACGTTGGAAAACACGAAGGACTGTCGGACTAAAAGCAACGGACTTCTTCGAAGCCAAAGTAAATTACCCACTATTTGATAGCCTTGTTCACTCCCCTTCTCACTTTTAGTTAGGATTTAATGCAGCCATTAGCTGTGCATGTTTATCTTATGCAAAACCTGCATAGTTTAAAGAAAGAAAAAGGTCATTTAAACATGTGAATTGAATTTCGGTAAAAGTTTTGTAAAATCTATGAGATAATACAATAATTAAAGTTGAGCTAATTATAATTGTAGCTGTGCCCTGTACCTCAATATTCAAGTGAAACATGGCCAGTAAAGACCGATTATGAGCGAAGAATCACCTCATTTGAAACTTAACAGAGAGTTCAAGCATTCCTTATCCGACTTACTGGTTTAGCACTAACTTCCCAGAATGCAATTTGTAAATAAAGGAGAATAACAAATATTTATCTGGCGACTTGTTAACTGAAGCGTTGTGGACAAGCAGGCGAATAATAGCATTTTCCAAGTGCGCTTCACTGTAAACATAGCTTGTTAATATATCCACGAAGCAGGGCCGTATCCAGGATTTGTTTTTCGGAGGGTGTTTTACAAAAGGATTTTTTCTTCAGGGGGTTCTTACAAAAAAAAAAACCTTCAAAAACGCATCAAAAATGTGTTTATATTCCTTTTTGTTACGTTTTTTACGAGTTGGACAAACATTGAGGGTGGGCGGTTCAAACCCCCTACCCCCTGGATACGGCCATGCCATGAAGGTTTACCACATTTAATAATTACTGTCCCTTTTTGTTTTCTGTATACAATTCCGCTATCTTTTCCATTTTTGAAAATATCAAATTTTTTATTTACACATGACGTCACTTATCCTACGTTTTCCAGGGTTAGCAAATGTAAGTTATCCAACTACTAGTCCAGACTATTTGACGTAGCAATCCTCTTAGTCTCTGACGTAATTCACATTTCGTAAATGCTAAGGATAAGTAATCGGGCTTGTCGGATAAGTAAGCTTGGTATGCTCTAACACACTGTAAATGACTCCCTCACATAGCGGAGATTACCTGCGTGGACCGGATATATGTTGTTTACCTATGATTGCGAATTTCTTCCATTCGAGATCTTCTTTCCGTTTGTCCAGAAATATAGTCTAAAAGTGAACTATTCTGAAAAACGTCAATAAGTTTGGAAATTGGTTATTTTGACAAACAAGACAGACGCAAAAATTCTCCACCTGAGAATATAGAATGCAGAACTTTCAGTAGCGTTTGAGCAAACAAATATTAGTCAAGGTTTATTTGCATTGCTATATGCGTGACCCTACCTTCCCTACTATTTTCATGCTTACATCTTCTTTGAATATTTTCTCCTTTGAACAATGGCGTTTTTCACCACTGGTGTTAATTTTAATTCTGCTGTTTTTTGAAAATTTGTGAGAAATTAGGGATTAATTCTCGCAAATTACGCATTGCGCAAAGAATTAATTTATTTGGAAAACCACAAGTAAACTCTCATATAGCTTTCATTACATAGCTTCCTATTCTTTTTTCAAACAACAAGACTGATGATTAGTCTAAATCACTAAGAAATTTAACGGTTTCCCACGTGCTTTTCAATTAGCAGAACGGAAAAAAAAACCTGAGAAGAGTTGGCATCTGTTTTTTTTTTTTTTTTTTTTTTTTTTGTCAATCCCAGAACAGCATGAATTTCGTGGAGAGAAAAGGGAATTTTTAGCAAAACCATCAGGGTGCAAGAAAAGGAAAATACCATTTACAGTTCAAATAAGCATTTGCAAATGTTAGTTATGTTTATATATTTATGTTCAGCACATTTTTCTTGAAATTATTTTCCGGGTTTTCTGTTTCATTTTCTGCTGTTTTTGTGTTTTCCCTTCAAGATCACAACAGCAAACAACTGGCAAAAAAACGAGGTTTAATCAAGCTTCTGTTCAATTTAAGCAAATAAAATATGCGAAAACAAAGAAGTTAAAGTCCATAGCATCAATTGTTTTGTTCCTTGAATTTTAGCAGCATAATATGACACCGAAATTCCCACAGCAATGGCTGCTGTAAAAATTTGCAAAGTAATAATTGCAGGGTCTCACACATGCTCTCCCTTAATGTGTGCTGTGTTCTATTACTTTTCCTTATTGTGGTTAGTTTTGGCAAAATTTCAAAAAAATGTCACACCAAAATTATTCAGCTAAATTGGAATATCAAATATTGGGGGTTTCTTCAATTAACTGTTCACCGACAACACTAAGATAAACCCAGTCAGGATCAGGCTGAGATTACAACAGTAATGCTTAATCCCTTTTAAGTAATGTAGATCATAAATCCATTACCCAAAAGCTTTTTTTTACCTGTTGATTTGCACACTTTTCACCATTAAAGAGTAAGCTTTATCGGTATATGTCCATATACATACTATTCCCCATATTTGTAGGGAAAAGAAACTGTCTTTCTATATGACAGTTGAAGATTCTTGAGGATAGGCATCTCTGAGATTTGAATTTCACCAGCAAAGGAGAATTTTGATCCTTTTTTTTTTATTTATTTTGGATACAGGTGAAGGTATTTTACTTAGGTTCACTTTCCTTTCGATTTCACCAACCTCATCCGCCTCCCTCCAACAAGGGGGTCAAATTCGGACCTTATCCTCCACATTCATGTCTAGCGGTGGTAATATTTCAACATTAAACATTTATTTCTTATGTCAATCTTGTATTTTTGACAAAATCATATTGACGACGCAAATAGATTAACTGCCCAACCCCATTTCTGCTATTCATTTGTATTAATGTGACAATAGATACGAACACTTAGGTTCTAGCTCTGGACTGTTATTGTCAAGTGAAAACGCTTGTACCGTTTCACCCTTTCTTGAACGCATGAATGGTTGAAAACTAGCGAACCACCTAAAAACCAAAGCTATTCTTAGCTAATAAGCTTAAAAACAAGCTTAAGTTGAGGCTCTAAATAGGCTTAAGTTAATCTCTGAAACAATCGACAGCATCTAACACTGCTAGAAACATCCCAAGACCATATATGCTTTTTATGTTCATATTTGTTTAAAGTATAAACTACATTGGTGGTACTAAGATTATTTTGCTTCTGGGGTATACTATTCTACTTGCGGTACTATTAGTTTTTAATTCCTACAAAAGTCAAGCTGAATCGCCCCTCATTTTCCCTATTTCGTTTCAAATTAAACTCAGTGTCCAACTTTAGGCTAAAATGAACATTTCCGCCAAACACTTTAGCAGCCCTTTTCTCGCTATATCTACCATGTGACATCTATGCGTAGAGCGAAAAAACAGGCATATTTTTATGAAGAAAGGAAACGCCATTTCTTGTTTGATCTTTGTTCCGTCATCACAGACTGTAACACGAAAGTTCTCTTCACAAAGCAAAGAGAGAAAATTACAAAAGAGAACAAAACATCAAGTCCACGAAAATTCTTAGATCCATTTTATTAATATTTCACAAGGAACTTTACCTTTTAATATTTGAGCAAAAAGGTTTGCATCATTTTCATCATAGAAGGGCGGATATCCACACAGCAAGATATATGCAATGACACCTATACTCCAAACATCTACTGATTTACCATAGGGCTTCTGAGCCAAAACTTCGGGAGCTAGAAAATAATATGATTTTAAGAAAAGTATACTAGTCCTATATGAAGCACCAGTTTATTATCGATGGTGCTATACCTATGGTGCTTAAAGGCCTAAAGTAAGTAAAACATCTTTCCAGTGGTTCTCTTCGATAAAAGATCAATTAAAATGGTTTGTATTTAAAACCATGTGAGTAATTAAAAAGTTTATGTAGAATGCTGTGAGACCATAACTGCACACAGGAAGTATGATGGGACAACCGGTCTGAAGGAATTCCCGTCTGTCACAGAGTTCAAGCCTGAAATCTTTAACCAAAAATTTGAAAACACTTTTTGAAAAAGAAAAACTGGCAAGTGAGAAAAAATTGCCATTTGAAGCTGATTCAGGAATGGTAACTATGAATTTGACTGGTAAGGAAAAAGTTTATTATGAAAACAAATTTATGGGAATTCCGAAAAATAGCCTGGAAATCCTCGAAAATGGTGTTTAATCCAAACAAAAACTACCCTATTGGAATCGCCATTGTCGAAAAGTCCATACAAGAAAGTTAGCCTTCGTAGCATTCAAGCATTCATATGTCCTCCATTCATTTGTTGTTTTTTTTTTGTCATTTCAGCACCACCATACATTGCAGTCACACCTGCTGCACTGTCTGTGATATTTCTCTCAGTTGATTATCAATCCCTGCTGTTGTTATTAATGTTATCAATTATCAAGTGACATAAATACTCGTAGATAGCAGAGCAGATATAATTTTAATGGACGCAGATATTGCTCAAGAGGCGCTTGGGCGTCCAATGAAATTAGGGATCAGGCATGTGTATGATGATAAATCTAAGTCTCCAATTGCGGCAGTTGTTGTCCCAATCCAAAAGTTCGATGGCAAAACGTTACTTCTTCCGATCAAAATCGCCTGTAGCAACAAATATTGGACATGGTTTTCATCAATTTAGCAATGTGGTAGCTAGGAATGTAGAGATTTCGTTGCTGCCAAACAACGGCTAGGAGTAATCTAGAATGGTGAAAAATACAACACGAAGAAAAGTGTGCTTACTCCCCTTTGATGATTCGATTTCTTCTGGTAACGAGAGGCGACGGAAGACATGACGAGAATCTCGATGAGATAAGAGAGGCTTGTTAAGAGAAGAGGGTGTGAAAGTAGAGTCGATTGAATAAAGGAGTTGTCAAAACATCAAAGGAAAGATATGACGCTTGAATAGGCTTGTAGCACCATAAATCCTCAGCCAATGAGAAACAAAGTTATGTGATGAAACAAAGAATGTTATATAGGGCAATTAAAAGCCAAAAATGGAAGAGGAGATTGAGAGGCTGATTGATTCATAGTAGTGAAAGAAAAATGGTTCACCCCTGAGAGTACATGTAGAGAAGCAAAGAACAACTGATAGGATCTTGAGATATACATGCCAACGTAGCAGTGCATTTTGAACAGTGTCACGACCATCGAATGATTACCAGGAGAAGGGTTAGGGTAGGGGTGCCACTATATCCACTGCTTCTCATTTAGACAATACTTATTTGGCTAAGAATGTATATTTTAAGACGCTTAGAACGTTGCAAAAATCAATACACATAGATCCTGGTTATTAGCGACCAGTCTCCAAGATAACCCAAAGCAATTCCTCTGGGTTCAAGGAATTCTGAAAACATCGCTTATTCAATAGCATTGCTTTCGCAAGGGTAGAGATACCTTTCAAGATCTTGACGAGAAATGGGATAAAGCTGATGTCACAGACCATGCAGAGAATCTATAAGTAGCATAGAGTGAAGCATATAGCTGTCAAGAACACTTTTCTCAAGTCTTGGTATCAGGCAAACTTTCCAGATCATGTCTGATCATGGAGTGACAAAGTCAACCAGACGTTGACTTTAACAAAGACCAACGAATCGTTGACATATTCATATGGGGCATTTCTGGCCTCAAATTTTCACAGACACAAAGTAACAACCCAATAAATCGCGTATCCCCACAAGACACACAAAGCAACCCCACCGATTGGAAAAGCTTCAGTGAAACAATTCCAGTGGAAATATTCTGATAGTTTCCGTCATTTATTTCTCTTTATTTTAAGGCAATTGTGCGCCAAAGTTAGGAGAGGACCCTACTTCAATGCACATAAATGTTATTAAGAATTAGACTGAGTGAAATGTCAAGTTCCATTTTTTTTTTCAAGACCGTGCAAGGCCATTCTCATCGAACTATTTTTATTTTTCAGGGAGGAGTGGACTGGAAGATGGGAAACTCCAGTGCTTGGCCTCCAGGTCTATCTGGAACCAGCCATCACCACCATCATTTTCAGCATCGCCATCGGTGTAACTCTGATGTTCACCCCAGTCATCGTCACCAACATCATCCACACTACAATTTGTGATACAGTCATTATCAAGGAATTTACTTTTGTTGTTCATATTATCTCCGCGGTCTTCCATGTCATTCGTCTTAAACATAATTCACGTCGTCACTAGTATCATTGTATCATAAAACCTAAAAAATATATCTACAAATACTAAATGCCTCACTCATGGGCCTACTACCTATTCTTCTATTTTTTTTTTTTAAAGTAATACAATGCGAATGAAGCTGGCAAATGACGGTTGAGCTTTGCTAAAACTAATCCTGCCTGGTTTAAACTTTTCTAGGGCCAAATTTTGCTGATATAAACCTGTCTTGCCGTTATTACACGTTAGCTTACCAGGTCTAAGTTAATAGAGTTAACTAAGTGGAACAACAGAGATTCTTTTCTTATGCCGTTGGAGACCAACACTTGTTGTTGGAGACGAACAAAACAAATATTTCTAAATTGTGTCGAGAGAAACAAGAAACAAATGAAATAACAAACCTGAAATATGCCAATAAAATCTTTAGTTGCACAGCAACTACAACGAAATCAACCGACATATTTTTAATTTACCTAGCTGGAGTCACACTCAATCAGAAGCCAATGGGTTATAGCCTAAGTTAAAAAATAACAAAACAATGAAAAACATTAAATTAGTTTACACGTTTGTGCTATATATTCTACAATAGTCAAATCTTTAGTTGCACAGCAACTACAACGAAATCAACCGACATATTTTTAATTTACCTAGCTGGAGTCACACTCAATCAGAAGCCAATGGGTTATAGCCTAAGTTAAAAAATAACAAAACAATGAAAAACATTAAATTAGTTTACACGTTTGTGCTATTCTACAATAGTTTTGACTGTGATGTTATAACGCATTTTAAAGATCTGCGTCAATTATATTGAGAAAACCTTACAATAGTAATATTTCCATGGCCTCTTGACAATTTCTATACATAGAAAATTGTTGCACATTCCAGCAAGTAAACTTCAAAATGCCTTCTTGACTCTTCAAAGCCACTAAAAAATTCACAAGGGTTCACGATTTCACATTAGCTGTGTTATACTACTAAAATACACGCAGCAATAAGAACAAGAGACAGTAACAGACAAAAGAAATAAAAGTTTCAGTATCAGAGGCAACGCTATAGCGTTGTATATAACGCTATAACGCTATATTGTTATAAAATCACAACACTAGTATTTATTAGCTAGTTTTCCGCTAAAATTAGTTTTTTTTTTATTTGGGGATTCCCCACTCGACAAACATTCAGAATAAGGCTCTTGAGAGAACAATAGGAAAACAAGAAATTAAAATATGCTAATTAAGTTATTTCGGGCATACTGAAAGGTTTTCAGAAGACAAGGCAAACAAAAAATTCAATTCAGCCAACCTGTTAATCTTACAAGGATCATAGAAGCTTACTATGATAACGTAACACTTTGAGGACTGAGAAAATTTAGCTCCTTAATGTCTTAGAATATATATCTCGGCATAAAAGGAATTGAAATAAGGAACACGTCATAGGTAGTTTTACCTATCAGCTACCGATTGAATCCATCCCCATTTCTTGTATTTATTTTTATCAACCCCAAAAACTATAATTGCTTAAATTTTCACCTTGTCTCCGTACTGACAGCAGAGCAGAACTATCGTAGTAAATGCATATGCATAGGAAAATAAAGTAGTATTTTGTCCGATGCCCCAGTCAGCGGAAAAACAATACTTTACCTTACCAATACAATACACTCACTACAGTATTAAGCCATCCGAAGACCATATACATCAAAAGCTAATTCTTTTGATTTACTAATTGTTATAGAAATTCAATTTTTTAAAGTTTCGGTTACTATTGGGACGAGTCACTGCGTACTTACAGTTTGTTAGTACACACTGTTTAACTATTCCAGAAGAATTTTCTAGCCTTGAAAAAAATCATGTGATTACATTTCTAATGAGCTTATCACAGGATTTTATTGTATCTGAGCTTTTGGCAAAATTAAAAAAAAAATTGCTCAGAAAAATGATTGAAAAGGAATAACTCGGCCTAAACGTCTCAAAACCAATAACAAGACGTATTTTCCGTTATTTCTCAGACATTTCTTCCCCAGAAAACACACGAATAGAATTTTTTCAGGAAAAGCGTCTTTTGTTTCGTTAGCATTTTTACCTCAATTCCAAGGAAGATGCGGCTTTCACATTAAGGAATATAGCTTTTTGACATCTGAATTACCCAGCCTAAGAGGCAATTTTCAAGAAACCAAACTTTTGGAATTTTGATAAAAATATCTTGTACCCGATAAAAACGTTTCTTTTTGGTTAGCGGTTTGGAACGGCTTTTCAATCATGGTTGCAGTGTCAGATACGACCTAGCAAAGAACAAACTCTACAACTCCCATACTATGGACCATAGAAACCAAAAGTTTTAAAAATTTAAAAACATGTTTGAAAAAAAAAAATACGAGGTAGGAACGACCGGTTCTTTAAGATTCGTAGTACGGAAAAAACAATAAAAACCAAAGATTTAAAAACATGTTTGAAAAAAGAAATACGACTTAAGATAGACTGGTTCTTTAAGATTCGTAGTACGGAAAAACAATAAAAACGAAAAATTTAAAAACATGTTTGAAAAGAAATACGAGGTAGGAAGGACTGGTTCTTTAAGATTCGCAGTACGGACAAAACAATAAAAACGAAAAATTTAAAAACATGTTTGAAAAAAGAAATACGAGGTAGGAACGACCGGTTCTTTAAGATTCGTAGTACAGAAAAAACAACAAAACCAAAAATTTAAAAACATGTTTGAAAAAAGAAATACGAGTTAGGATCGACTGGTTCTTTAAGATTCGCAGTACGGACAAAACAATAAAAACCTAAGAGTTTCAGTGTTCAGCACATTAGTATTTTTTTTCCATTCCTGAAAAGCAAGATCGGGCTGCGAATAGCATTTCTAGTAATCAGTTACTATTCAAAATAAACGTGAAAATAGAATATGAAACACTTGAAATTAGTATTTGTAGAACTGGAGAGGGCAGGATGGGTTTTAACATACTACACGTCCCTGAAACTAGTACTAGAAGTTTTCTGTAACTTAATTGAGGTGTTTTAAAAGTTACAATAACTTTCTTTTATCTTCAAATACCCTTTTTATAAACATTTAATCAATTAAGAAAATTAAGAGCCTTCCATCCTTTGTCTTTCAGAACTTTTTATGGCTTCTACTCATTTCTCGTCTGTATATCGTTGCTAAGCTGTTATATAAGATTGATTATCTGCTTAAACAAAATATTTGATAGGTATCTAAGCGGTCATTCGTTTTAACAACATCAAACAGCTCCCACATTGACTACATTAATGGTGATAATAAAAATCTAAAAATAATACCGCCAACTGCATCCAAAAAATTATTTAACATTTAATACTTTTGTTACATTATTAGTTCTTCGCTTCAAATATGTAGCAAGAATAAAGTAATACTTTACACTCAACGCGTAGTCCCTATAATTGACCGCAACCTATTTTTGGAAGGAGATGAGGGGCGTGGCCAAAATAGCATTCCTAATATACTTACATGTATTTCCTTGTTTTTTAGTAGACACAAATATTTAGAGTTTTAGCATATTTTTAAGTTTTTTTTTCTGATCTCTGCAGTGAGCGTATATTTTGTAACCTGGAGCCCTGATGCCCTCGAGGCTCTAAACGCAAATATTAAAAATACGGAATTTTATTTTCTCTAGCATTCTTTAAGCAAGCACAGCTTGCTCAACCAACAATAAGCCTTTTACAAAGAATTAAATAAAAAAACAAACAAGTTTTTCAACTGGAAGTAAGGAGCAACATTAAAACTTAAAACGAAGAGAAATTACTACGAATATAAAGGGGGTTGCCCCCTCTCTCCACACCTCACACTTTACGCTAAAGGTTTTTTTTTCAGGAGTCATTATTAAAGAATTGGGACAGAATTCAAACTTTAGCGTAAAGAGCGAGGTGTTTTTGGTCACTTAAAAACGGAACTAGAACTTTTAATTTCCGTTCAAATGAGCCCTTTTCCGGATATTCTAGGACCATTAGGTCGATACGATCACTACCTGAAAAAAAAAAAACAAACGTCATCCATGATCTTTCTTCTGGCAAAAAATACAAAATTCCACATTTTTGCAGATAGAAGCTTGAAACATGTACAGTAGGATACGCTGAATCTTATGGTGTGATTTTCATTGAGATCACTTGACTTCTAGGGGCTGTTTCCCTCTTTTTTCGAAAATCAGGAAATTTTTCTCAGGCTGGTAACCTTTGATAAGTAAGACAAAACTTAATGTAATTTATATATTTGAAATCAGCATAAAAAGCCGATTCTTTTGATACACCTATTGATATCAAAATCCAGTTTTTTAGAGTTTCGGTTACTATTGAGCCGGGTCGCTCCTTACTTACAGTTCGTTACCACGAACTGTTTGATTAAACATGGGACGCGATTTTGGTCTAAATCCACTTACCAGGTACGAGCCGTGGTACATTAACCCCGTTCTTTAGCACTTAGATCTTACATATTTCTGCACAGATTACCGTTCTTTAGTTCATCATTGTTCCAAGATCTTACTGCTCACTGATGTTAGTAAAAAGTTCAAAGAACGCTATTTTTTTTGCCATATAGAACAATGATGGTATACTCATCTTTGTTCTTAGACCGCTGATTAGAGCAGAATGATGAAAGACGTTTGCAAAAGAACGGTATAAGAAGCAAGGTCTTAGTCTTAAGATTTCCTTAAAAGCGTTCTTTGTCGAAAGATGTAGGATCTTAACACAATGATGAGCAAAAGAACAGCCTTATATTACGGAAAGGTAGAAAATGGGAAGTTTTTTAAAATACGTCACTGCTAACTATGTCTTTTCTACCCGAGAAACTTACTAAATGTTAGATGGCGCATAAACCGAGTTAGTAAAATACTTGGTGTAGTTTTTTTAAGCACTCTAAGTGTTCCTTTCACTTGACCATACTGACTATAACTCAGATGTGAATAAAATTACGTGGGCATGTCTAAATTATTTTAAAATAAAATTAAATAAATTATCTAAATTTTTAAATAAATTAGTTTTAAATAAAATTATTTAAACAAAGTGGGGAATGTCTACCTTTAGTGAAATACCCAATTTAAGTGTTTTTTATTTTAGACACCTGTCTTGCAATATTACCATCAGATACATAATCAGCAGTCTAAGAAATTCACATACACCAATTTTAGAAGAAATCAATCTCCTTTTGTAAATTAAGAATTTAGTGTGTTTTGATTAAAAGAGATAGATAACACATGTATTAAAGAAATGGTGTATGATGGGATGGGTCGCATCATACACCTGAATGTTTTATTCAGATGTGAATAAAATTACGAAAAGATGAGCCACAACTTCCTAAGTTAAGAAGTTCAGTTTCTGGGCAGAATTTTTTATAATATAGGGCTATTTATTCTAGAGATAATGACGTGCCGTCTGGTGACAATGGGCAGTATTATAGGCTATTTATTTCAGAGATAATGACGCGCCATCTGGTGACAAAGGGCAGTAGCAATACATACCACAATCCAGTATGAGATCCCAGAGGATTACATAGCAAAAATCAACAATAGAAAGGGTGTTATTTGAACAATCTGAATTATCTAACTATTAAGTAGCGTTCTGAGCAATGAAAAAAAAAAAAAAAAAAAAAAAATCAAACCGTCCATAGTAAATAAGAGTAAGTAAAAGAAATGGCCCTTTTCACTACAAACAAAAATTTCCAATAACAGAATTTATACATTGAACAAGGTGTTGTAACTGGTAAAATTGATCACGGTAAAATTGAGCATTTTATGTATCTTACCGTAATTTTACGGATCCCCGTAAAATTGGTGTTTTTAACCAATTTTACGCAATGTACATATTTTACATAATTTACGTATTTTACCTATTTTACCATTTTATGTATTTTACTGGTATCTTACATATTTTACGACGCCTTGCAATTTTCAGAGCTCAAAAGCGCGAAGAGGGTGACAGAAAAAGGATTGAATATGATTTTGTTTTAGTGTATAGCTGTGTTCCTCAGTTTAAAAGGCCGTGTGTCCGACTTAGATCTCTTGTTATCAGAACGATAAACTATTTCATAGTACAGGTAATTATAATTTTAAAATGGTGAAATATTAACTGAAATAAAATTACACTAGTTCTGTGAACTGTTAAAGACAGAAAGCTACAAGCAGGATTGATATATGACAAAAAAAAAATTAAATAGCCGAAAAAATGAGGGTAATGTCAGCCAGCGGACAAAAAAGAAGCGAAAACGATAGAGGCGGATATTTCGTCAGGGACTTTGGCCCAGTTGTCTTCAGTGCTCAAAAAAAGAAGAAAAACTAACATTTTGAATTAACTCTTAACTGACCTGAAGAAATACTGAACCAAACAAACCAAAAATTTTTAATTTATTGTAAATTGGCTTTATAGGAATATCTCCAGTATCTCTATTTAAAGCAAGGTTTTTTTTTAAGGATTAACGGATTTTTATAATTTTAATTGCCTTCCTAAAAGAATATAGGAAGCCATTTGATTCAAATATTATAGTTGCCTCGTCAAAAAGAACTACATGATCTGGATTTTCAACAATATTGAGGGCCAAAGCAGAATCAATATCCTTATTTTTATTTAAAATTTCATACTCAAAGAAATCTAGTATTCATGCCGTCTTTTCCCCGGGAGCCGGCGTTTAACCCACCCCCTCGGTAAAATACCCCTGGAATTTTTCTCCTCCTCCGTGGAAAATACCCCCAAAAATATTACCCTCCCCCACGCGAAAAATTTCCCCTATTTTCCCCTTGGACAATTCCGGATTTGCATTAAAAGGGAAATTGAAATCTCTAGTCTCTTGTTTAAGTCAGGGCAATCGTATTGCAATACCTATAGTGAAGACCCATAAGGGTTCAATGTATTAATGTTTGTTCATTTATTTTTTTTTTCCATAGACATTTCATGTCGAAGGACTGGTCGAATAAACATTGGAGGAGGCTCAGTCAATTAGAAATCAAAAGTTCCAGTGTTCTTTTCTAAGATTTAGCCTGCTTTTCAACCAATTGCTACCGAATGACCGAATGATTTGTTACTGACTACAGTGTCAAAAAAAAAAAATATTCTAGTTTAACAGCCCTTGTGTTTCAGAAGTTGTTTTGAAAGAATCTTCAGATAAATACAGAATTAGTTCTAAGGGAGAGACGATGGGACGGCGGAGGTAGCAATTGATATATAATCCTCAGGACCGTACCCAGGACTTTTGTTTGGGGAGGGGGGGGAGCTTCGGAACAGGTAAGGCCACTTGAATTCAAGTCTGAAGGAGAGAAGCTAGATTTGCAAGCAAATCCTGTTGAAAACAGTCTTAATGACTGTGCAAGAGACTGAATGTTCCGCTATTATGATCCAGTGCTTAGTTAATGAAAGTCTTCAAAGTGTTACAAACCTGTTTTTTTTTCTTGTATTCGATGATTTTATAAATAAACAAAAAATAACATTTTTATGACATAAGGAATGTGGCTGAATATAGTTATTTAAATATGTAAGGCTGTTAGGGTAACATTTCTTAAGTTATATATAAAAAAAAAAATGACAAATATGATTTTACTCCCAAATAATAGTAAATTTGATGTATTTATTTTATTCTATTTTTTTTTCTATTTTTTACAAAATGGATGTCCAAAATCAGGCACTGTCAAATGGCTGAGGTATTACCCTAGGCACAAGATTCCCAAGTTGACAAACTAGACATTTAATTAAATTGACTAAACTCTAGGTGAAGGGGCATTACCTTTTTTAAACCCTGGAAAATCAGGATCTTAAAAAATTTCACTAAAAGCTGTAAGTGATGCTTAAAAAGAAATGGTCAACTGATCTTGTTGCTACAGGACAACTATAAAACACCAATTTTACTCTGTGTTTCCTAGGTTATTTTACCTTATTTTACCAATTTTACCTTATTTTACCAATTTTACCTTATTTCACCAATTTTACAAGAACTATAGGTACAAGAAGTATATCAATCCAGTTATGAAACCAAAACTTCCATTAAAAAAAGAAGCAAAACCAAATCACTTTTCATTCTTTTGTAAATATGGGATTGGTAGTTGGTGACTCGAAATTAGCTTCACTTCAGCAGATGAAAAGTTTTTGGTCTGGCTACCATTTGTGTGTTTGACTATCAGCGTTTGAAATAACAAAATCTTTACACAACCAGCCAAAAATGGAGGTATTCTCAAATTCATGTTGATAAGCTCAATCAACAAGTTGGATGAATATTTCTTAGTCTTAAGGAAGAGATCCGCCCACCCCAATTCTTCCAAGTTACTAACAAATAATCTTCGAAAGTCGAATATCGTGATGAAACTTCTCGAGAAGTTCCTAATTAAGAGACGACCAAAGGAGACTAAAAGTGAGTTCTGCTCTACTTATTAACGAGATTTAACAAGAATTAACGAGAATGAGAAACTTGCAGGAGTTGGATCTTCGGCGATTGAACATGGGAAGATGGGAAACTACTAGCGCCTCTCACAATATGGCGTCTGGTGACTTCTTTAAAAAGCACAAAATTCCATAGTAACTTAGATTATTGATATTAATCTGTGATGTTATAGGATTAAAGATGAAATTCTTCTATAAGTGATGAATCATCATCATTTGTTGCTTTTATCTTATCAAAATTCAAGTCTGAACACATTAGGTCTAGTTAAGCTTGGGAAAATCTGTTTCCTTTGCTCCCTTTAATGGGGATCAAAAACTACTAGCGCCTCTCACAATATGGCGTCCGGTGATTTCTTTAAAAAGCACAAAATTTCATAGTAACTTAGATTATTGATATTAATCTGTGATGTTATAGGATTAAAGATGAAATTCTTCTATAAGTGATGAATCATCATCATTTGTTGCTTTTACTTCATCAAAATTCAAGTCTGTACACATTAGGTCTAGTTAAGCTTGGGAAAATCTGCTTCCTTTGCTCTCATAAATTTTAAAATACTTGAAAAAATACTGAAATTGTAGCGCCTTTTGGTAGGTTACAAAATAAAAACTTTAGAAATGCAAGATGGCGTTTTTGATTATTTTTTCCGACACTAGTGTGGCAGTTTCTCAACGCAGTCTGATCAAATCTATGCATCAAGCTAAATAAAAGATATAGGGGAAGATCTACACATCACTCGGCAATATACCTTCTAACAATCATTATAATAGAAGTTTTCACCTTGATCACTTATAATAAACAAATTTAAATTAAACAAAAATAAATTTAACAATTAAACCACTTTTCATTTAACAATACTTTACAAATAATATTTTGACAACCCAGAACCAGAACTAGATATAGTAGTGCCCGATACTTAGCGATACCGGGGGATCGATAGTAATGAAAAGTCAATGCTTTCGATACACGAATATAAACCTTCTATATTGTTCTAAATAATTCTTCTACACTTCCAAGCGATAATCAACTTTTTTTTTTTTCAGGAACTATTTCAAGAAAGAATCTAGTCCAACAGAGTAGGCTTAGATTATCTTAGGGAAATCATGGCAAGTTAAGTAGGTTAATTAACTTTAAGCTGGTAGGCCTACAGCAACACAATTTTTCTTTCTTCGCCCTTCCATACATTTTAAGGTACCCTAAAAGACAAAAATTTAGCGGTTTAAGGTAATCAAAAAGGAATAAAATCACCGAAAACTAGATGGCGTCGGTGTGCTTATTCTCGATACTCGTTACTCTCCTCCAGAATATAAACCCGATGAGAAAAACAACAACTCGAAAACGAGAAAACAGATGTTCTTTGCCCGGTGAGATTTATCATATGCCAGATATATATCATATGATCAAAATAAAATATGAGGCAATAAACTGTCTCAAATTAATCACATAAACCAGGAAGAAATGGGTCAAATGATACTCTGGCGTGTGAAAAGACATTTCTATGCAACAATAAACAGCAGACAGGGGAAAAAGTGCGCTAATAAATCATAGTTCCGGAAACTAAAATGCGTGTCTGATATGTTTTTACAAAAATTAGCAAAGTTGGATCAGAAAGTACGCAATTTATTAGACAGACATTGAGAATTATGGGAAAATCGTAAAATTGTCTTAATAAGACAATAAATTGTCTTAAATTGTAAAAAAAATTACTGTAATTTAAAATAAATTAAGGCACTACTACTACTAGCGATTTTTACTATAATTTATTAATTTTAACAATCTAATTTAACAAATCTAATTTAATTTAACAAACATTAAGAAACAGGACCGAAATACTTGCACGGTTTTCTTATTTTCTTATTTTTGCACGGTTTTATCCAAATGTGACGTGATTCTTTATTCCCGAGATTAAAGGTAAAATGACAAGAAAACGATGCAATGTAAAAACTGATATGATTTGTAAATCAAAACTAATATTGAAATACTGACACATAAATGAAACACGTGATTTCTTTAATTGGCAGTATGGAATTTGATGTATTTTGACATTCCCATAAAATCATATTTTTAATTCAAATGCTTTCCAACCTTTTTTTTAATTCTTCCTGAAATATATGCTTATTTTGAAATATAATTCCATTTAGTTTTTGTAATTTTGTTTTATTTTTTAGAATACATAAAGGAAAAGTCATCGATCTTATTAGTTTATCTGATCTGCAGAATAAGCATAGAAAAAAACAACAACAAATAACAATATATATAAAAAAAAAAAAACAGAATTTGAACTTCGAAATCGCACAGCAATAACATGTTACTGGGTCCAAAACTAAATGACGCATCAAACACTTTACAGAATGGTTTACCGTGCTTCAGAAAGTCATCTATCGGATTTTCAGTTTGATGTGTAATATTATATCATAGTCCTATTTATTTGATTGTTTTCTGTTGTTTTTTTTTCGTTTCACTGGAAACCATTTGTATATGTAGATTTTTATATTCTAATCAAATTTTACAAGGTAAGTACTTCCATTTTATTTTCTTCTTTCTGTGAATCCAAAAAAGGAAATTCATCGATGTTATTACTTTTCTGGTAGACAGGCTGTATTGATATGCTTTCATACATTATTATACATTCCGTAACTTCAGTTACATAGTACTACATCGCCTAATCTGTTTAATTACAGATTACTTTTTCCCTTTTCCTTTTATACTTTTTCCCTTTAAAAATGATACTTTACTTCACTATTCATGCAAAGACACCTAGAAAATTCAATTTGACTTTGATTTTCACTATATAAGCAGTGGTGAACATAGAGGCCCGCAGAACCTGCAATTGCTGGTGGAGATGGGGCTGGAAAGGCTTTGGGCAGAAGGACTAACATAATGTCATAACGACATGTTGGTGTAGAGATGTGGTATTCGTTGCCCAACAGCATAAAGAATCAATTTCACTAAGTTCGTTCCTAAGATATATTAAAAATAAATCTTATTGAAAACATTAAAAGTTTTTTATTTGTTTTTTGTTGTTTTCTTTTTTTGTTCTTTGATTATTGTTGTTTGTTTAGTTTTCCTGCTTAATGTTCTGTGAAAAACCTGTTTGAGGCGATAGTTTTGTGATTTATTTGTTTTCTTAAATTCCCGTATTGGCCGTTTACAGCCATGTTGGCAGTACGCGAATATGTTAATGTATTGTTTTAATCAATTCAACTAAAAAAAGCATAAAGGGGCATCAAATGTCAGATACCCTTTAGTTGCTTTTATACAAAAACAGTCCAACTAGTATATATTCATCAGCTCCAGCTGTACGGTGTTGGACACTGTAGTTGGACACCGTACAGCTCCAGCTGTACGGTGCTAAAAATCCTACTCTGTTTCTATATACTATATACTTTTTTCCCTTTTAAAAGATATACTTTATTTCCCCATTGAAATATTTTTGGAGATGAATCCAACAGGTCTTAAACATCTGTTACACGAGTAGCTTAAAATTCATTTCCTTTTCAATCAGGTTCAAGTTCCTCATGCATTCATTCCCTCGAAAAAGCAACAGAAAGAAAATACAGTTTCCCATAGTTCCTTCCATGCAGATAAATGTTTGCTATTCCCAGAGCAGGGACTGATTGCAAACTCGACATCGTTTTGAATAATGGTTTTCAGTCCAGTTATTTAAAAGTTCCCAGAGAACAAAATAAAATCTTTTTGCAGGAAAAGTTTTTTCTAAGTGAATTATACACAGAGAAACAGAGGGACTATTTGTAAAATGCCAGGACAGTGAAGTGCCTGCTAGTGCCAGGACTGGAAAGATCAGTAGTCCAGTATATCCTGGGGAGAGTCTATTTTGAGTGTAGATACCTGTACACCAAATTTCAAATGAATATCAGCAATTTCGACTTTTTGGTCATTTCCACCAAATTAACATTTCTTCCAGATGCCTTCAACAACCACTATCAGCCATTTATTAGTTCCAGGAAAATTGGGAGCACACTGTTAGCGCAATAAGAAAGTGTCACTCATTTGGAGGTTCCAAGTTTATTTTGTACATACTCCGGAGAGAATTTAGTCCTGTAAAAGTTGCTGCTTTTAAGAATTTAGTAAGTTTTTTTTTTCCCTTATTACAGGCTATTGAGCCTTATTCATTGAGATCTATTAAAAAGCAGTTCCTAAATTCAATACATCAATCTTCTTGGGAATAATAAAGTCACTTAGTTGCCCTTCTGTCTCCTACTGCTTTCAAATCCACGTCCACGTCCACATCCACGAGTTGGTACGAGATTCATCGAAAATACACGAAATAAACTTTGGCTCCACCTAGGGGATAGGGATGAATCGCTTCTCCTTAAAATATCTCCCAGTGACCTTCCCTAAGAAAATTTGAAAACTTAGGCCGTAAGTTTCTATTTTCGAGGCATCAGATCCTATCTCTATATTAAAACATAGATAAGACTAATTTTTTTTTATTATTACTAACAACATAATTAAATCCAATAAATCCAAAAACGTTGGGGCAAAAGGTTTGGCATCTGCAATAGGCGCCATAATCACTCAATAAACTGATAAAAACACCAAAAAACTACGAGTTTTTTGCCCACAACTATAGTACAATGACCAAAAATTGTCCTTTTTTTTCGTTTAAATGTTAGGGAAAGAGATGTTTTCACTTATAACAAGTCACATCATTACCAAATAAATTCATGAAAGTGTTGAAATACTAAACCTTTCATGCAAGTATATTGGCAAAAAATGGTACCAATTCTGGTGAAAAATCATATTAAGAAGGTGATATTCTTAGTAAAATATGCTACTTAGCGTCCGAATATTTTACGATGGTTCAAACTAGGATTTGAGCATGAATATTTTTCAATGAATGAAAGCCAAATAAGAATATATTAAAAGAATAATGGATTGCTTACCTACGTAACCAGGGGTTCCACAGGCTGTGGCCATGATTCCCGAGTCCTCCATTTTTGAAAGTCCAAAGTCACTGATCATTATTTTACTATCTTCATCTGGACAATAGTACAACAAGTTTTCTGGCTAAAAAATAACATTTAATACAATTTAATAGCTTTGTATTTAACACTTTACTAAATAATATTTAATATTTTACTTAAATAACATTTAATGCAGTTTAATAGCTATATATTTAGTACTTTACTATTTTCGAGCTGTCAATTTTATCAGGTGAATCCAAGCCCATCATTTTACAATGTAAGTCGAACTAGCATCTAGAAATAGATCTAACCAAACCCCAGATGCTAGTTATCCGAACTAATTGAAAGGTGACCAATCAGGATGATTTACAAAAGTTTCATAGGAAGGTATCTTTGGAATCATGACGCAAAACTCATAGCCGGAGTTAAGATTTTTTTTTCTCAGGGGTGAGGCAAATATGGATTTTGCCGCTCCCTGCTGTACCATCAATACGGTAAATATTACAATTTTTGCCCAAAAACATTACAATTTAAGCTTGTTTTACCGCCCCCAGGCGTTCCACCAGGGGTACCTGCCCCCTCTAGCTCCCCTAGATCCAGCCCTGAAAAACTTCAACATCGGCTGGCAGTGGCGTAAATTCACAAAAATGTGTGAGGGGCGGCGGCATGCCTTATCAAAATCCTGGGGGGGGGTTTATTTCTCCATTTGTTTCAATGATAATAAAATAAAAAGGCTAGTTTGAATAGACATACAAAAATACTCAAAATCTATGGAGGGGGATCTATCCCAGCCCCAACGGGTCTTAAAGGCCTGTGATAGAGGAACTCATTGTCACCAAACCTTTACGAGAGTCAGCTCAGCGGAACGAAAAATGTGTTTATTAAATATTTAGTTATGCGAATTTTCGTCAAACCAAAGCATATTGTTTCTATAAACATCCTTGTTTCTGTTCCTTTTCTTGGATGGAACAATCAATTTTAATTTGTAGATTTATTGTTCATTTCCTGGCTTGAATAATTACGAAACGGGATCAATTAATTATTTATCACCATCGTAGATAGCTAATGAGACCAAGATCGACTTCCTGTCAGTTATTTAGGAGCTTCATAGACTGGATGATTAATCCAAACCTGTTCATATTGAGACGCAAGGATTAACGATAAAGATTCATTCCATTTTAAAATCCTTTCCGTTTTTGTTAATTTTAGAACGAAGGGCGTCAGTGACAAAACTTTAAAATCCCATATTTTTAGTAACGCAGGTCCGAGATGCTAATTTTTTTTAATTCTTTGAACAATGGCCCAGGCACAAATTAAAAGGTATCCTACTGACCCTCGTAAATTTTGAAGAATACCTTTTTAGTATTTTCATTTTGTTTGAAACGAAGAAAATGCGTACATTTTAAAGATACTTTGGTACTATCCCATTTTGCGGGCCTCTCTAAAAAGTCAAGTTTGGTTGATGCTAATGAAACAAAAAATAAAATAGGATGACTATATAATATTTCAGGAACAAATTTGGGCTATATATTTGCACATTAGGGGCGGGGCAAAGCATTGCATCTATTAAATACGTAACATTACCTAACCTAGGTACTTTTTTCCCCATCTAAACTCCAAAAAACAACACTTTAAATAAGAGGCAACGCTGTAGCGTTGCCTATAGTAAAGGCCATACGGCTTCAATGTTTTATTATTTATTATTATTTTTTTTTTTCCAGAGGCACTTCATATGGAAGGGGCTGTCGTAGAAACTTCAAAGGGGGATCATTCGATAGGAAATCGAGAGTTCTAGTGCCCTCTTTAATAGTCGAAAATGATTGGAGGGCAACTAGCCCCCCCCATGCCCACAATTCCCCCAAACACATCCAATCAAAATTTTGAGATAGCCATTTTGTTCAGCATAGTTGATTTCCAGATAGAAAATATATTTTTGAGGAGGACACTCCCCCACAACCCTCAGGGCAAGGTTTTAAGTTATGCCCTGGGGGCATATAAGGTTTTTATAGAAGGCGTTGTCGTAGAAACTTCAAAACAGGATCAATCGATTGGAAATTAAAGGGCTAGTGCCCTTTTTAATAATCGAAAGTATTTGGAGTGTAACTAGCCCCCTCCCCCCCCACGCCCATCATTTCCCCAAACACATCCAATCAAAATTTTGAGATAGCCATTTTGTTCAGCGTAGTTGATTTCCAGATAGAAAATATATTTTTGAGGAGGACACTCCCCCACAACACTCAGGGCAAGGGTTTTAAGTTATACCCTGGGGGCATATAAGGTTTTTATAGAAGGCGTTGTCGTAGAAACTTCAAAAAGGCTCATTTGATTGGAAATTCAAAAAACTAGTGCCCTTTTTAATAGTCGAAAGTGATTGGAGGGCAACTAACCCCCCCCCCCCCCCCCACGCCCATTATTCCCCCAAACACATCCAATCAAAATTTTGAGATAGCCATTTTGTTCAGCGTAGTTGATTTCCAGATAGAAAATATATTTTTGAGGAGGACACTCCCCCACAACCCTCAGGGCAAGGGTTTTAAGTTATGCCCTGGGGGCATATAAGGTTTTGTAGAAGGCGCTGTCGTAGAAACTTCAAAACAGGCTCATTCGTTTGGAAATCGAGAGTTCTAGTGCCCTTTTTAAAAGGCAAAAATGATTGGAGGGCAACTAGCCCCCCCCCCGCCCACGCCCATCATTCCCCCAAAAACATTCCAATCAAAATTTTGAGATAGCCATTTTGTTCAGCGTAGTTGATTTCCAGATAGAAAATTATTTTTGAGGAGGATACTCCCCCACAACCCTCAGGGCAAGGGTTTTAAGTTATGCCCTGGGGGCATATAAGGTTTTTATAGAAGGCGTTGTCGTAGAAACTTCAAAACAGGCTCATCCGATTGGAAATTAAAGAGCTAGTGCCCTTTTTAATAGTCGAAAGTGATTGGAGTGTAACTAGCTCACCCCCTCCCCATCCCCCCACGCCCATCTTTTCCCCAAACACATCCAATCAAAATTTTCAGATAGCCATTTTGTTCAGCGTAGTTGATTTCCAGATAGAAAATATATTTTTGAGGAGGACACTCCCCCACAACCCTCAGGGCAAGGGTTTTAAGTTATGCCCTGGGGGCATATAAGGTTTTTATAGAAGGCGTTGTTGTAGAAAATACAAAACAGGCTCATTCGATTGGATATTAAAGGGCTAGTGCCCTTTTTAATAGTCGAAAATGATTGGAGGGCAACTCCCCCCCTCCCATCATTCCCCCAAACACATCCAATCAAAATTTTGAGATAGCCATTTTGTTCAGCGTAGTTGATTTCCAGATAGAAAATATATTTTGAAGAGGATACTCCCCCACAACCCTCAGGGCAAGGGTTTTAAGTTATGCCCTGGGGGCATATAAGGTTTTTATAGAAGGCGTTGTCGTAGAAACTTCAAAACAGGCTCAATCGATTGGAAATTAAAGGGCTAGTGCCCTTTTTAATAATCGAAAGTATTTGGAGTGTAACTAGCCCTCTCCCCCCCCCCACGCCCATCATTTCCCCAAACACATCCAATTAAAATTTTGAGATAACCATTTTGTTCAGCGTAGTTGATTTCCAGATAGAAAATATATTTTTGAGGAGGACACTCCCCCACAACACTCAGGGCAAGGGTTTTAAGTTATACCCTGGGGGGCATATAAGGTTTTTATAGAAGGCGTTGTCGTAGAAGCTTCAAAAAAGGCTCATTTGATTGGAAATTCAAAAAACTAGTGCCCTTTTTAATAGTCGAAAGTGATTGGAGGGCAACTAACCCCCCCACGCCCATTATTCCCCCAAACACATCCAATCAAAATTTTGAGATAGCCATTTTGTTCAGCGTAGTTGATTTCCAGATAGAAAATATATTTTTGAGGAGGATACTCCCCCACAACCCTCAGGGCAAGGGTTTTGAGTTATGCCCTGGGGGCATATAAGGTTTTTATAGAAGATGTTCTCGTAGAAACTTCAAAACAGGCTCATTCGATTGGAAATTAAAGGGCTAGTGCCCTTTTTAATAGTTGAAAGTGATTGGAGTGCAACTAGCCCCCCCCCCGACGCCCATCATTTCCCCAAACAGATCCAATCAAAATTTTGATACAGCCATTTTGTTCAGCGTAGTTGATTTCCAGATAGAAAATATATTTTTGAGGAGGACACTCGCCCACAACCCTCAGGGCAAGGGTTTTAAGTTATGCCCTGGGGGCATATAAGGTTTTTATAGAAGGCGCTGTCGTAGAAACTTCAAAACAAGCTCATTCAATTGGAAATCGAGAGTTCTAGTGCCCTTTTTAAAAGTCGAAAATGATTGGAGGGCAACTAGCCCCCCCCCCCATGCCCATCATTCCCCCAAAAACATTCCAATCAAAATTTTGAGATAGCCATTTTGTTCAGCGTAGTTGATTTCCAGATAGAAAATATATTTTTGAGGAGGATACTCCCCCACAACCCTCAGGGCAAGGGTTTTAAGTTATGCCCTGGGGGCATATAAGGTTTTTATAGAAGGCTTTCTCGTAGAAACTTCAAAACAGGCTCATTCGATTGGAAATTAAAGGGCTAGTGCCCTTTTTAATAGTTGAAAGTGATTGGAGTGCAACTAGCCCCTCCCCTCCCCCCCCCCCCCCCGACGCCCATCATTTCCCCAAACAGATCCAATCAAAATTTTGAGATAGCCATTTTGTTCAGCGTAGTTGATTTCCAGATAGAAAATATATTTTGAGGAGGACACTCCCACACAACCCTCAGGGCAAGGGTTTTAAGTTATGCCCTGGGGGCATATAAGGTTTTTATAGAAGGCGTTGTCGTAGAAACTTCAAAACAGGCTCAATCGATTGGAAATTAAAGGGCTAGTGCCCTTTTTAATAGTCGAAAGTGATTGGAGTGTAACTAGCCCCCCCCCCACACGAGGATCATTTCCCCAAACACATCCATTCAAAATTTTGTTCAGAGTAGTTGATTTCCAGATACAAAATATATTTTTGAGGAGGACACTCCCCCACAACCCTCAGGGCAAGGGTTTTAAGTTATGCCCTTGGGGCATATAAGGTTTTTATAGAAGGTGTTGTCGTAGAAACTTCAAAACAGGCTCATTCGATTGGAAATTAAAGGGCTAGTGCCCTTTTTAATAGTCGAAAGTGATTGGAGTGCAACTAGCCCCCTCCCCCCGACGCCCATCATTTCCCCAAACATATCCAATCAAAATTTTGAGACAGCCATTAAATTAAACGTAGTTTTAAGTTCTGGAAATTAGGTCTTTGAGGATGACAACTCCCCCACAGCCCTCAGGGCAAGGGTTGTAATTTAAGGATTCTCCGAATCCTTCCCATTGTTTCTTATGGAAGGGATGCTCGTATAAACTTTAGAGAGGGCTCATTTGACTGAAAATTGAAAGTTCTTGTTCACTTTTTAAGAGTCAAAAGATATTGGAGGGTAACTAGCCCCCCCCCTCCTCCAAGCCATAAATGCATCAGATAAAAATTTTGAGATAGACATTTTGTTAAAATAGTTCAAAAATCTGATAACAAAAAACTCCAGTGTCGAAACAGCCCACCAGGGCCCGGGGGTAGGCGTTTTAAGTTATGCCCTGGGGCATAACTTATTAAGGGGGGTTTATAACTTATGGGAAGGGGTTTTGTATGGGAAGAACACATAGGAAATCTATTATAATTATCCAACTTTAAGGTTAAAATACATACTCTGTGATAGATGCAAAATTGCTTTGGCACACAAAATCCTATTACGGTCAATTCCAAACAGTCGTGATCCCTTTGTGTCAGCAAGTGAAATGGTCTAAACCCCCTTATTGGAGCTATTTTTTCAATCCTTTCATTGTTGTCAATCGCTGGCAACAGGTTATGCAAGCTGTCTATTGTTCATATATAAGGTTTTTATCAAAGAGATAATCGTATAGACTTTGAAAAAAGTCTCATTCGATTTAAATTGAAAGTTCTAGATCTGTTTTTTAAAGTCAAGAATAATCGAACAGTAAGTACCCCCCCCCCCTCCATGCCATAAAAACTTGAAACTTTTTGCAATCAAAAACGAACAAAAATTAATTAAAAAAAAACTTTCCGAAAAATAAGTTTTTCAAAGAAAAGTAAAGGCCATTTTAAACTTAAGCTCAATTGATACGAATACCTGTTAAAATTCAAACTCAAAACGACCAGAAATTACTATTAAAGAATAAATGAAACCCAAAACGAACAGAAATTAAATAAACAATCATAGCAAAAAACATACAACAAGTAATAATATAAATGAATAAATAGATCTTAAAGCGAGTAGTGCTTAGATTGAATATGAAAATCAAGCTTAAAACGAAAACAAATGTTTTGCTATATAAGTATAGATGAAACTTAAAACGAACAGAAATTAAATATGCAATTAATGCGAACAAACATACAATATATTAATGTAAATGAATAAATAAATCTTAAAACGAGTGAAACTTAAAAAGAATATGCAAATCAAGTTTGAATCGAATAAAAATAGCTACAAACAAGAGTTTGGGTATCGCCTCACTGCAGAAGCCTAAGACCTACTGCGTCATTGGCGCTTTACTGAACACGAATTATATTACAAATGTTTTCTTTTGTACTTAATATTGAAAATAAATATTAAAATTACAGTAAAATTTTGAACTGATGAGCTTTTAGCAATTAATATCATTATGCATCAAATATTCAGTTTAATTTATTAGTTCTTTTCAAGATTGGTCAAGACAAATATAGTTTCACTACAACAAAATTTGGATACTGCCCCCTTCGTTAACTATAAAAACCTAAAGCCTTCTGCGTCATTGGTGCTTCACTGAAAACGAATTACTCGTATATTACAAATTTATTATTTTCCAGTTCTTACAGCATTGAAAATGAAAATAAAAATTACAGTGAAAAAAAATCTTGAACTGATGGATCTTTCAACAATTAATATCATCATATATCTAATATTCAATTTGATTTTGTTTATACTTTCCAAGACTGTTCAAAACTCATATAGTTTTGCCATTTTTTTTTCACTCTGCCATTTTTTCTAACTAATCGTGTTAGTTTGTTATGAAAACATTCTATGGCTTCTAGGCATTTCTATTTCAGCGGAAAACCGCACCTCAAACTTTGTGGAACATGCATTTTCATGCATGAAACACCAAAATATAATAAAATGTCAAGTTTCGGAGTGTTCCACCACTCGCAAGCAAGTGCCATTGGTATTTCTGAATCCGTATGGTCAATTTAGGGGGTGGAGGTTAAGCTAATTCTCATAGCAGCCCAATTCCGTCGTGGTATGATTCACATTTTCAACACCTGGCGTCTGGACTATCATATAATCTACCAAGCATACAACTACCCCAAATCAGTATCAATAAATAAATGAAACCCAAAACGAACAAAAATTAAAATAAATATTAGAGTCAAACTCAAAACGAGCATAAATTAATATGAGTAGAGTTCAAAACCCCTATGCTTTCTAAAAGCCAGAATATAATTTGTACTTTACTGAAAAAAAATTCAAATGAGTTTACTGAAAAAAAATGTGCATTGTCAATTTAATATACATATGCTGATATTTATTCCCTAAAATCTTAATTAATTTTTGATTTCTTAAAGTTACAAAAGTGAAAACATTTCAAAGAATTGTTTTCAGTAAAGCGTCAATGACGCAGTAGGTTTTAGGCTTCTGCAGTGAAGCGATACCCAAACTCTTGCTTGTAGTTATTTTTATTCGATTCAAGCTTAATTTGCATATTCTTTTTAAGTTTCACTCGTTTTAAGATTTATTTATTCATTTACATTAATATATATTGTATGTTTGTTCGCATTGGTTGTATATTTAATTTCTGTTCGTTTTAAGTTTCATTTATACTTTAATAGGAAACATTTGTTTTCGTTTTAAGCTTGATTTTCATATTCAATCTAAGCACTACTCGCTTTAAGATCTATTTATTCATTTATATTATTACTTGTTGTATGTTTTTTGCTATGATTGTTTATTTAATTTCTGTTCGTTTTGGGTTTTATTTATTCTTTAATAGTAATTTCTGGTCGTTTTGAGTTTGAATTTTAAGAGGTATTCGTATCAACTGAGCTTAAGTTTAAAATGGCCTTTACTTTTCTTTGAAAAACTTATTTTTCGGAAAGTTTTTTTTTAATTAATATCTTAAAACCACGCTATACAAAGTATTTCTCTCAGCGGTGTCTTCAATCATCTTGTAAAAACGGGTTTTTCAAAGCGTCTCTGCCGTTTGACTGCAACATCTCTTGTTGGATTTCTTTAGAGAGGCCCGCAAAATGGGATTGTACCCATACTTTTTTGCACCTTCATTAATGAAGTGAAAAAATCATGAATTCCCCCCCCCCTCCTTTACGTTTTTGTGAATTGGCGCCACTATCTAGGTCCATTAATTACTTGGAAATCAAGTCAGACATTCAAGCATGAATTCTTTTAGGAGAAGGGGGGTAGAGCTAAAAAGAAGGTGCTAGGTTTATCCCATCCACGTAAAATTCAATTCCGGGACCCCCCCCCCCCCTATTCAAAATTGAACACCCATGGAGAAAGTATGACAAATAAAAATAATGAAGGACAGATGGAATTTTGGAGTATTCTAGCAATATTCCAAAATATAGGCAGAATATATGGTCTAGAATGTATGGTAATTATTTTTACATTTTTATTTCAATTTAATTATTCTTTCGTGTTTCTGGGGATAGAGCTATCCTAGCAGGGTAAAATGAAGCCGAACATTAGGTCTGTGGGGGTAATATCGACCTCAAAGGAAACCCTATGAGACATATTAAAGTTTTTGAACAAAATAGATACCTCAAAATTTGATTCGATATCATAGGGGTTAGAAGAAGGCCGGATAACAGAAAAAGAAGCAAGAGGGAGTCTAATAGCCCTCCAGTAGCTTCCGGTCTTAAGTAGCTTCCGGTCTAGTAGCTTCCGGTCTTGTTAAAAGAGAAACAAGAACTTTCAATCGAACGAACCCCCATCCCAAGTTAATGATAGGAACGGGGCCATAATTCGTGATAAGGAAAGAGTTAAAGAGAGATGAGCAGGACATTTTGAGAATGTGCTAAACCGAGATAGAGTTGCAGGAAAAGAAATAGAGGAAAATGAAAAAATTCGTGATACCTTGGATGTGAAGGAAGATTTGTTTTGTGAGGAGGAATAAGCGATAGTTCTAAAATGATTAAAGAATAATAAGGCTCCAGGTGCTGATAGGGTGGTAAATGAGTTTCTTAAATATGGTGGCTCTGAGGTTAGAAATAAGTTATTGAAGATTATGAATATGATTTTTGAAAAAGGGGAAGCACCTAATGATTTTAGGAAAACCTTAATTAAGCCACTTTATAAGAAATGTGATAAAAGTGAGTGTGGTAATTATCGAGGCATTAGTCTGGTCTCTGTAGGTAGCAAATTACTTAGTAATATGATACTTTTTAGACTGAGAGATGCCGTAGACAAAGTTTTAAGGAAGAGCAGTGCGGTTTTAGAAAAGGTAGAGGATGTGTCGACCAAATTTTCACTCTTAGGCTAATAATTGAGAAGTGCCTGAGTTTTCAAACACCTTTGGTCCTCAGTTTTATAGATTATGAGCAAGCGTTCGATTCTGTTGATAGAAGAGCTTTAGTAAAGGTTTTATCCTTGTATGGTATACCAGACAAATACATTAAAGTGATTAGTGCTATGTACGAGAATAACACTGCTGCGGTTAAGGTAGGAAATGAGGTTAGCAGCTGGTTTTGTATTAAATCAGGAGTTAAGCAGGGTTGTGTTCTATCCCCCTTTATATGGATTATTTTGATGGACTTTGTTTTAAGGAGCACAGGAAAGGCAATGGGAGACCACGGAATCAAATGGGGAGGAAAAAGTCTCCTGGACTTGGATTATGCTGATGATTTAAGCATCCTAGACTGAAGTGAGCATCCTAGGTTTTCACACCTATTCTAGCACCCAGACCTCGCAAAATCTCTAAAGTTCATTTTTTTTGCTCACACTTTCATCTAGGATGCTTAAATCATCAGCAATCTAATCTAAGTAATATAAGTTCAGGAGAGTTTTTCCTCCCCATTTGATTCCGTGGTCTCCCATTGCCTTTCCTGTGCTCATTAAGACAAAGTCCATCAAAATTATCCGTATAAAGGGGGATAGAACACAACCCGGCTTAACTCCTGATTTAATACAAAAACCGCTGCTAATCTCATTTCCTGAATTAACCGCAGCTGTGTTATTCTTGTACATGGCACTAATCACTTTGATATTTGTCTGGTATACCATACAAGGATAAAACCTTTGCTAAAGCTCTTCTATCAACAGAATCGAACGCTTGCTCATAATCTATAAAACTGAGAACCAAAGATGTTTGACAACTCAAGCACTTCTCAATTATTAATGTAAGTGTGAATATTTAGTCGACACATCCTCTGTCTTTTCTAAAACGGCGCTATCTTCTCTTAAAACTCTGTCTACAGCATCACTCAGTCTAAAAAGTCTCATATTACTAAGTAATTTGCTACCTACAGAGACCAGACTAATGCCTCGATAATTACCACACTCACTCTTGTCACCTTTCTTATACAGTTGTTTAGTTAAGGTTTTCCTAAAATCGCTAGGTACCTCCCCTTTTTCAAAAATTATATTCATAATCTTCAGTGACTTATTTCGAACCTCAGAACCACCATATTTAAGAAATTCATTTACCAAACTATCAGCACCCGGAGCCTTATTATTTTTTAATCATTTTAGAACTATCGCTAATTCCTCCTCACAAAACAAATCTTCCTTCACATCCAAGGTATCACGAATTTTTTCATTTTCCTCTATTTCTTTTCCTGCAACTCTATCTCGG
The DNA here is from genome assembly GCA_027921565.1 of Artemia sinica. Lineage (NCBI taxonomy): Eukaryota > Metazoa > Arthropoda > Branchiopoda > Anostraca > Artemiidae > Artemia > Artemia sinica. The sequence goes on along the minus strand of CM051264.1, from coordinate 19,131,032 downwards.
TTTAGCACATTCTCAAAATGTCCTGCTCATCTCTCTTTAACTCTTTCCTTATCACGAATTATGGCCCCGTTCCTATCATTAACTTGGATGGGGGTTCGTTCGATTGAAAGTTCTTGTTTTCTTTTAACAAGACCGGAAGTTACTAGCCTACTTAAGACCGGAAGCTACTGGAGGGCTATTAGACTCCCTCTTGCTTCCTTTTCTGTTATCCGGCCTTCTTCTAACCCCTATGATATCGAATCAAATTTTGAGGTATCTATTTTGTTCAAAAACTTTAATATGTCTCATAGGGTTTCCTTTGAGGTCGATATTACCCCCACAGACCTAATGTTCGGCTTCATTTTACCCTGCTAGGATAGCTCTATCCCAGAAACACGAAGAATAATTAAATTGAAATAAAAATGTAAAAATAATTACCATACATTCTAGACCATATATTCTGCCTATATTTTTGGAATATTGCTAGAATACTCCAAAATTCCATCTGTCCTTCATTATTTTTATTTGTCATACTTTCTCCATGGGTGTTCAATTTTGAATAGGGGGGGGGGGGGGTCCCGGAATTGAATTTTACGTGGATGGGATAAACCTAGCACCTTCTTTTTTAGCTCTACCCCCCTTCTCCTAAAAGAATTCATGCTTGAATGTCTGACTTGATTTCCAAGTAAGTAATGGACCTAGATAGTGGCGCCAATTCACAAAAACGTAAAGGAGGGGGGGGGGAATTCATGATTTTTTCACTTCATTAATGAAGGTGCAAAAAAGTATGGGTACAATCCCATTTTGCGGCCTCTCTAAAGAAATCCAACAAGAGATGTTGCAGTCAAACGGCAGAGACGCTTTGAAAAAACCCGTTTTTACAAGATGATTGAAGACACCGCTGAGAGAAATACTTTGTATAGCGTGGTTTTAAGAATATTAATTAAAAAAAAAACTTTCCGAAAAATAAGTTTTTCAAAGAAAAGTAAAGGCCCATTTTAAACTTAAGCTCAGTTGATACGAATACTCTTAAAATTCAAACTCAAAACGACCAGAAATTACTATTAAAGAATAAATAAAACCCAAAACGAACAGAAATTAATAAACAATCATAGCAAAAAACATACACAAGTAATAATATAAATGATAAATAGATCTTAAGCAAGTATGAAAAGGTGACGTTGGGTAACGAAAAGATTGATCAGGTGGGCAGCTTCACTTATCTTGGTAGTATTATTAATAAAGATGGTGGGAGAAGTGAAGATGTTAAAAGTAGAATAGCCCAGGCTCAGGGTGGTTTTTCACAGTTAAAAAAAGTTTGGAAGAATAGGAAGATAAGCCTGCAAACCAAGATCAAAATAGTGGAAGCTGCAGTGATGACAGTGGTCAAATATGGCTCTAAATCATGGGCCCCTCCGAAAAGCGGATGAAGATTTGGTAGATGTTTTCCAGAGAAATTGCCAACGGATTGTTCTGGGTACCCGGGTGACTGACCGTATTTCAAACAGTAGGCTGTACGAAAAATCTGGTTTAATCCCGCTTTCCAGGACTATAATGAAAGAAAGGTTGAGATGGCTAGAGCACGTTCTGCGGATGAAGGATGACGGATTGCCGAAGATTGTCCTTTTCGGCCAACCGTCTAGGGCTAAACGGAATGCAGGTCGTCCTCGTCTGGGGTGAGAGGACGTCATAAAGAAAGATTTAAAGGAAATGAGAACTACCTGGGAGGGTGTGAAGAGGGAGACTTTGAATAGATTGGGATGGAAGAGGACCATGCGTAGTCGTGTTGGCCTCAGGTGGCTTGGTGCTACGGTGAGTTAGTAGTAGTATTAGTAGATTTTGACCAAGAAAATAGTCCCCAACAGTTGCACGCCACTTGAATCTCCAGATCAAACACGTCTCCCCTTTTTTCCACTATAAAATGTATCTATAAAAAACTGAAATTTTGGTCAATTTACGGTCCTTATCCCAAGGGCCCTGGGTGCTATGTTTCCCTTAGATGCAAAATTAATAGATATTTTCAACTATTCTGGACAAATAAGACCCTAAAATGTTGATAAGACGTCCTAAGGGCTTACAAAAGGACCAGATAGTTAGAAAGGTCCTAGGACAGTGGCTGGATACTGTTCTATTACTTTTGACTTTTAAAAAAAGGCACTAGAAACAGCAACTCCTCATCGAATGAGCGAAGTTTCTACGATCAATAGAGGGGAATAAGGAGGGGGCAGCCCCTCCTATAAATTCTGCTTGTTTTAGAGTTTAATGTTAGTCTTTACTTCCATTGCAAAGGCGTAGACCAGAAATATTACCAGAAATCAAGAGGGATTAGATACCAATCTCAACCTCCCCCTTCCTTAGAACCAATTCTATATTTATCTGAAGGCTCAATGAAAGTTAGGATGTTTTGGAATTAAAATGCATTCTTTAAGGCATCTAACCCCCGCCTACAAAATGATCCATCGTCATTCCTTCAAAATAGCTGATGCGAACTTACATATCATTGGAAATAATCTTATGAAATATGAAGCAAAATAGTTTAGTTCAATGAAGCTTTAAAAATATATGTAAGAATTTTTTTTGGTATTAAAAAGGGAGGTATCACCATCCAGCACCCGTATTCAGGCTTAGTCTAAATGAAGGAAGGTGTGAGATTAATTCCTCCCGCCCCACATATCCCTTCCTCTATTTATCTGAAATTTCCACAGAGGGATTTTCATGATGGGGAGTTTTCTGCAGGGGACAATAAGTATGACCCCCCCCCCAAAAAAAAAAAAAATAGTGATACAATTGCAGCTCCAACATTCGCTAATTTTTGACGCGACAGGTCAATCTTTAAGACCTGATTTGCAATTTTTATTTGTCACCACCTGACGTCATTTAGCCAAAAAAACGTAAGAATAAAAACCACAATTTTGAGCATAAATCTCAGGATGACTTAGAGCCCTCAGGAGGCTCTCAAAGAAACGGGTCTAGATGGGACAATCAGTAGCTGAATATTGCAAGTGAAGTATCAAAATGGCTTTTGGAAGCAAAATGGAACTGTGTCATCAAAAAGCCGGTGCTACGAGTGCACAAGATCTACGGCCAAGTCTCTGGACTTTGGAAGACACAATCAACCAAATCATAAGGACCATTATTACTACGATTCCAAGCATTCGTGCGCACGACAGCTATCCACTCAGGAATTCACACGCAAAGTGACAACACGCACTGACAACAGGAATTCACACACAAAATTTTGAAATTTCTCCAAGCAAAACTAAAGAGTTATTGCATGTCTTTTAAAGAATTGGAAAAAAGGAGGAATTAATAATACAATAACTGAGGAAAGGAAAAAAAAAAAACCTCAGAGTGGAGTTATCTAAGGGCGGATTCACATAAAATGAGTCAGGCAAACAACACTTGTGTAATAGGTCTTAGGCAACATTTCTCATATCTACTAAGGAAGTGAGACCGTTATTGAAATTGAATTTAAATGTAATGCCGACATGTTTTAGACAGCAAGTTTTAAGGGGGGGTGCCATTTCGTGGGGGCCAGAGGTATGGAGTCAGGAGTGGACACAAGCAATAGGTAGTTAAATGTATATTTGATACCACAGAGCAGGGATTCCCAACCTTTCCTTCCTTTAATTTTTGTTATTTAAAATCCTGAGATAGAATTTTTAAGAAAGGCCACCTGATTTTTGCTGACTTACATTTTTATAAACGTACTTTACGATATACAGAAATTCTTTCTAAAATCACCCCCAACAATATTTCGTCACACCTCCAATTGGAGAGCCTCAATTCAGACGATAGGAGAAGTTAATACCGTACTATAATGTCAACCTGTTTTCCAAAAAAAAGCGATTAAATTTGGAAGAAAAAAAGCAATGCTTGAAACGTTCAAGCCGTAATGCTCAGTAGGACGCGTGACCTGAAGTCCCTGACAGTAAATAAACAGGTACGTTAGATAATATTTTACATATTAGTAAATAGGTAAAGGCATAGAACACGGCATGGGACTTTACAGTCCCCACCGGCGGTGCTGATCTCCGGTTTATGACTCTTCAGCCAGGAAATGCAATAGGGGGGGGGGGGGGTTGGCGGTCAGCCATCCTGTGCTTTCGCACACCCTTTCCATTTACCTTCCCAGATTTCTCCAGGTACCCATTTAGAGCTTGGACGACTCTGGCTGAGCTTACAGAGTCACGCCACTAACCCCCGTTCCGAACCAAATAACTAGTAACAACAGGACTGGGACCTAATGGGACCTCATACGGGTCCCGGTCACAGGACTGGGACCTCACATCATTTGTCCTCACGGACAAATGATGTCAAGTCTAGCGTGCTAACCACTTGGCTAGTATTGCTACCATTAAAAAGAAGAAGAAGAAGAAAAGTGCGACTGGGTGTCAAAGATATCACCCGATAACTTATTTGAGAGGGTTTTGCATGATGGTCATTTACATCTTCAGGCTCAGCATTTACGTTTCAGGCTTTGTGCTGCAGGAGTTTTGTTAAAGTCCCCCAATAGAAAAAATAGTCCTTATGTGATTTCATCGCTTCAGAATGGGCCATTTGAGTCTTGACGACAAAAAACATGAAGTCAGAATTGTCAATTTTTGAATAAACATTTAAAAACTGCAAAAATCCGCAGAACTCCTTATGCGGATTTTAGTTTAAAAGAACTATCTATTAAACTAATTATTAGTTTAATAGTCTACTTTTAGCTAATATTTATGTTTATTATGAGGAAACATGAATGTTAGAATCTTAATTTTTAAATCCTGGGGAGATATATATTGGGGAGATAAATATTGGGGAGAATAGATGAATGATGTATTTTTATTTGGAATCAGGGGGAGTTAGAAATTGAAAGGTTTTGTTGAACATCCAAAAGATTTAGGGGTAAATTTCTGGTTTAGAATTAATTTTGTTTATCAATCAAAAGGTTTGTCGATTTGGGGAGCGCTCAGTGCACTTTTAGCTAATATTTATGTCGATTATGTGAAAACATTAAACGTTAGAATTATAGGCTTTAAAACCTAATTATTTTTTTGGGGGAGGGGATATATGAAGGATGTGTTGTTTGGAATTGAGGGGAATTAAGAATTGTTAAGTTTTATTGAACACATAAAAGATTTAGGGGTAAATCGTTTTTTCTATTGAAAGGAGAATGATGAATTAGAACTTTAAATTTATTGTTAACAGACAAATAATAGCCTGTGTTTATCTTAGGCCAATTCATGGTATCCAAGTTAATAATTTAATTGGTTGATAGTTTTCAAAACCAACAATGACTAAATATATAAAGAGCAAATATTATCAAATATATTTGAATTAGGACCATGTATCCTAAGGAAATAATCGATAAAACTGTCGAAAGAAGAAAGATAACACTTTACATTAAAATAATTCGAAAACCAGGGCCATATACAAGAGGGTACCGGGTTTGATTATAAAAAGTTCTAACCTCTTCTAGCAGCTCCTTCCCTGAACAAATTTCCTTCGATAGACCCCCCCCCCCCCAAAGAAACTCCTAAATACAGCCCTGTCGAGAAATAGTTTCAACGTTTCATTTTTGGGACTATAATAGTTTCTTGGTGTACTTACTTAAAAAAAGACTAACAAATCCATATTGTTTCTTGACTACAAAGTTATGCATACGTTATTGTTTTTTATTATTATTACGCACAAGTAATTCGAAAACTGCTATCTAAGACTTATTTTTGGGATTGCAGAAGTTATTCTTGGTATGGCTACTTAAATAGAAACTTTAATGAACTAAAATAAATTTCTCGACTGAGTTATGTATAAGTCATTTGTTTACACTTATTTGCCTAAACAATTATTCAACAACCATCGAAGTTTACCTTTACGGATTAAAATAAAGAACTGCCAGCTTTATTTCAAACAAATCCCCTATAGACGAACTGAATAAATCGCAAACTATCGTATTTAGTTTTTTTTTTTTCAGAAAAAAAACTCAGACAAAAATTTTAATTTTGATCATCATTTTGATGATTTTTACTTATACTTCAGTTCGTATTCTTTTTTCAATTTGTGCACAAGATTTAGTCACAGCAAAGCAATCTACGAAACTATAGTCAATTTTTATGTTAGGCCTAACCTCCAGTAACTGTCATTACTTAAACCAGAATTGACTTGGCAAAGTAACATTATTCTATTTTATTTACTATTTTATAGTACAGTATTTGTCCATACAAATACTGACTTTTTTGAGACCTCAGCAACTTAAAAAAAATATATAAAGGGAAGAAATAATTAGGAAAATCCCGAAATTTCATTAGTTTCTTTTGAAGGAAACAGAGACAAAATTGATGTTCCTTTGTGAGGAAACTGATAAAAAATTAGCATTTATAAACTTCAGTACAATCACAAACCAATATCGAAGACGCTATCAAATTATGTAAAAAAAAAAAATCCGAAAATATTATTTAAAAAATCCAAAACGCGGCAAAATCCAAAAATATAGAAGAAACAAATATCAAAATAAATCTTTGAATTTAGCCTCCTCCCCCCCACATAAACACACAAAAAAAATCAAAATAGTATATTCTTTTTGAAGGAAACCAAGACAAACTTTACTTTTATCATTAAAAAATGTATAATTAAAAAATGTTATTTAAAAAAACCCAAAACCTTAAAAATTAAAAAAAATCGAAGAAACAAATATCGTGAATAATCCTTTAATATTATTGGTACCCCCCCCCCCCCAAGAAAATACTGAACTCAGAGTTGACCCATTTTGTTTGAAAGGGACCGATAAAATAAAATTTGTCAAGTTCAATGCTTTCACCAATCCAAATCATAAAGAGAACAAAGCATTCATTTCTCTTTGTCTGTCCAGCATTTTTCTTTTCCCAAAAATCAGGTAACACCGAAAACTCCAAAATGGCTGTATTATATCTGGATGTTGGATTTCTTTGTAAGCACAAAGTCATTTCTAAAAAATACCCCTCGAAACTTTCAAAGTTTCATGAAATAAAAGAACAAATGAAACAAACTTAGCAGAATTCACATTTGTTTTCCTTGAAGATAGCTTAAAAAAGCAAGAAAGATTTTTGTTTTTTGATCCGTTGCAAAATTTAGCCGAAACGGATTAAATGAGTCAAGCGTATTAATAATTATTTGCCATTAAGGCGTTGGGGTATCTTAAAGAATCGCCCTATCTCGCCCATTATAAACTCTTTTAGTTTGTGTGTGTGCAAACTATTTAGAATTTATTTGGCGGTCTTGCATGAATTGTAGAACCCTGGATAAGAGATCCAAATAAACCCTATGAAACTAAAAGCCGACACCTACTTTCTCGTAAACTATAGAAAAACACATTTAAAAACCTTAGAAAAACCTACAAAATTTTAAGGAAATTTTGAAAAAAAATTTACCGAAAAAATCTTACAAAGAAAATTACTTAAATTTAAAGAGTACAATTGAGTAGTTTTTTTTCTCAAAACGGGAGGGATTGTAAGTATTCTCTGATCTAAGCTTTTAGGGAAAAAAAGTTCGACATTCTCCTCATAGAGGTAGGAGTAATGCACACAGCGGCAGATCCAGGGGGAGGGGGAAAGGGGGGCGCGCGCCCCCTAAGGTAGTCTAAAGTAGTGTAGTTTACTTAATTAACGCAAGTTTGCGTTAATTAAACTTGCTCCTAAAGCAAGTTTATCGGATCAACCTATTTTGCCCCCCCCCCCTAAAAAAATCCTGGATCCACCCCTGAATGCACACACAAAAAGAAAAAATATGCACTGCTTGATGTACTGAGTATTTCACCATCGCCCTCCTCCTCCACTGTATTCAAGCATTTTCCCATATGACTTAAATAGCTTATAATTCTTACTATATATAAGCTATTTATTATATAGCTTATAAAAAAAACTATTCTTACTTACTTATATTATTAAATAGCTTATAATTCTTACCTTTAAGTCTCTGTGGACAACACCTTGCTCGTGCATAAAATCAACAGCTTCCAAGACTTGCTTGATTAGAAATGAGGCATCTCTTTCCGTATATGACCCCTTTTCAACAATTCTATCGAACAGTTCGCCACCAGTAACTCTAAAGGAAAATGAAAAAAATGAAAAAGGTATGACAGAAATGTACAAGCTGAAGAAACTGCCAAAACCATTTTTTCTTAGATTGTTAGGCTTCTATATTTTTACCTAGATCGTCTTAGTAAGGTTCTATCTTATTTTTTTTCTAGATCGTTAAGCTACTTAAATACGACCGTTACGTTTCTACACTACGTTTCTAGATTGTTCAGCTTACATCTATTATTTAGATCTTCTCAATAAGCTTCTACCTTTTTTTTTGATCATTAATCTTCTTACCTTTGAAAGTTAAGCTTTTACACTTCTTTTCTATAACGTTTCTATAACGTTCTATCTTTTTACCCATATCTCGTTAATAAGCTTCTATTTTTTTTCCAGGTTGTTAAGCCACTTAACCTCGATCGTTAAGCTTCTAAGCTTCCTTTCTAGATAATTCAGCTTCTATCTTTTTATCCAGATCATCTTAATAAGCTTCCATAATTTTTCTAGATCGTTAAGCTGCTCAACGTCGATGATTAAGCTTCTAAACTTTTTTTTCTAGATTATTAAGCTTCTATGTATTATCTAGATCGCCTTAACAAGCTCCTATCGTTTTTTTTTACTAGATTATTAAGCTACTTAACTGCAATAGTTAAGCTTCTACACTTCTTTTCTAGATCGTCAAGCTTCTATTTTTTTTTAGATCTTCTAAACAAGCTTGTATCTTCTTTTTTTTTTACTTCAGATCGTTAATCAACTTAACTCCCATCGTTGACCTTCTACACTTCTTTTCTAGATCGTTAAGCTTCTATGTATTATCTAGATCGTCTTAATAAGCTTCCATTTTATTTCATTTTTCATAAAGCCAATTAACTTCGATTGTTAAGCTTCTACACTTCTTTTCTAAATTGTTGAGTTTCTATCTTCAATCTAGATCATCTTAATGATTTTCTATCTATTTTTTTAGATCGTTAATCTACTTAACTTCAATCGTTGAGCTTTTACACTTCTTTACTATGTCGTTAAGGTTCCATATTTTTAACTAGATCGCCTTAATAAGCTTCTTCTTTTCTAGATCGTTAAGCTGCTTAACTTTGATCGTTAAGTTTCTAGACTTCTTTTCTAGACCATTAAGCTTCTATCTATTATCCAAATCGTCTTAATAGGCTTCCATTTTATTTCATTTTTATAGAAAGCTACTTTACTTCGATTGTTAAGCTTCTACACTTTTTTTTCTAAATCGTTAAGCTTCTATCTATTATCTAGATCGTCTTAATGAGTTTCTATCTCTTTTTCTAGATTACTAATCTACTTAACTTCGATCGTTGAGCTTTTACACTTCTTTTCAATAACGTTAAGGTTCTATCTTTTTATCCATATCTCCTTAATAAGCTTCTATTTTTTTCTAGGTTGTTAAGTTAACCTCGATCGTTAAGCTTCTAAATTTCCTTTCTAGATAGTTCAGCTTCTATCTTTTTATCCAGATCATCTTAATAAGCTTCCATGATTTTTCCAGATCGTTAAGCTGCTTAACGTCAATCATTAGGCTTCTAAACTTCTTTTCTAGATTATTAAGATTCTATCGATTATATAGATTGTCTTAATAAGCTCCTATCTTATTTTTTTTTACTAGATTATTAAGCTACTATAACTGCAATCGTAAAGCTTCTACGCTTCTTTTCTAGATCGCCAAGCTTCTATTTTTCTCTAGATCTTGTAAACAAGCTTCTATCTTCTCTTTTTTTTATTCCAGATCGTTAATCAACTTAACTCCTTTTGTTAAGCTTCTACACTTCTTTTATAGATCATTAAGCTTCTATGTATTATCTAGATCGTCTTAATAAGCTTCCATTTTATTTCATTTTTCTATAAAGCTACTTCACTTCGATTGTTAAGCTTCTACAGTTCTTTTCTAAATCGTTGAGTTTCTATCTTCAATCTAGATCATCTTAATGATTTTCTATCTATTTTTTTAGATCGTTAATCTACTTAACTTCAATCGTTGAGCTTTTACACTTCTTTACTATGTCGTTAAGGTTCCATATTTTTAACTAGATCGCTATAATAAGCTTCTTTTTTTCTAGGTTGTTAAGTTAACCTCGATCGTTAAGCTTCTAAATTTCTTTTCTAGATAGTTCAGCTTCTATCTTTTTATCCAGATCATCTTGATAAGCTCCCATGATTTTACAGATCATTAAGCTGCTTAACGTCAATCATTAGGCTTCTAAACTTCTTTTCTAGATCGTTAAGCTAATATCTATTATCTAGATCGTAAAATCAATTTTATTACAAATATTTTCTTTTGTACTTAATATTGAAAATAAACATTAAAATTATAGTAAAATTTTGAACTGATGAGATTTCAGCAATTAATATCATTATACATCAAATATTCAGTTTAATTTATTAGTTCTTTCTAAAGTTGTTCAAGACGAATATAAATTCACTACAAACAAGAGTTTGGACACTGCCTCCCTTCCTTAACTGCATATAAAAACAAACAGCCTACTGCGATCATTGTCGCTTCACTGAAAACAAATTATATTACACATATTTTCTTTTCCAGTTCTAGAAAATAAAAATAGCATTGAAAATAAAAACAAAATTACAGTGAAATAAATTCTTGAACTGATGGATCTTTCAACAACTAATATGAAATATTCAATTTGATGTTGTTTATAGTTTCCAAGACTGTTCAAGACGCATATAGTTTTCAGTAAAGCGACGCAGTAGGTTTTAGACTTTCACAGTGAGAGGGATGCGATACCCAAACTCTTGTTTGTAGTGATTTTGTTCGTTTCAGGCTTGATTTACATATTCAATTTAAGTTTTACTCGTTTTAAGGTTTATTTATTCATTTACATTAATATCTCTTGTATTTTTGTTTGCACTGATTGTTTATTTAATTTCTGTTCGTTTTAAGTTTCATTTATACTTCAATAGCAAAATATTTTTTTTCGTTTAAGCTTGATTTTTATAATCAATCGAAGCATTACTCGCTATAAGATCTATTTATTCATTTATATTATTACTTGTTGTAAGTTTTTTGCTATGATTGTTTATTTAATTTCTGTTCGTTTTGGGTTTCATTTATTCCTTAATAGCAATCTCTGGTCATTTTGACTTTGAATTTTAACAGATATTTGTATCTGCTGAGATTAAGCTTACAATGGCCTTTACTTTTCTTTGAAAAACTTATTTTTCGGAAAGTTTTTTTAAGTAATTTTTGTTCGTTTTTGATTGCAAAAAGTTTCAAGTTTTTAAAAATTCCTTATTTTAAAATCAAACTTAAACAAAAAAAAAAAAATCAAATCTTCATCAAAGTACCAAAACTGGTATCAAATTAACAATATCAAAGTGAAAAATTTTGCCCCCTTTGAAATGAGCCCCCTTTGAAGTTTATATGACGAACCCTTCTATAGGATTTGCGCCTGGGAAAAAAATAAATGGAGTGTGGGGGGAGGCTAGCTGCCCTCCGATCACTATTTACTCTTATAAAGTGAATTACAAGTTTCAATTTCCAATCAAATGAGCCCTCTATGAAGTTTATACGAGCAAGTCTTCCATAACAACCATACATGCCCCCAGGGCATAACTTGCAACACCTACCCTCGGGCCCGGGAGGGGGGCTGTGTCAAAACCGGAATTTTTGTGTGAATTAAAAGGATTATATTCGGACTTAATTAGAGACTAAACTTCATTTTATCCTAAACCCCAAGAATGACTAGGAGAGTATGCCCCGAATGTTGCTGCAGGGCAACTTTAAACTGTTTGATATGCAATGACTTTGGATCATACTTGCACGAACAATGTGCTGGAATTGAACGTTTCCAATGGACTAAAAGTTGGCTATGCCTAGACTGTTCTGTGAAAAAGGATAGTTTAAACAAGGATAGTCCAAAAAAAGTAATTACTTTTGCTGATACTTGTTCCAGTCAACCCCAGCCTCCCCCAATTACTCCCCCTCGTCGTCTATCGGGCAATGACCTGGCGAACATTGTGATGGAAATTCGATCATCCCCTTTGGCTCCAAACCTTCCAAGTAATAATGACCATCTCGAAGTCAACAAATCTAATGCCTCCTGCCAGACTGAAACTACTACTTGTGGCAATTGTTGTTCTAATCCCCTATCGGACTTATCACTCCTTTCCCTTATAGCAATGAGAGATAAGTTAGAATTAATAAGCAAGGAAATATCTGCAATCATGGACCTTAGGTCGCGTCTAAATGAAATCCCTCCAAAGTCGTCTGATGTTAATGAGGATCAAAATCAGGAAATTATCGTTAATAAATCCCACCGGATAAATATTCAATTGTTTCCTGTAACAAAGAGGTGATGAAACAAACTTTTATTTTTCAAAAGTTCATATACCTTGGGGATAACATAATTAAGAGCTCATCTGACCTGGAGAACATGAAGTTGAATACTAATGAATGCAAACTAAGGGTCAAGTCAATCAAGATAAGCGGTCATGAACTGACTACACATAAGGGTGTATGCAAATTTGCCTGGAATGATGTTTGCAAAAAAGGCAAAAAGTGTAAATATCTGCATGTTTGCAAGAGTTTTAATGTTGGGGGTGAGTGTGAAGTCTCTGACTGCCAGCTATTACACCAGAAAGTTTGTTTTAAGTTTGGAAGTGGTCGTTGTTTTGGTTGTGACCGGATTCATTTGAATCAAGGCAATGGCGCATTCAAAAAACTTTTTAATAATACTAGAAAGAGTTATCATAAACTGTCAAACTCTCTCCCGTGTATTATCACTATGAATATTGAGCAGCCAAAAAAAGAAGTTCGCCACACCAGCCCACTGTCCCCACCAGCCCTCAAAAGCGACATGAATCCAAATTATCAACGGCACCGAACAAACCCATTCAGAAGACCTCGATGTTACGTTTCAGCTCCCTCCCATTTAAATTTCCAAATCAGTCCATCTCCTCAGTCCCGTTATTTACATCAAATGAACCCAAGAACTTACAACAAGTCTACAATAACAAATCAAGAAACCCTGGTTTGATACATTGCTCCTCCTCCTACACATTTCCTAGAATCCTTCTAGCGAATGGAAGGTCACTGGTAAATAAAATGGATGAACTTCAAATTAGTCTTGAGAAAAACCAGACAGATATTGCTCGCCTTACCGAAACATGGTCTGCAACTGAAGACTTTTGTTCCATTCCAAATTATGTTTCCCATTTTAAGCCCAGGATAGACAAAGATGGTATCCCTCTATCTCATGGTGGAGGAGTAGCTTTTTTTGTCGGTCTACTCTTCCTAATCGGATTCTTTCATTTTCTGAAACAGTGAACAACTCCAAAACCGAAGTTCTATGGCTATGGACCAGACCCAAAAACCTCCCAAAAGAAGTATCTTGCATGATTTTTTGCATTATTTATTACCCTCCTCGAAGTGGATTTATGAAGGAACTGACGGCATATCTGCAACTTTATACTGACAGAATTCGCTGCAAGTATCCTTATGCTGCAATTACATAATGTGGTGATTTTAATCAGCTAGACCAAAAGTGGCTTAGCTCTGCTCTTAGCCTTGATCAAGTGGTCAAGTCGCCTACACGCGGCGATAAAACCCTAGACTTAATTTTTACCAACATTGAAGATTACTACTGTGTCCCCAAAATAGCCCCTCCATTAGGGGCAAGTGACCATCTATGCATCTTTTGGACCCCTTTATCTTCCTTTCCCTCTAAGCAATTGATCAGTTACTCTTATAGACCCATTACTGACGAGAAGGTCGCCCATTTCAAATTAAAACTTAGTTCCAAATCTTGGGCCAATATCCTATGTCTTACCAATGGTAAAGAAATGGCTTCTAAGTTTTCAGCGGAACCTTTCCAGTTATATTGTGGTGACACCTTTCCAGTGAAAAATGTTGCTCGCAAATCTAACTGCAAACCGTGGATAAATAAAAAAAAATTGTGCCTAATAAATGAACGAGATAAACTCTTTAAGGAAGGATTTTTCCAAGAATCTCGAGAGCTTAAAAACATCGTTGTTAGCGAAATCCGTAAAGCAAGAAAGGAGCATGGTGCGCACATGCTCAATAAATTATTGTATTCGGACCCTATGAAATTCCACAAAAGTGTCCAAGCTCTCATGGGAAAGATCTCTTCAAAATTTTTCTTACTGGACAGTAATGGTGACCCAGTGGGTGCGGATGTCATAAATGATCATTTTGCTTCAATTTGTAAAATTCACCCGCCACTCCAGCATATGCCGGCCAACAGTGCAGTGAGTGACATTCCTGTGATTGAAATTCATCAGACTCAACTTAAACTCAAAACTCTTGACACAAATAAGTCAGTATACCCAGGTGATATCCCTACCAAATTGATTGTGGAATGTGCCCAGTATTTAAGTGTACCTCTAACTGCTATTTTTAACCAATGTTTTGTAGATGACATTTTTCCAGTGTGTTTTAAACGAGCTATTATATCTCCTATACCAAAAACTAAGACCCCAAAAGTTCCCTCTGACTTAAGATCAATATCAAAAACCCCCATTTTCTCTAAAATCTTTGAAAGTTTTATTTACCATTTCCTTTTTGACGATATTCATGATAAAATCAACCCAAATCAGTTTGGCTTTAGGCCGAATCATAGCACCACGCATTGCTTAATTTATATACTTGATACTATTTTCAAACATCTTGAGTTGAATAGTTCCCACGTTGAGGCTGTTTTTGCTGATATTAGCAAAGCCTTCGACAATTTGGATCATCAGACAGTTATAGATAATGCAAGGGCTTTAGGTGCAAGAGATTTTGTTTTACGTATTTAGCTAGCTTTTTGTCTGGCCGTGAGCAATGTGTAGTCCTCCCTAACGGGGATTCATCAGGTTTTTCCTCGATTTCCTGTGGAGCATCTCAAGGGACTAAGTTAGGTCCTTTAGCATTTTTAATAGTTTATAATAATGTTTTACCAAGTTTTAACAACTCTTTTAAATTTGCGGATGATTTGACATTACTGAACCTTTGTCAAACATCTAATACTTTGAATGTTACACTCGATTCACTAATTAATAATTTAAAGAATGATCTTGACAATGTTAAACTCAACTTAAGCATACCCAAAAGCAGTTTCATGTTATTTTCTTTTTTAAAAAATATACCCCCTATCAATAAATAACTTTTGGATACCAAATTTAAATACTGTTAAACTGCTTGGTGTGCAGTTGGACAACGACCTTAAATGGAACTCTCACATTTCCCACTTATTTAAGTCAGCTTGTTTTCTCCTTAAATCTTTCTCCCTTCTCAAACGGTTCTCCATATCAATCCAAAACCTTAAAATAATTTATTGTTCTTATATAAGACCCTGTCTGGAATATGCTTGTCCTGTCTGGCACCCTGGGTTAACCAAAGACCAATGTTCTAAAATTGAAAGTATTCAAAAAAGAGCTATAAAAATTATTCTGGGGACGGCCTATACTACATACGATGAAGGTTTGGCTAGACTTGAACTTATTACATTGGAATCACGACGTCACATCCTTACCATGAACTTTGGTCACAAATGTCTTAGTTCTGACTATCATCGACGTTTTCTCCCTCCCTTTAAAGAAAATCACCCAACCCTTCCTAATACAAGACTCAATGCTCGTAGAGCTCCAAATACCCAACTGGACCTGTATCCCCAAATGATGACCATGAGGTACAAAAACTCTTTTGTCCCCTATTTTGTTTCCCATTTTAATAATTGATACAGCTTTTGTTTTATGTTTATCCCCTAACATCTGTTTTATTAATGATTCAATTTTTTGTTTTATGTTTATCCCATTACATTTGTTTTGCTATAGCAATTCTGACGTGCTTATGCTAGCTTTTGTGCTATTTTAGCCAATAAATCATATTCTATTATATTCTATTATCTGACCTTTGAATTATTTTTAATGAAATGGCTATTTTAAAATGTTATCGGATAGGCTTGGGGGAAAAGGGTGTATGGGGGGGGGAGCTGGGCTAGTTGCCCTTGGATATCTTTTGACTCTCAAAAAGTGAACTAGAAATTTCAATTTCCAATCAAATGAGCCCTCTCTGAAGTTTATACGAGCATCCCTTTAATAAGAACCATACACGCACCCAAGACAACACTTACAACGTCCTCCCCCCTTGGCCCTGGGGGGCTGTATTGACACCGGAGTTTTCGTTACATAATTTTTGAACAATTAAAAAAAAAACTGGCCATCTCAAAATTTGTGGTGGATGGGCTTGGGAAAAAAGTGAACCAGAACTTTCAATTTCCGATCAAATGAGCCCTCTCTGAAGTTTATATGAGCATTCCTTCTGTAAGAACCATATATAACCCCAGAGCATAACTTATAACCCTTGCCCTGAAGACCTTGGGGGGGGGGGGTGTCATGCTCAAAGATATAATCTCCAGAACTTTCAACTACGTTGAACAAAATGGCTATCATTGGATGTGTTTGGGGAAATGGCGGGCGTGGAAGGGGTGATAATTGCCTTCCAATCACTTTCGACTATTAAAAAGAGCATTAGCCATTTAAATTTCCAATCGACCCTTTTTGAAGTTTCTACGACAACACTTTCTATAAAAAACCTTACATGCCCCCATGGAACAACCTACAACTCTTGCCCTGAGGGCTGCAGGGGGGGTTGTCATCCTCAAAGACCTAATTTCCAGAATTTTCAATCACGTTGAACAAAATGGCTACCTCAAAATTTTGATTGGATATGTTTCGGGAAAAGGTGGGCGTGAGAGGGGGCTAGTTGCCCTCTAATCACTTTCGACAATTAAAAAGGGCACTACTACTACTACTACTAACAACTCACCGCAGCACCAAGCCACCTGAGGCCAACACAGCTACGCACGCTCCTCCTCCGCCCCAATCTATTCAAAGCCTCCCTTTTTACACCAGCCCACGAAGTTCTCATTTCCTTTAAATCTTTCTTTATGACGTCCTCCCACCTCAGACGGGGACGACCTGCTTTCCGTTTAGCCCTAGACGGTTGGCCGAAAAGAAAAATCTTCGGCAATCTGTCATCCTTCATCCGCACAACGTGCCCTAGCCACCTCAACCTTTCTTTCGTTATAGCCCTAGAGAGCGGTATTGAACCACATTTTTTGTATAGCCTATTGTTTGAAATACGGTCAGTCAGCCGGGTACCCAGAACAGTCCTTAAGCAATTTCTCTGGAAAACATCTACCAAATCTTCATCCGCTTTTCGGAGCGTCATGCTTCAGAGCCATATTTGACCACTGTCCTCACTATAGCTTCTAATATTCTAATCTTGGTTTGCAGACTTATCTTCCTATTCTTCCAAACTTTTTTTAACTGCGAAAAAAAAAACACCCTGAGCCTTGGCTATTCTACTTTTAACATCTTCACTGCTCCAACTATCTTTACTAATAATACTACCAAGGTAAGTGAAGCTGTCCACCTGATCAATCTTTTCATTATCCAACGTCACCTTTTCATCTTCACTTATTCCTAGCCTTAGTGACTTAGTCTTCCTAACATTAATTTTCAAATCAATTCTAGCACCCTGGACTCGCAAAACCTTTAAAACTTCATTCATTTTGCTCACACTTTCATCTAGGATGCCTAAATCATCAGCATAATCCAAGTCCAGGAGACTTTTACCTCCCCATTTGATTCCGTGGTCTCCCATTGCCTTTCCTGTGCTCCTTAAAACAAAGTCCATCGAGATAATCCACATAAAGAGGATAGAACAAAACCGTGCTTAACTCCTGATTTAATATAAAACGAGCTACTAACCTCATTTCCTACCTTAACCGCAGCAGTGTTATTCTCGTACATAGCACTAATCACTTTCATGTATTTGTCTTGTATACCATACAAGGATAAAACCTTTACTAAAGCTCTTCTATCAACAGAATCGAACGCTTGCTCATAATCTATAAAACTGAGGACCAAAGGTGTTTGAAAACTCAGGCACTTCTCAATTATTAGCCTGAGTGAAAATTTGGTCGACACATCCTCTACCTTTTCTAAAACCGCACTGTTCTTCTCTGAAAACTTTGTCGACGCCATTTCTCAGTCTAAAAAGTATCATATTACTAAGCAATTTACTAACTACAGAGACCAGACTAATGCCTCGATAATTACCACAGTCACTTTTATCACCTTTCTTATAAAGTGGCTTAATTAAGGTTTTCCTAAAATCGTTAGGTACTTCCCCTTTTTCAAAAATCATATTCATAATCTTCAGTAACTTATTTCTAACCTCAGAGCCACCATATTTAAGAAACTCATTTACAACCCTATCAGCACCTGGAGCCTTATTATTTTTTAATCCTTTTAGCACTGTTGCTAATTCCTCCTCACAAAACAAATCTTCACATCCAAGGTATCACAAACTTTTCATTTTCCTCTATATCTTTTCCTGCAATTATATCTCGGTTAAGCAAATTCTCAAAATCTTCGGCCCATCTCTCTTTATTTTTTCCTTATCGCTAATTGCGGAAACCATTCCTATCTTTAACTGGGCCAAGTCCGGATTGACTAATCCCTCTCAATTTGTTAACATGCCAGTACAATATTTTACTATTATGCCGTCTAGCTGTATCTTCCAGATCCTCGGCAATTTTATCCATGGCCTCCACTTCACACCTCCTTAGTTCATATTTTAATGCTTTCTCCACTTTTTTTTACATTCCTTTTGTTTTCATATGATCTATCACTCAGATAATTCTTGTACAAGTCCTTTCTCCTTTCTATTAAACATAAAGCTTTTTCACTAATATTCTTAGCTGCAGTTCTAGCTTTCTTCCCTAACACACCTTATGCAACTTCACAAATTATTTTTCTAAAATTATTCCAACCATCTTCCACATTATCAAATTTTAAACTCTCAAGTTTAGTATTCAACTGTTCGTGGAAAGTTTCTCTCAAATTCTCATCCTGGAGTCTACCAACATAATAGCTTCCCGGGAGGTAGTTACCCTTCCGATATTTCAACTTTAAATTAACCCTTGACACTACTAGATGGTGATCTTTACTTTTAACATCAATAACGGCACTCCTGTATACCAGCGCCGTATCCAGGATTTTTGTTCAGGGGGGTTTTACTAATTTTTGACTTTTTTTTGGGGGGGGGGTTACTAATTTTTGACTCAGTTTTCGACTACTTTTACTGATTTTTACCTAGGTTTTACTAATTTTCGATTTATTTTCGAGTCGGTCAAAAATTTCGGGGGGGGGGGGGGTTCAAACCGGGTAACCCCCCCCCCTGGATACGGCCTTGCTGTATACTCTAGTATCTTGTATTGATCCTGCCAGTCTTCGGTTTACTATAACATAATCAATAAGGTTTACTGTCTTACCATCACGTGTTAACTTATGAGCCATTTTATGACCAAACACCGTATTGGTTATAACTAGATTGTTATACCTACAAAATTACAAAAGTCTGTATCCATTACTGTTTCCTTTTCCTATACCAAATTTACCTAAGCTAGGATACCGTCTATCCCTATTTCTACCAACCTGGGCGTTAATATCTCCCAGCAATAACATCATATTTCTACCTGGGACCCTGTCTATTTGCTCCTGTAACTGTAAGTAAAGTTCATCTGAGTCACTAGTTACTCCGTCAGTCAGTTCTACAGGGATGTATACTACTATAACTGATACCCCGAACTTTTTAGTCATAAAATGAGCAATTAGTATTCTATTATTAATACCTTCCCAGCCTAATTAAGACTTAGCAGCTTCCTTATTCATCATGAGCCCTACTCCCTGTCTATGTACCCCATCCTTCCTGCCTGAGTAAACAAATTCTATATAACATTATTTCATGCTTCCTACCCCTGGGATATGAGTTTCTGAAACTCCTAATAAATCCAGTTCGAATCGTCTGAATTCGTCAGTCAAAATGTCGATACGATAGTCATTTTTAACGTCGTAACATTCCAAGTTCCAATTTTCATGTTCTTTAAATCATTGAAATTATTTTCACCTCAGGAAAAGCAATGATCCCGGATACCAGTGCAGAACGGGGATCACATATCTTCTCAAGTCTACACCGAAGTGCTTAAGCAGGCTTAGAACCGGACAGCAAGAAGTCCCTGGGACCTCCATGAATAAAGGCTTTGTGCAATCCTGGGCCCATCTTGGTCACAACATGGTTTTCAGCACTTGGCGATGCTCTTCCATTACCAAGAGTCGAAATCCTGCACAGACAGTCTCAAGCCTATTACCTCCGACTCATTATATATCCATGCCTACAAAAGTAGAGAGGGGGGCTGCTAACTGTGTCAAGGTAAAGCACAACAAAACACTACTGAAATATTCCAACTCTTGCATTTCAATGAAAGAAATTCAAAATGAACTTTGAAAAATCAAGAGAATGTAACAGTGACTAGGTAAACCATAACAAAACACTACTGAAATATTCCAACTCTTGCATTTCATTGAAAAAATTTCAAATGAACTTTGAAAAATCAAGAGAATGTAACTGTGACAGGTTAAACCACAACAAAACACCACTGAAGTATTCCAACTCTTGCATTTCAATGAGTGAAATTCAAAATGAACTTTGAAAATCAAGAGAATGTAACTGTGACTATGTAAACCATAACAAAACACTACTGAAATATTCCAACTCTTGCATTCCAACGAAAAAATTCCAAATGAACTTTGAAAAATCAAGAGAATGTAACAGTGAAATGGTAAACCATGACAAAACACTATGAAATATTCCAACTCTTACATTTCAACAAAGAAATTCAAAATGAACTTTGAAAAATCAAGAGAATGTAACTGTGACAAGGTAAACCACAACAAAACACTACTGTAATATTCCAACTCTTGCATTTCAACGAAAGAAATCCAAAATGAACTTTGAAAATTAAGAGAATGTAACTGTGACAGGTAAACCACAACAAACACTACTGAAATATTCCAACTATGAACTTTGAAAAATCAAGAGAATGTACTGTGACAGGTAAACACAGCAAAACACTACTGAAATATTCAACTCTTGCATTTCAAGGAAAGAAATCCAAATGAACTTTGAAAAATCAAGAAATGTAACTGTGTCAAGGTAAACCATGACAAAAACACTACTGAAATATTCCAACTCTTGCATTTCAACGAAAGAAATTCAAAATGAACTTTGAAAAATCAGAGAATGTAACTGTGACAAGGTAAACCCGAACAGAACACCACTGAAATATTCCAACTCTTGCATTTCAACGAAAGAAATCCAAAATGAACTTTGAAAAATTAAGAGAATGTAACTGTGACAAGGTAAACCACGAACAAAACACTACTGAAATATTCAACTCTTGCATTTCAACGAAAGAAATTCAAAATGAACTTTGAAAAATCAAGAGAATGTAATGTGACGAGGTAAACCACAACAAAACACTACTGAAATATTCCAACTCTTGTATTTCAACGAAAGAAATTCAAAATGAACTTTGAAAAATCAAGAGAATGTAACTGTGACAAGGTAAACCATGACAAAACACTACTGAAATATTCCAACTCTTGCATTTCAATGAAAGAAATTCAAAATGAACTTTGAAAAATCAAGAGAATGTAACTGTGACAAGGTAAACCACGACAAAACACTACTGAAATATTCCAACTCTTGCATTTTCAACGAAAGAAATTCCAAAATGAACTTTGAAAAATTAGAGAATGTAAGTGTGACAAGGTAAACCACAAAAACACTACTGAAATATTCCAACTCTTGCATTTCAACGAAAGAAACCAAAATGAACTTTGAAAAATCAAGAGAATGTAACTGTGACAAGGTAAACCACATCAAAACACTACTGAAATATTCCAACTCTTGATTTCAATGAAAGAAATTCAAAATGAACTTTGAAAAATTAAGAGAATGTAACTGTGACAAGGTAAACCACTGACAAAACACTACTGAAATATTCCAACTCTTGCATTTCAACGAAAGAAATTCCAAAATGAACTTTGAAAAATAAGAGAATGTAACTGTGACAAGGTAAACCACTACAAAACACTACTGAAATATTCCAACTCTTGCATTTCAACGAAAGAAAATCCAAAATGAACTTTGAAAAATCAAGAGAATGTAACTGTGACAAGGTAAACCACATCAAAACACTACTGAAATATTCCAACTCTTGCATTTCAATGAAAGAAATTCAAACATGAACTTTCGAAAAATCAAGAGAATGTAACTGTGACAAGGTAAACCACAACAAAACACTACTGAAATATTCCAACTCTTGCATTTCAACGAAAGAAATTCCAAAATGAACTTTGAAAAATCAAGAGAATGTAACTGTGATAAGGTAAACCCACAACAAAACACTACTGAAATATTCCAACTCTTGCATTTCAAACGAAAGAAATCCAAAATGAACTTTGAAAAATCAAGAGAATGTAACTTGTGACAAGGTAAACCACAACAAAACACTACTGAAATATTCCAACTCTTGCATTTCAACGAAAGAAATTCAAAATGAACTTTGAAAAATCATGAGAATGTAAATGTGACAAGGTAAACCACAACAAAACACTACTGAAATATTCCAACTCTTGCATTTCAACGAAAGAAATTCCAAAATGAACTTTGAAAAATCAAGAGAATGTAACTGTGACAAGGTAAACCATGACAAAACACTACTGAAATATTCCAACTCTTGCATTTCAATGAAAGAAATTCAAAATGAACTTTGAAAAATCAAGAGAATGTAACTGTGACAAGGTAAACCACGACAAAAACACTACTGAAATATTCCAACTCTTGCATTTCAACGAAAGAAATTCCAAAATGAACTTTGAAAAATCAAGAGAATGTAAGTGTGACAAGGTAAACCCACACAAAACACTACTGAAATATTCCAACTCTTGCATTTCAACGAAAGAAAATCCAAAATGAACTTTGAAAAATCAAGAGAATGTAACTGTGACAAGGTAAACCACAACAAAACACTACTGAAATATTCCAACTCTTGCATTTCAATGAAAGAAATTCAAAATGAACTTTGAAAAATCAAGAGAATGTAACTGTGACAAGGTAAACCATGACAAAACACTACTGAAATATTCCAACTCTTGCATTTCAACGAAAGAAATTCCAAAATGAACTTTGAAAAATCAAGAGAATGTAACTGTGACAAGGTAAACCACAACAAAACACTACTGAAATATTCCAACTCTTGCATTTCAACGAAAGAAAACCAAAAATGAACTTTGAAAAATCAAGAGAATGTAACTGTGACAAGGTAAACCAAACAAAACACTACTGAAATATTCCAACTCTTGCATTTCAACGAAAGAAATTCAAAATGAACTTTGAAAAATCAAGAGAATGTAACTGTGACAAGGTAAACCACGACAAAACACTACTGAAATATTCCAACTCTTGCATTTCAATGAAAGAAATTCAAAATGAACTTTGAAAAATCAAGAGAATGTAACTGTGACAAGGTAAACCACGACAAAACACTACTGAAATATTCCAACTCTTGCATTTCAATCGAAAGAAATCCAAAATGAACTTTGAAAAATTAAGAGAATGTAACTGTGACAAGGTAAACCACGACAAAACACTACTGAAATATTCCAACTCTTGCATTTCAACGAAAGAAATTCAAAATGAACTTTGAAAAATCAAGAGAATGTAACTGTGATCAAGGTAAACCACAACAAAACACTACTGAAATATTCCAACTCATGCATTTCAACGAAAGAAATCCAAAATGAACTTTGAAAAATCAAGAGAATGTAACTGTGACTAGGTAAACCACGACAAAACACTACTGAAATATTCCAACTCTTGCATTTCATCGAAAGAAATCCAAATGAACTTTGAAAAATCAAGAGAATGTAACTGTGACAAGGTAAACCACAACAAAACACTACTGAAATATTCCAACTCTTGCATTTCAATGAAAGAAATTCAAATGAACTTTGAAAAATCAAGAGAATGTAACTGTGACAAGGTAAACCACACAAAACACTACTGAAATATTCCAACTCTTGCATTTCAATGAAAGAAATTCAAAATGAACTTTGAAAAATCAAGAGAATGTAACTGTGACAAGGTAAACCACTGACAAAACACTACTGAAATATTCCAACTCTTGCATTTCAATCGAAAGAAATTCAAAATGAACTTTGAAAAATCAAGAGAATGTAACTGTGACAAGGTAAACCACAACAAAACACTACTGAAATATTCCAACTCTTGCATTTCAACGAAAGAAAACCAAAATGAACTTTGAAAAATCAAGAGAATGTAACTGTGACAAGGTAAACCACGACAAAACACTACTGAAATATTCCAACTCTTGCATTTCAACGAAAGAAATCCAAAATGAACTTTGAAAAATCAAGAGAATGTAACTGTGACAAGGTAAACCACAACAAAACACTACTGAAATATTCCAACTCTTGCATTTCAACGAAAGAAATTCAAAATGAACTTTGAAAAATCAAGAGAATGTAACTGTGACAAGGTAAACCATGACAAAACACTACTGAAATATTCCAACTCTTGCATTTCAACGAAAGAAATCCAAAATGAACTTTGAAAAATTCAAGAGAATGTAACTGTGACAAGGTAAACCACAGACAAAACACTACTGAAATATTCCAACTCTTGCATTTCAACGAAAGAAATTCAAAATGAACTTTGAAAAATTCAAGAGAATGTAACTGTGACAAGGTAAACCACAACAAAACACTACTGAAATATTCCAACTCTTGCATTTCAACGAAAGAAATTCAAAATGAACTTTGAAAAATCAAGAGAATGTAACTGTGACAAGGTAAACCACAACAAAACACTACTGAAATATTCCAACTCTTGCATTTCAATCGAAAGAAATTCAAAATGAACTTTGAAAAATCAAGAGAATGTAACTGTGACAAGGTAAACCATAACAAAACACTACTGAAATATTCCAACTCTTGCATTTCAACGAAAGAAATTCAAAATGAACTTTGAAAAATTAAGAGAATGTAACTGTGACAAGGTAAACCACGACAAAACACTACTGAAATATTCCAACTCTTGCATTTCAACGAAAGAAATTCAAAATGAACTTTGAAAAATCAAGAGAATGTAACTGTGACAAGGTAAACCACAACAAAACACTACTGAAATATTCCAACTCTTGCATTTCAACGAAAGAAATTCAAAATGAACTTTGAAAAATCTAAGAGAATGTAACTGTGACAAGGTAAACCACGACAAAACACTACTGAAATATTCCAACTCTTGCATTTCAACGAAAGAAATTCAAAATGAACTTTGAAAAATCAAGAGAATGTAACTGTGACAAGGTAAACACAACAAAACACTACTGAAATATTCCAACTCTTGCATTTCAATGAAAGAAATTCAAATGAACTTTGAAAAATCAAGAGAATGTAACTGTGACAAGGTAAACCACAACAAAACACTACTGAAATATTCCAACTCTTGCATTTCAACGAAAGAAATCCAAAATGAACTTTGAAAAATCAAGAGAATGTAACTGTGATAAGGTAAACCACAACAAAACACTACTGAAATATTCCAACTCTTGCATTTCAACGAAAGAAATCCAAAATGAACTTTGAAAAATTAAGAGAATGTAACTGTGACAAGGTAAACCAGACAAAACACTACTGAAATATTCCAACTCTTGCATTTCATCGAAAGAAATCCAAATGAACTTTGAAAAATCAAGAAATGTAACTGTGACAGGTAAACCACAACAAAACACTACTGAAATATTCCAACTCTTGCATTTCAACGAATGAAAACCAAAATGAACTTTGAAAAATTAAGAGAATGTAACTGTGACAAGGTAAACCACGACAAAACACTACTGAAATATTCCAACTCTTGCATTTCAACGAAAGAAATCCAAAATGAACTTTGAAAAATCAAGAGAATGTAACTGTGACAAGGTAAACCATAACAAAACACTACTGAAATATTCCAACTCTTGCATTTCAACGAAAGAAATTCAAAATGAACTTTGAAAAATTAAGAGAATGTAACTGTGACAAGGTAAACCACGACAAAACACTGCTGAAATATTCCAACTCTTGCATTTCAACGAAAGAATCCAAAATGAACTTTGAAAAATTAAGAGAATGTAACTGTGACAATGTAAAACACAACAAAACACTACTGAAATATTACAACTCTTGCATTTCAATGAAAGAAATTCAAATGAACTTTGAAAAATCAATAGAATGTAACTGTGACAATGTAAAACACAACAAAACACTACTGAAATATTCCAACTCTTGCATTTCAATGAAAGAAAACCAAAATGAACTTTGAAAAATCAAGAGAATGTAACTGTGATAATGTAAAACACAACAAAACACTACTGAAATATTCCAACTCTTGCATTTCAATGAAAGAAATCCAAATGAACTTTGAAAAATCAAGAGAATGTAACTGTGACAAGGTAAACCATAACAAAACACTACTGAAATATTCCAACTCTTGCATTTCAATGAAAGAAATTCAAAATGAACTTTGAAAAATCATGAGAATGTAACTTTGATAAGGTAAACCACGACAAAACACTATTGAAATATTCCAACTCTTGCATTTCATCGAAAGAAATCCAAAATGAACTTTGAAAAATCAGAAATTAACTGTGACGAGGTAAACCACAACAAAACACTACTGAAATATTCCAACTCATGCATTTCAACGAATGAAAACCAAATGAACTTTGAAAAATTAAGAGAATGTAACTGTGACAAGGTAAACCACGACAAAACACTACTGAAATATTCCAACTCTTGCATTTCAACGAAAGAAATTCAAAATGAACTTTGAAAATTAAGAGAATGTAACTGTGACATTGTAAAACACAACAAAACACTACTGAAATATTACAACTCTTGCATTTCATGAAGAAATTCAAATGAACTTGGAAAATCAATAGAATGTACTGTGCCAATGTAAAACACAACAAAACACTACTGAAATATTCCAACTCTTGCATTTCAATGAAAGAAAACCAAATGAACTTTGAAAAATCTAGAGAATGTAACTGTGACAATGTAAAACACAACAAAACACTACTGAAATATTCCAACTCTTGCATTTCAATGAAAGAAATCCAAAATGAACTTTGAAAAATCAAGAGAATGTAACTGTGACAAGGTAAACCACAACAAAACACTACTGAAATATTCCAACTCTTGCATTTCAACGAAAGAAAACCAAAATGAACTTTGAAAAATCAAGAGAATGTAACTGTGACAAGGTAAACCATAACAAAACACTACTGAAATATTCCTAAGAAAAAATTAGAATTTGTAAAATTGGTTTAAGAGGATATTAAGAAAGGAACTTGTTCTGAAAAGATATAATAAAGCCTTTTGAAAAGTATTGCTTGATCTTGGGGTGTGCAAAAAGTCGTAAAGTAAAGTTGTGGTGAAGAAGATAACTACTTCAACTTGTAAAAATGGTTTAAGAAGGACATTAAGAAAAAAACTTGTTCTGAAAAGATATAATAAAGCCTTTTGGAAAGTATTGCTTGATGTTTGGGTGTGCAAAAAAGTCGTAAAGTAAAGTTGTGGGGAAAAAGATAAGTACTTCAACTTGTAAAATGGGTTTAGGAAGAAAATTACATGAAGAACTTGTTCTGAAAAGATATAATAAAGCCTTTTGAAAGGTATTGCTTGATGTTGGGGTATTCGAAAAGCCTTATAGTAAAGTTGTGGGAGAAAAGATGACTACTTCAACTTGTAAAATTGGTTTAGGAAGGACATTACGTAAAGAACTTGTTCTGAAAAGCCTTTGAAAAGTATTGCTTGGTGTTGAGGTATTCAAAAAGGTGTAAAGTAAAGTTGTGGGTGAAAAGGATGGATGCTTCAAGTTGGAAAATGGGTTTAGAAGGGACATTAAGAAAGTAAATTGCTCTGAAATGCCTTTTGAAAGGTATTTCATGGTGTTGAGGCATTCAAAAGCTGTAAAGTAAAGTTGTGGGTGAAATGGATGGGTACTTCAAGTTGGAAAATGGGTTTAGAAGGGACATTAAGAAAGGAAATTGCTCTGAAATGCCTTTTGAAAGGTATTTCTTGGTGTTGAGGTATCCAAAAAGCTGTAAAGTAGAGTTGCGGGTGAAAAGGATGGGTACTTCAACTTGTAAAATGGGTTTAGGAGTGACATTAAGAAAGGAACTTGCTCTGAAATGCCTTTTGAAAGGTATTTCTTGGTGCTGGGGTATCCAAAAAGCTGTAAAGTAAAGTTGTGGGTGAAAAGGATGGGTACTTCAAGTTGGAAAATGGGTTTAGAAGGGACATTAAGAAAGGAACTTGCTCTGAAATGGCTTTTGAAAGGTATTTCTTGGTGTTGAGGTATCCAGAAAGCTGTAAAGTATAGTTGTGGGTGAAAAGGATGGGTACTTCAAGTTGGAAAATGGTTTAGAATGGACATTAAGAAAAGAACTTGCTCTGAAATGCCTTTTGAAAGGTATTTCTTGGTGTTGAGGTATCCAAAAAGCTGTAAAGTAAATTTGTGGGTGAAAAGGAAGGGTACTTCAAGTTGGAAAATGGGTTTAGGAGGGACATTAAGAAAGGAACTTGCTCTGAAATGCCTTTTGAAAGGTATTTCTTGGTGTTGAGGTATCCAAAAAGCTGTAAAGTATAGTTGTGGGTGAAAAGGATGGGTACTTCAAGTTGGAAAATCGGCTTAGAAGGGACATTAAGAAAGTAACTTGCTCTGAAATGCCTTTTGAAAAGTATTTCTTGGTGTTGAGGTATCCAAAAAGCTGAAAAGTAAAGTTGTGGGTGAAAAGGATGGGAACTTCAACTTGTAAAATGGGTTTAGAAGGGACATTAAGAAAATAACTTGCTCTGAAATGTCTTTTGAAAAGTATTTCTTGGTGTTGAGGTATCCAAAAAGCTGTAAAGTATAGTTGTGGGTGAAAAGGATGGGTACTTCAAGTTGGAAAATGGGTTAAGGAATGACATTAAGAAAGGAACTTGTTCTGAAAAGATATAATAAAGCCTTAAAAAGTATTAAAAAATGGTGAGGGGACTCTTTGGGGGCCCGGGGAGGGCCTTTGTGGTTCTGGGGGGCCCTTGGGGGCCGGGTGGTCCTTTGGGAGCCCGGGGAACCTTTGGGGGCCGGGGGGTTCCTTCGGGGTTGGGGTATGGTGATCGGAGCCCTTTGGGGTTGGGGTAGAGGACCTCACAACACTGTTCAAATAGAACTTGTGTATTATAACGACCACACTCAAAACTCTCAAAACATCTTCTAAAATCATCTTTTAAAATGTCTCTAACTGTTTCGCCGAAATAATTCCATAAAATGTCTAAAACGGTTTCGCTCAAATAATCCCTAAACGTAATTTCAGCGTGTTCCTTTTGTTTTTGGCATCCCTGCGCTGTCACATTTCAAATTACTAAGAAAGCCTTTCCCACGTTAATATCTTCATCTCTAAGATCAAAACATTCGCCGGAGTTTCTTGGAGAATTGTTTCCGGGGCGAAGTTTATTATATCTTTGGAGTTCGACCAGAATTGTTTCCGGGGCAAAGTTTATTAATATCTGACAGGTGATGTCAATGTGAATTGTTTCTGGGCGAAGTTTTTTAATGTCTGACAGATGATGTCATGGTTGATTGATTTGTCAAGAAAGGGGAATTAATTTGTTGTTTTCTAAGGGGAATTATTAACATTCGCCCCTAGCGTGCACTTGGCCAAAACAACAACAACAACAATCAATTGATCTTGAACGAAGTGTCATTGACCCTGTTCCCCCGTTAGACTCAATAATCCAGAAAACATCCATCAAAGTGAGGAAAATCCTGTTTTTTGATTCTCACTGACAAAAACCATAAAACAGACATAAATTGATGTTGACATCCAAGAAAAACATCAAATAAATTGACCAACACACATAACCGTCCAAGAAACAACCATAAAAGTGAGAAAATTCCTGTTTTTTTTCCATGAAAACATCAAATAAATTGACCAACACACATAACCGTCCAAAAAACATCCTAAAAGTGAGAAAAATCCTGTTTTTTCATTCTCACTGACAAAAACCATAAATTATGTACTCGTGGGAGTTTTAAAAAAAAGTGTCCGGATCGAGATTCGAAGGGGTATTGTACTCGTGGGAGTAGCACCCCCCCTTTCTACTTACAAATATTATGCTACTACGGGGAGGCAGCCATAACAGATAAATTAGCTAGGAAGAGGTTCTTCAGCCCGAGTGACGCCCGTCAAAACATACCAAGACCAGAAGAATTGTCCATTAATCAGAATCCCGTGCGAATGCTGTGTCGTTTACTAGGCTATAATTTCCTCGAGGCGCACCACTCCTCAAGTGGGAATAGAGTTGACTGCAAGGTCCCCAGTCTTGCAGGTACCCCGAAAAGGTCAAGGCAGCCCTTTGCAGAGGCCGTTGTCCATAGATCTGGATCTTCCGCCCTGCCGCAGTTGTCCTCCTACAGAGGATCCTCCTGCGATGGTGTTCTGCATCACCATGCAATTTAACCCATTACTGGGAGAACGTTTGTAACTCATGGGACTTGTGGACAAACCAGTGGGCCCTTTTGAGTGTACATCTGAGGGGCCCCCTTCCTCCTCCGCCTGTATTTATGACCCAGGGCAAGGGTGCCCCAGTTTCTATTATGGACCCCTAGGGACAAGGTCCCCCTTGGTCCGTGCCTCCTATGGAGGTACCCTATATATCTGTAGGAGCGTTCCCCTATCGCCACCTGGGGATACGCTGAATGGCCTAGGGGAGGCCAGGAACATAAAAATTAAATTAATTAAAAATATTTTGTTTCCTTTAAACATGGAAAATGGTATAGTTTTCTGTATGACTTTTGTAACATCAAATTATTATAGAGAAGAATGAACAAAGTTTATACAGAAGACTTTTTGGTTTTCTTATTTAATATAACTCAACATTAGCTTGTAAAACTAATGTCTAGCCGAATTTATTGATTTACTTCAACATTAGCTTGAAAACTAATGTCTAGCCTGTTTTATTGATTTACTTCAACATTAGCTTGTAAAACTAATGTAAAAAACTAATGTAAAACTAATATCTAGCCTAATTTATTGATTAACTTAACATTAGCTTGTAAAACTAATGTCTAGCCTAATTTATTGATTAACTTAACATTAGTTTGTAAAACTAATGTAAAAACTAATGTAATATTAATGTCTGGCCTAATTTATTGATTTACTTCAACATTAGCTTGGAAAACTAATGTAAAACTAATGTCTAGCCTAATTTATTGATTTACTTCAACATTAGCTTGTAAAACTAATGTAAAAAACTAATGTAAAATTAATGTCTGGCCTAATTTATTGATTCATTTCAACATTAGCTTGAAAAACTAATGTAAAACTAATGTCTAGCCTAATTTACTGATTTACTTCAACATTAGCTTGTAAAACTAATGTCTAGCCTAATTTATTGATTAACTTAACATTAGTTTGTAAAACTAATGTAAAAACTAATGTAATATTAATGTCTGGCCTAATTTATTGATTTACTTCAACATTAGCTTGGAAAACTAATGTAAAACTAATGTCTAGCCTAATTTATTGATTTACTTCAACATTAGCTTGTAAAACTAATGTAAAAAACTAATGTAAAATTAATGTCTGGCCTAATTTATTGATTTACTTCAACATTAGCTTGAAAAACTAATGTAAAACTAATGTCTAGCCTAATTTATTGATTTACTTCAACATTAGCTTGTAAAAACTAATGTCTAGCCTAATTTATTGATTAACTTAACATTAGTTTGTAAAACTAATGTAAAAACTAATGTAAAATTAATGTCTGGCCTAATTTATTGATTTACTTCAACATTAGCTTGGAAAACTAATGTAAAACTAATGTCTAGCCTAATTTATTGATTTACTTCAACATTAGCTTGGAAAACTAATGTAAAACTAATGTCTAGCCTAATTTATTGATTTACTTCAACATTAGCTTGTAAAACTAATGTAAAAAACTAATGTAAAATTAATGTCTGGCCTAATTTATTGATTCATTTCAACATTAGCTTGAAAAACTAATGTAAAACTAATGTCTAGCCTAATTTATTGATTTACTTCAACATTACCTTCTAAAACTAATGTCTAGCCTAATTTATTGATTTACTTCAACATTAGCTTGTAAAACTAATGTAAAAACTAATGTAAAATTAATGTCTGGCCTAATTTATTGATTTACTTCAACATTAGCTTGGAAAACTAATGTAAAACTAATGTCTAGCCTAATTTATTGATTTACTTCAACATTAGCTTGTAAAACTAATGTAAAAACTAATGTCAAACTAATTAAACTAGCTCTAATTTATTGATTTACTTCAACATTAGCTTGTAAAACTAATGTAAAAAACTAATGTAAAATTAATGTCTGGCCTAATTTATTGATTCTTTCAACATTAGCTTGAAAAACTAATGTAAAACTAATGTCTAGCCTAATTTATTGATTTACTTCAACATTAGTTGTAAAACTAATGTAAAAACTAATGTAAAATTAATGTCTGGCCTAATTTATTGATTACTTCAACATTAGCTTGAAAAACTAATGTAAAACTAATGTCTAGCCTAATTTATTGATTTACTTCAACATTAGCTTGTAAAACTAATGTAAAAAACTAATGTAAAATTATGTCTGGCCTAATTTATTGATTTACTTCAACATTAGCTTGAAAAACTAATGTAAAACTAATGTCTAGCCTAATTTATTGATTAAATTAACATTAGTTTGTAAAACTAATGTAAAAACTAATGTAAAATTAATGTCTGGCCTAATTTATTGATTCATTTCAACATTAGCTTGAAAACTAATGTAAAACTAATGTCTAGCCTAATTTATTGATTAACTTAACATTAGTTTGTAAAACTAATGTAAAAACTAATGTAAAATAATGTCTGGCCTAATTTATTGATTCATTTCAACATTAGCTGAAGAACTAATGTAAAACTAATGTCTAGCCTAATTTATTGATTACTTAACATTAGTTTGTAAAACTAATGTAAAAACTAATGTAAAATTAATGTCTGGCCTAATTTATTGATTCATTTCAACATTAGCTTGAAAAACTAATGTAAAACTAATGTCTAGCCTAATTTATTGATTAACTTAACATTAGTTGTAAAACTAATGTAAAAACTAATGTAAAATTAATGTCTGGCCTAATTTATTGATTCATTTCAACATTAGCTTGAAAAACTAATGTAAAACTAATGTCTAGCCTAATTTATTGATTAACTTAACATTAGTTTGTAAAACTAATGTAAAAACTAATGTAAAATTAATGTCTGGCCTAATTTATTGATTCATTTCAACATTAGCTTGAAAAACTAATGTAAACTAATGTCTAGCCTAATTTATTGATTTACTTCAACATTAGCTTGTAAAACTAATGTCTAGCCTAATTCATTGATTAAGTTAACATTAGCTTGTAAAACTAATGTAAAAAACTAATGCAAAATTAATGTTTGGCCTAATTTATTGATTCACTTCAACATTAGCTTGGAAAACTAATGTAAAACTAATGTCTAGCCTAATTTATTGATTTACTTCAACATTAGCTTGTAAAACTAATGTAAAACTGTAAAATTAATGTCTGGCCTAATTTATTGATTTACTTCAACATTAGCTTGAAAAACTAATGTAAAAAATCTCATCTAATGTATCTGACAGGGAAAATAACAGTGTTAAAATCAACAGAATAAAACTCGCAAGCTTACAAAATCAAGCTTCCAAGAAACTAGCAAATAATTGTCAATGAAGTGGACAGGAAATAAATTCAATACGAACAGATTAACATGATAAAATGGTAAAAAATAATATAAAATCCGCTGATGGTAATCCATGGGAAAAATAATGTAAAAATAATATAAAATTCTCTAATAGTAGAGCCCTTTGAATTTCCAATCGAATGAGTCCTTTTTGAAGTTGCAAAAAAGGGGGAAAAAAAGTGAACTAGAACTTTCAATTTTCAATCAAATGAGCCCTCTCTGAAGTTTATAAGAGCATCCCTTTCGTAAGAACCATATACACCCCCAGGCGTTGTATAAACTTACAACGCCTACCCCCCCGGCCTTGGGGGGTTGTGTTGACACCGGAGTAATTGTTATCTAATTTTTGAACAATTATCAAAAACTGGCTATCTTAAAATTTGGAGCGAATGGGTTTGGGAAAAAAGGGCGTGTGTGGGGGACTAGTTGCCCTTAACTCTCTTGACTCTTAAAAAGTGAACTAGAACTTTCAATTTCCAATCAAATGAGCCCTCTATGAAGTTTATACGAGCATCCATTCATAAGAACCATAGATGCCTTTAGGGAATAACTTAGAACGCCTTCCCCTGGGCCCTAGGGGGTTGCATTGACACCAGAGTTTTTCTTATCCGACCTTTGAACTATTTTTAACAAAATGTCTATCTCAAAATTTTCATCAGATGGGTTTGGAAAAAGAAGGCGTGGGGGAGGGGGGGCTAGTTGCCCTTGGATCTCTTTTGACTAATAAAAGGTGAGCTCGAACTTTCGATTTCCAATCAAATGAGCCCTCTCTGAAGTTTATACGAGCACCCCTTTCATAAGAACCATATATTCCCCAGGGCATTACTTCCAACGCCTGCCCCTGGGCCCTGATAGGGTTGTGTTGACACCTGAGTTTTGTTATCTGACTTTTGAACAATTTGTAACTAAATGGCTATCTCAAAATTTTATTGGATGCATTTGGGGAAAAAGGGGCGTGGGGGGGGGGGGGCTAGTTTCTCTCCAATCTCTTTTTACTCTCAAAACTGAACTAGAACTTTCAATTTCCAATCAAAAGAGCCCTCTCTGAAGTTTTTACGAGCATCCCTTCCATAAGAACTATATATTCCCCCAGGGCATAAGTTACAACGCCTGCCCTCGGGCCCTGGGGGGCTGTGTCGACCCTGGAGTATTCGTTTTATGGTCTTAGAACTGTTTTTAAAAAAATGGCTAATTCAAAGTTCTTATTGGATGGTGTTGAGGAAAAAAGGGCTAAGTGCTCTCTAATCTCTTTTTACTTTTAAAAAGTGAACCAGAACTTTCACTTTCCAATCAAATGAGCCCTCTTTGAAGTTTATACAAGCCCTTCCATAAGAACCATATATGCCCCCATGGCATAACTTACAACGCCTGCCTCCGGGCCCTGGTGGGTTTTGTCGACACCGGAGCTTTAGTTATATGATCTTTGAACTGTTTTTTTAATAAAATAGCTATCTCAAAATTTTTATCGGATGCATTTGCGAAAAAAGGGTTTGGGGGGGGGGTGCTGGTTACCCTCCGATATCTTTTGACACTTAAAGTCAACTAGAACTTTCAATTTCCAATTAAATGCGCACTTTCTGAAGTTTATACGAGCATTCCTTCCATAAGAACCATGTATGCCCCCAGGGCATAACTTATAACCCTTGCCCTGAAGACTGTGGGGGGAGTGTCCTGCTTAAAGATATAACTTCCAAAATTGTCAACTACGTTGAACAATACGGCTATCTCAAAATTTTTATTGGATGTGCTTGGAGAAATGGTGGGCGTGGAAAGGGTGTTAGTTGCCTTCCAATCACTTTCGACTATTAAAAAGAGCACTAGCCATTTAAATTTCCAGTCGAATGAGCCCTTTTTGAAGTTTCTACGACAACACTTTCTGTAAAAATCTTATATGCACCCCGGCCATAACTTACAACCCTTACCCTGAGGGCTGGGGGGATTATCATCCTCAAAGACCTAATTTCTAGAATTTTCAACTACGTTGAACAAAACGGCCATCTCAAAATTTTGATTGGATGTGTTTCGGGAAAAGGTTTGCGTGAGAGGGGGTTTAGTTGCCCTCCAATCACTTACGAATATTAAAAAGGGACAATAGTCCTTGAATTTCCAACGAAAGAGTCCTTTTGAAGTTTCTACGACAAAGAATCATATAAAAACCTTATATAGCCCCCAGGGCATAATTACAACCCCCCCCGGCCTGTAGGGCGTAGGGGAGGTCCTACTCAAAACATAATTTCTATCTGGAAATCAACTACGTTAGAAAACAAAATGCTATCTCAAAAATTTTGATTGGATGTGTTTAGGGAAATGGTGGATGGATGTGTTTAGGGAAATGGTGGCGTGCAAGGGGTGTTAGTGCCTTCCATCACTTGTGAACCCTTGAAAAAGACACTAGAACTTGATCTCCAATCGATTGAGCACCTTTGAAGTTGAAACGACGACCCTTACATATGAAGTGCCTCCTCTGGGGAAAAAAATAATAAATAGTAAAACCTGGAGCCGTATGGCCTTTATATAGGCAACGCGATAGCTTTGCCTCGATTCTCTTCGCTTTTATGTTCATTAAGTCTGCTTTATATATTTTCTTGTCATTTTAAAAAGAATATTATGGGGACTATATTTTTGCTCAATATGTTTCAATATGGCTCTTTACTTTTCTTTGAAAAACTTCTTTTTAGGGAGGTAGTTTTTCCCTTATATTAATGTCATAAAGAGGACCAAAGATAGAAAAAGATTATAGACGCCGTCCTTTTACTTAAGACATGTGGCTGAAAATTCTCGTAGACAATCGAGGGCATGTTGCCAATGCTTGGACAGAATGTACCAGTTTTAAGACCAAATATTGTACCACAAAATATTTTTTTTCCCAAAATATTAGATTGTGCCATAAAATGCCGATGGGCTAACTGTATCAGGACCTCAAAATTGTTCCTAAAACAGAACAACTGCAAGCGTTGGCAACGGTGATCTGGGGCTTCACACTTAATTTGAATGGAAATGCTCCTTACTTCTTCCGGCGTGTGAATTTTATACTTCTAATTATCTCTTTGAGGAAATTTTTGTAGTTCTTGTGAAAATCTTCTTCAAAATTAACGAGTCAAAATATACTTAGCTACAACAACAGTTTTAAACCGACATTGATGAAATTCAACATTTCTTTTCCAAAAACTGAACGAACTATAAGACTTATGCATATATAAAACGACCTCAATATAACTTTCTTAAATTCAAATTAATTCTTTAGCACGACTTATTAGTAGGCCTACTGAGAACCAGTAAAACATCGTTGATAGTTTACTTTTTCAAATAAAATACAATCTTACAAATTTCCTTCATTAAAATCTCGAAACGCAGTTTTTTTTTCAACTGTTCAGTTGCAAAGACGAAATTGGCATAGGTCAGAGGATTCATGGAATATGGTTCCAAGTATTTCCTCTATTTTGAAGGAACTGCTCCGATAAAATCGACGAAAGTAATGAAATGTTCTAGGAAAAGGTACAAGAATGAGTTCGTGACCTTCTTACAAATCCGATAAAAATCCCCATAAGGGAATATCCAGCTTTCGAACCTTTTATCATATAGAGAACGTGTTGCAACAAAATCCCGCAAATTGAAAAATATAGTAACCTATTAAGATAAATCAAGCATTGCTATAATAGCAAGAGATATAACTGATAAACGGAATATTTATTATTAAAGTAAGCCAAGTCCAGAAAAAAGTGTACTTCATATTAAGTTAACGGCACACGGTAAACAAGCGGTGGGAAGAAAAGAGTCGCGCTATTGAAATTTCACTGAGTACATATAATTTGGACTAACCATTTGCACATTGGGAGGGGGGAGGGGGTAGATTCAAACTGTCCGCATTTCAAATCACACAAGTAAGTATTTTAAAGTATTTTAAAGTGGTCTACAGAAAAAGGAAGTTTTCAAAATGAAATTTAAAACACAATGATTATAAGATAAAAATAGATCAGATAAGATAATTGCAAAAAGCCTGTGCGCCATAGCAACACATAATACAGTCTACAAACAAAGCTCAGGAACAAAATACAACTTTAGATAATAGAAATTAAAAAAAAAGAAAATAGAACAACAAAACGACAAAAAAGAAACACACTAAGGTTCAACATTTTAACCAACCAACACTAATCATAATAAAACTCAAATCCTAAAAACCGTAACATGCTATCCGCTCAAACATGATTCCCTATGTTTAATCCCTAAACGAAGAAACTTACACAACTGTTTAATAGCACATGCGTTCCTCTCAGCCATCCGCTCAATTAACCAGCATTCACTCCCAAACACTCATCCAAAACATTCATTCCGCAACTCAGGCAGCTCTTCACACTCGGATACAAAATGAAATAAGTTCTCATTCACACATCCACACACTGGACAAAAATAAGGGCCAGCCGCCAGCCTAAACTTTTATATATTTAGAAAGAGCAAAAAAGCCTATATTCAGAAAGAGCAAAAAAGGCATCGAGCAGCAAGGCCGTATTCAGGGAGGGGGGGGGGGGGTGAACATCCCTCCCACCCCCCGAAATGTTTGTCCGGCTCTCAAAAAGGTAACAAAAACAAATATAAACAGATTTTTGATGGGTTTTCAACGTTTTTTTTAAACCTCCCCCCCCCCCACAAAAAAAAAAAATCTCGGATATACTTTGTTGAGCAGTGTGTTCAACTTGTCCCAAAATCAGTGATGGAACCCATAAATCAATTGAATAAAACTGGAACGATCGCTTTCGGTATTAATCTGCGGGACCAGAAATTAGCTGAACGTTAAAATCAAAAAAATATAAAATAACTTTAGTATACATAATTCCTGGAAGAAGCTAAGACCAGTAAACATCTGAATGTCAAAACCCATTTTCTACTAAATAATTCTAGAAGAACTGAGAACATTAAACAAAGCAAATCAGACATGGTTCAATATTTTTCTAAACAGAAAAGGAAGAAAAACTGTTGATCTGTTTTCTTTTGGCACAAGAAAAGGCATTCATGGAGGAGGGGGCCTTTGAGCCAGTACCCTGTCCAAAACATGAAGATGGAAAAAACGTGCAATTTTCTACATGTTCCATTTGCCTGTTTTTTTTAGTTTTTTCGAAATTTGACCCCCACCCCCCCCCCCCCCCCGCAACAAAACGTTTCATATATGCTTGTGCATCACACAAGTGCCACATTATCTCAGCTAGTTCATAAATTGTAATGTAGTCGTAATATATGCTGAAAGTACTGAAAGTTATATTAGGATATTGGCACATTGGGGCATGTTAAAGATGGTATTTTTGTAATCCCCCCCCCCCAAAAAAAAAAGTTTGTAGTTTTCTTAACGAGTTACGACATTCCTTGAAAAAAAAATATCCAGGCTCATTTGAAGCAAGGACGGGTTGTTTTCATTTCAAAGAGAGAGATGTTGTTTTCATTTTCAAAAGAGAGATGAAATTTTCAAATACATATTTCAAAAGAGAAATTTTCAAAAGAGGCTCATCCTTTTGAAACTAATCAAATCTCCTTATAATAAAAGAAAATGTGATATAGTGACATAATGTGGTAAACGAAAAAACAATTTAAAATTCAAATACATACAATAACTTAAATCTATGTTATTATATACGTATTATTATTTTATATACTATAAAAAATTCTTCTTATATGTACAACATTGTTATACAAATATATGACATATATAATAAGATAGAAAGTTTTAATTCCATAGAAGAACCTTTTTTTGAAAAAGGGGCCAAGACCAGCTTCCTCAAACAATATTTAAGCAATGGCTCAGGACCCCTTGGAGTTAGTACTTACTTTTTTAGGTTTTTTGCCAACATTCCTGAATCAGTGCCTGGTCCTGAGTCAGAAAATGGTAATTTCCACACGTTCTACGTTAAAATTCGCCCTTTATTTTTCGTAGGAGAACGTTGAATTAAGTGGGAAATGTATTTATATAAAAAGTTTTACATGGCAACGACTAACAATCTTAATGACATTCGATTGTTGGCAAAAAAAAACCTATTTAATCATTTAATATAGTTACCCAATGCTCAACAAAGAAGCAAGATAACAGCAAAAACAACAATAAGCTTTAATTTATGAACCAAGCTTCTAAGTGTGTGCTTTCGGTTCACATTAAAGAAAATTTAACGGAACTGCTCACTCGCAAGCAATCTAAAAAAAAAAAATACAGGGCATCGTAAAATAAACAATATACAAGCAAAGCCTTTATTTTTGAGAATCGAGTCATTATCAAGCCACGAGTAGCCTACAGTGACAAAAGAGCTATAAGAGTTACAAAAAATATGGCATTAATCAATTTATTTAGTTCAGAAAAAAATACGAGATATGGTAGTTTTACCATCCCCCCCCGCCTCCAAGGTTGTCACTTCGCTGTAAAATCTTTGAAAAATATGATGTAAAGCCAAATAGTTGGCTAGAACTTACTCAGCGCGGAAAATAATTTTTAATGGAATTACGACATGATGCTCTTGTTATCAAACGATAAAGCCCATTCAAAAACCGTGTGCCAAGTGTGCTCTGCTCTGCATGGCTCGATGAAGCACGGCCTGACGAAATGGCGCCATGCGTCATGGAAAACATGGTGATCCAAGATAGACGCTAGATGGCGGAGAGTGGCAAACCCCACGATTAATAGCAAAAATAGTAAATTTTCACTTGTTTATTGTTGATGTAAGCTCACGAAGCGGATGTTATTGTGACCAAAATGACTAGATTGTCACAATTTACAGCCAAGTAATCAAGTGACGTAATAACGAGGTTTTTTTTATCGTATTTTCCAATACTAGTACCAATCCTTCAAACCGGCAATTCCATAAAAAGGGCTGACTTTAACTAGAGTACTAATCCATAGTTTGCAATTTGACCAAGGCTGAAGTCTGAGAGGGTGGGTATACAAAAATGCTACTTCAACTTGTTTTCTTTGATTATTCAGTTACAAAAAAAATATGTTTCTCTCCGTAGGTTCCTCCCCTCAGTCAAGCTGCGGGTATGACCTTGAAATTGAAGATGGTTGCTTTTGAAACTCCACACACTCCTGGTTACTATGAAGCATACAATGAAAATCATTTTTTATATGTTTATTTTAGTTTTCACGAAATAAAATGACAGGAACGTAAACCCGTCCCCCTTCCCCGGATTTTACTAAATAAGATTAGTTTTTTACTATCCCCCTGCACAGTTTTTTTTATTACCCCCCCCCACAAAAAAAAATGCTGTGTACGTGTCTGTACAATGCAATAGCATCCAGACAACAAATGAGTAAATCCATAAGGGCATCACATAATAATCAGAGTGCAATATATAACATAGTGTATACATACATATACATCGAACTCCGTTCATAATTCGAAGAAGTCAAAGCAACACATTAAAAAGATAATTTCGTGTTAGATAAAAAGGAATAACTTACAATTCCATAACCAGAAAGTACTTAGTCTGATCCTCGTACGTCTCTATTAATTGAACTATATTCGGATGCTTGAGCCTGAAAAAAAAAACATCATAAAAAATATAATATTTTATCAAGTTAAATAAGTTCTGGTAGGTCGTACAGAAAGCAGGTCGTCCTCGGTGCTGCGGTGAGTTGTTAGTAGTAGTAGCAGTATAACAATATATCCATAAAAATTTTTTACAGAACCTTGTGGCGTCAATTCATGAAAATTAGGGCAGTGGGGGGTGGGACAAATTTTTTTTTTCGAATCTACAGAGGGGACAATTTTAATTTTGTTTTTCACTCAAAATACAACAAAGCGATTTTTCAAAATCCTGGGGGGGGGATGAAATCTAGGGATGGGGCACATCTCCCCTATGGACATCACTGACAGGGTCAGATTAAGATTCTGCAGAACCTCTGTGGTAATGCAAATTTTGGATCCATTTAGATAGAAGCCTATTTTTATCGAAATACTGAAGCTAGAATAAAAAGCGCCTCCGTTTGAGGTCTTCAAACTTCCCTTCCGGACAAAAGAGTCCGCATTCACTGGAAATTTGGTTTGTAAGTACCCACAGCCAAGTAGACGCTAATCAAGAAGTTTTGGACCGTTCATTTTTACAACTAAAGCCAATAGCAGGTTTCAAGGTTTCATCGTTTAGGGACTTCAACTATCACTGAGAGTTACTTGCAAGCAAGAATCATCAATTGTGTTCATTTTTAGGGGAAAGGAGTTTCCTATTTTTGCTATCCGGTCTGCCTTTTATTCGTTTCCAACACATTTTACAGTAATGAAATTCATGTAAGTGACTACGTAATGATTATACACAAAAATGCAACGCAATAACACTGTTTCGCAATTAGGCCTGTTTTTTAGCACTAAGATCTTACATGTAAGATCTTACATCTTTCTGCAAA
The DNA here is from genome assembly GCA_027921565.1 of Artemia sinica. NCBI lineage: Eukaryota > Metazoa > Arthropoda > Branchiopoda > Anostraca > Artemiidae > Artemia > Artemia sinica. The sequence continues at coordinate 19,088,901 of CM051264.1, read as the reverse complement.
GATTATCGTTTTTTAACTCATCTTTGTTCTAAGATCTTACAGCTCACTGATGTTAGCAAAAAGTGTGAAGACCGCCACTGTTTTACCATATAGAACAATGATGAGAGAACTTTGATGATCTACTCATCATTGTTCTCAGACCGCTGATCAGAGCAGAATGATGAAAGACGTTTGCACAAAAACGACCAAAGATGTAAGATCTTTGTTCAAAGATTTCACTTTTAAGCGACAAAAGAAGTAAGATCTTAGCACACTGATGAGTGAAAAAACGGTCCTATTGTTAGAGAAGTGTTTATGTGGCAATCACTTGGTTTTAGACATAAAACAAAATTGTCTTACAAACAGTTATATTGGAAACAAATGATAGGTTTTATATTTGGAGGTAAAATAAGGTAGCCTCAATTTACAGATACTGCAATTTTTGACATAACAACATAGTAACACAGCATAGCATAGCAACTGTACAGAGTGTATTATAAAAGTAACAACATAGGTCAGGCGTCAGAAAATAGAGAATAGATTTTATAAATAGGGAATTTACTATTTTGATAAGGAGCAGCGTACTTTGAGATTCTGTTCAAGGCATGTGTCATCTTTTTTTTTAAGAACAAATTATTCTTGGGGTATATCATTTTAGAAGTTTTAAGGGTTGGAAACTAAAGCTTTGCATTGATGGTGAAAAACAAAATCCAAGATTTGCCCCTGTAAAACTTTTGTCTCGATTGATGCAAAACTTCCAAGCAACGTTCTCCAAGTTCTCCAAGTTCTCCAAAAGTTCTCCAAGCAACGTAAATCTAGTAAAAGTTTTAGAACATCAATCCCATTTTATATTATGGCAGTATTTAAGTGCGTGCTATGTATATTTAATTTGATTTCACCAAAACAGACATTGTGAAATATGATTTTAATTTACTCAAATACTCGTGCTACCTTTTTGGTAATGGGCATGGACACCAATTTGCTCGCGAAAAAACAAGGCTATACTTTAGAGCCTTAATTGTGAAAATAAAAAAAAACAAGTATTTTAAACTGAAAGTAAAGAGCGACATTAAAACTTAAAACGAACAGAAATTATTCCGTATATGAAAGGGGCTGTCCCCTCCTCAACGCCTCGCTCTTTACGCTAAAGTTTTTTATTGTTTTAAAAAATAAAGTTGTGAGACAGAGTCAAACTTTAGCGTAAAGAACGAGGCGTTGAGGAGGGGACAGCCCCTTTCATATACGTAATAATTTCTGTTCGTTTCAAGTTTTAATGTCGCTCCTTACTTTCAGTTTTAAAAAATTGTTTTTTTTATTTAATTTCTGATCGTTTTTTAGTTAATGCAGCTTTTATTTTGGCTCACCGTCATTGAATAAGTAAACAAAATTTGCATAAAAATTTTACTTTTCTCTTGCTAAATGGCTGTCTCTAAATTTGGTTCTGACGTAATCTACAAATTAACTTACGTAACGAACTTCTATATTCGTATATTTTTCTTCTGGCAAAAAATACAAAGTTGCAGATTTGTGCAGATATGAGCTTGAAACCTATGTTATAGGGTTTTCTGATACGCTGAATCTGACGGTGTGATTTTCATTACAATTCTTTCACTTTTAGGGAATGTTTCCCCCCTATTTAAAAAATCAGGTAAATTTTCTCAGGCTCGTAGCCTTTGGTGAGTAATACTAAACTTAATAAAATTCATATATTTAGAATCAGCATTATAAGCCCATTCTTTTGATACATTTATTGACATCAAAGTTCCGTTTTTAAAAGTTTCGATTACTATTGAGCCGTATCGCTTGTTTTTTTTTATTGTTTTTGTTTGTATTACGTATATGTTAGTACGTATATGATGGGGTTCTCTCCTTAGTCAATACCACGCTCTTTACGTTAAAAGTTAAAAAAAATTTTAATTCACAAACCCCTGAATCACAAAGGCTGTTTAATTAGAATAGATAGCTCTTTTGAAAGCACTAAAAAAAAACTGTAGCGTAAAGAGCGAGGTATTGACTTGGGGGAAAACCCCCTCATATACGTAATAATTTCTGCTCATTTTAAGTTCTAATGTTGCTTCTTACTTTCAGTTGAAAAAACTTGTTTTTTTTAATTTAATTTCTGATCGTTTTTTAAATAATGATTGGAAATCCGGCGCCCCTTTCATAGAAATGTCCCTTACCCCAAAGAAACATCCTCCACGGAAAGATTCTCCGCAGTAACCCCCTCCTCCAGCCCCCCCCCCACCAGAAAAAAATTCTTCCTGAAAATGTCAGTATACTTCCCAATAACCAATACAATATGTAAGCAATGGGCAAAGTTCATAACTTGCAGCCCTTCCCCTGGGAACTGTGGGGGATTAAGTCATCGTAAAAGATATATTTATTAGATTTTTGACTATGCTGAACAAAATGGCTATCTCAAAATTTTAATTGGGTGACTTTGAGAAAAAAAGAGCGTGGGAGGGGGCCAAGTTGCCCTCCATTTTTTTTTGGTCACTTAAAAAGGGTACTAGAACTTTTAATTTCCGTTCCAATGAGCCCTCCTACAATACTCTAGGACCACTGGGTCAATACGATTACCCCTGGGGAAAAGAAAAAAAACAACAAACAAACAAAAACACGCACCCGTGATCTTTCTTCTGGCAAAAAAAATGCAAAATTCCACATTTTTGTAGATAGGAGCTTGAAACCTCTACAGTAGGGTTCTCTGATACGCTGAATATGATGGTGTGAATTTCATTAAGGTTCTATAACTTTCAGGGGGTCTTACCCCCTTTTTTCGAAAATCAGCCAAATTTTCTCAGGCGCGTAACTTTTGATGAGTAATATCAAACTTGATGAAACTTATATATTTGAAATCAGAATTAAAATGTGATTCTTTTGATGTATCTATTGGTACCAAAATTTCGTTTTTTAGAGTTTCGGTTACCATTGAGCCGGGTCGCTCCTTACTTACAGTTCGTTACCACGAACTGTTTGAAAAGAACATGCTTTGTATGAATGACGTACATTCCTATACATTTAAAGAGCAAAAAAGACACATTTTTCATTAGTATAAAATATGCCTCATCCCGTAATCGCATGCTCTGAAACACATCTTCAAGGAAAGGGTAATTGAGAATAACTTCTCCAGTCATCCCCAAATACCTATAGGAGGAATCCCACTCCCAATGAATCTTAAAAAAGCGAATTAAAATCCATGAAAACCTGCGTATTTTAGGGATAATATCGCACCGTTTTTAAACACCATACCGGCCTCCGAGGATACACTCCAAATTTTCACCCAAAAATTTTATTTTGCACGTATTTCCGGGAAGTTCTACTTTCAACAGCTTCCAAACTCCATTATTTTCGTCAAGCTTTATCGTAGGCCAATTTGAAATTCCTTTTTCGGTTAGAATGATGTATTAGCCTAGTGATTGTATCCGCACCAAGCTTTCAACACTAATTGAAGTTGTTTCCATGTAAGAAGCTTCAAAAGTGCAGCTGTATTATCCGCAGGAATCTGTTGAGCCAGATGATGAATGATTCCTTTTCTTTCTTTTTGTATCTATTTTAGGTCTAATTTTAGAGCAAGGTCAAAGCGCCACGCTTAAACATTGATGAATTCAAAAGATAGATCTACATTTATAAAGGTTTCATACTGGCATATATGAAAGAAGACAGGATACATCCTAAGAATATTGATTCGATTTTCCCCTCCCCAAGGAAAATTCTGAAAATGCGTGCAAGCTTCAAATATTCTAGGTAAACATTTTTTTAGAATGTATAGCCGATAATTAGCCAATGCTAGCAGTGTAGCAGTGAAGTCCAGCTAAATTACTTATTCTCCAATTGTTATTTATTTATTTATCGTCATTCAATTTATTAAGAAAAAACAGGAAATTAAATAAGAAAAACATAAGAAATGAAATAAGAAAAATAAAATAACACCTCAAAACACAAACAAAACGAAAAAAGATTCGGACTAATATACTGCATGGTTGGCACAGAAGTGATAGTAAACCTTATAACAAATACTATAACATCTGGCTTATATGCCCCTATATAATTTCTAGTAATGTTCCATCCTAGATATGTTAGCTTATTAGTTTGTCTTATTGTAACTTCACGTTTCTAGACGACATATTTTAATCCCTAGATTTTTACAATGCCTACTATAATTTCTAAAATATTGCATACAATTTGCCTATTCTAGTAATTTTCCAAGTCGTTTGTGTTCGGATATAATGTCATATTTATACAGGTACAGCTCATCAAATAGCTGATGAAAACAAACTATAACAAACGTGTATTAATGTAAGCAGCATGAACTAAAAAAAAAAATTAAAAAAAAATATATATAAATCAAATAATTGGCTTTTTATGATGATTCTAAACGTGCAAAATTCATGAAGTTTAAAGTTACACACCAAATGTTATGATTTTGAGAAAATTTGCCTGATTTTCTAAAAAGAGGAAAAACTTCCAAAAAGTGGAGTGATCTTGATGAAAGTTACATCATCAAATTCAGTATATTGGAGAACCCTACAGCAGAGTTTCAAGAGCCTTACTACACAAATGCAAAATTTTAGATCTTTTCCCAGAAGGATGATCAAAGATGGATATTTATTTGTTTGATTTTTTTCAGGGGTGATCATATCGAGCCAACGGTCCTAGAATGGCTTATCCACACGATAACTGAAAGTTCTACTGCCCTTTTTAAGTAGCAGAAGAGACTGTGTCGCAGCAATTTTGGCCTAAAGTGAGCTTGAAAACTAACGGGTAAAAATTTTGAGATAGCCAATCATTTCAAAATTACCGAAAAACTATGCACTGGGCCTCCTAGTTAAAGATGCCGCAATGCAGCGCGATGGCATATTCTTTCCTAAAGATGCACATAGTCAATACCAAATAAAACGATTAATATAGATAATGACTTTAAAGATTAATTTAACTAAGTTGATTCATTCGATGCTGGATAAAAGGATAAGATAAGATAAGATTTATTCTTCATTAAATACACATACAATATTAGATGTTATAAATCCCTCAAAGGCTCATTGGCCTGTACAAAGAGGGAAGACATATGAATTACATACTCAAGGATAAAAAACAAAAGAAAATTTAAAATGATCACTTACTCACATATGAAGGAGAAGAAAAGAAAATATAAATAAAATAGAAACTATAGAAAAAATTAGAATAAATAAACTAAATTAATTAATTATATTAAATAGACTCAAAAAAAAAAAAAAAAAAAAAAAAAAAAAAAAAAAAAAAAAAAAAAAATTACTATAAGCGAATTCCTGTCGTCAAAACAGACTGTAATTATTAGACTGTAATAAAATGGTGCGAAAGCAATAAAATTTAACCTATCTTCATGAATGCTACTCCTTAGTGAACTATACAAGTTTCACCAATAAAAAATGATAATCATACCTGAGGCCTGGGAGTCATAGCGCAGAGAAAACCACCATAAAACAAACTAACCATTCAGGGGACAAGGGTAGTGTGCAATTGCGCATATTTGTCAAAAAGTGCGTTCCTATGGCAAAATTTTCTAACCCAGTGATCCTTAACATAAACATCGAAGATTTCTTTTTTTTTGGGGGGGGGGGGGGGGAATTAGAAATTAATTAGAAACTAGAGATTAATTCGAAATTAATCTCTAAACACTCTTTTTCCCAGGAAAATGTTGGAGTAAGCCTGTAATATGGGTGCTGTGGGATGACAGCTCCCCTTGTATTGCAGAAATATAATTTTGGGTATCATACAAAACTAAAATTATATGCTTAACGGCACAGAAGAGGAAGAGGCGGGGCATCATGAGTGCCACCAGAAAATTTCCTAGGGAAGAGGGGATGAAGTGCTACCATGTTCTTTGTTGTTGTTTTTTTTTTTTTTTTTTTTTTTTTTTTTTTTTTTTTTTTTTTTTTTTTTTTTTTTTTTTTTTTTTTTTTTTATCAAGATTTAATGGGAATACTTCCCATTATCCCTACTTGTATACATTTTTTTAATGTGTACTTGTTTCTCTGTGGTTAGGAGGGGGGAGTGGTGTTACCACTAGTCCCCCTGTCAGCGTCCATGGGAGACAACTTTATTAAAAAGATGTATTCTGTAAACTTAAAAAAGAAACCGTTGAAAGGAAAATCAGATAATTAATTTTTAGCGTTCCACACCCCCTCGCCCTCTCCTGGAAAATATTTGATGGGGTGCACTCTTTCAGGGATGGTTATCCTTCTTGAAGTTTTGTTATACGATTATTAAACTTGAATGCAAAAAAAAAACAGTGGTTGAAGGAAGAGATGGTAGCCTCCATCACATTAGGAGAGCCTTGGATCAAACAGTTTTTCAGTAATAAAGGAAAGTAAAGAGAGACCCTTGTCAATGGAAACCGAAATTCTGTAAAGCAAAGGTTTGATCATGGCACATTCAACAGTAAAAATCAATCATTTATACTGATTCAAAATATACAACATTTACTAATTTCAAAGTTGCTCCTCAAAAGCTATTAGCAACAACTATTAGCATATGTTTTAAATAGGGGTTAAACACAGCCTAAAAAGGGATGTGATGTTGATGGAAACTATAAATGAAATTTGGTATCTATGAGAACCCTAAAGCAACTATTTAAGATATGGATTTCTTACTATTCCCACAGAAGAGATGGTCAAGCATGCGTGTTTTTTCTTCGGGGCTGATTATCCAAACTGGAAGTCACAGATTATTGAAAATAGGGTCATTTGAATAAAAATCCAAAAATCCAGCAAAACTTTTAGTAACAAAAGAGACCACGCAACACGAAAATGCCACGTTAGCATTTTAGCCCGAACAGAGCTGAAATAGTGTAAAAATTATTTATTGTTCATTATACAGGATGGAAAAGTTTAGTATGGATGCTGAGGGGGCGAAAACTCCCCTGTTATTGCGCAGACGATAATATTATTTTTTTTAGTGGAAGGGGATTAGTTGCCCCCAAATCACTTTTGACTATTAAAAAGGGCATCAGCCCTTTCTATTTTCAATCGAATGAGCCCTTTTCGAAGTTCTCACGACAACTCCTTCGATACGAAGTGCCCTGGTCTAAACAACAACAAAAAATAATACATTAATATATTATTTTTTATTTTTTTATTTATTATTTTTTTGGAAAATTAGACTTTATTTTGAAAAGCAAATACATTGGCCTTTCCATACCTGAAATATGAAAAAGGCTTGATAGAATTCATAAAATGCTTCAGAATACGTTCTTATGATTTAAATAAGATGAAACCACGAAACAAAATACCATGTGGAACCACCCGGCAGTAGTGTTCAATTGTTTTCTGTGTCACTCTATGAAGAGAATTCTTAGAGAAATAAAAATAGCCCTACGCCTAACTTCGTATATTTTATCATGGTGTGATTGTTGACACTGTTGGCAGTATATCTTTTTCATTTGCCAGATAGGGTAGTGGCTTCATTCATCAGATCTAACATGAAAAACAAGTGGAAAATCTAATCTTCACTTCTTAGAGGCAGAAGGAACCGTGTTTTCTTAGAGCTACCCCTACCATATTTAGCGGTTCGGGCACCAATGTTTAGTCCACAAGACAGGGTAAACTTGAAATAAAGCAAACTGAGCACCAACAGTGTCCAGGCCCGCTTGTACAATCACTAGTACATTGGGCCTTCCTAATGCTAAGAACGACAATCCAGCAGAAGTAACACACAAACCGTGTCTTTATTTTGCAGTCAATCCTGTTTAGCTCCTGGAGTATATTGAATGTGTCAACTCTATCCATATATTAATCGTATTCTTTCACCATAAAGGGCCTTAAAACATTAATTTGTAGCTTGAATATTTTTACCACTGCTTGCAAATGCCAATTATGTGAATTATACACTTAAACTGTTTCTACCCACCAGTCGTGTAACCTTTGAAAACGTTGCTTCGAGGGCTTGTTCTCTTCCAAACTATATTATTTCGCTTTGTCAATTTGTACAGTTGGTAGCGCATGAATACCCTCAACTTTCAACGTCTGAGCGGCGGCCAAGCAAGGAAACCGGTTGGCAGAATATAGGTTTTATTTCTGATATTTTGGGATATACTCGGCAAGCTTTGCTACAAAATAAGAAGATATTTTAAGCCTAGAGCTTTCACCATTGCCCATGCACCTGTTAACCTTTGAGTCACAAATCAAATTTCTTGCTCTAGCTCGCAAAACTACCTCACAGCCCCACTTCTCTGGCATATTTGGATTGTATTGTTTTGGTGGAATTCTAGCTTTAGTGAAACAATTCGTCCGTCTACACACTGAATATATTCCCGAGCAATTTTCAGAGTTTTTTTTTTACGGATTTGATAAGAGGTCGAGTTTTAAAGACTTGTTATAATACGAGAATTTCGTTATAGGCTGCTTACGATCGTTGTTGAAATGTAGGAACCTCTTGATTTTCTCAAATTTTCTATATATTTATAATGAAAGAAACGAAGGGGAGAGAGAAACAAAGGATGTATAGAGAAAGGGAAAGACTTTACACAAACACTAGCAAAAGAGTAGGCTTATGCATGCAGATTCTGCTGGATGATGCTACATGGAACTATGATTGTGAGAGAGTGAAAAAATATGACGATTTCGTCAGCGACGGAGAAAAACAAATCACGGAACTCCGTAGACTATTCACAATATGTTCATTTAGAAACCAGATTGAAAGATCTCATACATTGTTGTAATTAGGGGCTACGCCAACGTCAATCACATAAGAATGATTTGATAAGGAAGGCATTCAACTCGAGACTATCAAACCAGTATTAAATTGCAAATTTAAGTGTCTGATAAAAATGTGGGTTAGAAAGATGCTTATTGGTTACCGTTGGGTGTCATGGATTCCCCAGTAACGTGATCAGTTCATGAAAAAAAGGATCAAAATTATGCATGATACCGGACGGAGCCATCCGTGCTGAAGGGACATGAGCTCTTTTCGTAACCCACCGATTTTTTTCCCCCGATACGGACACTGACCCTCATATCGGCCCGATAACATCTGTGTGCCGATATGTCGGTCGGACCCAACTTCAGTGAAGCACTATAAGACTTCCGTATAAAAAGCAGGGGCCAGAGCGGCAAATAGGGGACATACCTCTCACACAGGGAAGATTGTAATGTTTATTTTAATGTTTGACGTTGCTATATATTTTCTTTTGTAAAAATTTTTTTTTAGCATAAGAAGCAAGTAAATTTTTCTGGAAAAATAAATGACAAAGACGTAATTCTCTAGATGGGTCACATCCAGGACTGTATCCAGAATTTTTGTTCAGGAGGGGGTTAAGTTTTTTTAACTGCATTTTTAAGACCAGTTTACGAGTCAGATAATTTTTTTTCAGACAAAATATTTTTAGCGGCACTTTTGCGACCAATTAAAGAGTCGGATAAAAATTTCGGAGGGGAGGGGGTCAAACTCAGTAACCTTCCCCCTGGATACGTCCCTGACCACAATTATTCATTTGTTATCTTCTTACCTATACCACTATTGAAAACGAAATCTACCTTCCTGGCACATAATTAACTGTTTCGTTATTAGTTTTTGAGCCCAAAATTTTGAAACAGTAAATGACTGATAGTCAACTGTTGCATCATAATGTAGGTTAATATCAACTTAATTAGGTAATTTGGCTAACAAAAGTCTTGTAACTGTTTTTCAATACTTAAAGAATATATAATAACTTTTGGAATCGTATCATAAATGAGAGACCGAGCTAGGATTGGGACTAGAATGGGAATCAGGAATTGCCATAATAGGTCTATTTTTACTGTAAACTAGGTCTCCAAAAAGGGGCGAATTAACGGGGCTCGGGTCCCTAGGGGGCCCAGACTAGAACCTGTTAGGAGGTTTTTCCCCCATTTCCACTTATTTTAGTTTTAGCCTAACAGGTTTGCGGGCTGTGATTGATTTCTGAGCTCTTTTTTGTGCATATTAGTGAAACTGTAAGTAAAAACTGCCCCTAATCAAGATTGTAAATAGTCTCCTTGAGCCCAAGAAATTACAAAATTACACTCTTAGTTTCATTTTAAAAAGTACAACAATATTAAGTGCAATTTAAATAAAAATTAATAAATGAAACTTATCAAGTTTGATAAAACTTGACGTAGCAAGATGTATTTATGCAGTAAGCAGGATCTACATCTAAAAGAGGGAGGAAAATACGATTTATCTTCTTGGGCTCCGCGACTTGAGACTTAAGAACCACCAGATCCTGACCTTTTTTTATTCATCAATATTCCAACCAATTCGTTAAATAAATATACGCATTATCAAGTACTGCATATCTTTTTGGAACTAATTATGGTTCTTTTTTCACACATAAAGGTAGAGGTGAAACCAGGGGGCCCGGGCTCCCTCCCTGAATCTCTAGTAGAAGAATTCTTATATTTTCAACATAAATTTCACATTCCAACAAATCCTTCTTTGAGTCACAATCTGGACCCTCCACGAGACGCGCTAAGTTTACATTCGGTATTGTCACTTTTAAATTGTTACAATGTTTCTTCGCACTCCTGCTAAGTTCTTTTATTCCGATTCCAAGATTATATATGTTATATTTGGTAACAGTGTAATTTATCCCCTCTTCTGAAGTAATAGCGAAACTCTTAGTCCATTTCGACATTATGATAATTCAGCTGCAGAAGTTTAACTGCATGTTATCCCCCTCCTTACTCCTTGTGTATATAGCCCTAAGCCATATATAGAAGTTTTCTAATTTTATTGATTTTTTTTTTAACAGGCATTCTTTGCATTATGGAACAACCTTTGATAAGACATGTACAAAAAAAAAAAAAAATAATAATACTAACCAACAAAATCACCAAACTTCTGCATATAGCCCGGAAATATATATCCCTCTCCTCAACAAAACAAACTTATAATAACAAAATTATTACGTCATTCTATTCAGGAACATGATACTGCTTGGATTGTCAATGGCGCTTCCATTTTAACTGAAGGGGGGGTATCAAATTCCCCCCCTATTACCCAGGTATGGCCCTAGGCTATATACAGAAGTTTGTTGGTTGACATCATTTTGTGAGTTATTTCTCATCAATAGTTGGTTCATAACGCCAAATAATATTAATTAAAAAAAACTACAAAATCTGCGAAGTTTCGTATTTAGTCTAGGGATATACAAAAGAATTTGGGGGGGAGGCTGGGGGGCAATTAAATTCCAAGCAAATCCATAAATTCACCATATATATAAATTTTCGAATAAGCAACAAGTAATAAAAATTGATGAAGGTTTTTTTTTACAACAATTCTTTTTTTAATTCTGCTGGGCTAACCAAAGACACACGGAATACAGATAATCTATAGGAATACAGAAATCTATAATACAGATTTCCAACTGAACAATTTTTTGGTAGTCGATAAATTTGATGTTTGTGTTTGGTGTTTATTGTGTTTTGGTAGTTCTGTCTTCATTTTCTTCAACAATGTTTTCATCAATGTTGCCTGTTAAAAGCAAACTTATTCAGAACCTTTGATCTTTACACAGGAAATTTAACTGAGTTAAATATAACTTATAAAATAATCGCAAATATTCTTGTGATTACTCATCAGTTTTAATCCTACGATTGTTTAATGAATCATAATCACTAAACATGAATTTGTCATTTGAATAAATAAATCATTTGAGAAAAATGGGCAACACTATCTTCCAAAGCAAACCACCATCACCACAAATAGCACTAAGCCAAGCTTAATAGTTAATCGCTATTTTTTTAACATTGCAGGATTGGCCTTTCAAACATCAGTATTATATAACTTTAGTCTGCGGGCTATAGTGACTTTTGTGCTATTAGTAAGCACAAAAACTGTCTTTCTACTCATATTAATGCCTGCCTAAGACATGCTCCAATTCAGTTTCCTGTTTTCTTTTCATAGATTTTCCTATTTTCTTATTTTCTGTTAGTTTCCTATTTTCTTTTCGTATATTCTCGTATATATATCTTTCCTATTTTCTTATAAAGCATATTTGTTATTTTATTTTCAGTTTTCTACTTTCTTTTCGTAGATTCTCCTATTTTCTTATATATTATATCTCCTATCTTCTTTTAGTTTCCTATTTATATTTTCAGTTTCCCATTTTCTTTTCGTAGGGCTTCCTATTTTCTTATAAGGTATATTTCCTATTTTCTTTTCATTTTCCTATATTCTTTTTGTATTTTCTTTCAACCTACAAACATACTTTCTATAAACAATCGGATTTCAACTTTAGAGAAACTATCTTCTTTCTTTGAAGTTTTAGATCAAACCTAAAGTAAATATTGTTGAGAACCGCCTTAACCACATATTGATTTTCTTACCCTAAACACTTTTATGGACAATTTTACCTTTGACAAGATCTTCATAGCGACCCTTTATTTGCATGTTTTAATAGGAAACTTTTAGTAGTTTTGCACGAAACATTAGCGTCCACGCAAGATTTTAACGATCTTTCCTTCTTTCACAAAGAAGGTATAAAGGAAAAATATGGAGGATATCCGCTTTACAGGTTAAAACAAAGAGATCACGCATTGCCACATTTAGCCTACTGAATATGTTTACGAATGAAAAATTAAAAATTCACTGATATAAATGAAATATTTAAAATTGGCACCGAAACATTTTTTCTCTTGGTCATCCTCTTTCCTTTTTTTTCTCTCTCTCTAGGGCATCACGGCTCAATCCTAAAACAACAGCTTTTAAGTAGGATAAGTTTTCCATAAAACCTTTACACCGGGCCCTCCGCTCTCGCTGTGGATCATGCGCATCACACCTCTAACAGTGCCTCTCCGTGTTCGAAAAAAATGTTCTGTCTAGAATGTAAAGTTGCCGGCCATACTTGTTACAGTGTAAAGTGTCCAAATAACAACAGTCAACTAGCAAAGCCCACGGTATGATATGGATGTGTCTACTACTCCATAAGCTGTACTTTCGTGGAATATTAATGGTGGACTTTTAGTCAAAATTCCTGTGATAAAAGGTTTGCTTTCGAATTGTGACATACTGTGCTTGCAAGAGTATTTTTTGACGAGTCATAGTTTAGGCCTTCTGAAAACTGACAATAATTTTACCAGCTATTCGGTGCCCGCTAAACGATTCGCTTCCATTGGCCGCCCTTCGGATGGTATTGCGATGCTTTTTAGGACCTCGTGCCGGTCGATTATTTTTGATTCATGTGATTTTTTTTCTTGCTGTCCGTGTAAAAGAGTATGTTATTGTAAACGTCTATCTCCCGACAGATTACCGCAATGACCGATCGGAATTTTTATTTACTTCTGCGTGTGAGAAACTAGGGTCTTGCCTTTCAAAGATTCGCCTGTTAGGTAAGTGTTGTATTATTATAGAAGATTTTAACTGTAATTTAACTGACGCCTCGTTATTGCGTACTTCTATTTTGCCTGGTATTTTTGACGTTGTAGCTTCTTCTTTCTCAATCGGAGATCTCACTCCAATTCCAAAGAAAAGTAAACTCGCTACTCAGTGCTCGTCCTTCCGCCCTATAACAGTGGCTACTACCTTCAGTAAGCTTTTTGAACTTCTGTTCATTGACCATCTGAACGCGAAATGCTATGTTCCACCGTACCAATTTGGATTCAAGCCACGTCTTGGTTGGGCCCACGCTTTGTCGGTTCTCGCGAACACATTGGTCGGTACTGATGCATCAAGTGAAACTCTCGTGTTGGTCGGGCATGATGTTCGTAAAGCGTTCGACTCTCTCATTCACGCCGTTATGCTACTCCATGCAGCAAAACGTGGAGTGAGTCCTTCATATATCAGAGCCCTTCGAGACATGTATTATCGTCTTAAAGTTCGCTTAATACTTCACCCACTAGCTAAAGTTGACGGCTCTCAAGTCTACGCACAAACCTCTAATATTTTTATCAATGTTGAAAAAGGTACCCGTCAAGGTGCTGTTTCATCCCTTTCACTCTTCAATAATGGAGTTCTTGATGCACAGTCAGCTGTTCCCCCATCTTTCATCTTTGCCGGTCTTGATTTATCTCTCGTATATCATGCAGACGACCTTCTGAATTTGAGCCGCACTATCCAGCGCATAAGCGAGATTTTCGCAACGCTACAATCTGAGTATGCAAAACTGGGTATTCAGTTCAATGCTGAAAAGTCCGAAGTTGTGTTCTTCAACTGGAAGCAAGCGTCGCCTAGGGATATTCCTCTCGGAAATAGTAGGATTAAGCCAGTAGATCATATCACCCACCTCAGTCTTCCCATTGGTTCGTCAATAATGCACACGCGACAACTATTAATTGCTCACATTGAACGTAGAGTCGGGTTATCATATGCTTCTTTTCTAACTAATAAGTTACGCTTCAACCGCCGTCTTCTTTCGAAACTTTTAAACTCAGTCACTCTACCACATTATCTGTACATATCGCCGTTTTGGAAAATACTCACAAATTCTGACAAGTCAAAAATTCGTTCAGTTTTCTTCCGGTTCGCAAAATATCGAACTAGCAGCAAAAAAGAAAGACATGGGTAGCCTGTTCAAGCACCTCCGCGATCTCACAGAAAATAAAACACCAGCATTGGGACCCGTCCTATCCAGGGATGGGACACTTCTCTCTGATGAGGGTTCTTGTCTCGAGCGGTGGAAGGACCACTTCTGCTCACTCCTGAACAACACTAACCCGTCTATGCCTCCTACTGATAGTCCCAGCCAACCTGGCAGTCCAAGATCCGAAACAGATGCTCCTCCAGACGAGCCTTTCAGCCCCTCAGAAATTGGAAATGCAGTAAAAAGGCTCAAGAACAATAAAGCTGCCGGTATCTGTGGCCTGAGTGCAGAGCTGCTAAAATATACAGGTCCTGTTATGCTCCTGTTTCTCCACACCCTGTTCTCTACAATCTGGCAAACCGAGATAATTCCCGAAGATTGGCGGAAGGGTGTCATTATCCCTTTATGGAAGAGGAAAGGTTCTAGAAGCGACTGCTTGAACTACCGTGGAATAACCCTACTGTCTGTCCCAGGAAAACTTTTCTCAATGGTCCTGCTAGATCGATGTCGAAATATCATTCGTAAAATCCGGCGACCGGAGCAAGCTGGTTTCATGTCGGACCGTTCAACCATCGAGCAGATTTTTACGATCCGACAAATCATAGAAAAAGCCACGGAGTTCCGACAAAAAGCTTTTTTTACCTTCGTCGACTTCCGTGCTGCGTTCGACTCAGTGGACCGAGAAGCTCTTTGGCGGATTCTAGAATCGACAGGCCTCCCTAAGAAATACTGCAGACTCTTCAAAGCTCTACACCATGGGACGGAGAGCTGTGTTCAAGTGAACGGCCGCCGCAGCCCGTTCTTCCAAATCACGACAGGAGTGCGCCAAGGATGTGCAGTTGCCCCAGAACTCTTCAATGTCATCATAGACTACGTTATGACTAGGACTACTTCACGTCTCAGCTTTGGACTCAAGTTTGGAGATCGTGTCATTACAGATGCTGATTTTGCCGATGACTTGGCCATTCTGGCGGACTCCATGGAGCAGTTGCTGGAAGCGCTTCGAATCCTACGAGAAGAGGCTGCAAAAGTAGGACTGCAGATAAACTGGACTAAAACGAAAATTATGGCCATAGACCCATCCTCTCCTGCTGCCAATCCTTCAGTTAGCCTGGATAGCACCACTAGCATCGAAGTTATCCAAAGGTTCACCTACCTGGGCTCCATAATTTCTTCAGATGGCTCGCTTCTTTCTGAACTACAAGCGAGAATATCCAAAGCGTCTTCTGCCATGGGCAGACTGAACCGTCACCTCTGGCGAAAACCGAACATCAGTCGCACAACGAAGCTGCGGATTTTCAACGCCCTCGTCGGCTCTGTGATGCTCTATGGAGCTGAGACGTGGCAAGCTTCAGCCGCAACCCTCAAGACAATTGATGTCTTTCAGTCGAAGAGCCTGAGGAGGATCGAAGGTCTACGATGGTTCGACTTTGTCAGCAATGAGAAGCTGCTGCAGCTCACCAAGCAGTCTCGGTTTTCGACCCAAGCAGCCGAGCGAACACTACGATGGTTCGGACACCTACCTCGATATGCCTCCACACATACCTGCGAAAACGATCCATGACTTCGACCCTGTCAAAGCCGGTTGGAAGCGACCTCGCGGCCGACCGAAGAAACGATGGTCTGACAGCATGTCCGAGTTCCTGGCGATGGCAAATATCAGGTTGAGCGATGTGCAAACGCTTGCCATGGACCGAAGTGGATGGAGGAGGCAGACGTCACTCTCTACGCCGAGCAGCGCCCGGCAGGAGACATAAGTCAAAGTAAGTCAAGCAAAATATCTTTTACGTTTTCCCTCTTGGAAGCGCAATTCTTATCTAATTAGAAAATTCAGCATTGCTGACCCCATTATAGATGTGGAAAAGCAAATTCGTGCTTATAATTTCCGTTTAACGAAGTTGAACCATCCTTGGTCGTCAGTACTGGCCCAGAAGTTAAGATGTATTTGTTGTGTTTTTTTTGTTTTTTTTTTAAGTGTTTGTTTTCGCGCTTAGTGTAATTGTTGCAATTTTTAAACTGATTGATGGTTTGTTCTCTTTTCGTACGAGTCCAATTTAAGTGACGCTGGTTATTCTCAATTCTGGTGTCAGTTTTTCTTTGATAATATATTGCGTATATTACTAATAATTTAATTGTTTATAGATTATCGGTTCTTTTAAGCATATTGCTTTAAGTACAGATGTAAAAGGATCCGTGATTGAATAATATACTTGTTCCTGATATCTATTTATATCGGAGTAAATGAATCATTTTGTTGAGAGTGATCTGAGTTCAAGACCAACGGGCGAAAGTGTCGTTTAGTTGTTTTTACCGTTTGTTGTCATATTGACACTAGTTGATATGATTATCTACTGTATATTTTCAGTTCACTGATGATTATTTGGGTTTTTTTTTTACCAATTGCGGCTTGATGCAATGATGTTCATTATGCTTATGTTTGTTCAGTATTTAGGAGCCTAAAAAAAAGAAACATGTCGCGTACCTGCAGAGCAGTCTATAATTGAGTTTTTCTTCCTCGTTTTGTAATTTGTTCTAAGAGCTGATTTAGATATTAGCTCCAACGTTCGTCACTAAAAACCACATGTATAACTGCTAAGTTTATGTGTATTTCTTCTTTTTTTCGCTTATTGCTCCGTCTTTTCCTTTTTTGTATGACGGGTTTTCCAATAAATAATAATAATAATAAAACTTATATATATATATATATATATATATATATATATATATATATATATATATATATATATATTATATATATATATATATATTATATATATATATATATATATATATATATATATATATATATATATATATATATTATATATATATATATATATATATATATATATATATATATATATATGTATATATATCTATATATATGCATATATATAGCTTTTAATCAAGCCAATGAAAATAAACTAAAAAGTGCCCAAAAATTTGCGTTTCGCGTCGGAAACCCCTATCAACGGAATTAACAGAAGAAAGTGAGGCCAAACAAAGGTTACTACAATACTTCACGCTGCCCAAATAACGTTAATCTTGTTTATAACCGTTTTGGGTTTGAAAGTTCCTCTCTATACATAGAAGAAAACGAAAAAAACCTGCTAACTAAGCAGTCAAAGTCGTCAGAATTTGTCCAATCTAACTTACCTTTTAAGGACATTGATTTCATTTTCTAGCGAATCTTCTTTCCCTTTTAATGCAGATTTGTCTATTATCTTGACAGCATAGAGATGTCCATCTTCTTTAGATTCTGCAACTCGGACTTGTGAAAAAGCACCACTAAAATGTAATTTACATTTATTTAGGTAATCACATGAACATTTGTGACTACAAACATTCAAGGTGCATATAGCCATAATTTTAGATGAGGATATTAGAGGGTTTTACCGAGGGGGAGGGGGCTAAAATGCCAACAAATGCATTTTTAGGAAGTAATTCTTGAGTTCTTCTGGAAGGGGGTCTTTTGGAGGAATCTTGGAAAGTAATACCCTCTCTAAACCCCTTATGGACATGTACCGGGAGTAAAACACGATGTATTTGAAATACCAAAATAAAGTTCCTTCTTTCTAAAGATAATTCTGACTCCTATAATTAAGCTAAATCTAGTTCCAAAAATGAAAAAGTCCTTAATCAGCAAAGAAAAGAAACTGCAGTCTTTGGATTTCGCTAAGACAGTGAGCAATAAGAAAGGTGCTACGCACAATATTTCTAAGGAAGTTTAAACGATAAGAACCGTGTGAACGCCTAAATCATCAAAAATATTTAAGACGTATTATTGGACGAGGGTTCGCGTCCTTGGGCCACGTAAGCCAATGGCAGGCAGTCCCTACAGCGCAGGACGAAAGAACTGCGTTTGGGAGTGGGGTAAATGTGTTTTTTAATTTGAATCTTAAGTCAGACCTGATACGATTAGTACCGCAAATAATCTCGGTCACCATAATTGTCATTGAAGTAACCCGTTGCTGTACAACTAAGCATGTAAGTTCAATAAATCTATTGTCTTTTTGTATGTATTTGTTTCGTTTATATGTCTGCGTCTAGTCCGATAGTGGGTAATTAGTTCGCAAGTCTCCAAAGTAAATGCTCCCAGAGGAATCTGATCTCCAGATAGCTCAAGAAAGAAGAAGCCACATTTGTATGTCTACATATTCAATTTTCTCTCATTAATTGAGAGCGGCGCTAGCCTAGTTGACACAATCTCCAGCGCTATAAGTGGCGCTATAGGAGAAATTTCTATCACCACAGTAGCGAATCTTCCCATTACCACAATAAAAATTCTTTTATCGCTACAAATGGCGCGTGTCGGAAATTGGAGGAAGACTGCGAACTAGTTGGGTTGTTTAAACTTTGTAATTTGGATTTGATTGTTGGAGAGATACAGACATATAAATAAATTGATTAGGCCTATTGCCGCTAAGCTACCACAGGGAAACCCTTTAGAATATCTCATAGGAGATAATAGCCTCCCCCAAAATAGGTTAAGTAAAATAATAGATTTATTTTAAGTTGATATAAACGCAAAAAAAAAATGTCTGAAGATTTAGAAGAAAAATTAATAGTGCAAAAATTGGTCGCGAAAAATATAGAAATAGCGAAATCTATCCCGGAGTACAATGGTCAATCAGATATTGACGAATTTAATATCCAGTTGACCCAGTTTGTACAATTAACAAAAACAGACGTTGGAGCGTTAAAAGACATGCTGCTTCTACGATTAAGAGGCCAGGCCTTAACCTTTCTAAAACAGGTCGAACATACCATAGGAAATAACGCCAACTTGCCAATAAATACGGTTGATGACTTGTTAAAAGCATTCAAAGAGAGATTTATAGAAACCAGTTCAATAAATAAATCAAAACATGGAGTAGTGAACTTTGATTTTTCACAAAATATAAGGGAATATCTGGATAATATACGCATTTCTGTAGAAGCAAAATACGGAAGTGGTTCTGGGCAACTGTATGAAAAAGTCATACTAAATACCTTTTTGCAAGGGCTACCCCCAAAACTATATAGAGTAGTAATATCCAAGAATATTCAGACGTTGGATCTTGCAGTCCAAGAGGTAGAACGATTAATCGAAGTTGATAAAATGGTTGCTAATCATAGTAATGCAAAAATAAATAGCTTAGGCGACTCAAACGCGAACCCAATCTTCAAGGGCGATCAAGCATCCCCCAATTTCTTTTCAAGGGATAACTCCCCAGTAGCACAAAGAAACAAAACGCCAGAACCCGCTAGGCAGAAAACAGTACGTTTTCAGCCCATTAACCCTACAATAATAAGGTGCTATAACTGCAATCGTGTTGGCCACATAGCAAGAGAGTGTCACTACGTCACCAATCCCATACCAAGAAATGCTGTCGGTAATACGCAAAATTACGGTAACCATTTGTTCAGAAGAACAAATTTTAGCACCGGTCGTGCAATAGGCTATAGCCAGGGGGGATTGCGCCAATCAGTACCTTATAATGCGTACCAACCAAATCTGTATAACCCTCTCCCCAACAGGCAAATTAATTACCGGTTTGAAAACCCAAATACTCGCCAAGGTCAATATAATGCGAGAATGCAATATAGAAATCATGAAAATTTGCCGATGAGAAATGAAAATTTTACAAGCCAACGGCACTGGCAGTCAGCGCCAGCAAATGGCACTGACACGAGACATCCACGTTACCATAATAATACATGGCAAAGACAGGCAGACGTAAATCATTTAAATATGCCTACGGAACCTAATACGTCTGAATATCTATTACAGGCACCGACAAATGAAATAAATTCTCAGGGAAACGCTTCAGGCCCCTCAGAAACATAAGTTGGACCCAGAGGGTGCCAGGGATATTTAATAGGTCCAAAACAATACTAGTGCCTTCTTGTAGTGATATTATTAACAAGTTACCTATATTTAATGATTTTTGTGTAGAAAACGTTTACTTTACGGCCTTAGTTGACAGTGGAGCTACTGTAAATATCATAAACTCTTGCGTATTTAATATGTTGCCTCTGCACAATAGGCGACAAAAGAACCCTAATAATCCCACTTTAACAAGCGTTACAGGTCATAAATTAAATGCAAAAGGGTCAACTTGCCTAAACGTAAAAAGAGACAATAGAACCTTCATGACAAATTTTATTATATGTGACAATCTCCCATATGAAGCTATTATAGGGGCAAATTTTCTAAGGTCTAATAGAATACTATTAGACGTAGCCAACGAGAAGCTTGTATACCCAGCTAAGGTGGGGGAAGAAATTTCTACCTTAAGAAATCGTAACAGAGGTTACGAAGATAACATAACAGTAAACAAAATTTCTAGTGGTATAATGTCGAAGTATTTTGAACCCCATGTCTCGCAAAGACAGGGCATAATTGAAAATTTGTTCAATTATCCTGAGAGATATCGCAGAAATGAAGTAAATTTAAATAATAACAGTATTGAATCTGCGAAAATAAATATAGGAGATATGCGACAGTACAGATCAAATGAAATTAAGAAAATAGTGGAATTGTGGAAAAACATAATAAAACCCAACGTGACGCCGCAAGATGCCGCAATGGCGCAGCATAGCGCCAGTATGAATCTAATAAACAATGAAAATGAAGAGAAATATTACGGATTTCCGATAAGGAAAACAAAAATCCCTCCCAAAACGATGCAAAAAATCCAAATATCACAAATGATCGAGCCAATAATTAGCAAATCAGAAATATGGTTTGCGACACCGTCTGAAATACCTGAAAATCTGTTATGCGAGGAACAGATTATATCTTATGACAAAGGGGAAGGTTTTATTTGGGTAACCAATAACCATGAAAATGATACAATTACAATTAAAAAGGGGACGTGTTTAGTCCAAATCGAGGTTTTAACGGAAAATGATTTAAATAAATGGGAAAATTCTAAAAGAAACCTAGTTAACGGTATTAAAACTTCAAATAACGAATATCCTTTGACTAAATCGCAATTTTTAAACAAATTTAAAATGGATCATATTACGGATATGGAACTTAAGAAAAAATTATGCGAATTATTATGGAAATTTAAGGATGTATTTTCTGCATCTGAAGATGATATCGGGCTGATTCCATTTTATCAGCATTCAATTTTAACGACTGGTAATCCCGTAGCAAAACAGCCATATCGTGTGCCATATAAGCACAAAGAGTGGTTAAAAAAATAAAATCCATGAATTAGAAAGAAACGAAATTATACGCCCAAGTATAAGTCCGTATAGTGCACCTGTGATCTTAGTACCAAAAAAGAATGGAGATCTTAGACTCGTAGTAGATTATAGGGCTCTCAACAAACAAGTAGTTAGCGATAAATTTCCTCTACCAAGAATAGACGAAATTCTTGACTCAATTTCAAGCAAAAACAAAATATTTACTTCTTTGGACCTTACCCAAGGCTACCACCAAGTGAAAATAGCCGAAAAGGATGTCCATAAAACTGCATTTTCAGCATCCGAATATGGATCTTATGAATACTTGAGAGTACCATTTGGGCTTAAAACAAGTTCAAGCGCGTTATGTAGACCCCTATTGCACCTGTTAAGAGGATTAAAGAATATAATTCATTTTGTTGATGATATTATATGCGTGGGGAAAACACTGAGCAACACTTAGCAACTTTAGCTAAGGTGTTCGAGAAGTTCAGGCAAGGCAATTTAAAATGCCGGCCTGAGAAAGTAAATTTATTTCAATCCAAAATTAAATTTTTAGGAGTAGTAGTAACCCAGGGAGAGATATCCCCAGACCCTGATAAAATAAGATGTGTTGAAAACCTCAAGCCCCCCAGAACTATGAAAGAATTAAGGGGAATTTTAGGACTTACTGGCTACTTTAGAAAATTCGTACGCAATTATGCCCAAATTGCGAAACCCCTCACGGAATTAACCAAAGGAAACTCCCATAATGTCATCTGGTCCCAGGAAGCTCAAACTTCCCTAGACCAACTCAAAAAGGCGCTCACTTCTGAACCAATTTTATCACTCCCTGATTTCGAAAACGGAAAATTCATCGTTACCACTGATGCTAGTTCAAAAGGCATAGGCGCAATTCTTTCCCAAATAATCCCGGTAGAAAACCCTAACCCTCTACAGGGAACGCCTAAACAAATAGAAAAAGTTATATGCTATTCAAGTAAAACCTTATCAAAAGGCGAAAGTAGTTATTCCGCCACAAACTTAGAATTACTATCTATTATCTACCACTTGGACAAATTTAGACATTATTTAATTGGTAGAAAATTTATACTACGATCAGACCATAAAAGCTTGCAGTACCTGCGCACATTTAAAAACCCCACGGGCATTCTAGCTAGATGGATTATGAAAATCCAAGACCTAGATTATGAATTTGAACATTTAAAGGGAAAACAAAACGCAGCTTGCGACTTTTTGAGTAGATATCCAGAAAATAGTCC
Source organism: Artemia sinica (assembly GCA_027921565.1). Taxonomy (NCBI): domain Eukaryota; kingdom Metazoa; phylum Arthropoda; class Branchiopoda; order Anostraca; family Artemiidae; genus Artemia; species Artemia sinica. The sequence goes on along the minus strand of CM051264.1, from coordinate 19,065,966 downwards.
ATCGGAAACTGAAGAAAATGAAGTTAATGCTATTAATGCTAAAAGCAAACATGGATGTAAGAAAAACAAAGTCAAAGACGCAGTAAAAGAAAATAAGATTAACTATTGTCCCTTATCTTTGGAAAATATAAAAAGAAAGCAAAAAAAGGACGAAATGTGTGTAGCACTAATTAATTATTTTGTGAATGATGAGGCGTTACCGCCTCATCATTATGATAAATTCAAAACTCTTAGAAAAGAGATAGATAATTTTTACTACGACCTTGATGAAGAAATACTGTGTAGGATTGTGACTGCTGAGACAAATAGAAACCAAACCTCGATAATACCTGTGTTATCACAAAACTTGATAGGGCCTGCATTTGAATATTTTCATTCGGACACAGGTGGACATTTAGGAGTTATGAAAACGTTCCATAAGTTAAAACAATACTTTTACGTACAATCGGCACTGACAAAACTTAAAGAATTTGTAAGTACATGCGAAGCATGTAATTTGAGAAAAATCCCCCCAGCTTATCCAAATCCTCCAATGGGAAGGGTCCCAGTAGCAAAGTACCCCTTCGATATTGTCTCATTTGACCTATACGGGACAAGTGGAGGCTTACCTGTTTCTAGCAGAGGCCATACTTGTATTCTTTCGGTTGTAGATCATTTTTCAGGATTTACTTTTGCAAAAGCATTAAAAAATCAAGGTGCTTATGCCACAAGTAAGGCATTATCAAAAATATTTTTACAATTTGGGATTCCTAATAAAATTTTGAGCGACAACGGGAGCAATTTTGTTGCAAAAGTAACAAAAGATTTAATGAGTTTCCTTAATATAGAGAAAATGGTGACAGCGCCGTACCATCCACAAGCTAATGGCAAAATAGAAAACAGACATAAAATATTTTCGAACGTTCTAAGTATTTATACAAAAGACAATAGGAGCGACTGGGATAAATTCTTACCTTACTTAACTAACGTAATCAACACTGCTTATTCCGAAGCAACCAAAGACAATCCATTTTATTTACTTTTTGGTCGTGATTTTAGAGTCCCATATGATGAGATTATTGAATCTCGGCAGTATTATAACGACTCAGAAGATTATAAACAAGAATTCATAAATAGGATGAGGAAAACTTATAAAATAGTTAGGCAAGAGCTGGAAAAATGTAAAATAAACCAAGAGCTAAGAAACCAACCCAAAGTTAAGGGGAATATAGATTTCAAAATAGGAGACTTCGTTTACCTAAAGAACGAGGCGAAAACGGAAGGAAAAAAACTCTCCAACAAATATTCTGGGCCGTACAGAATAGTCAAAAGGTACGATAATGAATATACCTTTAAAATGGAAAACCCCGATAGTGGAAAAACTTACAAGGCGCACGTTAGCCGAATAAAAACAGCCAAATTTCCAGAGAGATGGGTATCCCATCCCTCTTCGACTGATTCGTCAGATTCGGAAAATGAGCCCCCTAGGTCAAGATTGGCAGAGCTAAAACCTTTCAATTTTAAACAAGATTATTTTGAAAATGAAAGTGATGAACAAAAATTCGAAGAACTTTTGGCTATGGAAAATCTAGTTGTTCCAGAGAAAAAATCCCTAATACCAGTAAGAATAAGAACGCCAAAAACTCCAAAAAGTTATTCATCGGCGAGCGCGGGAGATTTAGATTATACAATATCTCCAAAAACCCAATTCTTCCCCGATAGAATCTCGACCCCATGTCCCCCCAAAAGATTTCCAGACGATATGGTTTCCCCTACAACACCAATAGAAAGGCCCCTGTCTTTACAGGAAGAATTAAACAGAGCTGTAGAAACCCCCGGTATTACTGCAAAGAAAACTCCTCCCAAAGATTTAACTAAAACAAACCTGCGAGAAGCTATGGATTTAATAAATTTTCCCATAAAAACGAGTCAAAGTACATTGCCCGGGAATAAAACTCCAAAGGATGACCAGCAAGGTCAATATCATGATATAACTGTGTCCAAGGTCAAACCTAAACACGACTGGACGTGGACTTCACGGAGGGAATCCCTATTGCAAAGAGTGCCCCATCCCCCTGAAGACATGGCCTTCAAACAATGGAGGAACCCCGCAAAAACTATTGATTCCTCCCAAAGCTCTCAAGAATCTTTCAAATCCCCCGAATTGAGGACTCAAGGCGAGGACTTAGGGAATAAACCTTCTACTTCCAGGGGAGTAGAAATTTACGAAGGAATGGCAGGTGCTACCACAAAAAGTGCCACCTCTAAAAGTTATAATCCGGATTCGTCGGAAACTAGTTCCGAAGAGTCTGATGGTGAATCAGACCATATAGTAGCTAAAGAAATAGGGAAATCAAGGCCGACCTCAGCAGCCGCACACGGGAAACAAACGAAATTAAAAGGGCAAGAATTTTTGAAAAAACAATACAAAAAGTTTGACCTTATTTCGCTAGACAAACCGAAAAAGAAAAAAACCGCAAGAAACAGAGGAGAAAGTAACGACACAGTCAGGCAGAACGGTTAAAAAACCTGACAGATGGAAATATCCCTAACTAATGTAAAGACAAATTTTAAAGATAACAAATTTAACACCATAACAAATGTAACAGTGTGCAATAAAGTTAACCAAGTAAATATAAAAAAAAATATATATATATATATATAATACAAGTGATGTCAAAAAGTCGGCGATCAGAGAAAATAACCAAAAGTAGGAAGCTCGTGGTCTACTGAGAACGACAAGTGGTGTTGGACCACGTCTTGTGGGAAGCCTGGGGAGGAACTCAAGGCCCATGATTGTTTTTTGTAATTTTTTTTGTGTAAACGATCGTAGGAAGGAATATTTCTCAGTTCTTCAAGTGTAAGAAATTAGTATTCTTATGCCAATCAGGGCCAGTCAAAGCAATACTTAAAGGTTGAATAGAAACTTCAGTGAGCTAAGTTTTCGTTTTTGGATCTGAATGCTTTGAAAGAGAAACAGAGAGTTTACTTTCTTATAGCTCCGAGGCGAAAAAAAAAGAAAAAATAAATAAAAGCTTTTTAATTTCATTATATTATATCAATGACGTATGCTGTCCTACGGCTCTGTGTTAAACATTACTTCCAAAGAGAAACAGAGACATTAATGTCTTTAGCTCCTTGGCGAAAAATTTAATTCCACTAGTTTATATCTATGACATATACAATAACAGAGAGATCACTATTCTATAGTTCTGTGACAAAAATGTCCTTTAATTTGGACATTTAAGCTGGGATGAAACATTATATTTCACATAAATGCTGAGAACCCCATCAATCAGAACAAGATAAACGCTATTTAACGATATTTGAACAAGATAAACGCTATTTAACGATATTTGAAGTCAAGAGATACTTAAAGACATTTGAAGATATTTGAAACTGAAGTTTCAAATCAGAACAAGATATCAATCAGAACAAGATAAACGCTATTTAACGATATTTGAAGTCAAGAGATACTTAAAGACATTTGAAGATATTTGAAACTGAAGTTAGAGACAATTTGAAGTTTAATTCTGAGAACCCCATCGATCAGAACAAGATAGACGATATTTAACGATATTTGAAGTTGAAAAATACTTAAAGACATTTGAAGATATTTGAAGACGAAATTAAAGACAATTTGAAGTTTAATTCTGAGAACTCTATCGATCAGCACACGATAAACGATATTTGAAGTTAAATGACACTTAAAGACATTTGAAGATATTTGAAGCAGAAATTAAAGACAATTTGAACTTTAACTCTGAGAACACCATCGAACAGTACAAGATAAACGATATTTAACGATATTTGAAGTTAAATGATAGTTGAAGAGGTTCGAAGTTGAATTTAAAGACAATATATTAAGAGAGTCACTATAGTATGACGACAACCCGTTTCAAAAGGCACAAATGAACAATTTTATGCGAGAATACATTCTCTATTTGCCTCTAAAATCCTAAAAAATGATATGCTGAGAAGAAAAACACCAACACCTGCAGTGGGAAGAATCATTTCTCAGTTGACTATTAGAACGATATTTAACGGTCATTTCCCAGTTGACTATTGGGGAAAACTTACCGTGTAAAGACAACTAGACTCGAACTGTTCCATGAAGAAACCATAACGTAAGTGCTTCGAAATTTTCGCCAGGACAAAAGGAGTGAAGGACAGTAATTTACAACAAAAGGGTGTAGTACACTAAGGACAAGAAAGGTGATGAATAGATGTGAAGCTACATGTTGTACTTCCTAATAACTTTGACAATTCAAAAATCCCAATAGTGAAAGTGTTTTAATGTCATCAGTGAATATGATGAACCAAATATTGTATGTTATAAATCATTCATGTATGTACCACAAGTAGAATTAGGTGTAATATTATTATGTCATTCATTTAATGTAGCGTAGATAGAATGTAGCATGCCATATAGACAGCAAAATCAAAAAAAAAGCCTTGTAAAAATTGAATTAAAAAAATCTTTAGTATAGTAGCTAGCCTAGAACCATGAATAATCTTAGTCCGGTAGATGAATTTTAGATAGGGATGTAGAATAAAATAAGAAAAGTAATAGAGAAAATTTTTAGCACTCCTGATTAAACCATAACATATATATAAAATAATTATGTAAAAAAAAAAATAGTTAATAAATGGCGAACATTTAAAAAAGCCCAAAGGCGAGCAGTTACTAATGACGGGACGTCATTAATTGATGGGAAGGGTGATATGTACCGGGAGTAAAACACGATGTATTTGAAATACCAAAATAAAGTTCCTTCTTTCTAAAGATAATTCTGACTCCTATAATTAAGCTAAATCTAGTTTCAAAAATGAAAAAGTCCTTAATCAGCAAAGAAAAGAAACTGCAGTCTTTGGATTTCGCTAAGACAGTGAGCAATAAGAAAGGTGCTACGCACAATATTTCTAAGGAAGTTTAAACGATAAGAACCGTGTGAACGCCTAAATCATCAAAAATATTTCAGACGTATTATTGGACGAGGGTTCGCGTCCTTGGGCCACGTAAGCCAATGGCAGGCAGTCCCTACAGCGCAGGACGAAAGAACTGCGTTTGGGAGTGGGGTAAATGTGTTTTTTAATTTGAATCTTAAGTCAGACCTGATACGATTAGTACCGCAAATAATCTCGGTCACCATAATTGTCATTGAAGTAACCCGTTGCTGTACAACTAAGCATGTAAGTTCAATAAATCTATTGTCTTTTTGTATGTATTTGTTTCGTTTATATGTCTGCGTCTAGTCCGATAGTGGGTAATTAGTTCGCAAGTCTCCAAAGTAAATGCTCCCAGAGGAATCTGATCTCCAGATAGCTCAAGAAAGAAGAAGCCACATTTGTATGTCTACATATTCAATTTTCTCTCATTAATTGAGAGCGGCGCTAGCCTAGTTGACACAATCTCCAGCGCTATAAGTGGCGCTATAGGAGAAATTTCTATCACCACAGTAGCGAATCTTCCCATTACCACAATAAAAATTCTTTTATCGCTACAGACAAGTGGAAAAGCCGCTATTATAGCAATAACGACAATAATGGCAAATATAGCTGACGATATAAAATACAATAGCATTAATGAAAGTCCTACCGTGACCATTCTAATGACCAATTACTGTCCGAGAATATTATTTCAGTCAAGTATTAGGTCGTTTAAAATCATTTATCTGGTATCTATCATTGGGTTTATAGTCAGTCGATATCATATCATTCAATGTGTGGCTATATACCTCGTAAAATGAACGAAAAATTGGAATTTCAGGAGAGGTTGTAAAAGCGATACATTCTTAATGAAAATATACGTAATATATGTTTTACAACACCAGAAACTTAAAATAAACGGAAATTAATGCACATAATTGAAGAAGAAGCACCAGGGTCAAGCGCGGCCAAGTTTCTACTTGTCCCACCTTTCCCAGAGTTGAGAAAGCTGACGTTTCAAGATTGTGTAGAACAGTGTTTCCCAAAATTTGGTAAGCTTACCCACAAGGGTACTAGCAGAGCTTAGTGGGGACATGCGTTGCACCGACATTTGATGGGGATATGCGCTGCACTGGAATTTAGTAGGGATATGCGTTGCACCGCAGCTTGGTGGGGATACGCATCTGCACCACGCAAGGACCAGCTGAAAGAACATGGAGCCACATCTCAGATTAAAATTAACAGCCAACCAAATTATTAACAGAAAACCAAATTATGACGATCTGTCATCTCAGCACAATACAGATTATAGCAATCAGCTGTGCATTAGATTCCTGAACATATTCTCCCGCATTCGCTGAATAATTCCAACGAATTCAGATCTAATTTTTTTCAGGCTGGTAAAAAATCGTCCACAAAATCGTTGCAGTTTTCCTCAAAACGCATCACGTGGGAACTAGGGGTTAGGGGTTTGAAGATTTGAAATAAGTTGTTATATAGCGTTTTGAAAACAATATTTACAATTTTTTACTTAGAGCCAGAATGTAGAATAAAACGGCGTAATATTAATTCTCCTAGGGTCCTTTATCATGAGTGTAGGAATGTTCCCCGTGTTTCCTTCTTCTCTTTTTTATTACATTATTTATTAACTTGATCAGATAATTGTTTCGAAACAAAATGTCTCTTTAGTATAGAATTTTAGAAACGGAATTTTTATTTATTTTCTATGTTTATCATGATTCGTCACATCGCCTATGGTTACAAGCCGATGGTCACATCGGCTTTAAATTTTTCATCGAACAATAGACGGTGTTAGTTTCATTTGTAAATCCTCCCCCTTCCCCAATTTTTTCGTCAGTAACACTTGCAAAAATTCCTAGAATATAGTGGCAAATAATAACGAGAAAATATGCAGTCTTTTTAATCATAATAAATTTCTAGAACTCCATGCGCAACTTTTGCATTTGTTCATAAGAAATTGATAATGGCAAATATATAGCCAGTGATGATTATGAAGAAAATGGGGATAGTCAGGAACAACTCTACATGGTGGCACTGAGTTGGAGGATGGTTAATTGTGAAGAAGTATGATCAATAAGGGCTTATTGCATTTCAAAGATCGTCAACTAACATACCACTCAGGGACAACAGGTCATAAAGCTGAAGAAGAATATGCCCACTTTCTTCACTTTTGAAGAGCAAATATTCCAGGCAAGCAATTTTTCTGAGAGGAAGCTGGTGTGTCCTAGTGTGCACTGGGAGGACCCACTTCCGACGCTGACATAAAAAAGAAATAGTTATTTGAATTTGTTATGTAATTCGTTTCTTCCTCTATCGTCTGTAAGTTTTTAAATCTAGGAAGAGGGATCATTTTTTTCTGACTTTTAAGGGGAAATGCCAAAAAAATTTTTTCAAGATGTAGGGGGAGCAAAACATTGAGGAAGCAATATCCTCCCGTCCAAATGGCACCCCTGATACAGGGGTTGTTAGTAATTTTTTATGTAGATTTCACTTATTTTAAAGTTACGGATTTCTACACCTAAAAGTGCCTTTTCGAGTGAAATTTCAAATAAGATATTTTCATTCAAAATATTTTGTTCTTATAAAAATTTGTTGATTAATGGACTACTTCATAAAAGTTTATACTCACACATTTGGGTTTATGTTTTCATTAAATTGGATAAAATGCACGTTTTGTCTTATATAAATAGTCAGTAGGGAAGAGGCTTTAAAGTTTATTCCTCTTCTAAAGTTCCCCTTTTTCAACAAAAAACTGAAAAGGAAAGTTTCACGACAGAAAAGCGTAGTTCCTGTACAGCTTCATCCACAAAACATATGTTTGTCTCAAGAATTGTATTGCTTGTTAAATATTCCCTTAATTCACGTTGTGACGAATGTTACAAACACACAAAAATAGTAAAATTTACCATTTCAATTGAAATTTAAAACAAAAGATTTACAGTGTATTTTGCTTTCTGTCGTTCCATTGCAACTGAACCCTCATGTAGCTGAACGCTTGCGCATCTGAACCCCCATTTAACTGGGGTTGCACCTCAACCCCATTCAAACTGAACCTTCGTGCAACTGAACCCTTGCTGTAACTCAACCCTCACTAAGTTCAATATCCGTGCATCTCAACTCTCATTCAACTGAACCACCGTTTAACTCAACCCTTATGCATCTAAACCACCATTTATTAAAACATAAATGTGCATCTAAACCCCCAATCCACTCAACTTCCATGCAATTTAACCCTCATTAAACTAAACCCCCGTTTAACCAAACCTGTTTGCAACCCCATTTCAAATCAACCGTAATCAGCCCAAATCCCCCCTCACCTCTAAAAAATAACAATTTATGTGTCTGTCCTATATATTTGAAAATTAGCGAAACTTTTCATGCCCAGGGTCCGAACAGTTGCAGGTCATGGTTGCAGCAATAAGTCCAGTTGAAGGAGGGTTCAGTTGAACAAGGATTCAGTTAAATAGGGTTGAGTTGCACGGAGGTTCAGTTACAAAGGGTTCAGGAGCGGAGTTGCACGACAAGGATTCAGTTGCATGAGGGTTCAGTTGTACGAGAGTTCAGTTAAATGGGCTTGAGTTGCATGAGGGTTCAGATGCACGAGGCTTGAGGTTCAGTTACATGCACATCTTTATCTGTCAATGTCAATATTCTCCCCTAAAAAATTAAGGAGGCAATTGGAGACTATGGCTTTTAGCATCCCCCCCCTCCTTCACGAATTCGATTTGTGTGTTTTACTCCCAGCCAGCCAAGAATTTACTGATATCATACATCTTTCAGGAAAATACTATTTAAGGCCAGCCTGAGCATTTAAAATAATGAAAATGGTATTTTAAGTCACCTTAGCAACTGAAATACAGGCTAAATTAAATTTGAAAAATGTCCAGTCAAAATTATTGTTTGATTTTACATCTTAAACCCTCAATTTCCATTGCTAAAGCGAGCTTAAACACCACTTTCATTGTCTTTCAGGAAATAGATCAACCTTCTCCTATTGATTACCTCTTATACAGAATTATATTACAGGTAACATTAATTGTCTACAAGGAACAAGGGGGAAACTAATAGCTCTCTCTCTCTATTTCTAATGAGTAAATAATGTAGGCTGTATCCAAACAATACCAAAGGGATTCAAAACACTTATCTCTATTCTGTACAACTAGGAGTTTCCGGGTGTCATAATTGTGGTTTAATGCCTTTCAGCATGTTCCGGGTAAAACAAAAAGTTAAAAGTACTAGAAAAAATTTAATTTTTGTTCCTCTTAACTTACTTGACTTAAGTCCTGTCGGTCCCTAAAAAACGTCTTAGGGCCTTTTTCATCGTGACGGCACAGATGTGCCTTCTGTGTCCCTAGCGGTCTTCTGCTAGATGGAGCAGGTTCAAGAGGGGGCGAGAACCATAAATTTGGCTTTAGAAGATTATATTCGGGAGACTGGGTTCCGATGACTAATCCATTGAATGTGACCGAGCCATCGAAATCGCTGGAGTTGGATCTTGGTGGGGATTATTTGTTGGATTTTAAGGCAGTCGAGGAATTCAACATTTGAGATTCTATCCAGGTAGGTGATACCAGCGATTTGGGGGAGGCATTTAGTTGGGTCGATAATAGTCATCCACTTTCAACGTCTGAGTTTCACAAGAGTAGATTGCAATGATGTGATCAGTAGAAAGGCCTTACTGACTCCCACGAGAACACCGTGCTGCCATCTACAATTTAGTTTAATGCTGCCGGGACATAATTTATTCAAGGATTATCGATCGAGTCTAATGGGGGTCAAGGTCAATTGATTTGTTGTTGTTGTTCGTCCAGGTGTAGTGACATGAGGGGTGATTTACATAATCGCTCGGGGAATTATTGATTTATGACACTGGGGGGAAGTGAATTTCCGAGAACTTGATTCACGAAAGGGGAGAGAATTTCTGAGAACTTGATTTACATAATCGCTAGGGGAATTATTGATTTACGAAAAGGGGAATAAAGAAACAAGTATGGCTTCATTGATCTTAGGTCTGAGGGATAAACGTTCTTTAGGTCAGAGAGAAAAATTAATATTCTATTTTTAAATAAGGCTTCGTTGATCTTTAGTGTCAGGAATTAGAAATGACATCACTTGTTATCTTGGAATTATGCGGGAGTCTAAAGAGATAGAAATTATATTTTTAAATACGGCTTCACTGAGCTTTAAGTCGGAGAATCGCTAGGGGAATTATTGATTTATGGAGGGGAATAAATTGTTTCGGGTGAAGTTTATTAATGTCTGACAGATGACGTCAAGGTCTGACGGATAAACGCTCTTTAGGTCAGAGAGAAAAATTAATATTCTATTTTTAAATAAGGCTTCGGGAAAGGGTTTCTTAGTAATTTCAAATGTGACAGCGCAGGGATGCCAAAAACAAAAGGAACACAGAGAAATTACGTTTAGGGTTATTTGGGCGAAACCGTTTTAGACATTTTAGGGAATTATTTCGACGAAACAGTTAGAGACATTTTAAAGGATGATTTTAGAAGATGTTTTAGAAGAGGATTTGAGTGTGGTCGTTATAATACACAAGTTCCATTTGAACAGTGTCGTGAGGTCCCTACCTCAACCCCAAAGGGCTCCAATCCCCTACCCAACCCCAAAGGACCCCGATCCCCCTACCCCAACCCCGAAGGAAGCCCCCGGTCCCAAGGGTCCCCCGGGCCCCCAAAGGGCCCCCGGCGCCCCAAAGGCCCCTGAGCCCCCATTTTTTAATATTTTTTTAAGGCTATATTATATCTTTTCAGAACAAGTTCCTTTCTTAATGTCATTCCTTAACCCATTTTTACAAGTTGAAGTACCAATCCTTTCACCACAACTTTACTATAAGGCTTTTCGAATACCTCAACATCAAGCAATACCTTTCAAAAGACATTTCAGAGCAACTTCTTTCTTAATGTCCCTTCTAAACCCATTTTCCAACTTGAAGTACCTGTCCTTTTCACCCACAACTTTACTTTACAGCTTTTTAGATACCTCAACACCAAGAAATACCTTTCAAAAGGCATTTCAGAGCAAGTTCCTTTCTTGATGTCATTCCTTAACCCATCTTTTTCACCCACAACTTTACTTTACAGCTTTTTGGATACCTCAACACCAAGCAATACTTTTCAAAAGGTATTTCAGAGCAACTTTTTTTTCTTAATGTCCCTTCTAAACCTATTTTCCAACTTGAAGTACCCATCCATTTCACCCACAACTTTACATTACAGCTTTTTGGATACCTCAACACCAAGAAATACTTTTCAAAAGACATTTCAGAGCAAGTTCCTTTCTTAATATCCCTTCTAAACCCATTTTACAAGTTGAAGCATCCATCCTTTTCACCCACAACTATACTTTACAGCTTTTTGGATACCACAACACCAAGAAATACTTTTCAAAGGCATTTCAGAACAAGTTATTTTCTTAATGTCCCTCCTAAACCCATTTTACAACTTGAAGTACCCATCCTTTTCACCCACAACTTTACTTTACAGCTTTTCGGATACCTCAACACCAAGAAATACTTTTCAAAAGACATTTCAGAGCAAGTTCCTTTCTTAATTTCCCTTCTAAACCCATTTTCCAACTTGAAGTACCCATCCGTTTCACCCACATGTTTACTTTACAGCTTTTTGGATACCTCAACACCAAGCAATACTTTTCAAAGGCATTTCAGAACAAGTTATTTTCTTAATGTCCTTCATAAACCAATTTTACAAGTTGAAGTACTTATCTTTTTCACCACAACTTTACTTTACAGCTTTTTGGATATCTCAACACCAAGAAATACCTTTCAAAAGGCATTTCAGAGCAAGTTCCTTTCTCAATGTCCCTCCTAAACCCATTTTCCAACTTGAAGTACCCATCCGTTTCACCCACATGTTTACCTTACAGCTTTTTGGATACCTCAACACCAAGCAATACTTTTCAAAAGGCATTTCAGAGCAAGTTCCTTTCTTAATGTCCCTCCTAAACCCATTTTCCAACTTGAAGTACCCATCCGTTTCACCCACATGTTTACTTTACAGCTTTTTGGATACCTCAACACCAAGCAATACTTTTCAAAGGCATTTCAGAACAAGTTCTTTTCTTAATGTCCTTCCTAAACCAATTTTACAAGTTGAAGTACTTATCTTTTTCACCACAACTTTACTTTACGACTTTTTGCATACCCCAACATCAAGCAATACTTTTCAAAAGGCTTTATTATACCTTTTCAGAACAAGTTCTTTACGTAATGTCCTTCCTAAACCAATTTTACAAGTTGAAGTGCTCATCTTTTCCCCCACAACTTTACTATAAGGCTTTTCGAATACCCCAACATCAAGCAATACCTTTCAAAAGGCTTTATTATATCTTTTCAGAACAAGTTCTTCATGTAATTTTCTTCCTAAACCCCTTTTACAAGTTGAAGTACTTATCTTTTTCCCCGCAACTTTACTTTACGACTTTTTTGCACACCCAAACATCAAGCAATACGTTCCAAAAGGCTTTATTATATCTTTTCAGAACAAGTTTTTTTCTTAATGTCCTTCTTAAACCATTTTTACAAGTTGAAGTAGTTATCTTCTTCACCACAACTTTACTTTACGACTTTTTGCACACCCCAAGATCAAGCAATACTTTTCAAAAGGCTTTATTATATCTTTTCAGAACAAGTTCCTTTCTTAATATCCTTCTTAAACCAATTTTACAAATTCTAAATTTTTTCTTAGGAATATTTCAGTAGTGTTTTGTTATGGTTTACCTTGTCACAGTCACATTCCCTTGATTTTTCAAAGTTCATTTATAAATTTCTTTCGTTGAAATGCAAGAGTTGGAATATTTCAGTAGTGTTTTGTTGTGGTTTACAGTGTCACAGTTACATTCTCTTGATTTTTCAAAGCTCATTTTGAATTTCTTTCATTGAAATGCAAGAGTTAGAATATTTCAGTAGTGTTTTGTCGTGGTTTACCTTGTCACAGTTACATTTTCTTGATTTGTCAAAGTTTATTTTGAATTTCTTTCACTGAAATGCAAGAGTTGGAATATTTCAGTAGTGTTTTGTCGTGGTTTACCTTGTCACAGTTACATTCTATTGATTTTTCAAAGTTCATTTGAATTTCTTTCATTGAAATGCAAGAGTTGGAATATTTCAGTAGTGTTTTGTCGTGGTTTACCTTGTCACAGTTACATTCTCTTGATTTTTCAAAGTTCATTTTGGTTTTCTTTCGTTGAAATGCAAGAGTTGGAATATTTCAGTAGTGTTTTGTAGTGGTTTACCTTGTCACACTTACATTCTCTTAATTTTTCAAAGTTCATTTTGGTTTTCTTTCGTTGAAATGCAAGAGTTGGAATATTTCAGTAGTGTTTTGTAGTGGTTTACCTTGTCACAGTTACATTCTCTTAATTTTCAAAGTTCATTTTGGATTTCTTTCGATGAAATGCAAGAGTTGGAATGTTTCAGTAGTGTTTTGTCGTGGTTTACCTTGTCACACTTACATTCTCTTGGTTTTTCAAAGTTCATTTGAATTTCTTTCATTGAAATGCAAGAGTTGGAATATTTCAGTAGTGTTTTGTTGTGGTTTACCTCGTCACAGTTACATTTTCTTGATTTTTCAAAGTTCATTTTGGTTTTCTTTCGTTGAAATGCAAGAGTTGGAATATTTCAGTAGTGTTTTGTCATGGTTTACCTTGTCACAGTTACATTCTCTTAATTTTTCAAAGTTCGTTTTGGTTTTCATTCGTTGAAATGCATGAGTTGGAATATTTCAGTAGTGTTTTGTTGTGGTTTACCTCGTCACAGTTACATTTCCTTGATTTTTCAAAGTTCATTTTGGTTTTCTTTCGTTGAAATGCAAGAGTTGGAATATTTCAGTAGTGTTTTGTCGTGGTTTACCTTGTCAAAGTTACATTCTCTTAATTTTTCAAAGTCCATTTTGGATTTCTTTTCTTTTCACCTAGTCACAGTTACATTCTCTTAATTTTTCAAAGTTCATTTTGAATTTCTTTCGTTGAAATGCAAGAGTTGGAATATTTCAGTAGTGTCTTGTCGTGGTTTACCTTGTCACAGTTACATTCTCTTAATTTTTCAAAGTCCATTTTGGTTTTCTTTCGGTGAAATGAAAGAGTTGGAATATTTCAGTAGTGTTTTGTTGTAATTTACCTTGTCACAGTTACATTCTCTTAATTTTTCAAAGTTCATTTTGGTTCTATTTCGATGAAATGCAAAAGTTGGAATATTTCAGTAGTGTTTTGTTGTGATTTACCTTGTCACACTTACATTCTCTTAATTTTTCAAAGTTCATTTTGGTTTTATTTCGGTGAAATGCAAGAGTTGGAATATTTCAATAGTGTTTTGTCGTGGTTTACCATGTCACACTTACATTCTCTTAATTTTTCAAAGTTCATTTTGAATTTCTTTCGTTGAAATGCACAAGTTGGAATATTTCAATAGTGTTTTGTCGTGGTTTACCTAGTCATAGTTACATTCTCTTAATTTTTCAAAGTTCATTTTGGTTTTCTTTCGTTGAAATGCAAGAGTTGGAATATTTCAGTAGTGTTTTGTTGTGGTTTACCTTATCACAGTTACATTCTCTTAATTTTTCAAAGTTCATTTTGAATTTCTTTCGTTGAAATGCAAGAGTTGGAATATTTCAGTAGTGTCTTGTCGTGGTTTACCTTGTCACAGTTACATTCTCTTAATTTTTCAAAGTTCATTTTGGTTTTCTTTCGTTGAAATGCAAGAGTTGGAATATTTCAGTAGTGTTTTGTTGTGGTTTACCTTATCACAGTTACATTCTCTTAATTTTTCAAAGTTCATTTTGAATTTCTTTCGTTGAAATGCAAGAGTTGGAATATTTCAGAAGTGTCTTGTCGTGGTTTACCTTGTCACAGTTACATTCTATTGATTTTTCAAAGTTCATTTTGGTTTTCTTTCGTTGAAATGCAAGAGTTGGAATATTTCAGTAGTGTTTTGTTGTAGTTTACCTTGTCACAGTTACATTCTCTTAATTTTTCAAAGTTCATTTTGGATTTCTTTCGATGAAATGCAAAAGTTGGAATATTTCAATAGTGTTTTGTCGTGGTTTACCTTGTCACACTTACATTCTCTTAATTTTTCAAAGTTCATTTTGGATTTCTTTTGATGAAATGCAAGAGTTGGAATACTTTAATAGTGTTTTGTCGTGGTTTACCTTGTCACAGTTACATTCTCTAGATTTTTCAAAGTTCATTTTGGTTTTCTTTCGTTGAAATTTAAGAGTTGGAATATTTCAGTAGTGTTTTGTTGTGGTTTACCTTATCACAGTTACATTCTCTTAATTTTTTTAATTCTCTTAATTTTTCACATTCTCTTAATTTAGGTAAGGTTAGGTTAGCCTACGTACACGCTACGTACGCGCTACGTACTGAAATATTCCAACTCTTGCATTTCAATGAAAGAAATTCAAATGAACTTTGAAAAATCAATAGAATGTAACTGTGACAAAGTAAACCACGGCAAAACACTACTGAAATATTCCAACTCTTGCATTTCAATGAAAGAAATTTCAATGAACTTTGAAAAATCAAGAGAATGTAACAGTGACTAGGTAAACCATAACAAAACACTACTCAAATATTCTAACTCTTGCATTTCAATGAAAGAAATTTCAATGAACTTTGAAAAAATCAAGAGAATGTAACTGTGACAAGGTAAACCACAACAAAAGACCACTGAAGTATTCCAACTCTTGCATTTCAATGAGTGAAATTCAAAATGACCTTTGAAAAATCAAGAGAATGTAATTGTGACAAGGTAAACCACGACAGAACACTACTGAAATATTCCAACTGTTACATTTCAACGAAAAAAAATCAAAATGAACTTTGAAAAATCAAGACAATGTAACAGTGACAAGGTAAACCATGACAAAACACTATTGAAATATTCCAACTCTTACATTTCAACAAAGAAATTCAAAATAAACTTGGAAAAATCAAGAGAATGTAACTGTGACAAGGTAAACTACAACAAAACACTACTGAAATATTCCAACTCTTGCATTTCAACGAAAGAAATTCCAAAAAGAACTTTGAAAAATCAATAGAATGTAACTGTGACAAGGTAAACCACAACAAAAGCCTACTGAAAATATTCCAACTCTTGCATTTCAATTAAAGAAATCCAAAATGAACTTTGAAAAATCAAGAGAATGTAACTGTGACAAGGTAAACCACAACAAAACACTACTGAAATATTCCAACTATGAACTTTGAAAAATCAAGAAAATGTAACTGTGTCAAGGTAAACCATGACAAAACACTACTGAAATATTCCAACTCTTGCATTTCAATAAAAGAAATTCAAAATGAACTTTGAAAAATCAAGAAAATGTAACTGTGATAAGGTAAACCCCAACAGAACACTACTGAAATATTCCAACTCTTGCATTTCAACGAAAGAAATCCAAAATGAACTTTGAAAAATTAGGAGAATGTAACTTTGACAAGGTAAACCACAACAAAACACTACTGAAATATTCCAACTCTTGCATTTCAATGAAAGAAATTCAAAATGAACTTTGAAAAATTAAGAGAATGTAACTGTGACAAGGTAAACTACAACAAAACACTACTGAAATATTCCAACTCTTGCATTTCAACGAAAGAAATTCAAAATGAACTTTGAAAAATTAAGAGAATGTAACTGTGACAAGGTAAACCACGACAAAACACTACTGAAATATTCCAACTCTTGCATTTCAATGAAAGAAATTCAAAATGAACTTTGAAAAATCAATAGAATGTATCTGTGACATGGTAAACCATGACAAAACTACTACTACTACTACTACTAACAACTCATCGCAGCACCAAGCCGCCTGAGGCCAACACAGCTACGAACGCTCCTCCTCCACCCCAATCTATTCAAAGCCTCCCTTTTTACACCCGCCCACGAAGTTCCCATTTCCTTTAAATCTTTCTTTATGACGTCCTCCCACCCCAGACGGGGACGACCTGCTTTCCGTTTAGCCCTAGATGGTTGGCCAAAAAGAACAATCTTTGGCAATCTGTCATCCTTCATCCGCACAACATGCCCTAACCACCTCAACCTTTCTTTCATTATAGACCTAGAAAGCGGTATTGAACCACATTTTTCGTATAGCCTATTGTTTGAAATACGGTCAGTCAGCCGGGTACCCAGAACAGTCCTTAAGCAATTTCTCTGGAAAACATCTAGCAAATCTTTATCCGCTTTTCGGAGCGTCCATGCTTCAGAGCCATATTTGACCACTGTCATCACTGTAGCTTCTAAGATTCTAATCTTGGTTTGCAGACTTATCTTCCTATTCTTCCAGACTTTTTTTAACTGTGAAAAAACACCCTGAGCCTTGGCTATTCTATTTTTAACATCTTCACTGCTCCCACCATCTTTACTAATAATACTACCAAGGTAAGTGAAGCTGCCCACCTGATCAATCTTTTCATTACCCAACGTCACCTTTTCATCTTCACTTATTCCTAGCCTTAGTGACTTAGTCTTCCTAACATTAATTTTCAAACCAATACTAGCACCCTGAACTCGCAAAACCTCTAAAACTTCATTCATTTTGCTCACACTTTCATCTAGGATGCTTAAATCATCAGCATAATCCAAGTCTAGGAGACTTTTTCCTCCCCATTTGATTCCGTGGTCCCCCATTGCCTTTCCTGTGCTCCTTAAAACAAAGTCCATCAAAATAATCCATATAAAGGGGAATAGAACACAACCCTGCTTAACACCTGATTTAATACAAAACCAGCTGCTAACCTCATTTCCTACCTTAACCGCAGCAGTGTTATTCTCGTACATAGCACCAATCACTTTAATGTATTTGTCTGGTATGCCATACAAGGATAAAACCTTTACTAAAGCTCCTCTATCAACAGAATCGAACGCTTGCTCATAATCTATAAAACTGAGGACCAAAGGTGTTTGAAAACTTAGGCACTTCTCAATTATTAACCTAAGAGTGAAAATTTGGTCAACAAATCCTCTACCTTTTCTAAAACCGCACTGCTCTTCTCTTAAAACTTTGTCTACAGCATCTCTCAGTCTAAAAAGTATCATATTACTAAGCAATTTGCTACCTACAAAGACCAGACTAATGCCTCGATAATTACCACACTCACTTTTATCACCTTTCTTATAAAGTGGCTTAATTAAGGTTTTCCTAAAATCGTTAGGTACTTCCCGTTTTTCAAAAATCATATTCATAATCTTCAATAACTTATTTCTAACCTCAGAGCCACCATATTTAAGAAACTCATTTACTACCCTATCAACACCTGGAGCCTTATTATTCTTTAATCCTTTTAGTACTGTTGCTAATTCCTCCTCACAAAACAAATCTTCCTTCACATCCAAGGTATCACAAACTTTTTCATTTTCCTCTATATTTTTTCCTGCAACTCTATCTCGGTTAAGCAAGTTCTCAAAATTTTCGGCCCATCTCGCTTTAGCTTTTTCCTTATCGCTAATTGCCACCCCATTCCTATCTTTAACTGGGACAAGTCCGGATTGATTACTACCTCTCAATTTGTTAACGTGCCAGTACAATATTTTACTATTATGCCGTCTAGCTGCATCTTCTAAATCCTCGGCAATTTTATCCATGGCCTCCACTTCACACCTCCTTAGTTCATATTTCAATGCTTTCTCCACTTTCTTTAAATTTCTTTTGTTTTCATGCGATCTATCACTCAGATAATTCTTGTACAAGTCCTTTCTCCTTTCTATTAAACATAAAGCTTTTTCACTAATATTCTTAGCTGCAGTTCTAGCTTTCTTCCCTAATACACTTTCAGCAACTTCACAAATTATTTTTCTAAAATTATTCCAACCATCTTCCACATTATCAAATTTTAAACTCTCAAGTTTAGTATTCAACTGTTCCTGGAAAGTTTCTCTCAAATTCTCATCCTGGAGTCTACTAACATCATAACTTCCCGGGAGGTAATTACCCTTCCGATATTTCAGCTTTAAATTAACCCTTGACACTACTAGATGGTGATCTTTACTTTTAACATCAATAACAGCACTCCTATATACCCTAGCATCTTGTATTGATCCTGCCAGTCTTCGGTTTACTATAACATAATGAATAAGGTTTGCTGTCTTACCATCACGTGAATACCATGTTAGCTTATGAGCCATTTTATGACCAAACACCGTATTGGTTATAACTATATTGTTATACCTACAAAATTGCAAAAGTCTGTATCCATTAGAAATATTCCAACTCTTGCATTTCAATGAAAGAAATTCCAAAATGAACTTTGAGAAATTAAGAGAATGTAAGTGTGACAAGGTAAACCACTACAAAACACTACTGAAATATTCCAACTCTTGCATTTCAACGAAAGAAAACAAAAATGAACTTTGAAAAATCAAGAGAATGTAACTGTGACAAGGTAAACCCCATCAAAACACTACTGAAATATTCCAACTCTTGCATTTCAATGAAAGAAATTCAAATTGAACTTTGAAAAATCAAGAGAATGTAACTGTGACATGGTAAACCACGACAAAACACTACTGAAATATTCCAACTCTTGCATTTCAATGAAAGAAATTCAAAATGAACTTTGAAAAATTAAGAGAATGTAACTGTGTCAAGGTAAACCATGACAAAACACTACTGAAATATTCCAACTCTTGCATTTCAATAAAAGAAATTCAAAATGAACTTTGAAAAATCAAGAAAATGTAACTGTGATAAGGTAAACCACATCAAAACACTATTGAAATATTCCAACTCTTGCATTTCAACGAAAGAAATCCAAAATGAACTTTGAGATTTTCAACAGTCCTTAAGCAATTTCTCTGGAAAACATCTAGCAAATCTTTATCCGCTTTTCGGAGCGTCCATGCTTCAGAGCCATATTTGACCACTGTCATCACTGTAGCTTCTAAGATTATAATCTTGGTTTGCAGTTTTTCAACGAAAAGCTCTTGCATTTCAACGAAAGAAATCCAAAATGAACTTTGAAAATCAAGAGAATGTAACTGTGATAAGGTAAACCACAACAAAACACTACTGAAATATTCCAACTCTTGCATTTCAACGAAAGAAAACCAAAATGAACTTTGGAAAATCAAGAGAATGTAACTGTGACAAGGTAAACCACATCAAAACACTTTTGAAATATTCCAACTCTTGCATTTCAACGAAAGAAATCCAAAATGAACTTTGAAAAATCAAGAGAATGTAAGTGTGACAAGGTAAACCACTACAAAACACTACTGAAATATTCCAACTCTTGCATTTCAACGAAAGAAAACCAAAATGAACTTTGAAAAATCAAGAGAATGTAACTGTGACAAGGTAAACCACTACAAAACACTACTGAAATATTCCAACTCTTGCATTTCAACGAAAGAATTCAAAATGAACTTTGAAAAATTAAGAGAATGTTACTGTGACAAGGTAAGCCATGACAAAACACTACTGAAATATTCCAACTCTTGCATTTCAATAAAAGAAATTCAAAATGAACTTTGAAAAATCAAGAAAATGTAACTGTGATAAGGTAAACCACATCAAAACACTATTGAAATATTCCAACTCTTGCATTTCAACGAAAGAAATCCAAAATGAACTTTGAGATTTTCAACAGTCCTTAAGCAATTTCTCAGGAAAACATCTAGCAAATCTTTATCCGCTTTTCGGAGCGTCCATGCTTCAGAGCCATATTTGACCACTGTCATCACTGTAGCTTCTAAGATTATAATCTTGGTTTGCAGCTTTTCAACGAAAAGCTCTTGCATTTCAACGAAAGAAATCCAAAATGAACTTTGAAAATCAAGAGAATGTAACTGTGATAAGGTAAACCACAACAAAACACTACTGAAATATTCCAACTCTTGCATTTCAACGAAAGAAAACCAAAATGAACTTTGGAAAATCAAGAGAATGTAACTGTGACAAGGTAAACCACATCAAAACACTTTTGAAATATTCCAACTCTTGCATTTCAACGAAAGAAATCCAAAATGAACTTTGAAAAATTAAGAGAATGTAACTGTGACTAGGTAAACCACGACAAAACACTATTGAAATATTCCAACTCTTGCATTTCACCGAAATAAAACCAAAATGAACTTTGAAAAATTAAGAGAATGTAAGTGTGACAAGGTAAATCACAACAAAACACTACTGAAATATTCCAACCTTTGCATTTCATCGAAATAGAACCAAAATGAACTTTGAAAAATTAAGAGAATGTAACTGTGACTAGGTAAACCACGACAAAACACTATTGAAATATTCCAACTCTTGCATTTCACCGAAAGAAAACCAAAATGGACTTTGAAAAATTAAGAGAATGTAACTGTGACTGAGGACGGTCAAGCGGAGGTCTTGACCGAAATATTTGCCTTTTAGTCTACATTTGTTCTTGGCTTGTATAATCCTCGTTTTTCTCTTCTTTACTATTTTTTTGTTTTGTCATGATTAGCCAGTGTGGTCTCAGAAATTATTTAAGAATAGTATAGATGGCACGCCATCTAACCTAACCTAACCTACCGTGTTTAGGTTAGGTTAACCTAACCTAGTAGCACGTAAAAAAGGCTGAATCCATAAAAAAACGGTGCGAGTTTGTATGAAATACCCATATGAACCATATTGTTTTTCTGGCTGTTCAAACAGCTCGGGTGCAGGTGCCCAGGATGCGACGCGTTGGTTGCGGGTACCTGCGTTAGTTATAGGAGGGTTGTAGCTACCCGTGTTACGGGGGGTGGTACTTTTAGTGGTCAAGTGTCTGTCTTTATATGTTTGTGTGCCTGACTCAGTGTGTTTGTGTGTTTTTTTTTGTCTCTCTCGGACCGTGCCTGTGTGTTTGACAGTGTGTTTGCCTGTCTCTGTGTCTATCTTTAGGTGTTTGTGTATCTGACTGTGTGTTTGTGTGTTTTTTTTCTATCTCACCGTGTCTGTGTTTGACAGTGTGTTTGCCTGTTTCTGTGTCTATCTTTGTGTGTATGACTCTGTGTGTTTTTTGTCTCTCTCTCTCTCTCTCACCGTGCCTATGTGTTTGAATATGTGTTTGCCTGCCTCTGTGTCTATCTTTGTGTTTTTGTGTGTATAACTCTGTATGTTTGTGTGTCTTTTTTCTCTCTCTCTCTCTCATCGTGCCTGTGTGTGTGCTTTTTTGTCTCTCTCTCACTGTTCCTGTGTGTTTGCCTGTCTCTGTGTCTATTTTTGTGTGTTTGTGTGTCTGACTCTGTGAGTTTGTGTATGTGTTTTTGTCTCTGTCTCTCGCCGTGCCTGTGTGTTTGTCTGTCTCTGAGTCTATCTTTGTGTGTTTGTGTGTCTGACTCTGTGTATTTGTGCTTTTTGTCTCTCTCTCACCGTGCCTGTGCGTTTGACTGCATCTGTGTCTATCTTTGTGTATTTGTGTGTCTGACTCTTTGTGTTTGTGTGTGTTTTTTGTCTCTCCCTCTCATCGTACCCGTGTATTTGACTGTGTGTTTGCCTGTCTCTGTGTCTATCTTCATGTGTTTTGTGTGAGTTTTTGTCTCACTCTCACCGTGCCTGTGTCTATCTTTGTGTGTTTGCCTGTCTCTGTGCCTATCTTTGTGTGTTTACCTGTCTCTGTGTCTATCTTTGTATGTTGTGTGCCTAACTCTGTGTGTTTGTGTTTTTGTCTCTCTCTCGTTGTACCCGTGGGTTTGAGTGTGTTTTCCTGTCTCTACGTCTATCTTTGTGTGCTTGTGTGTCTGACTCTGTGTGTCTGTGTGTGTTTCTCTCTCTCTCTCTCTCTCTCTCCTCTCTCCTCTCTCGTCTCTCTCTCTCTCTCTCTCTCTCTCTCTCTCTCTCTCTCTCTCTCTCTCTCTCTCTCTCTCTCTCTCTCTCTCTCTCTCTCTCTCTCTCTCTCTCTCTGTACCCGTTGGTCTGACCGTTTGTTTGCCTGTCTCTGTGTGTTGACTTTGAAGAAAATCCTACCTATCTCTCTCAGACTGCGGTAAAAATCCTATTAGCATTATATACATACATATATATATATATATATATATATATATATATATATATATATATATATATATATATATATATATATATATATATATATATATATATATATATATATATATTACATATATATATATATATATATATATATATATATATATATATATATATATATATATATATATATACATATATATATATATATATATATATATATATATATATATATATATATATATATATATATATATATATATATATATATATGTATATATATATATATATATATATATATATATATATATATATATATATATATTTGTGCCCGTAGGTCTGACCGTTTGTTTGCCTGTCTCTGTGTGTAGGCTTTGGAAGAAAATCCTGCCTATCTCTCTCAGACTTCGGTAAAAATCCTATTAACAGATCTCAGACTCTAGTAAATCCCCCTATGAACCTGGTAGTAGTACCTTCAACACTAAAAATTCCTTTTCTTGCGTCTCTGACTTTTGAATAAACGTTATAGACGTTGGAGTTGCTAGCGTACCCTAAAAATAATGGAAAGATAGCAAAATAATGCAAAAAATATTTTCATTGAAATAATGGGATGCATAATATCATCATAAAAAATGAATGCTTTGAACCCATCTCATAAAATACTTCATCATGTTTTCTCTTGAGATGTCACATATTCCATTTTGGGGTCATACATAAATTTTAACAACCTTGCCATACATTTCATCATTGCTATTATTGTTTTAGATGAGTGTATCTGTTGGTTAACTATCGATTGTACTAGTAACGGTTGCCGGTGCTTTGCTTTCCATCAATTCATCTTTATATTCCATGGTCATATTGTCTGTCAATGAATTTTATATTTTACTTGCGATTTCACCGTCTATTACGACAATATTTTTGTATAGGCTGCAGTTTTGGCACCTGGATAAGAAATGCATTATGACGTTGGTGCTGTAGTAGGCTTGTCTTCTTTTGAATGCTAATACCAGAAAGTGGTGATAGGATCTATCAACGGGTAATATTTTACCAGCCACAGTAGCAAGAAATTGGCCTTTCTCATCAACTAAAAGGTTTAAGTACTAGGTCTGCATTCTCTTTGAGCACTATCATCTCTGGAAATGTTATTCTCTCATGTCCACCACCACCAGTAATGCTGAATTTTTTTGGTATTCCAAAGGAACTTAACACCTTACTGTCATGGCAACGCAAGCATACATTTCCAATAAGATCCCAGTTATGTTTGTTTCACAGTCTAAATATTCCTCGTTGTCAACATTCAATGCTAAAGTTACTTTATCATGAACACACACTTTCTTGGAATATTTCATCTTCACCTTTTAAAATAAAAATGTGAGTGTTTATCATTCCAATGAACAAATGATAGTGATCGAAAACGTACAATAAAGTAGCTATTGCCGATACCCATGCCATAGAGTACCAGGGGAGCAGCCACATACAAAATCCTGGAGTCGACAGAACTCGAAACGGAATTGGCGGAATCGGAACTGTGAAAATGGGGGACAGAAGTGGCGGAACCGAGACAGACAGAACCAGAATCGATGAAACTGGGGCTGGGACTGGAACTGATGGAGCTTTGAGCGGAATTGATGGAATCGGAACGGTGGAATCGGGGAGGGCAGAGTGGTGGGAACGGGACTAACGGAACCAGAATCGGTGGAACTGGGACTGAAACCGAGGTCGGAGCCAGCAGAATCAGAACTGAAATTCCTTTAAGCGGAGGAAGCGGAAATTGATATAACTTTATTAAAAGAAAATATCTAAAAATGCCTTAGGAATGATGAGGGGGGCCATTGTGTGCCAGAGGGCCAGTCATAGTGTGGCACAGTGGCGTGAATTGCCATGGCGTATCACTTTGAGGGTGGCTTGCAAAAACACGAACCAATGAATTTAAAGCCTGAGTTTTAACAAGAAAATATCTAAAAAATGACTTAGGATGATGACGGGTGCAAGAGGGTTAGTAATAGTGTGGCATGGTGGCGTGAATTGACACGGTGTATCGCGGAGGGTTGGCTTGCGAAATCACGAACCAATGGATTTAAAGCATGATTTTTAACAAGGAAATAACTGGAAAATATTTTAGGAATGATGAGGGGTGCCAGAGAGTGTCTTGTGCCATCCATAGTTTGCCAAGGTGGCACGAATTGCCAGGGGGCATCACGTTGGGGGTGGATTGCTAAAACAAAACTCAATGGATTTGAAGCACATTTTTATCATGAACATATCTGAAAAATGCCTTTGGAATGACGAGGGTGCTAGAGGGTGCCGTGTACCATCCATAGTTTGCCACGGTGACGTGAATTTCTTTGGACTAACACTTTCCACAGCTTAAAGTTAAGGTGAGAGGTGATAAAAGATTTTTTCAGCGAAGGGGGACTGGAATCTAACACCCAGTCAAAGAAACAGGGCATTTTCATTAAAAGCTCTAAAAAAAATTAAAAGCTTTGTTAAGTGGCTTAAATTTACCTCTAACCAGATTATGCGAAATATGAAGAAAAATATCATTCAAATGTGCACTTATCAACCAGGAATACATGGTCTTGGCTTAAAAAACGAGGCATTTTCATTGAAATTTCTAAGAAATATCTCTTAATATGGCTTAAATTTATCTTTAATAACAACCCTACCCCTCCCCCTGGAATTCGTTGCTAGAGTCCCGCCTTTCTTTAATTCATGCTTCTTTTTGTTTGTTATTTATTTTTATTAAAAATAATCGCTTTTGCTTGTTTTTTATGTTTTTATTAATAATACTTGTATGTACAATAAAAAGTCTATGTCTTTTAGATTTCTTTTTCCAGGATGAATCTTCAATACGTAATCATTTACGCAATGAAATATCTGAAGCCAATGCTATGTAACATCTCACTGATTCAATACGTAACTTAACCTCCCTAGGTCATGTGAGAAAATTATTAACATTGTAACAAGCAGGTGCATGTCAAATATAACCAATTTCCAGTAATCGATTTCTCCCCCGCATGTCAATTATTCCAGACAAAGGAAATACGCGATCCATAGATTTGTCGAAACGCTTCCATTAGAAAGTATTCCCCAAATCATAATATTAGAAAAGCCTTCTTGATCCAGCTGTCTAGCGCACAGTTCCATTTGGGGGGGGGGGGGGGGATCTCTTTCGAACCCCACAGCGGACAAAAATCTTTGCAATATAAAGGTTCCCTGAGAAAAAAACGCCTTGAAAGAAAAATGAAATCCTAAAAAAAAAACATTTTTAAAGAATTATGTAGCACCCACGTGTGCATCGTCACTACGTAACACTCTGTGTGTGTGCCCTCTTCAGTTACAACCGGGGATTCCCAAAAGCCCCTGAAAAAACAGGTCAAGTGAGATTGCGTCAGCCTCAGTTACAACCGGGGATTCCCTACTTGACTGGTAGGGCCCCAGTGGAATTTGGTGCTAGCCCCCACCCGGTGGAACTGGATGCTAGGGCCCCCGTTAGAATTGGTTGCTAGGGTCCCAAGTAGAATTGCTCACTAGATGGCCCGGTGGAATTGGATGCTAGAGACCCCATTGGAAATAGTTGCTAGGGGCCCCCGATAGACTTGGATGCTAGGGGGACCCCGGTGGAATTGGATGCTAGGGCCCCGTTAGAATTGAACGCTAAAGCCTCCAGTTGGAATTGCTTGCTAGGGCCCCAGTGGAATTGCTCGCTTTTACGTAACAAAACGGGTGTACTATAGTATTACGTAACATGCAGGTGTATTATAGCGTTACATGTGCACTGTAGTATCGCGTAAGACCCAGGTGTGCGTAATAACCTCTTGACGGGTTAGTAGCTCCAATAGTATACCCCCTATCTGTCCAGTAGAATCCAAAGGGCAGTAACTACTAAACTTAACAATCTTCTTTATCGAATTAACCTCTATATATCATCAAATTGGGAAAGATGGAGACAAATGACCAGTTTAATGAGTATAAAGAGTATGAGCCCTTGTGTATGGTGGAACTTGCACAGGGAAAATATGCACGAGGAAGAGAGGCATTAGTCAATAAATTGTTCGAGGTTTGCAGTTAATTCCTTTTAAAGTTGAATTAAACACGAATTAAATTACAATTTCCAATGGGAACACATACTTTGTTCTAACTTTCGGAAAAGATATACTAGACGAGATTATGTCCTCCTATAGTAATTATTATCATTAAAGATTTTACTATTAATAATTATTATAAAAGGAAACATGTAATTACAATTAAAAATGAACACTTGAACCAAATTGAAAAAATACAATGGTACTGTATAGAAAGAAAAGCTATACATTAGTTTCAGAGTTCATTTATTTTCATATTTACGAAAAAATACACATGTAATGTACAACCATACTTATAATCATGGCAACTTTGACCAAGTTTCCCGGAATTGATTATCTTTATGTCTGTGAGGGAGAAATTTTAAGAAAGGAATAAAGAAAGAGGTGAGGGAATTAAAAACAAACATAAAGAGGGCATCAAAAGAGATAAAAGTAGCAATTTAGTCTATTAATTAATTTAGTCTATTTAGTTTTGTTTTCTATATTTTTTATTTTATTTTATCTATATTTTCTTTTCTTCTCCTTTTTGCTCTTCTCTCTGTGAGTAATTGATTATTTTTATTTTTTTTCTTCTCTGAGTAAGTGACTCGTTTGTCTTCCCCCTTCTGTACATGTCAATGAGCCTTTGGGGAAAAAGTAAAATGTAATATTGTATCTGTATTTCATGATGAACAAATCTTATCAATAAAGAGGGAAATACGAAAAGTGGTGAGATTTAAGAAGAAAGGAGGGACTTAGGTATGAAAGAGAATTTTATCTGCATATAGCCATAGCAGCACAATTGCACATAAAGAGGAGAAGATTAGACACAGGGATCAACCGCGGACCCTTACATTTGATATTGTCAAACACCTAAAATACACAAAAGAGAAATAGGAGCATGTAAATTTTTATCATCAACCCTTATGACAGAAGGATGCGTCAAATCCCAGCAAACCTAATTGGAATTAAGAGCTACATTCAGAATTGTGCAGTCAGAATAGATTCAGCTTCATAGAAAACCAGAAATCATAAAGGCTTTCAGTCCATCTAATTGAAAATACCAAAAATCAAGGATTTCTCAGTAATATATAATGCTCATTTTTTTATAACATTGAAAAATTAAATATTGCTCAAATATCCAGCATGTTATGCTTGCAAATTTAAATTAATCAATTGTTACTTTAACATGCAACAGATTGCAAACACTATTTTCTTCCTTTCAAATGTATAGAACATCAATCAGCAAGTCATTTATTGATTTTCCAATTCAAAATATTTGCTCCAGTAATACTGATTGCTTTAAAAATTACCAATTGACGATTTAAAAGTTTTATTTATTTGGGTATCAATTTTCAATTCTTTTGGTGCTATGGAATCAAAAGAAAAAGTCGTGGAAATGGGGATTCTTTTAAAACAGCAAAATTAAACTGAAAGTCACAAATATATTTATTCAAAGAAATCATTTTTTGATGAATCATTTATCCATAGCATGATAGTATAGGGCCCTGGCTTGCTTTCCGTTATTTTTTTTTATTACTAAGTTTTTGTCTTTATTTTTCATTTGTTTGCAATCGTTCTTTTTACTCCTGTTTTCTGAAATCTTTGATTTCAATTATACTCATTGCAATATAAAGTCACTCCATCCTGCCCTATTTGTTACTTTTCACAAAATCTCAGAAGAAGCAAGAAAAATCAAAAATAAAGAAGAAAAATCCTTACGTTCCCAATAAATCCTTTAACTGAAATTTTTCACTGACGCATGATTTACTTGGCTCATCTTTCTTAACAGATTTCCTGGACGTCTCTTTTTCCTTATTTCGCCCAAAAAGCGGCATTATCGTCAAAGCTACATGGAAAGGAGAGAAACATAAACAGTTACACCAGAAAAATTATGCTTCTTCTTCAAAGAAATGATGAACACCCTAAAGAAAATGATCTACTAGACCTTGGATAGTTAATACCAACCACAATAGCTGTTCTACAGACCATTTCAAGAAGGTAAAAAATTCTTCACTGTGGTTTTTATAAGTCATTGCATAAGAAGAAAACAAGAAATATAAGCTGTAAGTGAATTGTTTAAAAAAAAGCCCAGTCAGGAAAAAATGAAAGAGTAAATAAGGTAGGTTACATCAATATCACATAGGGTTCTAGGCGTTTACCCCCCCCCCCTCGCGGATAGAGAAGTGTATTTTAAAGCCAAATATACGGGCATGAACATAGTAAAATGATATAGACGAAAGGCACAAATAACATAAACTTTGATCAGCAATCATCATAGAACACTTAAATGAAACACTGCATTAACCTAATAATAGTACTTAATACTTAAAAAAAACACTTAACACTTGGAAAAAAACACTTAAATTAAACATTACATTTACTTTATACTGGGATTTTTTTTTTTTTTTTTTTTTTTTTTTTTTTTTTTTTTTTTAGTTAACAAAATTTCCAGATACCTCGCTATTCTTCTGTAATTTTTTAGTGGCCATTCCTAGAAGGAATTATTTTCTTACTACAAACTGTCCAAATACTTTACCCCCCCCCCCCCTATGTGCAAATATACAGCCCAAATTATATATTTCCCATCTATTCTGTCACTTGTCTTGTCTTGTCTCATGCTAAGATGAAAGAAACTAACAAAGAAACCGGTTTTTTGTCGAGTTTTACACAGCGTAAACTTGAGTGAGAGGCGCATAATACATAAGTACCAAAATTCCTTCCCCCAACGGAAATAAAAAAAACTCAAATAAAATTCTCAAACTTGCAAAGCCTTATTTTCCGCGGGGGAGTATTTTCGGGGGGGGGAGGTAAACGCCGGCCACTATCACATACAACTTCACATAAGTTATAAAGATAAAAATATATGCCAAATTGAAAAGGACAACATAAATAAGAAAATTATGCCAATAAAAAAAGGTCAAATAGGAAATAAAAGTTAAAAGAATCTGGTTTAAACAATGATACCAATACATATAAATAAGTATAAAATAAGTATAATAAAAATAAGACCTATACGAGCTCTGTAACACTTAAGTTCAAATACAAGAAATATTGCTTTTTTTTTCTAAGAAGCTCTATGACCAATGCATGGTTTTCTTCTTCTTTTTTCAGGATGATTGTGTCAAAAGAGGGGGATTGAGGAACTTCTGGAGCAATATCACTTGAGTGAACTTCGAGGCAGCCATTTTAATCAGAAACGTTACAATATAAAAAAAGTCTTTAAAGACTCTTTAAGGACTTTTTACAATATATAAAAAAAGTCTTTAAGGTTACAATATATATATCTTTCAATATTATTGGAGGTGAAAATGTCTTGACCTTACTTGTTGGAATCATAGGCAGCGCGCTGGCGCTACCTAAGTAAAGAAGGATGTGGGTACAATGTATTTTTTTCTCCATCCGGGCACTTCGAATCGAAGGAGTTGTCGTAGAAACTTCGAAAAGGGCTCATTCGATTGGTAATTGGAGTTACTAGTGCCCTTTTTAATAGTCGAAAGTGACTGGAGGGCAACTAGCCCCCCCACGCCCATCTTTCCCTCAAACACATCCAATCAAAATTTTGAGATAGGCAATTTGTTCAGCATAGTTGATTTCAAGATAGAAAATATGTTTTTGAGGAAGACACTTCCCCACAACCCTCGGGGGAAGGCTTTTAAATTATGCCCTGAGGGCATATAAGAACGATGTTGGCACAATGTACTATTTATTATTTTTTTCCTTTACAGCAGGGCACTTCATATGGAAGGGATCGTCGTAGAAACTTAAAAAGGGGCTAATTCGATTGGAAATTGAGAGTTCTAGAGCCCTTTTTAATAGTTGACAGTGATTGGAGGGCAAGTAGCCCCTCCCGCCCATCATTCCCCCAAACACATCCAATCAAAATTTTGAGATAGCCATTTTGTTCAGCGTATTTGATTTCCAGACAGAAAATATGTTTTTGAGCAGGACACTCCTCCACAACCCTCAGGGCAAGGGTTTTAAGTTATGCCCTGGGGGCATATAAGGTTTTTATACAAGGCGTTTCCGTAAAAACTTCAAAAAAGGCTCATTCGATTGGAAATTCAAAGGGCTAGTGCCCTTTTTAATAGTCGAAAGTGATTGGAGGGAAACTAGCCCCCCCCCCCCACGCCCATCATTTCCCCAAACACATCCAATCAAAATTTTGATATAGCCATTTTATTCAGCGTAGTTGATTTCCACATAGAAAATATGTTTTTGAGGAGGAAACTCCCTCACAACCCTCGGGGCAAGGGTTTTAAGTTATGCCCTGTGGGCATACAAGAACGATGTTGACACAATGTACTATTTCTTTTTTTTCCTTTAGAGCAGGGCACTTCATATGGAAGGGGTCGTCGTAGAAACTTCAAAAGGGGCTCATTCGATTGGAAATTGAGAGTTCTAGTGCCCTTTTTAACAGTCAAAAGTGATTGGAGGGCAACTACCCCCCCCCCACGCCCATCATTTCCCCAAACACATCCAATCAAAATTTTGAGATAGCCATTTTGTTCAGCGTAGTTGATTTTCAGAAAGAAAATATGTTTTTGAGGAGGACACTCCCAACAGCCCTCAGGGCAAGGGTTTTAAGTTATACCCCGGGGGCATATAAGGTTTTTAAAGAAGGCGTTGTCGTAGAGACTTCGAAAAAAGCTGATTCGATTGGAAATTCAAAAGGATAGTGCCCTTTTTAATAGTCGAAAATGATTCGAGGGCAACTAGCCCCCCTCCCCACGCCCATCATTCCCCCAAACACATCCAATAAAAATCTTGAGATAGCCGTTTTGTTTAGCGTAGTTGATCTCCAGATAGAAAATATATTTTTGAGGAGGACACTCCCCCAAAATCCTCAGGGCAAGGATTATAAGTTATGCCCTGGGGGCATATAAAGTTTTTATTGAAAGCGTTGTCGCAGAAACTTCAAAAGGGCTCATTCAATTGGAAATTGAAAGGGCTTGTGCCTTTTTTAATAGTTGAAAGTGATTGGGATAGCGACTAACACCCCTCTCACACCCACCATATCATAGGCAGCGCGCTAGCGCTGCCTAAGTAAAGAACTTTGTAAGCACAAGGTATTTTTTTCTACATCCAGGCACTTCGTATCGAAGGAGTTCAAAGAAATTCAAAGGGCTAGTGCCCTTTTTAATAGTCGAAAGTGATTGGAGGGAAACTAGCCCCCCCCCCACGCCCATCATTTCCCCAAACACATCCAATCAAAATTTTGATATAGCCATTTTATTCAGCGTAGTTGATTTCCACATAGAAAATATGTTTTTGAGGAGGAAACTCCCTCACAACCCTCGGGGCAAGGGTTTTAAGTTATGCCCTGTGGGCATACAAGAACGATGTTGACACAATGTACTATTTATTTTTTTTTTTCCTTTAGAGCAGGGCACTTCATATGGAAGGGGTCGTCGTAGAAACTTCAAAAGGGGCTAATTCGATTGAAAATTGGGAGTTCTAATGCCCGTTTGAATAGTTGAAAGTGATTGGAGGCCAGCTAGCCCCCCCATGCCCATGATTCCCCAAACACATCCATTCAAAATTTTGAGATAGCTATTTTGTTCAGCGTAGTTGATTTCCAGATAGAAAATATGTTTTTGAGGAGGACACTCCCCCACAACCCTAAGGGCAAGGGTTTTAAGTTATGCCCTGGGGTCATATAAGATTTTTATAGAAGACATTGTCCTAGAAACTTCAAAAAAGGCTCATTCGATTGGAAATTCAAAGGGCTAGTGCCCCTTTTAATAGTCGAAAGTGATTGGAGGGCAACTACCCCACCCCCACGCCCATCATTTCCCCAAACACATCCAATCAAAATTTTGAGATAGCCATTTTGTTCAGCGTAGTTGATTTCCACACAGAAAATATGTTTTTGAGGAGGAAACTCCCCCATAGCCCTCAGGGCAAGGGTTTTAAGTTATGCCCTTGGGGCGTTTAAGGTTTTTAAAGGAGGCGTTGTCGTAGAAACTTCAAAAAAAGCTGATTTGAATGGAAATTCAAAGAGCGAGTGCCCTTTTTAATAGTCGAAAGTGACTGGAGGGCAACTAGCCCCCCCCCACGCCGATCATTCCCACAAACACATCCAATAAAAATTTTGAGATAGTCATTTTGTTCAGCGTAGTTGATTTCCAGATAGAAAATATGTTTTTGATGAGGACACTCCCCCACAACCCTCGGGGCAAGGGTATTAAGTTATGCCCTGAGGGTATACAAGAACGATGTTGGCACAATGTACAATTTATTTTATTTTTTTTTTCCTTTAGAGCTGGGCACTTCATATGGAAGGGGTCGTCGTAGAAACTTCAAAAGGGGCTCATTCGATTGAAAATTGAGATTTCTAATGCCCTTTTTAATAGTCGAAAGTGATTGGAGGGCAACTAGCCCCCCCCCCCCCCACGCCCATCATTCCCCCAAACACATCCAATCAAAATTTCGAGATTGCCATTTTGCTCAGCGTAGTTGATTTCCGGATAGAAAATATTTTTTTTGAGGAGGACACTCCCCCAGAGTCCTCGGGGCAAGGGTTTTAAGTTATACCCTGGGGGCATATAAGGTTTTTAAAGAAGGCGTTGTCGTAGAAACTTCGAAAAAAGCTCATTCGATTGAAAATTCAAAGGGCTAGTGCCCTTTTCAATAGTCGAAAGTGATTGGAGGGCAACTAGCCCTCCCCCCCATGCCCATCATTCCCCCAAACACACCCAATAAAAATATTGAGATAGCCATTTTGTTCAGCGTAGTTGATTTCCAGATAGAAAATATATTTTTTCGAGGAGGACACTCCCCCAAAATCCTCAGGGCAAGGATTGTAAATTATGCCCTGGGGGCATATAAGGTTTTTTATTGAAATCTTTGCCGTAGAAACTTGAAAAAGGGCTCATTCGATTTGAAATTCAAAGCGATAGTACCCTTTTTAATAGTCGAAAGTGATTTGAGGGCAACTAACCCCCCCCCCCTATCACGCCCACCTTTTCCCCAAATACATCCAATCAAAGTTGTGGAACGATGTGGGCACAAGGTGTTTTTTTTTTGTTTTCTCCATCCGGGCACTTCGTATCGAAGGATTTGTCATAGAAACTTCGAAAAGGGCTCATTCGATTGGAAATTGGAGTGGCTAGTTCCCTTTTTAATAATCGAAAGTGATTGGAGGGCAACTAGCCCCCCCCCCCCCCACGCCCATCATTCCCCCAAACACATCCAATCAAAATTTTGAGATAGCCATCTCGTTCAGTGTAGTTGATTTCCAGATAGAAAATATGTTTTTGAAGAGGACACTCCCCCACAACCCTCGGGGCAAGGGTTTTAAAGTTATGCCCTGAGGGCATACAAGAACGATGTTGGCACAATGTACTTATTTTTTTTTCTTTAGAGCAGGGCACTTCATATGTAAGGGGTCGTCGTAGAAACTTCAAAAGGGTCTCATTCGATTGGCAATTGAGAGTTCTCGTGCCCTTTTTAATAGTCAAAAGTGATTGGAGGGCAACTAGCCCCCCCCCCCCCACGCCCATCATTCCCCTAAATACATCCACATCCCCCAAATTCGACTATTAAATCACTTTCGACTATCAAAAAGGGCACTAGGCCTTTCGATTTTCAATTGAATGAGCCCTTTTGGAAACGACAACGCTTTCTATAAACACCTTTATGCCCCCAGGGCATAAATTACAGCCCTTACCCTAAGGTCTGTTAGGGTGGTTGTCATCCTCTAAGACCAAATTTCCAGAACTTTCAACTACGTTAAAGAAAATGGCTATCTCAAAATTTTGATTGGATGTGTTTGGGGAAATGATGGGCGTGAGAGGGGCGGTAGTCGCTCTCCAATTACTTTCAACTATTAAAAAGGGCCCTAGCCCTTTCAATTTCCAATAAATGAGCCCTTTTGAAGTTTCTAACACAAAACTTTCAATAAAAATCTTATATGCCCCCAAGGGCATAACTTACAACCCTTGCCCTGAGTGCTGGGGTGGGGTATCATTGTCAAAGACCTAATTTCCAGAACTTTCTACTACGTTGAACAAAATGGCTATCTGAAAATTTTGATAGGATGTGTTTGGAGGAATGGTTGGCGTGCGTGAGAGGGGGGTTAGTTACCCTCCAATCACTTTCGAATATTACAAAGGGCACTAGCCCTCTCAATTTCGAATTGAATGAGCCCCTTTTGAAGCTTTAAGACAACTCTATCTATAAAAACCTTATATGCCCCCAGGGCAGAACTTACAACCTTTACCCATGGGGCTCTAGGGGGTCTGTCATCCTTAAATACATAATTTCAAGAAAGGCACTAGCCCTTTCAATTTCCAATTGAATGAGCCCTTTCGAAGTTTCTACGACAAAGCTTTCAATAAAAACTTTATATGCCCCAGGGCATAACTTACAACCCTTGCACTGAGGGCTCTGAGGGGGTTATCATCCTAAAAGACAAAATTTCCAGAACTTTAAACTACGTTGAACAAAATGGACATCTCAAAATTTTACTTCGACGTGTTTGGGGAAATGGTGGGCATGAGAGGGGCGTTAGTCACTATCCGATCACTTTCAACTATTAAAAAAGGCACTAGCCCTTTCAATTTCGAATTGAATGAGCCCTTTTGAAGTTTCTATGACAACGCTTTCAATACAAGCTTTATATGGCCCCAGGGCATAACTTACAGCCCTTGCCCTGAGGGATGTGGGGGGAGGCGCTGTCATCCTTAAAGACCTAATTTCCATAACTTTCAACTACGGTGAATAAAATGGCTATCTAAAAATTTTGATTGGATGTGTTTGGGGGAAAGATGGGCGTGGTGGGGGGGGGGGGGGGTTAGTTGCCCTCCAATCACTTTCGACTATTAAAAAGGGCACTAGCCCTTTGAATTTCCAAGCGAATGAGCCCCTTTTGAAGTTTCCATGACATTGCCTTCTATAAAAACCTTTTATGCCCCCAGGGCATAACTTAAAACCCTTGCCCTGAGGGTTGCGGGGGAGTGTCCTCAAAAATATATTTTCTATCTGGAAATCAACTACGCTGAACAAAATGGCTATCTCAAAATTTTTATTGGATGTGTTTGGGGGAATTATGGGCGTGGACGGGGGGGGAGGGCTAGTTGCCCTCCAATCACTTTCGACTATTAAAAAGGGCACTAGCCCTTCGAATTTCCAATCGAATGAGCCTGTTTTGAAGTTTCTACGACAACGCCTTCTATAAAAACCTTATATGCCCCAGGGCATAACTTAAAACCCTTGCCATGAGGGGTGTGGGGGAGTGTCCTCTTCAAAAATATATTTTCATCTGGAAATCAACTATGCTGAACAAAATGGCTATCTCAAAATTTTTACTGGATGTGTTTGGGGAAATGATGGACGTGGGGGGGGGCTAGTTGCCCTCCAATCACTTTCGATTATTAAAAGGGGTACTAGCCATTCAAATTTCCAATCGAATGAGCCTGTTTTGAAGTTTCTACAACAACGCCTTCTATAAAAACCTTATATGCCTCAGGGCATAACTTAAAACCCTTGCCCTGAGGGTTGTGGGGGAGTGTCCTCCTCAAAAATATATTTTCCATCTGGAAATCAACTATGCTAAACAAAATGGTTATCTCAAAATTTTGATTGGATGTGTTTGGGGGAATAATGGGCGTGGGGGGGGGGGCTAGTTGCCCTCCAATCACTTTCGACTATTAAAAAGTGCACTAGCTACATCCCCCAAAACAAACAGAAACTACAATAAATAACCGAGTCAAACTCAAAACGAACAGAAATTAACATAAGTTGGGCACAAAACCCCTGTGCCTTCCCAAGGCCAGAACAAAATTTGCACTTTACTGAAAAAATACAAATGAATGTGCATTGTCAGTTTAATATACATATCCTGATATTTAGTAATCAAAATGTTAATATTATTTGATTTATTAAAGTTATAAAAGTAAAAACATTTATATTTTTTTCAGTAAAGTACAAATTTTGTTCTGGCCTTGGGAAGGCATAGGGTTTTTGTGCCCAACTTATGTTAATTTCTGCTCGTTTTGAGTTTGACTCGGTTATTTATTGTAATATCTGTTCGCTTTGGGTTTCATTTATTTATCAATGCTGAATTGTGGTAGTTTCACGCTTGGTAGATTATTTGATTTGATTTTTGCTCATTTTTTGTTTAATGGAGTTCTTTACTTTTCTTTGAAAAACTTATTTTGTGGAAAAAGTTTTTTTTAATTAATCTGAATAATACACAAGTTTTATCTGGAATGATTGCAGGATCCCATGGACCTTTCTTTTTTTTGCAAATAAACAAATTGTACAAGTGGCATATTCTAGGCTAATTGACAAATTTTAGGAGAAAGGTGGACATTGACAGCTGATGTAGTCCAGGGATGAATGAATGAGTATATTTGTACTGAAGTCCTATTTGTCCTTACACCCCCTAAGGCCAAAGTCACAAGGGCTGATGGAATAGACGTGATGGTTGTAAGGCTTTAAAGAGGCCCATGTCTCATCATGGCAAAACATGGTATAAGAGTAAGAGTATGACTATGACCCCCCCCCCCCCTTTCACAAAAACTCTAAAGGCTAGAGCATCACTTATGATTTACTGAAAACCTTAAATATCTTAGACAGTGTGTCAGCTTGTTAACAACAAAAAGAAGCTTATGGTCATAACCATGGTTACAAGGAAGAAAAAAATGTTTCTTGTTAGATTAATGCATTTATGACTGCCCGCTATTTTAAAAAGGCATTTTTATCAAGACTTTACTATTTGATTCTATTTCTTCCAAAAATAATGGACATTGATTTCCAAATAAAACTCTTTAACGATTTTAGTGTTTAAATTGGTTAAAAAAAAACAACTTCAAACAAATATTAATATTTTCAAAGCAATTTGTTTAATCTATTGAAACATTATTTTGAATTGGTGAATCAAAAGATGATTAAGCAATTGATATTCTACACATTTGCAAGAAGTGCATTTAAAAGAAGAAAGTATGAATAAAGCTTTACTGCATGTTTGACTAATGAAACCAAATTGATTGTTAAAACATAGTGATTTAATTCCTAGAAGTTACAATAATTTTTATTTTCCAATGTTATAACAATAGGAGACTGTTTAAAATACACTTTTGTTTTCAGCAAAACACAAATGACACTTTGGCCTTTAGAGGTTTTAGGGCAGTGGCAGCCCTACTTTTATTTGTTGTAGTTTTTTTTTTTTTTTTTGTCAAGCCAACTGAAAAAAGATTCAAGTGCCAGTTTTTTTTTTGGGGGGGGGGGTGTGTGATCTCAAATTGTTTTTGTACCAGATGACTCACTTACCCTAGGAACCTATTGGCATTAGTTTCAAGTTGATCAGAGAAAAAGTTTTTGGCCCTGTTCGGGGGGGGGGAACCAATTTTGTTCTCTATTTTTGTTGTGCTGGGCTACTCTTCCATCTTTTTTTTAAATTAAGTCCCCCTTGGCCCAAGGACTTATGGTAGTAAATTTCAAACATGTCACTTTGACCCATTTCTAGGCACCCCCTCCCTTCAAACAATATATTTGGTTCCTTAGCTCAGACATTGATTCTGGAAAGTCTGAAGCTAATAGGAAGAAACAAGTCTTCTGGACCATTTTGGTTCCTAATTTTAAGGGGGCAGGGCCCCTAAGTAAATAAAAAGTTTTGGCCCTTCATGTGGTGAACAAAATTTGTCTTCATTTTTTTTTTTTTTTTTTTTTTTTTTTTTTTTTTTTTTTTTTTTTTTTTTTTTTTTTTTTTTTTTTTTTTTTTTAGTGCTGGGATTACTACAACACAAGAAAATTTCTTTCAAGCCAATCAGAAAAAACAAAATAGCCATTACTTAATGTTTATCAGAAAAAAAAATTTAGCCATTAGGCATTTTGAGTGGCCTTGGCCTCCAAATAAACTTTTCTTTACAATTATAATTTCCTTAGCCAAGGAACTTGTTGTTTTAAGCTTCAAGCTGTTCAGAATAAACTTTTTGGTCCTTTATTGGGCCCAATATTTTTCTTTGGTGTTTAGATCCCCTTAGCCTGAGGACTCAAGGACATAAGTTTCAATCCAGTAAGAAAGAAATCTTTTTGCCCTTTTTAAGGACCCATTTTTCCTTCCAGGGTCCATGTTGCCAACCAATTTGTTTGTATTACATTCCTCTTGGCCCAAAGCCTCCCAGCTGAAAGTTTCAAACTGGTGAGATGCAAAAGATTTTCACCCCATTCTGGGCCCAAACACCCTCCTTCTCCCCAACAAATATTGTGATCCTCTTAGCTCAGAGGCTGATATTGATTGGGCCTGAACTCTAGACCTTATTTTTACTCTGAAATTCAAATTAAGGTAAAATTCTGAATGCGAGGATATTGTCTATCTTGAAAAATAGTTGAGGTAGGAGTATGAAAGCTTTCAGAAGTAAATTCGGAGCCTAAATTATGCCCTTTATTAAATGAGGATGTCTCATTGTTTAACATCCTTTTTGAAACCCTTTGCCATTATGGAGTTTAGCTCAGAAAAGTAATCCTGTACCAAGGTTACACTAGATGAGGGGCTTTTCAATACCTTGGAAAGCAATTGAGTTAGATGCTGAAACTTCTAGGAATAAATCCAAAGCATAAATTATATTCTAACAAAGTATTTTTCAAGCTCCTACCTCTGCTCATTCATTACTTCTAATGCTCAGAAGGGTGTATAAAAGACAGATCTATGCTGTTTTTTTTTTGTTTTTTTTTTTCCTAAATAAGTTCATTTAATTTTGTGTTTAGTATACTTTTCTGTGATTTTAGGTTTTGAAAACACAGTCCCAATGATTTAAGCAAGATTTAGAGTCATATAGGAATTTGTTTCAACTTTTTAAAAAAAACATGTTTGCTTCCAAATTCACTAAAACCTTACCTTAAATTGCAGCTTGAAGCAGATATAAGGATTTTCCATCCTTGTAATGCTCTGTTATGACTTTTGTAGGTCTTTTGGTGTGGTTACTTGCTACACTTGGGTTGAGGACTCAACAGCTTCCCAGTTGTAAAGGAAATCTTGCTGTAGCCATTCTTTGTCAAGATTTTGCTTCAATGCACCTGTTGAATCAACAACCTCTATATATTCAGAGAGTTGATTCTACAACTTTGTTACTTGCTGGTTGAAAAAATAGCTTCTTTCTTGGATTGAGGAGCATTTCTTTAAGATTTTCTTTGAATGCCCTCTTGTCACAGAATGTTCTGGGGGAGGGGGGGGGGGGCAATGAGACCAAGGAGAATATTTTTGGAAATAATTTTATGGGCACTAATCATGTCACACATTTCCTCTAGTATTTGAGAGCAGAAAGCTTTAAGTGAGGTAAATGCTCTTTGTGTGGCATTTGTTTGAGGTCTTGGACCATTTTTGTTGCTCTTTGTTGTACTCTTTCTAGTATTTCTTTGTCCTTCTTGAAATAGGATGATGCAAGGGACATTCCAATCTCTAGGCAGGGGTGAACTAGTGCCTTGTAGAACTCCATAAACATACTATGGCATCTGTTGGAGATAGTCTTTTTGATCATTTCAAGAGATTAGAGGGCAGACAACAATACAGATTTTACATGGGTGCTGAACTTAAGTTGACAATCAACAATGACTCCAAGATCTCTTTACAAATCAGAATTAAAAAAAAAGCTGATGCTTAAAACACATTCAGTGCACTTCATTTATACTATGGGTCAATTTCTGAAAGTTAGACTTATATAACACAAGAATGGTCCCACATCATCAAGGGTAAGTGTCCATCTCAGGGGGAAGGTGGGAGGTAGATACTTTAAAACATCTTCCTGTGGCATAATTTCAATCCTGGGTCCATTCCTAAAAGTTTCATTCACCTTTTCCAACATAACAAAAAGTTCCCCATTTAGAGTTTTACCCAACCTTGCATCAAGAGTAGACACTAATTTTGGCTATATGTCTATTCCTGAAAGTTTCATTCATGCAAACTTAGCTTATTAATTAGCCAGTTAAGGTTAATGATAGCATAAAATCAAATAGAAAAAAAAGGAAAATTCCATTAGGTTCTCTATTCAATGCTCTTTCTGAATAGAATAACTACTGTACCACAGCCCCCCCCCTTCAATGGAGGCAGATATAGCCCAAGGCAATTTATAACTGTTTACTTTTTGTATTGTTTTCACCACTATATTTTTGGTGTATTTCTCATCACTAATATGTTTATAATGCCAAATAAAGCCAATTTGAGAAAAAGACAAGCAAATAAGCAAGTGTTTGTATATCAATGGCTATATCTGGCCCCATTAGGGACTTGGACAACACTGTG
Organism: Artemia sinica; assembly: GCA_027921565.1. Taxonomy (NCBI): domain Eukaryota; kingdom Metazoa; phylum Arthropoda; class Branchiopoda; order Anostraca; family Artemiidae; genus Artemia; species Artemia sinica. The sequence goes on along the minus strand of CM051264.1, from coordinate 19,024,756 downwards.
ATAGCAGCAATTATCATATTCAGAATGGTGACTAAATGGAGGATTTGAGTTAAGTTATTGATTTTCAGACAGTTTTATTAGCTAATAGATGATTATACCCCCTGATTAATGCTGATTTTAAATATACTGCTCACTGCCCTTCTAAATACAATTAGTAATTTTATTCTCAGATCAGCTTTATTTAGACCAACTATTGATGAGAAAAAAAGGAGAAAAAATAATGCACTAATTTTCAATAGTGTACCTCTCTTCTTCTTGCTGCTTGTTTATTGTTTGCACAGTACATTAGTAATGGAATCTGGTTTGCATTTACCCAGACTGTTGCCTAGTAGCCTACACCTTAACCAACTAGCCAAGAATAATTCATAGACCTAATCAAGAAAAAGAATGAATCTAAAATCTTACCTTCTTATAATATACAAAAACAATCCAATACTTTAAAATTCTAGTTTGGGGTCTATTTTCTATCTTGGAAAATAGTTGAGGGTAACAGCTAAGAATAGCAGCTCTGCAGAAGGAAACTCATTCTTTATGACATCCACCATGCTTACATTAATCAGATTATTGTGTCCCCTTCTATTTTTATTTGTATTTTTAACTTATCAAAATTAATATTATATAATTATATATATATATATATATATATATATATATATATATATATATATATATATATATATATATATATATATATATATATATATATTTATATATATATATATATATATATATATATATATAATATATATATATATATATATATATATATAATATATATATATATATATATATATATATATATATATATATATATATATATTATATATATATATATATATATATATATATATATATATATATATATATAATATATATATATCATATATATATATATATATATATATATATATATATATTCAGCATAATCACTGAGACTAAACTGGATATCTCCAACTCTACAAAAAGTAACCAGTTTTATAACAGATCAATCAATGGAAAGAATGAGAAACAAATACATTACTAAGGCTACATATGTCTTCATCAGGGGGTGTGTATTGCCTGAGTAATAACTATTATGTTGAAATAGAGCATAAAATAAGGAGTCTAATGGTACAACATTTATCTTATGTTTGCTTATAACCTAGGGATACTAAGAGGGGGGAGTGGGCTGGTGATGAATTGACAGGCTGGTAAACAAAACCCTGAAAGAGCAGAAAATTAGCAATCTAATAGCAATGTCTCTCTTGTTGTTCTAGCTTATCCCTTTCTGGAGAGCTACTATTCTGGGTTAATGTTGTGCAGTCTACATTTCTGACCTACATATAAAGTGAACATACCACTGAATGCCTTTTTTTATGCTCTTTCCAAATATAAAATCACTTTTGGAACAAATTCAATTTTAAGCCCTTTACAGACCCTCAAAGATAATAACTGTTTCTCTTATTTTAGATATGGCCTATTTACCTCTGTTAGTCACTGTTTTAAAACTGGTTTACCTTTAAATCAAGTCAACAGCAACAAAATTGAGAATAAAAAAAGCTCATGGGAAATATAGGGTTTTTCTGCTATCTAACTGTTTGCTAACAATTTTAGGTAAAAGGTATTTGTTTAGACAGCAGAAACACAATTGCTTGCTTCTAACAATGTTAACTAACAGTTTTTAGTTGGATTAGAGGAAACACTAGTGTTGCAAAAACAGTCAATTTTTTGCAGTTCATATTATTGACTTATGAATAAACCACTTGATGCCTTTTTGTATGCTCTTTATGAATATAATAATTGCTTCTATTGCAAATTCAAATTTACTCACCCCTGGCCCCCTAATGTGCAAATATTGTTGACAGCAAAGTTTTGAATAGCAAAATTCAGCACTATTTTTGTTGACAGCATTTGAAAAATTTGAAACAGTAAGAAAACATTCTATATTTGAGTTGCCTAATAAATGAGGTTTTATTTGATATTATAAATAAGTATTTTTGGAATATATTACTCTTGAAATACTTATTTATAAACTAGTGATATGTTTTTAACCACTTTTCAATAGCTTAACTAGTGTTGGTAACTTATTTGTGTGGTTACCATTCAGGGTATATATTTGCACATTAGGGGGGTGGGAGTGGGTAAATTTGAATTATCAATAGAAGCAATTATCATATTCATAAAGAGCATAAAAAAGGCATTGGGCAGTATGTTCACTTTATATGTAAGTCAAAATATGAACAGTGAAAAATTTACCACAAAAATTGTTAGCCAACAGTTTTTTGCTTGGATGGCAAAAAACACCTTGCATAATAGAGGCAAGGAGTGTCCCAAGTCTCAGTTCATCAGGGGGATGATCTTTGCAATTTTTACCAAATCACTACCTGATTTATGTCAGATTTTTTGCAGAAATCAGGAATTTTGCTACATTTCTGCCAATTTTGGAAAATTTCTGCCATAAAGTTTTTGCCTTTGGCAAAAATTTTACCAAATGCAAAAAGTTGGGGGGGAGGGGGGTTGTGATGGGCAACTCCCCACCCCACCTCCTGAATACACCTTGGTAAATTTTTACCAAATCATATTATTTATTGACTTATAAATAAAGTGAATATACCACTTGCTGCCTTTTTTTATGCTCTTTACAAATATAATAATCATTTTGGTCAGAAATGAATTTTAGCCCCCACCCCTATATATACCAATTTAGGATATATATTTGCACATTAGGGAGGGGGGAAATTAAATTTTAACTCTCATTTACATCAGAAATAAAATTTATCCCCACCCCCCATGTTTAAACTTAATGTAGAAATATATACCCTGAATTGGCATATATAGGGGGGGGGGCTGAAATTCATTTCCAATAGAAATGATATATTTGTAATCAGCATAAAAAAAGGCATCAAATGGTGTATTCACTTTATTCCTAACTCAATAATATGATTTGGTAGAAATTTACCCATACTTTAGCCTGTAGACCCATCCCTGAAAGTTTCATTTTTCTAACCTAGCCCCTTTCCAAGATAGCCAAAAGTAGCTAAAGTAGAATTTTACTGTAAATTTTTACCAAACCATATTATTGACTTACAAATAAAGTGAATATACCACTTGATGCCTTTTTTATGCTCTTTACAAATATAATAATCATTTTTGTCAGAAATAAATTTTAGCCCCCAGGGCTAGGTTAGAAAAATAAAACTTTCAGGGATGGTAAAGTTTAAACTTACCTCCCATTTACATGAGAAACAAAATTTGCCCCCCCCCCTAATGTAGAAATATATACCCTGAATTGGCATATATAGGGGGGGGGCTGAAATTCATTTCTGATAAAAATGATTATTATATTTGTAATCAGCATAAAAAAGGCATCAAGTGGTATATTCACTTTATGTGTAAGTCAATAATATGATTTGGTAGAAATTTACCAAAGTATGTCCCAGGAAGGTATTTTGAAGTACCTATCTCCACTCCTTCTCTCTCTAGAGGGTCCTGAAATTTGCCTACATGACAGGTCTATACCTATTGAAATTTTGACAAATGAACATTTTACCTTAATTTTAAGTTATCAGTTTCTTCTTCTCTGGCCTTAGTTCTGAAAATATAATTCCTGTTATTTGAGTAGAATTTTAAGCCATATTAATGTTTCTTTTCAAAATTTAGGAAATGTATTTGCATATCTTTAAAACCTTATAAATTGGGATTCAGCAAAGTTTTGAAGCTAAAAATAATTTCATTGTACTTCATTTAAGCAAAAGATCTATTTTGCAAGGTTTCACTTTTAAAGATCATCAAAAGGAGAAGGAGTGGAGGAAGGTATTTCAAAATACCTTCCCAGACATATTTTAGCCTCTAGAACCAATCCTGAAAGTTTCATTTTTCTAACCTATCCCCTTTCCAAGATAGCCAAAAGTAGCTAAAGTAGAATTAAATTTACCTGGGCTAGTGATCTACTGGGTAGATATTTTGAAGCATTTACCTCTACTCCTTGAGCTGTGATGGTCATTTGCAATCTTTGCATTACAAAGTGAAACCTTACAAAATAGATCAGTAAAGTTCTACCAAATCATATTATTGACTTAGGCTACGCATAAAGTGAATATACCACTCAATGCCTTTTTTTATGCTGATTACAAATATAATAATCATTTCTATTGGAAATGAATTTCAGCCCCCCCCCCCTATATATGCCAATTCAGGGTATATATTTCTACATTAGGGGGGGGGGTAAAGTTTAAACTTACCTCCAATTTACATCAGAAACAAAATTTCCCCCCCCCCTAATGTAGAAATATATACCCTGAATTGGCATTTCAACAAAGTTAAGAAAAGTTCAACTTCTCTTCTGAATTTTCTCTATGGAAAAGAAATAAATTATGGATTAACTCTATTTTTCTAGGGAAAATAAAAATTTTCCACTTCAGTTCTTTATTTCACAAAGACATAAAGAAATTTAAAGTTCTATTCTAAATTTTTAGATGGAAGATAGAAAAATTAATAGCCTATAGGGGGGGGGGGATGAAATTCATTTCTGATAGAAATGATTATTATATTTGTAATCAGCATAAAAAAAAAGCATCAAATGGTGTATTTGCTTTATTCCTAACTCAATAATATGATTTGGTAGAACTTTACCAATAGATCTTCTACTCAAATGAGGTACAAGAAAAGCACTTTGGGGCTTGTACTTTTGCTCAATTCCAATTTATAAGGTTTGATAGGCTATCAGCTAAACTGGGTCAATATATACAAAATCATATTATTGAGTTAGGACTAAAGTGAATACACCATTTGATGCCTTTTTTTATGCTGATTACGAATATAATAATCATTCCTGTCGGAAATTCAAATTTAAGCCATTTTTGAGCTATTAAAAATGACAAAAAATAGGGTGTAAAAAGGCTAATATAGCATGGAAAAAGGCTTAAAACCTTTGTTTTAAACTTACTGTTTCATAATAAATCCTTATTTTAATCCACAAGCACTGACTTTCCATGAGTAACAAGTATATAAGTTCCAAAAATTCATTTTCCAAATATTATGTATTTTTTCTTCCTTAACGCCGAATGTTCAAGAATGCGTTTTCGACGAAACATCGAAAATATTAAACCAAACCTAACCTAACCAAACCTAACCAAACCTAACCTAACCTAACCAATATTTTCGACGGTTTGTCAAAAATGCATTCTTGAACATTCAGTGTTAAGGAAGAAAAAAATACATAATATTTGCAAAATGAATTCTTGGAACATATATACTTGTGATTATCCAACTTACTCATGGAAAGTCAGTGCTTATGGATTAAAATAAGTATTTATTATGAAACAGTAAGTTTAAAACAAAGGTTTTAAGCCTTTTTCTACGCTATATTAGCCTTTTTACACCCTATTTTTTGTCATTTTCAAGAGCTCAAAAATGGCTTAAATTTGAATTCCGATAGGAATGATTATTATATTCGTAATCAGCATAAAAAAAAGGCATCGAATGGTGTATTCACTTTAGTCCTAACTCAATAATATGATTTCGTATATATTGACCCTAAACTGTTTTTGTCAGAAACCAGGAAGGTAGCCTAGAGACCAATCATGTAAAAAAAATTTAATCCTTAGAAATCACAAAAGGGGAGACATAGTAGCTCAGCAGTTCCTACCCAGGTAGACTATTTTTGGCCCAGTAGACTATATTTCCTACCAGGTAGACTAGGCTATCCTATTTTTGACCCAGGGCTCATTACTGTTAGTTTCATTTGCCTAAATCAACTATTTTTCAAGATAGCACAAAGCTCCTAACTAGAATTTTATGGAAAATACTTATTTTACTTACTATATAAAACAAATCACATAAAATGATTCAGTCCAATCACTATATAGGTCAACCAGTTCTCCATCTGAAAAATGGAGCAACAATATGCTGTTTCTTCCGAAAATTAGGATTTTCAAATATTTGAAGGAGACTCAACTACAAGGTCTGAACGTAATACCATGCTACCAAAGCAACGTCCAAAGAGTATGGGAAACTACAGTTTCCCATACTCTTTGGCAACGTCCTTGTGAGACTGTGTTGGTATTTTTATCTTGAGGTAGGTTTTTCTTAAGTTTTTTTTTTTCATGAGGTAAGTCGACGAAACCTAGCTAAAGCAAAGATGGCAGATTACAAACAAAAGTTTTGTTTTTTGCTTGGCAAAAGGTCAGCCAAAACACTAACAAAAATTTTAAGTGTCAACGGCTCAAAATATTTAGCCAAAGATTAATCTTTTCTGTATCAAAAATACAGTGAATTTTTAAGGAATCAACTTATTTTGTGATAGTATTGCATAGAATATATAAACATGAAAGCGTAGTTTCTTACAGGGGTAGGACATCAATGAGTATTTCTGACGATAATCTTCATTACGCAGACTTGTTTTGATTTATTTTACAGCGTGCGATAAGATATCCATATTTAATGTTGTTCCTTATAGTACACGGCTGCTACACAGAGTAACAAATATCTTACCCAAGGGAGACCTATGCCAAAGGTATTTATAGGGAGACTTATGCCAAAGGCCTACTAGGAAAGTCAACTCTGCCTCCCATGAAGAGTAGCTTGCGATGGTTATGGCTCTCACAAAAAATAACCATGAACATGCAATTAAAAATATATGGAAAAGACTACAGCTGCAAATTCTTCAGAGCGTTAAGCCCCTTGATTCCAAAATATCTATTCTGTATCCCAATTGACGTACTGAAGACGGTCAAAATGAGATCTGATGGCTTGAATTAGTTAAGTTGAAACTTACACAACCATTTATTTTTCTTTTTAAATAGGGACAAAATAGATCTCTATATACATTTTGATAATAACGATGCCAAATTAATAAAAAGAAACAAGGGTTAAAAATTATCAAAAGACAACTTAGAACATGTGGCACCAAACAGTTTAAGAGGATGTGGCGTTCTTGTGAAGGTTTTATTGTCTTTCGTAATCAATAGGTTGTTAATTTTGGAATTTCCGAGACAATAAGTATTGCCAAACTTACTAAATGATTTTTCTAATTTGTTTTCATAGATCAACATGGGAACACTAACGAAACTGTGGCGTTACCTTAAAAACTTCATAATTTTGAAGAAGCCGAAAGAATAATCTTGAAATAACTGCTCCTTTAAGGAATGACTATCCTCAAGTTGCTTGCAAGGGGGGGGGGAGGGGTAAAAATGTGTTTTTATTTTGATGTCCTTGGTATTCAAGGGCACGCGAAGGGGAGGGGCAGTTCCCCCCCCCCCCTAGAATTTCAAATTTACACTAGATATGGCTGAAAAAGCAGATGTTTGAAAAAGCAGTTGAATAAAGGTAGAAGTTGATAAAAGGTAGAGGGTTGAAAAAGCTGGAAATAACAGCTGGAATGACAATGTAATAATGAAACATTTTAAGTTTTAAAAAATTGATTTTAATAAAAACATTTAAAGATGCAACAGCGCATATTATATGCGTTGGGTTCTAGATAAAAGTTTTGAAATTGACCACCAAAGTAAGAGCTGACGGGAGGGCGATTGAGATAAGCGAAATTTGTAATACCACTTCCTTTTTTTTAAACAGGACATGCGATGGAGGCATAAAGTAAATAATTGCCAGTCGTAGGCAGCGCGATAGCGCAGCTTAAGCAAAGAACGATGTGGGTACAATGTATTGTTTATTTTTCTTTTTTCTTCTTCTTTTTTTTTCCATACCCGGGCACTTCGTATCGAAGGAGTTGTCGTAGAAACTTCGAAAAGGCTCATTCGATGGGAAATTGGAGTGGCTAGTGCCCTTTTTAATAGGCGAAAATGATTGGAGTACAACTAGCCCCCCCCCCCCACGCCCATCATTCCCCAAACACATCCAATCAAAATTTTGAGATATCCATTTTGCTCAGCGTAGTTGATTTCCAGATAGAAAATATGTTTTTGAGGAGGATACTCCCCCAAAACCCTCAGGGCAGGAGTTTTAAGTTTTGCCCTGGGATCAGTGACTGGAGGGCAACAAGCCCCCCCCCCCCAAGCCAATCATTCCCCCAAACACATCCAATCAAAATTTTGAGATAGCCATTTTGTTCAGCGTAGTTGATTACCAGATAGAAAATCTGTTTTGAGGAGGATACTCCCCACAGCCCTCAGGGCATGGGTTTTAAGTTATGCCCTGGGGGCATATCAGGTTTTTATAGAAGGCGTTGTCGTAAAAACTTCAAAAAAAGCTCATTCGATAGGAAATTCAAAGGCCTAGTGCCATTTTTAATAGTCGAAAGTGAATGGAGGGCAACTAGCCCCCACTCCCCGCCCCACGCCCATCATTCCCCCAAATACATCCAATAAAAATTTGTAGATAGCCATTTTGTTCAGCGTAGTTGATTTCCAGATAGAAAATATGTTTTTGAGGAGGATACTCCCCCATAACCCTCAGGGCAAGGGTTATAAGTTATGCCCTGGGGGCATATAAAGTTTTCATTGAAATCTTTGTCGTAGAAACTTGAAAAAGGGCTCATTCGATTTGAAATTCAAAGGGCTATTACCCTTTTAATAGTCGAAAATGATTAGTGATATAACTTCGAAAGGGTCTCATTTGATTGAAAATAGAGAGGGCTGATGGTCTTTTTAATAGTCGAAACTGATTTGAGGTCAACTATTCCCCCTTCCACTCCCACCCTCCCACACCCACCCTCCAATTTGCCTATTAATGTTTCAAAACTAAATGTTGCCAAAAGATTAAATCAAAATGCACTGTGATAATGCTAACAAAGGCATCTCAGCAGTATCCCAAGAACGACTGAGGGTATTACGTTCAAACTTTCGGGACTACTTCTGCTCTTAAAATTTAACCAAATCAAAATAGCGTAAGTATATCCAAGCTATCAAAGAAAGTAAACAGATTTTTTGCGAATGGTAGCAAGTTTCCCATTTCAGGTCAACTAGAGGAGGTATGAAACTGAATTAAACAGTACTATTTGTGTCAAGGATTTTCAAAAGGGTATATGTAGTTAAAAATTGCTGAAAATTTTTCTCCAGCATACAAATAGCAGGCCAAACTATAAAGTCTTAAAAAACGAAAAGATTTAAAGTGTTATTTTCTTTTTTCCTGAAAAGTCTATGTCAACATAAAACGAACAGAAATTAATTAAAAACAAAAACTATTTCCACAAAATAAATTTTTCAAAGAAATGTAAAGAACTCCATTAAACAAAAAATGAGCAAAAATAAAATCAAATAATCTACCAAGCGTGAAACTACCACAAATCAGCATCGATAAATAAATGAAACCCAAAACGAACAGAAATTACAATAAATAACAGAGTCAAACTCAAAACGAGCATCAATTAAGAGAAGTTGGGCGCAAAACCCCTATGCCTTCCCAAGGTAAGAACAAAATTTGCACTTTACTGAAAAAATACAAATAAATGTGCATTTTAAGCTTAATATACATATACTCATATTTAGTAATCAAAATGTTAAAATAATTTGATTTATTAAAGTTATAAAAGTAAAAATATTTTTATATTTTTTTCAGTAAAGTGCAAATTTTGTTCTGGCCTTGGGAAGGCATAGGGGTTTCGCGCCCAACTTAAAGCTTTTTGGGTCAAAAGATCAAAAGCTTTTTTGAAATCAACTAAGATAAGGTTCAGCTAAACATTTGGTTTATCAAGGTTACTTACGATGGTATGAATTAAGTGCACAAGGTATGTATTAAGTGCACAGAGGGAGCCCCCACTTTCCACCCACTGGTTTACATCTCAGAGCGCCAGTTTGTGCTGCATAGTTCCGCCGCGATTGGCAAATTTTCGCTACGCTAGGCACGCCACCTGGTGTATATGATTTCTAAAAGTTGATAGCCCCTCCATTATGACAATATCACGGTAAATATGAAGGGGGGAAAGTCTGGTTGGTCTTTCTTACGTCGTTTTATTTGTCAGTCACGCTTTCAGTCTTCTCAAAGTGGCAAAACTTAGAAAAAATTTGCGTTCATACTTCACAGTGAATAATACAGTGAAAAGGGGTGTCAATACGCGGACAAATTATATCCCTAAGCCAGTCACAGAGGAAACTTTCATAAAGTTTGGAAAAAACTGAAGTGAGTGTAATGGGGCGAATGTTAGCGAAAGTCAGACTGGTGCATTTTTTTGGGACAGGTGTTATAAAACCTTGTTTCCAGCAACTTGGGAATCAACCAAATTTTGTGATGTGGTTGAAAATATTTGATAAAGGGTCAGCAATTTTGTCTGAAAAGGCTTTAATTAAGTCAACTGTGATGTCCAGGGGACAAATACTTGATTTTCTAAGCTTTAGAATTTTATTTATAACATCAGAGGGAGAAATAAAGGGGAAGGAAGTATTGGGAGGAATAGTTTGACTTGAGCCAGTGAAAGGGGGGAGACTTTGCACGATGGAAGCAAGGTACAAGTTTAAATCGTTGGCAGTCTTATTAGGGGGTTCAGGGAGATGAAAATCAACTTTGGAAGGACTTTTTCCGCTTATTTCTTTAATTTTTCTGTACCATTGCTTGGGCTTGTTAGAACATAGATCTTTGACTTTACTATTAACATAATTAGAAGCTACTTTTCTTAATTTTTTCTTTAGGAACTTCCTTAGACTATTAGCCTCAGTAATACGACCTGCTTTGAAAAAATTGATTTTTTTTCTTATAAGTTTTTTAAAAGACTCAGTAACATCAGGCTTATCTGTAGAACACGTTTTAAATTTTTTCTCAGGGAAGTGGGATTCATAATTACTCCTCAATAAATTTGGAGGGACAAAGCCATGTAGTCTACGTCATTTGTTTGATACACAGTGGACCAATTTTCAGTAGTAATCCAGGAGCCAAAATTGAAAAGTCCTGAGTCAGTGAGAGGTCAATAAGCGGTTTCAGTTATAGAAAACGACTGTTTAACTTTAGCCAGCGGAGATAGGAAAAGGCTAAAGTGGTAACTACCCCCTATAGGGGGCAGAGTGGAGACGGGTTTGTAAAACTTCAAAAGATTAGTGCAAATTAAATCAAGAGTAGTATTGTCTTTTGTAGTTAGGACATTAACGATCTGTTTTAAATTTAAAGCATTACATGTAAAATCAAGTCTTATATCGTTTGCGTCACCCTGGATACTAAAACGATCCAGAACTTAAAAAAAAATATCAAAAATAAAGAAGAATCCGAATAATATATTTCTTCACATTCCGTCAGAGCTCAGCTAATAAACTGTAGTTTACTTGGAAAAAAAAAACTAATCTTAACTGGTTAAACACTAGGATGTTCGTCCAACATAGTTTTTGCTTCTATCATTATGCGGATCATCATATAGAGAACATATAATATGTAAATAAGTAAGCATGTATTCTCCTTGAAAGGTATAAATAATGCAAAAAAAGAGAGAAGCCGTCGGTGCACAGAGGCACCCGATCTAAAAACAACAGCAAAAAAGAGAAAACATCAGTACACAGATATGCACAAGATTCAAACAAAAAAAGTGATTGACACAGTTAAAAAAAAAAAAAAATAATGAAATAGTTTAAGTTATCATAGGCAGCACGATAGCACTGCCTAAGTAAAGAACGATGTGGGCACAATGTATTATTCATTTATTTTATTTTTTTCTTTCTCCATATCCGGGCACTTTGTAATGAAGGAGTTGTCGTAGAAACTTCGAAAAGGGCTCATTCGATTGGAAACTGGTTTGCTAGTGCCCTTTTTAATAGTCAAAAGTGATTGGTGGGCAACTAGCCCCCCCCCACCGCCCCACGCCCATCATTTTCCCAAACACATCCAATTAAAATTGCGAGATAACTATTTTGTTCAGCATATTTGATTTCCAGATAGAAAGGAGGACACTCCCCCACAAACCTCGGGACAAGGGTTTTAAGTTATGCCCTGAGGGCATATAAGAACGATGTTGGCACAATGTATCATTTATTATTTTTTTACTTTAGAGCAGGGCACGTATCGAAGATGTTGTCGTAGAAACTTCGAAAATTACTCATTTAATTGGAAATTGGAGTGGCTTGTGCCCTTTTTAATAGTCGAAAGTGATTGGAAGGCAACTAACACCCCTTCCACGCCCACCATTTCCTGAAACACATCCAATCACAATTTTGAGATAGCCATTTTGTTCATCATAGTTGATTTCCAGATAGAAATTATGTTTTTGAGGAGGACACTCCCCCACAGCCTTCAGGGCAAGGGTTGTAAGTTATGCCCTGGGGGATATAAGGTTTTTATAGAGGGCGTTGTCGTAGAAACTTCAAAAAAGGCTCATTCGATTGGAAATTCAAAAAACTAGTGCCCTTTTTAATAGTCGAAAGTGATTTGAGGGCAAATAGCCCCCCCCCCCCACGCCCATCATTCCCCCAAACACATCCAATCAAAATTTTGAGATAGCCATTTTGTTCAGCGTAGTTGATTTCCGGACAGAAAATATATTTTTGAGGAGGACATTCCCCCACAACCCTCGGGGCAAGGGTTGTAAGTTATGCCCTGGGGGCATATAAGGTTTTTATAGAAGGTGTTGTCGTAGAAACTTCAAAAAGGCTCTTTCGATGGGAAATTCAAAGGGCTTATGCCCTTTTTAATAGTCAAAAGTGATTGGAGGGCAACTAGCCCCCCCCCCCCCAACACCCATCATTCCCCAAAAACTTCCAATCAAAATTTTGAGACAGCCATTTTGTTCAGGGTAGTGGATTTTCAGATAGAAAATATGTTTTTGAGGAGGACACTCCCCCACAATCCTCGGGGCAAGGGTTGTAAGTTATGCCTTGGGGGCATATAAGGTTTTTATAGATCGCGTTGCCGTAGAAACTTCAAAAAGGGCTCATTCTATTGGAAATTAAAATGGCTAGTGCCCTTTTTAATAGTCGAAAGTGATTGGAAGGCAGCTAACACCCCTTCCACGCCCACCATTTCGCCAAACACATCCAATAAAAATTTTGAGATAGCCCATTTGTCCCAGGACGTTCAAAGTTCAGGAAATTATACCTTTGAGCAGGACACTCCCCCACAGTCTTCAGGGCAAGGGTTATAAGTTATGTCCTGGGGGCATATAAGGTTTTTTATTAAAATTTTTGTCGTAGAAACTTGAAAAAGGGCTCATTCGATTTGAAATGCAAAGGCTAGTACCCCTTTTAATAGTTGAAAGTGATTTGAGGGCAACTAACCCCCCTCTCACGCCCACCTTTTCCCCAAACACATCCAATCAAAATTTTTAGATAGCCATTTTATTCAACGTAGTTGAAAGTTTTTGCAATTAAGTCTTTAAGGATGACAACCCCTCCCCCACAGCCCTCAGGGCAAGGGTTGTAAGTTATGCCCTGGGGGCGTATAAAGTTTTTATTGAAAGCGTTGCTGTAGAAACTTCAAAAGGGCTCATTCAATTAAAAATTGAAAGGGCAAGTGCCTTTTTTAATAGTTGAAAGTGATTGGATAGCGACTAACACCCCTCTCACGGCCACCAGTTTCCCAAACACATCCAATCAAAATTTTGAGATATCCATTTTGTTCAACGTAGTTGAAAGTTTTGGAAATTAGGTCTTTTAGGATGATACCCCCTCAGAGCCCTCAGTGGAAGGGTTGTGAGTTATACCCTGGGGGTATATAAAGTTTTTATTGAAAGGGTTGTCGTAGAAACTTCAAAAGGGCTCATTCAATTAAAAATTGAAAGGGCTAGTGCCTTTTCTAATAGTTCAAAGTGATTGGATAGCGACTAACGCCCCTCTTACGCCCACCATTTTCCAAAACACATCCAATAAAAATTTTGAGATATCCATTTTGTTCAACGTAGTTGAACGTCCTGGAAATTAGGTCTTTTAGGATGGTAACCCCCTCCGAGCCCTCAGTGCAAGGATTGTAAGTTATGTCCTGGGGACACATAAGGTTTATATAGAAAGTTGTTGTATAAATCATAGGGAGCGCGATCGCGCTGCCTAAGTAAAGAACGGGGACACTAGAGAACGAGACAAGAAACGGGTACTAAGCAAAGAGGAGGACACTCCCCACAACCCTCAGGATAAGGGTTTCAAGTTATGCCCTGGGGGCATATAAGAACGATGTTGGCAGAATGTATTATTTTTTTTTTCTTTAGAGCAGAGCACTTCGTATCAAAGAAGTTGTCGTAGAAACTTCGAAAAGGGCTCATTCAATTAAAAATTGAAAGGGTTAGTGCCTTTTCTAATAGTTCAAAGTGATTGGATAGCGACTAACGCCCCTCTTACGCCCACCATTTTCCAAAACACATCCAATCAAAATTTTGAGATATCCATTTTGTTCAACGTAGTTGAACGTCCTGGAAATTAGGTCTTTTAGGATGGTAACCCCCTTCGAGCCCTCAGTGCAAGGATTGTAAGTTATGTCCTGGGGACACATAAGGTTTATATAGAAAGTTGTTGTATAAATCATAGGGAGCACGATCGCGCTGCCTAAGTAAAGAACGGGGACACTCGAGAACGAGACAAGAAACGGGTACTAAGCAAAGAGGAGGACACTCCCCCACAACCCTCAGGATAAGGGTTTCAAGTTATGCCCTGGGGGCATATAAGAACGATGTTGGCAGAATGTATTATTTTTTTTTCTTTAGAGCAGGGCACTTCGTATCAAAGAAGTTGTCGTAGAAACTTCGAAAAGGGCTCATTCAATTGGAAATTGGAGTGGCTTGTGCCCTTTTTAATAGTCGAAAGTGATTGGAAGGCGACTAACACCCCTTCCACGCCCACCATTTCCCGAAACATATCCAATCAAAATTTTGAGATAGCCATTTTGTTCAGCGTAGTCGATTTCCAGATAGAAATTATGTTTTGAGGAGGACAGTCCCCCACAGCCCTTAGGGCAAGGGTTGTAAGTTATGCCCTGGGGGAATATAAGGTTTTTTATAGAAGGCGTTGTCGTAGAAACTTCAAAAAAGCCTCATTCGATTGGAAATTCAAAGGGCTAGTGCCCTTTTTAATAGTCGAAAGTGAATAGCGGGCAACTAACTCGCCTCTCACGCCCACCTTTTCCCCAAACACATCTAATCAACACTTTGAGATAACCATTTTATTCAACGTAGTTTTGTTCTGGAAATTAGGTCTTTGAGGATGACAGCCCCCTCCCCCACAGCCCTCAGGGCAAGGGTTGTAAATTATGCCCAGGGGGCATATAAGGTTTTCATATAACGTGTTGTCGTAGAAACTTCAAAAAGGGCTCATTCGATTGGAAATTGAAATGACTAGTGCCCTTTTTAATAGTCGAAAGTGATTGGAAAGCAACTAACACCCCTTCCACGCCCACCATTTCCCCAAACACATCCAATAAAGATTTTGAGATAGCCATTTTGTTCCACGCAGTTCAAAGTTCAGGAAATTATACCTTTGAGCAGGACACTCCCCCACAGTCTTAAGGGCAAGGATTATAAGTTATGCCCTGGGGGCATATAAGGTTTTTATTGAAATCTTTGTCGTAGAAACTTGAAAAAGGGCTCATTCGACAGGAAATTCAAAGGGCTAGTGCTCTTTTTAATAGTCGAAAGTGATTTGAGGGCAAATAACCCCCCTCTTTTCCCACAACACATCCATTCAATATTTCAGATAGCCATTTTATTCAACATAGTTGAAAGTTTTGAAAATTAAGTCTTTAAGGATGACAATCCCTCCCCTCCCACAGCCCTCAGGGCAAGGGTTGCAAGTTATGCCCTGGGGGCATATAAGGTTTTTATTGAAAGCGTAGAAACTTCAAAAGGACTCATTCAATTAGAAAATGAAAGGACTAGTGCCTTTTTTAACAGTCGAAAGTGATTGGAGAGTAATTAACCCCCCTCTTACGCCCACCATTTCCCCAAAAACATTCAATCAAAGTTTAGAGATAGCCATTTTGTTCAACGTAGTTGAAAGTTCTGGAAATTATGGATTTAAGGATGACAAACCCCCCAGAGCCCTAAGGGCAAAGGCTGTAAGTTCTGCCCTGGGGCCATATTAGCTTTTTATAGATAGAGTTGTCGCAAAATTTCGAAAGGGGCTCATTCAATTGGAAATTGAGAGGGCTAGTGCCCTTTGTAGTAGTTGAAAGTGATTGGAGGGTAACTGACCCCCCTCTCACGCCCACCATTCCTCCAAACACATCCAATCAAAATTTTCAGGTAGCCATTTTCTTTAACGTAGTAGAAAGTTCTGGAAATTAGGTGTTTGAGAATGACAACCCCCCCCCCAGCACTCAGGACAAGGGTTGTAAGTTATGCCCTGGGTGCATATAAGATTTTTATTTAAAGTTTTATCGTAGAAACTTCAAAAGGGCTGATTTGATTGGAAATAGAAAGGGCTAGGGCCATTTTTATTAGTTGAAAGTGATTGGAAAGCGACTACCGCCCCACTCACGCCCACCATTTCCCCAAACACGTCCAATCAAAATTTTAGAGATAGCCATTTTGTTTAATGTAGTTGAAAGGTCTGGAAATTCGGTCTTAGAGGATGACAACCACCCTAACAGACCTTAGGGTAAAGGTTATAATTTATGCCCTGGGGCAAATAAGGTGTTTATAGAAAGCGTTGTCGTTTCTAAAAGGGCTTATTCGACTGGAAATCGAAAGGCCTAGTGCCCTTTTTAATAGTCGAAAGTGATTGGAAGACTTGACATTTTTATAGTAAAGATCGATGTGGGTATAATGTATTATTTTTTGTTGTTGTTTAAACCAGGGCACTTTTTATCGAAAGAGTTTTCGTGGGAACTTCGGAAAGGACTCATTCGATTGAAAATAGAAAGGGCTGCTGCCCTTTTTAATAGTCGAAAGTGATTGGAGGGCAACTAATTCCTCCTAACCAATTTTTTTGCGAATGGTATCAAATTTTCCATTTCAGGTCAACTAGAGGAGGTATGAAACTAAATTAAACAGTACTATTTGTGTCCAGATTTTTAAAAGGGTGTATGTTGTTAAAAATTGATGAAAATTTTTCTCCAGCATACAAATAGCAGGCAAAACTATAAAGTCTTAAGAAACGAAAAGATTTAAAGTATTATTTTCTTTTTCCCTGAAAAGACTATGTCATTATAAAACGAACAGAAATTAATTTAAAAACTTTTCAACAAAT
This sequence comes from Artemia sinica, assembly GCA_027921565.1. NCBI lineage: Eukaryota > Metazoa > Arthropoda > Branchiopoda > Anostraca > Artemiidae > Artemia > Artemia sinica. The sequence goes on along the minus strand of CM051264.1, from coordinate 19,007,741 downwards.
TAAGTTTTTCAAAGAAAAGTAAAGAACTCCATTAAACAAAAAATGAGCAAAAATAAAATCAAATAATCTACCAATTGTGGAACTACCACAAATCAGCATCGATAAAAAATAAAATCAAATAATCTACCAAGCGTGAAACTACCACAAATCAGCATCGATAAATAAATGAAACCCAAAACGAACAGAAATTACAATAAATAACCGAGTCAAACTCAAAACGAGCAGAAATTAACATAAGTTGGGCTCAAAACCCCTATGCCTTCCCAAGGCCAGAACAAAATTTGCACTTTACTGAAAAAATACAAATGAATGTCAATTGTCAGTTTAATATACATATACTGATATTTAGTAATCAAAATGTTAATATTATTTGATTTATTAAAGTTATAAAAGTAAAAACAGTTACATTTTTTCAGTAAAGTGCAAATTCTGTTCTGGCCTAGGGAAGGCATAGGGGTTTTGCGCCCAACTTATGTTAATTTCTGTTCGTTTTGAGTTTGACTCGGTTATTTATTGTAATTTCTGTTCGTTTTGGGTTTCATTTATTTATCGATGCTGATTTGTGGTAGTTTTACGCTTGTTAGATTATTTGATTTGATTTTTGCTCATTTTTTGTTTAATGGAGTTCTTTACTTTTCTTTGAAAAACTTATTTTATGGAAAAAGTTTTTTTAATTAATAAAAGAAAATGATCCTAAAACATAACGACTACATGGTAAGACTAGTTCAAGTGTGGGAATCAAAATTAACTTTTGAAGCTAGAGTTAAAGAGCCGAGACGGCTCTTCTTAAGGAAAGGAGTACTGTAATAATGTGACATTTTAAGTTTTAATAAATTAATTTTAATAAAAGCATTTAAGTATGCAACAGCGCGTATTATATGCGGATTTTAGATAATAGTTCTGAAATTGACCACCAAAGTAAGAGCTGACGGAAGGGCGATGGAGGCATAAAGCATATAATTGCCAGTTTTGCGATAACGGGGGTTGTCTCTTTAAATTGATTATACGGGCCTCTGGATGGTTGGATCGTTTTGGAAATTTTAAGTGTTGATGATATAACTATTATTTGTATTTTCTGCTGATGCTGATATACTGATTATGATTATGTCGATGTACCATTGTCTCCCTTAATGCTTAATAAAAGGTTATCGTAGTATACCAAACCTCCCTATAACATTATTTTAGTCCCTCGAATAATCCCAGTCGGATGCCAAATTTGTCAGGTCAAAGCCTAAGGCACGCTACCAAAGTTTATTTACCTTAGGACCATAATTATATCCCCTATAAAGGAGTAATAAGGTACCAACCTATACCTGCGATATGCCAGCTGGTAACGGCTGGGTGGCACTATAACGGTACTTTACAATAACCATAACCTCACTTTACCACAACCAAATAAAAGTCAAACAAGAAGCAATAATCCATAATGTCTTGGAATGATCTAGCTCTTATCCAAGAAGATTAATGCTGAAGCCTATTGATGATTTATGATGATTACTTATTAACAAAGATTTCATAGTTATGATAGAACTTGCTGGCAATGTAAGGTTTTGTGAACTGTCAATATAACTTCAGCCCCCGCCCTTTATCACAGAATTGGCTGCCCCCCCCCCTAAAGAAGAAGCTGCGTACGCCCACGTTGGTATTTTAGATTCCAATTTGGCTGTTTCCCAAAGAATCACCAAAGATATTGGTAGCGTTTATACAAAATGCACTATGTCGCATAATAAGGAAAACTCAAATTAAACCCTGACGGCGCTCATGGTTCCCTCCCCCTTTCAACATTTTGTACCAGCAAGCGTGTTAATGCAATCTTTTATGTTAGAAAGAAAAAAATTTCCTGCAATAAGAGGGGAGCTATCGCCCCACAGCATTTCTATTCAGGCTTAGGCCAAATGAAAGGAGATAAGATAATAATCTCAAAATCAATAACAAACAAAAATTGACTATTTAAACAGGAAATGCCCAGGCCCGAGGTATGTTCCTAAAAGATAATTATAAAACCAGTCACGTTAAACTAAGCACTGCAAGTATATTATTTTACCCTGGGTTTTTTCACTGTATTCGATTTCCAAGATAAGACGAGGCTTCTAATTTTCTAAATTTTTTTTGCCAAGTTTTTCCTCTTTTCCAATTAGTCTTAAAATGGTGCTTCAAATGCACAAACATTTTTCGAATTTAGACCTTTTCTTATTCAAACAATAGTTATAGGTAGTTACATTTTTAACACCTCGTCAGGTAATCGAAAACGCAACTATAAAGAGTCAAAATATCCCAGTCTTTTATTTTTCAGTTGATTCAGACAAACGATTAATTCACTTTTCGTGCTCTCAGTGCCTTTTGCATTCGCCCGAGGACAACTCGGCTATTATAATTAAAAATGCTACATATGCCATTTTGGTCGAAAATGAGCTATGTATGTTTCATGGGTAAACTCAACTCAGTCAACTGAACTCAGTTCACTTTTCGTGCTCTCAGTGCCTTTTGCATTCGCCCGAGGACAACTCGGCTATTATAATTAAAAATGCTACATATGCCATTTTGGTCGAAAATGAGCTATGTATGTTTCATGGGTAAAATCAGCCCAAGGAATGGAATGTTGCAGTCAGAATTGTCTTATCTCTTACCGTTACGATGGTCAAAAGAGATTTATGCCTCCAAGTGGCGTATGTATCTTTTTTATCAGGTCTTGTTGCAATTCAGAATGATAGAAGAATGATTATCTTATAGAGCTGCAGCATTGGGATCTGGCACATGTCTCCCTTATTGGTCAAGAAAAAATGAGACATGCGCCATAAAATGGAATAATTTTGAATTCGCTCTGAATACTTTAACTTAATGTATATCGCTGAAAAGAGCCTAAAAAGTTGGTTTAGAACATATTCCCTTTATCTCCATTAGTCTCATCCTTCAGAGCAACTAGAGCCAACAATTTTTTTTCCGTTTTTGGCTCTCCTGAAAAGTTAAAAAAATAGGAAATTGCAAAAATCGCACTTTTAATTATCACAGCCGAACTGGTGCCTCTGACATTAGGATTTTAGGCTCTAGGACAATCTTTCCAGTTCTGAAAATTTTAATAAGACGACATTTTCATGATAATTGTTGAGTTAGTCTATGACAAAAGAGTCACGTCAGGTTCTACCAGGAATAGAATTCCGATTGGGAGCCACATTTTACTTAATCCTACGGATGTGATGTGGTCATAAAAGGGAATTATTTGAAAAAAATTTTAAACTGAAAGTAAGGAGCGACATTAAAACTTAAAACGAACAGAAATTATTCCGTATATGAAAGGGGCTGTGCCCTCCTCAACGCGTCGCTCTTTACACTAAAGTTTTTATTGTTTAAAAAAAGAGTTGTGAGAAAGTCAAACTTTAGCGTAAAGAGCGAGGCGTTGAGGAGGGCACAGCCCCTTTCATATACAGAATAATTTCTGTTCGTTTTAAGTTTTAATGTCGCTCCTTACTTTCAGTTTAAAATTTTTTTTTTATTTAAAGGCTGCGAAAGCGGGAAGTTTGGGGGGCTGCCGCCCCCCAACTGTGCCTCCTAATCCCTGTACGTTTTAAGGTTCGACCTTGTAACTCAGCCTCTTTAACTCTTTAGAAAACGTAGTTTTTTTCAAATAATTTCTGCACGTTTTTGTACGGTTTATTACTTATTATTGCTTGACTAACTGTTAGCTGATTTGACAGCTTGCGGGCTCTTATAGGAAAACGAGCCCGCGTTTTCGTGGGCTCTTATAGGAAAACGATAAGAGCCCGCTTATAGCGGGTTCTTATAGGAAAACGAGGTTTTTCGTAAATGTAAATTCGAGGGATAATTTTTTCGGTCTGAAAATATCAAAAGGCCCTAACAGGTCTATTTCTTCTTCGAATGAGTCCTCATTCACCCGGATCAGTTGCCAACTGTGGCCTGTAGGCGTGGCTAAGAAAAAAAAAAAAAATTTTTGAACTTTAAGTGGCTATATTTGGTTTCTGGAAAACAGGGAAGGAGTGATCGGATTGAGCTGAAATTTCGAGGATAAGCTCCCGGGCCCTAGGAAAGCTTAACCTCTAAATTTCAACCCAATCGGACAACGTTAAAGGGGGGCTGTGGTCGGAGGGTCGAAACTTCCGGCCCACTTTTACCCATGAAGATAAAGTCGGAGGGGGGTGAAATGTTGCACGTTTCTTAGTTTGAGCTTGGGCTACAAAATGCGATTACCGCTGTCTCTCTGCGACCGCTAGGACCGGAAATCGCTTAACATTGTGGTGGGTCGCCTCTTTAGAGAGGCACAAGTGTGCCTCCTTGATATTCGGTTCGCTTTTACGTTGTCCCCCATTTGAGAATCGTTTCTTACTTTCTTATTTGAGATTCGTTTCTTCTACCAGCAATATTGCAGATTAATAAATTTCCTTGTCCCTCTGAATATATGAATGATTTTGTTGACAACTTCTCCAGTTTCCTAGAATTTGTTTTTAAGATGTCATTTCCATGTTAATTGTCTAGATTGTTTAGTTCTAACAGAATTAGAATTTCACCCGAGAGCCTGATTTTACGTCATCCTACGTGGAAGATGTCATCGTGCAGGCGAATATCCGTTCCAAAATCTTTCCCTTCTTAATTTTTAAAGACGGCATGTTTATGATAGTTCTACGGGCAGTTAGCCCATAAAAAATAGGATCTAAAGCTAGGTTCCAACAGAAATCAAATTTCGCCTAGGGAAACATCGTCACATAGACGAGTATTAGGTTCGCTTACATTCCGAATCCTGTTTGAAAAATTAATAGCTCCTGCCAGCAATATTCACAAGTTACTACAATACAGCGGCGATGAGACTCTTGTTTAATAGCCATTGTAGGAGAAAGGGGATTGAAGTTCAAATCCCTCTGTGGAAACGATAAATACTGTACTAAAAAGCCCAAAGCAAATCTTTGTTCTAATATCTAAGATCTCGTAGTGTAGTGGTTATCACGTATGCTTCACACGCACAAGGTCCCCGGTTCGTACCCGGGCGTGAACATTTTTTAGTTAGCATGGTGGCTAAGACTCTTTGACCATTTGTGGCGTAGCAGGCTTGACCTTAGCTTGGTAATGCGGGACCAAGAGATCGAACCCCGTTATAGCAACACAATGCAGGGCCGACGCAGGGACCCTAGTAGTCAAGAAGCGTCGGAAATCCATCACTTACTTTAGCGATATTCCTGGGCGTCTATGGTGGCGCAATTGATTGATCTCTGCTCAGCAATATGAGAAGCCAGGGTTTGATTCCAGCTGCCGCAAAGCCGCCGAAAAGACCATTTTTGTCAAGAAGCGTCATTAATCTATAGACTAGCAATATTGTAGTTAAAACAGATACAATAAATAAAATATGTTCCCTCAGAACATTTCTCAGCTTTTGCACTTTAAAGCATATATCCATTCTCAAATACTCTCTTAACATTATTTCTTAGACAGATATTTAAGGAATTCCTTTTAGTCAACCATTTTTAATCATGGGGGCACGGGCCCAAGGACTCCAACATTGCAAGCTGAAAATCTTTGCATGAATGGTTTGATTCAGGTGTTTTGATTTTAAACGTCTATGTGGCATTAAAGTGAACTTTGCCTATCAATTTTTAACTGTACACAAATTGGAAGCTTTCTTTTATCTTAAGTTTATTTAGAAAACAAGTTTATTTTCAGTTTGTAATTTTATTATTGTTATTTTTATTGCTTTATTATTATTCATATTTTATTGAGTATATTATTTATACAAGTTTATTTTTAAAAAAATCTTTAAATAGTAAGTTTATTTTAAAGGCCAATTGAATGCATCTTGGATCTTGTCATAGCACGATACTATTCAATTCCGAAATTATGTGTTTATCTCTTATACTTTCAGTAAAAATAATTTTTTTCAGCTATTTGGTAAAAAAAACGTAAATAATAACATAAGCTTTCAGCCTAGGCAAGGTTTAAATAAGTCTATTTTATTTACTTTTTAGTCTAACTTCAGGTTCACACCGAAAAAAGAAGCAAAAATTGATGAGGCAATTGCACTTCTTAATTGCAATTTTAATTAAAAAAGACTTATTAAAAATTTTATTAAATTATAAATTATTTTATTTTTATTTATTATTATTTTATTAAAATTATAAATTATTAAAGATTTTATTAAAATTAAAAATTTTAATTAAAAAAGGAGCAATTTTAATTACCGTAATGGTTGCACAGGATTGTCTCTTGTAAGAATGATATCGCTGTTGCTTACAATAAATTGTCAAATAAAAGTCTTAATTTTTCAACTAAATAAATTGCTTGACAAAGCAACTAAAATTACAACTAAATGGCCATGACAAGCGAATATTGCTCGTGTGAATATCTGTTTGAACCAAGAGTAACACTAACATGAAACCTGACGGAAACAAAAGCAAAATTCAATTCCACTCATCACAGAGCGACTGTATTTCATATTCATCGGAAAACTACAAAAAGTCAACCACACCTAGATCACATGACGCTGGAAATAAAAATTGAAAACTCTCCGCACAAAAGAAAACGCCAGTTTTCAAGATTACAGATCAGCCCATTATTCCATACACTCAAATCTTAAAAACTAAAAAAGAGTAATGAATCGTAAAAATCTCCTTATTTAGGAATCACTTATTGCTAGAACTAAAAGAAATTAATAAGCATAAATCATTTCGTAGATTAATAATGAAACAAAATATACGAGATGCCTTGGTCGCAACACTTGTCGTACATTTTCTAATCTGTATCCTTCATTTTATTCCTCGTCTTCTCCCGATTCCGACTCTGAAAAAAAAGAAGTATATATATATATATATATATATATATATATATATATATATATATATATATATATATATATATATATATATATGTATATATATATATATATATATACATACATACATATATATATATATATATATATATAATATATATATCAACTTAAAGATTTTACAAAACAGAACCCGTATGAACAGAATATACATAACACGTAAAAAAAAACATAGAAAAAGACCTTAATAAACATACTAAGGAAGACTGCTACAAACAACTTGAGATTACAAAAGTTGAATCCATACAAATAGAATTTACAGAAGTATACACAAAAAAAGAAAGAAAAGAATAAGACATTAATAAACATACAAAGGAAAGATTGTCACAAACAATTTGAAGAGTTTACTTACAACTTACAACTTTACAGCTTGAGATTACAAAAGTTGAATCCATGCAAATAGAATGTACAGAAATATACACACAAAAAAAGAGAAAAGAATTAAACATTAATAGACATACTAAGGAAAGATTGTCACAAACAACTTAAAGAGTTTACTAAAGTAGAATCCATTTGAATAGATTGTACTAAAGACGTGCATAAAAAAGTAGAAAAAACTTTAAAGCGACAAGGTGCATTAAAGAATCACCTCATCTTGTCTATTATAAACTTTTTTTAGTTTGTGTGCCCAAACTATTTGGAATTAATTGAGCCATCTTGCCATAATTTGTAGAGCTTGGATAAGAGATCCAAATAAGCGATAGAAAAATAAAAGCCGACACCTACTTTCCCGGAAATCTTAGAAATTTTGCTTTTTATTTCCACCATTTTGCGCTGGAGATGGAGGTATTCAGTTTTAATGAAATTTATATCATCAGAAAGTATGAATTTAATTTTTTCAATTTAAAAGGACCAGAGGTTTCTTTTTAAAATTTCGGAAAGGACAATCCCTAAAAATGTTTTAGCATACCTGCTAGGAAAACGTTAAAAACCAGCTCATAGGAAATGTCATTTGACCAATTTACAGCTTTGAGAGTTTCCCGTCGTGCCACCTGCTTTGACTGTAAACATTACCGACAATGGGGACGTACTATTTCAGCTGCAGGTACATTACATAGATGGCACTTTGCTGAATAATTAGTCAAATATTATATATATGTTTTTTTTTTATTTTAGACTAGTCTCTTGTTAGCTGTTCGAACTTTTCACATTTTAAAAAAATATCATTTCGAACTGTTCACACCAAAATTTTAAGGAAATATCATTTCAGTAATTTGGCAGCTTTGGGAGTTCTCTTTGGTGATAAGAACATTCGCTACTGGGCCCTTTGTCTTAAAGACGGTCAGCCGACGCTGAGACTTGCAAAAACAAATTTTAAGGTATCGAGTTGTCTTAATAGACATACAGAGGAATGATTGCCACAAACAAGATCCAATTTCACAAAATAGAATCGATACGATTAGAATGTACATAAGAAGTATACATAAAAAAAAGACCTAAACAAACATCCTAAAGGAACGTTTGCAACAAAACAATGAATTTAAACTTGATTTTCCCTTATTTGGAATCACCTTACAAAGCTGATTCTTTTGGTACGTTTACTGTTACCAAAATGGATTTTTTTTTAGAGTTTCAGATATTATAAGCACAAGTTGCTCCTTAGTTACAGTTCGTTACCTTATAGTTCGTTAAAGATATTAGATTTTAGTACTGCAACATCTTTTAATGAATTATGTCTAGACAGACCTAGGGCAAGCCCTAAGTATTTCCTAGCCTAGGTAGAAGATAGATGCGTTTCAATGTATATTGCCCCGACCAACATAGCTTATTGTATTTAATGGCGATTACTAATTGAATAAGTGCAATTATTATGCCAAACTGGACATCCTTTCGACAGCAAAATTAATTTTACGCAAGTAATTTGAAAATTTAAAACATGGTCAAAATCCAGTGGTCTAGATTTCCTTCGGTATACACCTACGGTGTTCCTGCTATACCATAAATTATAGTTGAAAAAAAAAAAAAAAAAAAAAACTACCAGAGATAAAATTTCGCAGCTCCGTAGGACCTATTAAAAAAAGTTCTAAAATGATTTTTTTTTTTAATTTATTCTGGTAGATAAACAGACCAAAAATTTTCTATCTAGAAAAGGACGAATCTGTCCCCATTGAGCTCCGACAGACAATAGACAAATAATTTGTTAAATAGGTTTCAATAAGCACTATTAAAAGCAATTCAATAATTGCAATTGCCTATGGAACACCAAAAATTCATTGCAACAAGCTTATTCAATGCGGCGACTACTTGAACATGCACACTATTTAGTGTCATCTAGTATTACCAAGCAAAGGAAGTACGTATGGCACGACCCAGGTTAGAATAGCTCTAAATATATACACATTTCGCTATTTTGAAGCCATCCAATAATTTTTTTTCACCTCTTCCGATCATATGTTATGAATAATTGAAAACGAATCTCTGATATCCCCTCCTCACTAAACCTCCTCGACGTCCTATTCTTTTCTGACTCCCCTCAAAGCGGATCATGTGTGGCATAAGTGCTGTGTGTGAAGAACAATTACCCCTCAACCAACCCGGTTGAGCGGTAAGGATTACTACCCCTCAACCCAACCGTGATCCAACTTAGAGAATAGCTTTAGACACTTACCCGTTTCAGCATTCTGAAGCCAATCAATAAATTTTTTCATCTGCTCAAGAAAAACAGACTTTCCTTTCTGTGAGTGGGATTCCTTGTACCATTTCAGAATTACTTCTTCACTAATGACATCAGCTGAAGGAGAATATACAAATAAAACATGCAACTTGAGAATAAAACTAACCTTAACACAAATCAAACAAAATAGACACCGATAAATATCGCAGAATGAAACAACAAAGCCGAAAACTTAAGAGACCCAACAAATAAGAAACGAAAAATTAAAAGAATCACCTTCTAAGAAGAATAGCAAAAGGATAATAAAAATGTTCGTTTTATTCTTGTCATTTTTTATAGCCTCTGTTCTCTATTGACACATATATTTTTCCCTCTTATTCAGACTGGTTTGGCTTTTGCATTTTTCTCATTTTATTTCTGAAGACTTGTTTCTGCATTGAAAACGATTAACGGAGGTTTTTACAAAATATCCAAATTTTCCCATTTGTTCACATGAGCTGAAGATTTTCCTATACTCGTCTGATTAGTAATAATGTAAAAGACAATAGTTCCTAGTAGCTCAGGTAAACTAGATGTAAAACCCAACGGCTTAACATTTTGAGACTTAGTTTATCAGATAGTGCCACTTTGATTGTTGCCATTCCATATTGTTTTCAAAAAAAAAAAAAAAAAAAAAAAAAAAAAAAAAAAAAAAAAAAAAAAAAAAAAAAAAAAAAAAAAAAAAAAAAAAAAAAAAGAGTCTAATTCAATTGGAGTTAAGCCCCAATTTTTGTTGTATTTAATACGGAGGAAAAAGTCATGAACATTTTTCTTCATAAGAACCCTTCGGCTGTAGTAGCACAGTGGATTGACACACTGCTTGGCAACGCAGGGCCCAGAGACAGACCCCCACTGCCGAAGTATAGGCAACAGGCTTGCTACTTGTCCCTGTAACGTAACCCGACAACTGGAACGTTGATTAGACACCCTACGCGCCAGCAATGGCTCTGGAGGATCCAATCCCCACTGCCACAAGCATAGGCAACAGGCTTGCTATTTGTCCTTGTAATATAAACCGGCAGCTGGAATGTTGATTTGACACCCTATGCGCCAGCAATGGCTCTGTAGTCTTATCACCTGTAGAGGTATTTAGCTAATCATGCCTAAAACACAAGTTTATTTTTAGTGGAAAAAGAAAAAGTATCCTCTGTGGAAAAAGAAAAATAGTATGAAAAGCTGCAAGTCCTCTTGTCATTGAGTTCAAAACCGTTATACACACAAATCTTTAAGACAGAGGTTTTTTTTTTCTACAGATTCTGTACTAGAGGTTGCGAGACTAAGTAATTTAATTCCTCTTCTTAAACCTTATTATAAAGAAGTTTGGCCAAATTAAAATTGGAACATAAATTGGACTACTGCTTTACTTGTAGGCGAACTCCCGTTTTTTTCCTCTTCAAAATTTTCAGATATTTCCTATACTTTTAATTTTTGACAAAAAAGCAACGAAAGAAAATCATATAACTTACTCTTGTATAGAAGTAATATAATTTTTTGAAAGGCCTTCATGAAGGCAATATTTTCAAAACAATATTCTTGAATTCGAATGAGTAGTGACAGTTCGGCTTTGGGTGATTCCCCAGTGAATTCCTGGAAGACTGGCGCCCATTGCTTCAAATGTTGGAGAGCTTGAGACGCAACAAGCTCCTCCTTCTTGTTCCACTCAACAGCGCTCATGATTGTGTTAAATATCTAAAAGTAAAACGAAAAAATAATTGTTGAGCTGGGTTCTGAATAGAATCGAATTCTGGTTTGGCAGTCGAATTTCAGATCGCCCAATGAACAAATATCTTCACTTGCACGAATATTCCTTTTGTTCGTATTTTCAAAAACTTTACGGGCAAAAAAAACTATTTTCTCACTGGGTTTAGTTTTCGCTTCGGCAGCTAGATTTCACGTTACTCTATAGACAAATGTCTTTATTTCGGCAAACGATTGTTTCGCTTTTATTTTCGACTTTTTTTTCTAGGCAAAAAAACAAAACAAGCTACTTCCTAACTGTGAAAAAATTTCACTTCAGCAACCAAATTCATGTCCCCAAATGAATATATGCTATTTTCTCACTGTGTTAAATTACGTTTCGACAACCATATTTAACGTGACAAAAAAAAAAAAAAAAAAAAAAAAAAAAAAAAAAAAAAAAAAAAAAAAAAAAAAAAAAAAAAAAAAAAAAAAAAAAAAAACTACATGTATAAATATTCCTTCCGCTTCTCTTTCAAACCACATGAGTAATTCCTCCTATAAGCGGCAATGGCAACATTATATTTAAACTAATGAGATCTTCTTAATTTTACACCGGTAAAATATACGTTATGTTTTCTTTGTTAGATAGGTACAATTATAGTTGTTTACTTATAACTCACTATATAAACATAACACGTGGATTAACGCAAAAAAAAAAAAAAAAAAACAACAGAAAACAACAACAACAAAAAAACGAAGCCTTTCCTGCAACAAAGCTACACAAATACATCAAAACAATTTAACAAGAGGATGACATGGATCTAACCGCAGATCATCGTCTTCTATTAACTTTGAATGGCTGAACATGAGGCAGGGTGCTTTCTGGAACACACCACTGAGATTGTATGCCAGTAACAGCTGCTAAAAGCATGACCTCTTAATTAATTGAGGAACAATCCGAGGTGGGAGAGAGAAATTCTCTTATTAGTACAAGTTCTGAGGACCAAGTGCTACAAGTCGCTCACGGCTGGCAATTGGTAGGTGATTATAGTCTCCAGTGTTGCCTGCCTAATACGTATTGGCCTATTTTCAATCTTATATCAATAGAAATTTCAAAATTAAACGATGTTGTATACCCAATACGTTGTTTATCCATGGAGCTGATTGGATTCGAGGTTAGTATTTACAACTATCCTTGTATCTTGACGTTAGCTATTCAAATATACTATTCATCTCTAGATCTGAATGAAAATATTAGAATTATTCATGTCTAGTTTCATATATACTAAACAATACGCCCCGAAGAATTATATCCGAAAGGAAAACTGAAAGATGACGAAAACTTAAAAGGGTAAAGATACATTCCTTGGAATGACTTAATAGAAAAACCACTGACAAAATCAGCCCCTTTCCCCTCATACTCCTAAAAAAACGAAAATAAAAGACATGGAAATGAAAATCTGATCTAAGTAGAAAAAAAAAAAATAAAAAAAATGAAACGGTCAAATCAGGTACTCAAGCCTACATTCTTCACCATTATTGGATTATATCATATCGTTGTCTCCCCCCCCCCAAAAAAAAAAACTTGTCAAATTTTTCGCGGTACTTGTATGTAATAGTCATGTCCAGAGAGGCATATTTACTTTATACCCTATGGCAGCAGAGTAGATTGATGCTCTGCTTGGCAACATGAGGCAAAGGGATCTATCCCCGCTACCACAAAATTAGGCAACACGCTTGCTATATGTCGCTTAAAAAATACAAGCGAGTGCAATGTCGATTTGACGTCCTGTTCACCAGAAATGGCTGTGGAAGATCTTCATCCTTTTTTTATTTACGTTATACTACGTAGGAGAAATCAGGCATGATTTGAATCCATACCCTGGCACGGGGGGTATGCCAGCCTAATAAATTGCTTGTGTCTCTATTATTGTTTTTAATAAGCATACGGATTTACAATCTATAGATTGTTCTTTTCCAGGAATAAATTTGTAACTTTTGAAGAATTTGAAAATTTCAAATCAATAGAAACAGTAATTTAGTCAAGAGGACTAACTGATAATTCAACGATACTGTGGCAACAATAGAAGACACCAATCTTTGTGATTGGTTTACTGCTACTCATTTATAGATTTCGACGAAATTACCTGAACTATTCATATTTGACTTAAGATTTACGATCGCTCTGAAGCATGCAATTTTAAAAAAAGACCTACACTTTGCTCAAAAAAAAAAAAAAAAAAAAAAAAAAAAAAAAAAAAAAAAAAAAAAAAAAAAAAAAAAAACTTTATAATTGAACCCACCAATTTCAGATCTACAAATTCACTGAATAAGAATTATGATTTTTTTTTTTCCGATTTCCACATTTTTTTGCAACCTTTTCAAAGTACTTTTCAATCTTAAAAAAAAGAAAACAAAAGTTTAAAATCTAATTCAGTAAATAGACAGAACTGAACCTCCGCTATCAAATAATAGCTAAATTACCATCTCATACTAGAACATTAAAATCATAAGATTGAAGAGAAATAACATCTGAAAACATGAGAGCATAAAACATAAACGTTAAATTACCAAGGCAGTTCAAGCTGAACTAGTAATATGAAAAATTCAGGTTCTTCATCTTTTGATTACGTTTGTTCGTCCAATATTTTTTTTCACAATTTAACATTTGTATTTTAAATTTTGTTACATATTTTCGAACACCCTATTTTGATACTTCACTTTCTTAGATTACCACCAGTAAGAAAAAAGCGTAAGGAAAAAATATAAATAAAATTAGAAAGGCGGTATAAGATAGGAAAAATAAATTATACACCAATAAACAAATGGTAATTACTGTTCGGGCTAGTATACTACTACAAACATTCAGTCTTTATTCTCTGACCACTCGCCCGATTTTACAAACTCCACTGCGGCTTGAAATTACTTTTCAGCAACATAGAAAACATTTGATTTTGACAAAACCCATACGAAATAAGGGACCTTGTTCAAGTGCTCATTTATCTCAGTTACTAAATTAGGAAGACAGTTTTTTTTTTACCAAGTAATTACCTGTAATACACTATATAACTCTTTGGTGTAAAACTTATTCAAAAACAGAAAGGAAGTAAATAGAATAATAAGAAAACAGCGAACCAGAGGTATGACTTCGTGACCTTGAAGTGCATGTTTTTCTATTGTTTCTCTCAAAGTACCAGCAATATCCTTGGCTGATTTCTCCTCCTGAATATCTTCTTCCAAAACCTTCTGCAGTTCTCTTTTAAGGCTATGGCTTTGCTAAAATTAAATAGTCATATTTGTTATTCCATTGCTATCGCTATTGTACATTGATATTACATACTATATTTGTATGTCATATATTTGTATATCGCATATGTGAATTTACACTGTATTGTTAAAACTGTTACTGGTTATGACTGATTGTTATTGAATCATTATGAATGTACCAACAGCAAGGATCATTCTATGTTAAGAAGACTTCTATATGATGCAGTAAGATAACAGAGGCAGTCACTTGACCAAATACCTAGGCTTGGATCAAAACTTGGGAAGTGACGAAATAAATAAGTATGATGATTCGAAATATAAAGTAATTTTTGATTGGACGATTTCCTTCTTCCCTATTCCTTCTCGTCCTGGCCGAGTGGATTGGTGCGCTGGATTTAGGAGCCTTTGTCCGAGAGGACGAGGGTTCGAAACCTAGTGTACCCAATTATTTGGTTTGGGAGGGGGGTCAGGGGCGTGACTCTGTAAGCTCAGCCAGAGTCGACCCAGCTTTAGATGGGTACCTGGAGAAATCTGGGGAAGGTAAACAGGAAAGGTGTGTGAAAGCACAGGATGGTTGGCCCCCAACCTCCCATTGCACTTCTTGGCTGAAGGGCCAAGAAACGGATATCAGCACGGCCGGTAGCGACTGTAAAGTCTAATGCCGTGTTCTTTACCTTTTACTTATTCCTTCTTCAGTCAAGAATGTAGTTGGAGAAATCATTTTGATTCAGCAGGCCTTTCATTATCCCCCCCCCCCCCCATAAATGGCCAGTACGGAAAAATTTTCACAGTCGATGTTGGTTTAACAAAAGTGTAATATTCCTGCCCAACGCAGTATAGGACTAACTAGGCAAGCATTCCTTCAAAATTAATCCAAATGCCATTTAATCCAAATTATATATTCAGGGCCCAATTATGCTTTAACAAGTGGGCTCATTTATGCTGTAAAAAGTCTAACATTCCCAACGAATACAATACAGTATCAGGTATGAGATCTCCTGGAAAATCCTTTAAAATTAATGCAAAGACACCTATTATGACACTATATTAGACACTTTATTGCTGTTCAGACCTTACTTGTGCTTTAAAAAGAGTGTAAAAATCATGCCCAATGCAATTCCGTGCTAGTTACGCACAAGGGCATCAATTGTGGAGTGGAAAGGGAGGGGCATTTGTACCCACTACGTTACAAAAAATACCCCCTTTTCGGTATTTTTTTATTGAAAAATGTTCTTTTCGGGCATTATCATTGGAAAAAACATACGATAAAACTGACCCCCTAGATTTTGGAAAATACATTTAGCCCCCTCCCCCTTGAATTTTCAAAAATTGACGCCACTGGTTCCTCGATCTCCAGCAAATTCCTCGAGATCAATGCAAAGACTGCTATTATATATTCAGACGCCACTTATGCTTTAACAAAAAAAAAAAAAAAATCCTGCCCAATGCAGTTCAGCACTAGTTAGGCACAGGGTGCCAATTGGGGGGAGTTCGTCCTCACCCTAAGATTTTTTAGATACCTATTCTGGGTATTTTAATTTAAAAATACATTTTTCGTGCAAAATTTCAGAACAGTTAAGGGTATTAAGTTGAAACTTTCAGAGAATGTTGTTGGAGATTCCCCCCAACAACATTTCAGAGAATGTTGAAAAATCCCCCCCCCCCCGGTAGCTGCAACCTAGTAAAGAATGAACCACGGCCAATAGTAACCAAAAATAATAATAAAAAAAACGCAAATAAAACTGGCTAGTAAGAAAAATTGCTATTTTTAGCTGATTGAAGAATGACAACTATTTCTCAACTATGTTTTAACAAAAGTGTAACATACCTGAACAATGCAAATCCTTCAAAACTAATGCAAGGGCCCCCTATTATGTATTCAAGACTTACTTCTGCTTGCTACATGTGAAGCTGTGGGTCTTGGTATATCATAGGCAGCGCAATAGCGCTGCCTAAGTAAAGAACGATATTGGCACAATGTATTATTTTTTTCCATACCTGGGCACTTCCTATCGAAGGAGTTGTCATAGAAACTTCAAAAAGGGCTCATTCGATTAGAAATTGGAGTGGCTAGTGCCCTTTTCAATAGTCGAAAGTGATTAAAGGGCAACTAGCCCCCCCCCACGCCCATCATTCCCTCAAACACATCGAATCAAAATTTTGAGATAGCCATTTTTTTCAACGTAGTTGATTTCCAGATAGAAAATATGTTTTGAGGAGGACACTCCCCACAACCCTCGGGGCAAGGGTTTTAAGTTATGCCCTGAGGACAAATAAGAACGATGTTGGCACAATGTATTATTTATTATTTTTTCCCTTTAGAGCAGGGCACTTCGTATCGAAGAAGCTGTCATAGATATTTCGAAAAGGGCTGATTCAAATGGAAATTGGAGTGGCTTGTGCCCTTTTTAATAGTCGAAAGTGGTTGGGAGGCAACTAACACCCCTTCCACGCCCACCATTTTCCAAAACACATCCAATCAAAATTTTGAGATAACCATTTTGTTCAGCGTAGTTGATTTCCAGATAGAAATTATGTTTTTGAGGAGGACACTCCCCCACAGTCTTCAGGGCAAGGGTTGTAAATTACCCCTGGGGGCATACAAGATTTTTTATAGAAGGCGTTGTCGTAGAAACTTCAAAAAAGGCTCATTCGATTGGAAATTCGAAGGGCTAGTGCCTTTTTTAGTGGTCAAAAGTGATTGGAGGGCAACTAGCCCCCCCCCATCGTTCCCCCAAAGACATCCAATCAAAATTTTGAAATAGCCATTTTGTTCAGCGTAGTTAATTTCCAGGCAAAAAATATGTTTTTGAGGAGGACACTCCCCCACAACCCTCGGGGCAAGGGTTTTAAGTTATGCCCTGAGGGCATATAAGAACGATGTTGGCACAATGTATTATTTTTTTCCTTTAGAGCAGGGCACTTCGTATCGAAGAAGTTGTCGTAGAAACTACGAAAACGGCTCATTCAATTGGAAATTGGAGTGGCTTGTGTCCTTTTTAATAAAATCGAAAGTGATTGAAAGGCAACTAACACCCCTTCCACGCCCACTATTTCCCTAAACACATCCAATCAAAATTTTGAGATAGCCATTTTGTTCAGCGTGGTTGATTTCCAGATAGAAACTATGTTTTTGAGGAGGACACTCCCCCACAACCTTCAGGGCAAGGGTTGTAAGTTATGCCCTAGGGGCCTATAAGGTTTTTTTATAGAAGGCGTTGTCGTAGAAACTTCAAAAAAGGCTCATTCGATTGGAAATTCAAAGGGCTAGTGCCCTTTTTAATAGTCTAAAGTGATGGGAGGGCAACTGGCCCACCCCCCTCGCCCACAATTTCCCCAAACACATTCAATCAAAATTTTGAGATAACCATTTTATTCAACATAGTTTTAAATTCTGTAAATTAGGCCTTTGAGGATGACAACCCCCTTACAGCCCTCAGGGCAAGGGTTGTAAGTTATGCCCTGGGAACATATAAGGTTTTTATAGAACGCGTTGTCGTAGAAACTTGAAAAAGGGCTCGTTCGATTAGAAATTGAAATGGCTAGTACCCTTTTTAATAGTCGAAAGTAATTGAAAGGCGAATAACACCCCTTCCACGCCCACCATTTCCCCAAACATATCGAATCAAAATTTTGAGATAGCCATTTTGTTCCACGCAGTTTAAAGTTCAGGAAATTATACCTTTGAGCAGGACACTCCCCCCACAGTCTTCAGGGCAAGGGTTATAAGTTATGCCCTGGGGGCATATGTTTTTATTGAAATCTTTGTCGTAGAAACTTCAAAAATTGCTCATTCGATTGAAAATTCAAAGGTCTAGTGCCCTTTTTAATAGTCGAAAGTGATTTGAGGGCAACTAACCCCCCTCTCACGCCCACCTTTTCCCCAAACACATCCAATCAAAATTTTTAGATAGCCATTTTGTTCAGTGTTGTTGATTTCCAGATAGAAATTATGTTTTTGAGGAGGACAGCCCCCACAGCCCTCAGGGCAAGGGTACCCTGGTGGCATATAGGGTTTTTTATAGAAGGCGTTTTCGTAGAAACTTCAAAAAGGGCTCATTCGATTGGAAATTGAAATGACTAGTGCCCTTTTTAATAGTCGAAAGTGATTGGAAGGCAACTAACACCCCTTCCACGCCCATCATTTCCCCAAACATATCCAATCAAAATTTTGAGATAGTCATTTTGTTCCAAGCAGTTTAAAGTTCAGGAAATTATACCTTTGAGTAGGACACTCTCCCCACAGTCTTCAGGGCAAGGGTTATAAGTTATGCCCTGGAGGCATATAATGTTTTTATTGAAATCTTTGTCGTAGAAACTTGAAAAAGGGCTTATTCGATTGGAAATTCAAAGGGCTAGTGCCCTTTTTAATAGTCGAAAGTGATTTGTGGGCAATTACCCCCCTCTCATGCCCATCTTTTCCCCAAACACATCCTATCAAAATTTTTAGATAGCCATTTTATTCAACGTAGTTGAAAGTTTTGGAAATTAAGTCTTTAAGGATGACACCCCCCCCCCACAACCCTCAGGGCAAGGGTTGTAAGTTATGCCCTGGGAACATGTAAGGTTTTTATAGAAAGCGATGTTGTAGAAACATCAAAAAGGGCACACTCAATTGAAAATTGAAAGGGCTAGTGCCCTTTTGATAGTCAAAAGTGATTGAAGGGCAACTAACACCCCTCTCACGCCCATTATTTCCCCAAGCACATCCAATCAAAAATTTGAGATATCCATTTTGTTCAACATAGTCGAAAGTTCTGGAAATTAGGTGTTATATGATAAAATAAAAGTTCAAAATAGGGATAAAATCCTTTTTAATAGACAGTGTATAATAAATTTCACAAAAAATACCAGGTACTTCAGTCACATATACGGTGACCGTCATCAGTAGTAAAACTAGAACTAAATATTTTTTTGTGAAATTTATTATACACTGTCTATTAAAAAGGATTTTATCCGTATTTTGAACTTTTATTTTATCGTCATGGAAAGGCAGTATGGTCTCCGAAATTATTTAGGTCTTTTATGATGTTAACCCCCTCAGAGCTCTCAGTACAAGAGTTGTAATTTATGCCCTGGGGGCGTATAAGGTTTATATAGAAAGTAGTTGTAAAAATTTCAAAAAGGGCTCATTTGTTTGGAAATTGAAATTGCCCTTTTTAATAGTTAAAAGTAAGTGGAGAGTAATTGACCCCCTTCTCACGCCCGAATTTTCCCCAAACTCATCCAATCAAAATTTTTAGATAGCCATTTTGTTCAACGTAGTTGAAAGTTTTGGAAATTAGATCTTTAAGGATCACAACCCCTCCCCCCACAGCCCTCAGGGCCAGGGTTGTAAGTTATACCCTGGGGGTATATAAGGCTTTTGTTGAAAGCGTTGTCGTAGAAATTTCAAAAGGGCTCATTCAATTGGAAATTGAAAGGGTTAGTGTCTTTTTTAATAGTTGAAAGTGATTGGAGAGCGACTAACGCCCCTCTCATGCCCACCATTTTCCCAAACACATCCAATCAAAATTTTGAGATATACATTTTATTTAACGTAGTTGAAAGTCCTTGAAATTATGTCTTTTAGGATGATAACACCCTCAGAGCCCTCAGTGCAAGGGTTGTAAGTTAAGCCCTGGGGGCATATAAAGTTTATATAGAAAGTTGCTGTAGAAATTTCAAAAAGGACTCATTTGATTGGAAATTGAAATTGCTCTTTTTAATAGTCGAAAGTGAGTGGAGAGTAATTAACCCCCCTCTCACGCCAACCATTTCCCCAAAAACATTCAAACAAAGTTTAGAGATAGCCATTTTGTTCAAGATAGTTGAAAGTTCTGGAAATTATATATTTAAGGATGACAAACCCCCCAGAGCCCCAAGGGCAAAGATTGTAAGTTATGCCCTTGGGATATATAAGGTTTTTTATAGACAGAGTTGTCGTAAAACTTCAAGAGGGGCTCATTCAATTAGAAATTGAGGGGCTAGTGCCCTTTTTAATAGTCGAAAGTGATTGGAGGGTAACTAACCCCCCTCTCACGCCCACCATTTCCCCAAAAACATCCAATCAAAGTTTTCAGATAGCCATTTTGTTCAACGTAGTATAAAGTTCTGGACATTAGGTCTTTGAGAATAATACCCCCCGCAGCCCTCAGGGCAAGGGTTGTAAGTTATGCCCTGGGGGCATATAAGATTTTTATTGAAAGTGTTGTCGTAAAAACTTCAAAAGGGCTCATTTGATTGGAAATTGAAAGAGCTAGTGCCATTTTTAATAGTTGAAAGTGATTGGAGAGCGACTACCGCCCCTCCCACGCCCACCATTTCCCCAAACACATCCAATCAAAATTTTGAGATAGCCTTTTTTTTTAACATAGTTGAAAGTTCTAAAAATTGGGTCTTAGAGGATGACAACCACTCTAACAGTCCTTAGGGTAAGGGTTGTAATTTATGCCCTGGGGGCATATAAGGTGCTTATAGAAAGCGTTGTTGTTTCAAAAAGGGCTCATTCGATTGGAAATCGAAAGGCCTAGAGCCATTTTAATAGTCGAAAGTAATTGGAAGTCTTGACATTTTTATAGTAAAGATCGATGTTGGTATAATGTATTATTTTGTTGTTGTTTAATACAAATGAATGTGCATTGTCAGTTTAATATACATTTACTGATATTTAGTAATCAAAATTTTAATATTATTTGATTTATTAAAGTTATAAAAGTAAAAACATTTATATTTTTTTCAGTAACTTGCAAATTATGTTCTGGCCTTGGGAAGGCATAGGGGTTTTGAGCCCAACTCATGTTAATTTCTGCTCGTTTTGAGTTTGACTCGGTTATTTATTGTAATTTCTGTCCGTTTTGGGTTTCATTTATTTATTGATACTGATTTGTGGTAGTTTCACGCTTGGTAGATTATTTGATTTTATTTTTGCTCATTTTTTGTTTAATGGAGTTCTTTACTTTTCTCTGAAAAACTTATTTTGTGGAAAAAGTTTATTTTAATTAATAATTACCAGGAGGGTATGCGATACTGATGAGCGAGATGAATTTGTTATCTATTATATGATTGGAATTACCATTTACTAACAGCACTAAAAGTACAGCACGACCCAGTAGAATTAGAAGAATTTAAAACAAACTTGTTGAATGTTAATTAATTAACACGCTGAATTTCAATTATTTAACTTTTTAATTAATATTTAAAAATCCGATTTTTAATGGTTAACACTTGAATTTCAATTAAAGACTTAAATTTATTTGGATCCAAAATGCAAATTGAAAAGTGGACAGATTCTTTTTTTTATCCTGTCATACTCTTTAAGCAAAAATCTAAAAATCTCTGTCAAATGCAAAGCAAAAGTAAAAATGAGACTAAACATTAAATAATGCTATTTATTTTGTTTAGGTTTTTACAATTAACTTCCTGATTATTCTAGGACATGTTAGATAGGTTTGACTCTTTTATTGTTTTTTTTTTTCTGTTTGTTTAAGTTTGACTTTCAAGTACGAATTCGGCCAATATTTTTCGAAAACAGAACGTTTCATATCTATTCAATGACTTATAATAAGTTAGACTTGAAGTAAGATGAGAAGAGAGGGAGGGATAGAAAGAGAAAGGAAAAGAGATGAAGAGAGGGAAAAGAGTGCTAGATAGGGATCTGGAACAACTTACCTGCGCTTTCTGGAACTTGACAATTTCCTTCAAACCCTTTTCAGTAAAGAACGAAGCATAATACTCTTCAGATCGTTTGTTTGGAGGGAAGAAATCTGGCAGAATTTGGTCCAAGCCAGCTTTCTTCAACGAAGTTGTCAAGTTCTGTGATCCTTTTTCAGCTTTCCAAATGTTGAACACTTCGGCAAGGAACTCAACAGCAAGACCATCCTTTACCAAATGTTCCTAAAATCCCGAAGTATCCATATGAAAAATTAGACACCTCCATATTCAATAGATATCTTTACACACTCTATTCTACCGCGATTGGATGATGTAAATTTTACAATTATAATCTACAAGGCATGTCCAACTTTCATTTCAGGGGTGGATATTACTACAAGTTAATTTATTTTACAGTCTTCACATAGCATTTAAAAACAATAAAGCATGGGCTCCCCTCTGCTTCATTACCCGAAAAACAGCTTATTTGCCAAGATTATAAAGAGCACAAATACATTTAATTAAGAGCAATTTTCACGACCCGGTTTCGATTCAAGCTCAACCATTTGCTGTTCCATATACATGCTCGTACATTCATATTAGACCAGGCCCATGGAGAGGCAAGCTCAAGAGTCTAGGCTATTCACAGGCTTTCTATTTATATTCGTAAGTCGCGAAAACTAGTTTTAAAAAGGTAACCCACGCCACCAGTGTTTCAGGACGATGATTTTTAGCATTAAATTCGAATTATTATTCTTGTGGCTTTTAAAAAACCTATGAATCTCACGGCATTCTTTATTGTGTAAATATATACCGTTGTCAAATGAAAACTATTTTTGAATATCTTATAACTAAATTATAACTGAGCAGAATTATAAGCAGAATTAACTGAATTATATCTTATAGCAGAATTATAACTGAGAGGCAATTACTACTAGCATTTTTTGAGACAAGGTTGATTAAGACAATAGAAGCACGATCAATTAAAAAAAAAAAAAAAAATGTTGTTTCAGTCAAAATTCGTGATAATTTTGATTAGACTGTCTCATAAGCTTTGCTTGTCATTGGACATTTGGACGGAAATTTTTTGCCAAAAAAAAATGGAC
The DNA here is from genome assembly GCA_027921565.1 of Artemia sinica. Classification (NCBI taxonomy): domain Eukaryota; kingdom Metazoa; phylum Arthropoda; class Branchiopoda; order Anostraca; family Artemiidae; genus Artemia; species Artemia sinica. The sequence continues at coordinate 18,984,577 of CM051264.1, read as the reverse complement.
TTGTGGCCTAGATTCTTATTCATATTTGCTATTTGCAGAAATCTGCCGGACCAATATTCTCAAGGGTGCAAAAATCAGCCAGATTTTAGAAACTAATCAGGTTAGTGGTTTTTAGCATCAAATTTGAATTATTATCCTTGTGGCTTTAGAAAAAACATCGAATTTCACCGTTTTCTTTATTTTGTAAATCAAGACGTTTTGAATTGAGGACTATTTTTGAATACCTTGCAGAATCATACATCAGACGCAAATTACTATTACCAGTTTACTGAGATGAGATTATTAGGACAATGGAAGCATGGCCCATTTTTCAAATAAATTGCTCTTTCAGTTCGTTCGTGATTGCCACTTTTTTTGTCACCAACACACAACTTGTTGCAGAAAGACCCTTTGTGTGCTGTTATAAAGTAAGCTTAAATCATCTAAATAAGTCAACGTTATTTTACCTTTCCAATGTTATTTTGGTTACTAACTGCCTCTAGGGTTTAATTCCAAGAAATGGATTGGTCGCATTAATTGTAAAAGAAACTAGCAATGTTTCTTAAAAATTTTTGGAAGCTAAGCCTCCATCGAACACCTTGAGCATAACCTTTACTAGCTCGGTTCTAAATTCATCTCTATTGGGTTTCAGGTGAACTCAAACAAAACGCATAATGCATCATATATACAACACTCAACGGGCAGACACATGCATACAGCAATACACACTTATAATAGATAAACTTAAACATTACGAATTCAAATATATCTGTTTTTGTCTACCAGACTATTGGCAGAGAAAGACGAACTCTATTATACAGGTATACAGTTCCCCAAAGATTTCAATTGCCTGATAATTGCTGGGTCTTCTTTAATGGTAAGATAGAATAACCCAATTCATGTATTAGAATTGAAGCTTCTTTTTTACTATTAGGATCTTGTTTGAGAATAATCTAAGGATTTAAACTTGGCTCATGTTTCTTAATAAATTCATCGCAAAAAAACTAGTTGTGTTGTAAGATTTTTTATTTATATTAAGATTAATCACAATTTTAAAAAGTTTCTTGTGGCAATGAAATCAAATCTATCAATATTTGCGACATGAACATAGTAAAATAAATGTAGAAGTAAGGGAAATAAAGAACCAAGACCGTATTCAGGGGAGGGGGGAGGAGGGTAACGGTTTGAGCCCCTCGCCCACCGAAATTTTGTCCGACTCGTAAAAAGCAAGAAAGTGCACATAAACAAATTTTTACGCGTTTTTTAAAGTCTTTTTATTCCCTCCTCCCCCCTTGAACAAAAATCCTGGATACGCCGCTGTAAAGAACTAAGTGAAGAATATGCCAGGACTTGTTTTTGGCTTCTATAACCTTTTTTTAAACTTTCTTCTGAGTTTTTTTGCTGTTATGGTGATATTGCCACTCCTTTCATAATGAATGCATCGCGTGCATCGCCAAAACTTCAAATTTGAGATTATGATCTTTCATTAGCTTCATAGCTATTACCGGATGCAAGCTGCTTACTTGCTAAATCAATTAGTTCCAGAAATAAATAAAAGAGAAAGAACCGAGAAGAAGATATACCCGGTTTCATATTAGAAGGCAAATTGTCCAAGATATTGGCATTGAATCTAGTAGAAGTTTGCTCTCCTTTCATCTCAATAATAATAAAGTAATATAATTAATGAAAAATTATTTTGAAACCACGTCAAACAGAATTTGTGACGCCCTTGAAGTAATGGAGAAACAAATAAAACTAAATAAACCGCAATTCAAAACAAACGAGTTTTTTGCTTCTTGGGTTTTTATACCCTTTTTTTTCTCGAGATCTTTTTGCTGTTATAGTAATTTTTTCCAACCCTTTCAAAATGAATATATCACCTAAAGGAAGTTCTTAACCGGACAGCCCAAGGTAATTTAAGCTTTAATATTACAATTTCAGCTTATGACAAAATCTACCAAATTGGCTCTTTTTTTGGCTTGGTGAAAAATCCAAAATTCAGATTGCTACTGCTGAATATGAGCTGATTAATTGCTAAATCCACTTTTGGTTGTAACCCCCCTCCTTGACGATTTAAATATTCCTAAATCCCTTGGGTGTTTTACGATTTTTGGTATGCTAACCATAATTTTATAAAATATACAACACAGACAAGCCACACAGAAAATAAATAAAATAGATAAACGGGTTTTGATCATAGTATAACATGATCAAGAAATTCAACCCTGATATTTTATTCTAAAAAATAATTCCCATAAGCAGAGAAGAAGAAGAAAGAATAAGAACAAAAAGAACAAGGATGCAGTGTAAGAGAGAATCGTTGGACAGATAATAATAGTTATAGAAAAATATTAGGGACAGGAAAATTATGAACAAAAAAATGTGTCATGAAAATGCGAAAAAAGGCACAAAAACAACAAGAAAGAAAAGAACAAAGCAAAAAAAAAGAACAAGAAAGTATAAATAGACTTTACATACATTAGTTAAAGATGCCAAAATAGTTGCTGGTGTTGTGCCATTGGCAATAAGCAAAGCGGTAAAGCGAGCAAGTTTTAGTCGCTCGGACTCTGAGAATCCCTTGAGAAAAACCAAAACTTTCTTCATTTCTTCCTCGAGCATCTTCTCCAGATACTTGTACCTTCGTATGAGCTTTACAAGGACCTTAAAATGTAAAATATGTCAGAGGTCTTTCTACTACTATTTATGGTAGGAGAAAACCTTTCAGGAGTTTTAGAATAATCAACATCTAAGACATTTATATAATACTAACAATAACCATAGACACAACCAGATCTTACCTTTGAGCGGATGGGGATGTTGTCCAGTTGTAACAATTTTCAGTTCTTCCAATGTGGGCCCTTTGAACTATCCACAGAAGATAGAACACCCAATTACCTATAGTTAAATGGGGCATCTCCACGTGGTATTGCAATAAAATTTCAGGATAGACGTTCTGCTTAGAATGGTACAAAAGTAAAAGGTGAATGATGTTGGCAATACGATCTGAGCAGCATCAGGGGAAAGAACATTTTACACAGAAAGCTTATACATTTTAGTAAAAACTTATTGTGTTCGAACTTCGTGAAACTAAAACCATGCAGATTTTTTCCTGTGTGACCAGAGACTCCTCCCAACTTCTTGCATACAGACCTATTGCATCTCTTTTCACTCATTATGATTCAATAAGTATATAGCTGTTTTACTCAAAACACAATAAGAAAACATTTCCCAAATTTTGGTTGACTTTCGACAAAGTCAGGTTTTGAAGTCACTAATAACAAATAAGACGCTAAAACCGTACTATGAGCATTCTAAAACAAAACACATTGTGTAGATTATATGTTTCATAAACAGCTTTTAATTTCTATGAGTTTGCACATGGGATTTCTAAGCATGTTGTGTATAAATTCAAAGATAATGTTGCAAAAAAAAGGAATAAAATTGAATAGGAAATATATATATATATATATATATTATATTATATATATATATATATATATATATATATATAGTAACAAAATAGTTATATACTAAGTTTTAAATGTTTTAGTATAGAGGCGAATCTGTATCTATTTGAAATCTGAGCATTCAAGGATTTTTAGTCAACATAGTTGAATCGCAGACAGAAGCGTGGGGTTCGAAATCCTTTCCTCTATTGTCTCTGCATATATCGTCACTAAGGTTGCACATCGATCTTCCTGATCCACATTATCCTGCTGATCCTCTCTTTGAGAACAACTTAGCAAACAATTTTATCAATTGCTTCAGAAGCGTGGAAAGTCAGATATTGCCTTCATGCGTAATAGCAACAATACAGGCATATGACATCTATGCCAACTCTTCATTATTTAGGGATTATTTTGGATATTGTCTCAACTAACCAAATGCTAACAATCACAAATTATTTGTAATGATGGTTTAGTTTAAAATTCAATGAAATTTAGCTTTGCTCAGAGCATTTTAGATTTGCGAAAAAAAGGAAAAAAAAGAAATCCAGCACTTTTACTAAGTCAGTTCCTGATAGAAATTAGAATTTCTATCAGGATACAGGATTTTAGAATACACACAACCTATCAACTTGCACCAATATTCTGACTGGGATTAATCCTAAAACAGCTTTTCCTTTTATGGCTATTCCTACCATATCTCCAGCCACCATTCCTAGCAAGAATGTTCCTAAAGTAAGCTCTATCACCACTAATCAGACACAAGGCCTACTCGTACCCCAGATAATTTTAATTAACATTACATAATTCAACATCCCACTGAACATTACCTAGAAACTTCACCCTTATAACCTTAGCCTTAATAGTAACATTATTATGCGTATAGTGTCTTCTGCTTAGTTCAAAACACCCCTCAACATCCCCTGAAAGTATCAACTTAATACTCTAAGCCACTCCTGAGGTACTGCTCATACACCTTTTTGTAAACCTTTACGCATATACTGTTTTATTTAGCTCAACAACCCCCTTAGCCTTATTAGTAATAGTGGCAGTAGTAGCATCTGCATTAGTAGCAGTAGAAGCAGTATTATTAGTATGCATAAATTGACTTTTGTTTCTTCAACATCCCCCTCAACATGTCCTGAGATGCTACTAATACACCCTTTTATTAGCCTGCATGCACATCGTGAGTTCTGATACAATTTACAATTCAACAACTTTATGATTGCCTGAAAGTTTTACCTTAATATCCACATTCTTAGTAATAGCTGCAGTAGGACCAGAAGTAGTAGTAGCAGCATGCACATATTGCCTTTTTGTTAGTCCAGCAAAGTTACTGGGAGCAAGGTTCAAGTTTACATGCTACTGAAATGCTGGAGAAGGTTCCCAAAAGAACCATCTTGAAGTTTGGAAGCCAAGAAAAGAGTTCAGAATGCCAAACAGCTCCTGTTCAGAATGTCAAGGAGCTCTGTGACACTCCTAACTCGTACAATAGCAGTAATCCTATACATTGTTTCAGTTATTGCTCCATTTTCAACTGCTTTAAGTACTTATTCTAGAAAACCACATTTTTTAATATGCATATGGAGCATAGTTCTTGGGAGCAAGGTTCAAATTTACATGTTACTGAAATGCTGGAGAAAGTTCCCAAAAGAACCATCTTGAAGTTTGGAAGCTAAGAAAAGAGTTCAGAATGCCAAACAGCTCCTGTTTAGAATTTAGAGGAGCTGTTTGACATTCCAAACTCGTGCAATAGCAGTATTTCCATACATTGTTTCAGTTATTGCTTCATTTCCAATTGCTTAAGTTTACATGTTACTGAAATCCTGGAGAACGTTCCGAAAAGAACCATCTTGAGATTTGGAAGCTAAGAAAAAAGTATGGAATGTCAAGGAAATTTGTGACATTCCACAGAGCAGTACATTCAATAGGAGTATTTCCATACACTGTTTCAGTTATTGCTCCATTTTCAACTGCTTTAAGTACTTATTCTAGAAAACCACATTTTTTAATATGCATATGGAGCATAGTTCTTGGGAGCAAGGTTCAAATTTACATGTTACTGAAATCCTGGAGAACGTTCCGAAAAGAACCATCTTGAGATTTGGAAGCTAAGAAAAAAGTATGGAATGTCAAGGAAATTTGTGACATTCCACAGAGCAGTACATTCAATAGGAGTATTTCCATACACTGTTTCAGTTATTGCTTCATTTCCAATTGCTTCAAGTACTTATTGTAGAACGCCGCAGTTTTTAAATATGCACAGGGAGCATAGTTCGTGGGAGCAAGGTTAAAGTTTACATGTTACTGAAATGCTGGAGAAAGTTCCCAAAAGAACCATCTTGAAGTTTGGAAGCTAAGAAAAGAGTTCAGAATGCCAAACAGCTCCTGTTTAGAATTTAGAGGAGCTGTTTGACATTCCAAACTCGTGCAATAGCAGTATTTCCATACATTGTTTCAGTTATTGCTTCATTTCCAATTGCTTAAGTTTACATGTTACTGAAATCCTGGAGAACGTTCCGAAAAGAACCATCTTGAGATTTGGAAGCTAAGAAAAGAGTATGGAATGTCAAGGAAATTTGTGACATTCCACAGAGCAGTACATTCAATAGGAGTATTTCCATACACTGTTTCAGTTATTGCTTCATTTCCAATTGCTTCAAGTACTTATTGTAGAACGCCGCAGTTTTTAAATATGCACAGGGAGCATAGTTCGTGGGAGCAAGGTTAAAGTTTACATGTTACTGAAATGCTGGAGAAAGTTCCCAAAAGAACCATCTTGAAGTTTGCAAGCCAAGAAAAGAGTTTAGAATGCCAAACAGCTCCTGTTTAAAATTTCAAAGAGCTGTTTGACTTTCCAAACTCATTCAATAGCAGTATTTCCATACACTGTTTCAGTTGTTGCTTCATTTCCAATTGCTTCAAGTACTTATTGTAGAACGCCGCAGTTTTTAAATATGCACAGGGAGCATAGTTCGTGGGAGCAAGGTTAAAGTTTACATGTTACTGAAATGCTGGAGAAAGTTCCCAAAAGAACCATCTTGAAGTTTGCAAGCCAAGAAAAGAGTTTAGAATGCCAAACAGCTCCTGTTTAAAATTTCAAAGAGCTGTTTGACTTTCCAAACTCATTCAATAGCAGTATTTCCATACACTGTTTCAGTTGTTGCTTCATTTCCAATTGCTTCAAGTACTTATTGTAGAACGCCGCAGTTTTTAAATATGCACAGGGAGCATAGTTCGTGGGAGCAAGGTTAAAGTTTACATGTTACTGAAATGCTGGAGAAAGTTCCCAAAAGAACCATCTTGAAGTTTGGAAGCCAAGAAAAGAGTTTAGAATGCCAAACAGCTCCTGTTTAAAATTTCAAAGAGCTGTTTGACTTTCCAAACTCATTCAATAGCAGTATTTCCATACACTGTTTCAGTTGTTGCTTCATTTCCAATTGCTTCAAGTACTTATTGTAGAACGCCGCAGTTTTTAAATATGCACAGGGAGCATAGTTCGTGGGAGCAAGGTTAAAGTTTACATGTTACTGAAATGCTGGAGAAAGTTCCCAAAAGAACCATCTTGAAGTTTGCAAGCCAAGAAAAGAGTTTAGAATGCCAAACAGCTCCTGTTTAAAATTTCAAAGAGCTGTTTGACTTTCCAAACTCATTCAATAGCAGTATTTCCATACACTGTTTCAGTTGTTGCTTCATTTCCAATTGCTTCAAGTACTTATTGTAGAACGCCGCAGTTTTTAAATATGCACAGGGAGCATAGTTCGTGGGAGCAAGGTTAAAGTTTACATGTTACTGAAATGCTGGAGAAAGTTCCCAAAAGAACCATCTTGAAGTTTGCAAGCCAAGAAAAGAGTTTAGAATGCCAAACAGCTCCTGTTTAAAATTTCAAAGAGCTGTTTGTCTTTCCAAACTCATTCAATAGCAGTATTTCCATACACTGTTTCAGTTATTATTTTTAAATATGCACAGGGAGCATAGTTCGTGGGAGCAAGGTTAAAGTTTACATGTTACTGAAATGCTGGAGAAAGTTCCCAAAAGAACCATCTTGAAGTTGGGAAGCCAAGAAAAGAGTTTAGAATGCCAAACAGCTCCTGTTTAAAATTTCAAAGAGCTGTTTGACTTTCCAAACTCATTCAATAGCAGTATTTCCATACACTGTTTCAGTTATTGCTTCATTTCCAATTGCTTCAAGTACTTATTGTAGAACGCCGCAGTTTTTAAATATGCACAGGGAGCATAGTTCGTGGGAGCAAGGTTAAAGTTTACATGTTACTGAAATGCTGGAGAAAGTTCCCAAAAGAACCATCTTGAAGTTTGGAAGCCAAGAAAAGAGTTTAGAATGCCAAACAGCTCCTGTTTAAAATTTCAAAGAGCTGTTTGACTTTCCAAACTCATTCAATAGCAGTATTTCCATACACTGTTTCAGTTATTGCTTCATTTCCAAGGGGTGTTTGACTTTCCAAACTCGTTCAATAGCAGTATTTCCATACATTGTTTCAGTTACTGCTTCATTTCCAATTGCTTCAAGTAGTTATTCCTCAAGTTCTTATTCCAAGAGCATAGTTCATAGGAGCAACGTTCAAGTTTAGATGTTACTGAAATGCTGGAGAAAGTTCCCGAAAGAACCATCTTGAAGTTTGGAAGCTAAGAAAGGAGTTTAAAATGCCAAACAGCTCCTGTTTAGAATTTCAAGGAGCTGTTTGACATTTCAAACTCATTCAATAACAGCATTTCTATATTTTGTTTCGGTTATTGCTTCATTTTCAACACCTGCTGATAATGGTCTTACGTCACTACGTTCTTCATCCTTAAGTGTTTCTTCTAAATCAGATGGTATATTTTTGCAATTCTTGCTACTTGTGTCATCACTCCTGCTTCTGTTAATCAGAGTAGTACAGTAAACTATAATATCTTGCTCCATTTCAATAGATTCCTTTGAAGCTGGAGCAGCAATCTTACAAAGAAAATAGTACAGATGAATACGTTTTCTGCTGCCAATTGTTTGTTACCTTTTTACAAAAGATTGATCTAGAGCGTTAAGTTCTATTATATTATTGACTATGGAGCATTTATAGGCTTTAGACTCTTATGGACTTCACCAAAGTCAACACTCCAGACCTGATCATCTTTGCTATCACAGGCAGCACAATAGCGCTGCCTAAGTAAAGAACGATGCTGGCACAAAGATATTGTCGAAAGTGATTGGAGGGCAACTAGCCCCCCCCCTCACGCCCATCATTCCCCCAAACACATCCAATCAAAATTTAAGATAGCCATTTTGTTCAGCGTAGTTGATTTCCAGATAGAAAATATATTTTTGAGGAGGACACTCCCCCACAACCCTCAGGGCAAGGGTTTTAAGTTATACCCTGAGGGCATATAAGAACGATGTTGGCACAACGTATTATTTATTATATTTTTCCTTTAGAGCAGGGCACTTCGTATTGAAGAAGTTGTCGTAGAAACTTCGAAAAGGGCTCATTCAATTGGAAATTGGAGTGGCTTGTGCCCTTTTTAAGTCGAAAGTGATTGGAAGGCAACTAACAACCCTTCCACGCACACCATTTCCCGAAACACATCCAATCAACATTTTGAGATAGTCATTTTGGTCAGCGTAGTTGATTTCCAGATAGAAATTATGTTTTTGAGGAGGACAGTCCCCCACAGCCTTCAGGGCAAGGGTTTTAAGTTATGCCCTGGGCAACTAACCCCCCTCTCACGCCCACCTTTTCCCCAAACACATCCAATCAAAATTTTTAGGTAGCCATTTTATTCAACGTAGTTGAAAGTTTTGGAAATTAGGTCTTTAAGGATGACAATCCCTCTCCCCCCCCCACAACCCTCAGGGCAAGGGTTGTAAGTTATGCCCTGGGGGCATATAAGGTTTTTTATAGAATGCTTTGTTGTAGAAACTTCAAAAAGGGCTCATTCGATTGGAAACTGAAATGGCTAGTGCAATTTTTAATAGTCGAAAGTGATTTGAGGGCAACTAACCCCCCTCTCACGCCCACCTTTTCCCCAAACACATCCAATCAAAATTTTTAGGTAGCCATTTTATTCAACGTACTTGAAAGTTTTGGAAATTAGGTCTTTAAGGATGACAATCCCTCTCCCCCCCCCACAACCCTCAGGGCAAGGGTTGTAAGTTATGCCCTGGGGGCATATAAGGTTTTTTTATAGAATGCTTTGTTGTAGAAACTTCAAAAAGGGCTCATTAAATTGGAAATTGAAATGGCTAGTGCAATTTTTAATAGTCGAAAGTGATTTGAGGGCAACTAACCCCCCTCTCACGCCCACCTTTTCCCCAAGCACATCCAGTCAAAATTTTGATATAGCCATTTTGTTTCACGCAGTTTAAAGTTCAGGAAATTATACCTTTGAGCAGGACACTCCCCCACAGTCTTCAGGGCAAGAGTTAAAGTTATGCACTGGGGGCATATAAGTTTTATTGAAATCTTTGTCATAGAAACTTGAAAAAGAGCTCTTTCGATTGGAAATTCAAAGGGATAGTGCTCTTTTTAATAGACGAAAGTGATTTGAGGGCAACTAACCCCCCTCTCACGCCCACCTTTTCCCCAAACACATCCAATCAAAATTTTTAGGTAGCCATTTTATTCAACGTAGTTGAAAGTTTTGGAAATTAGGTCTTTAAGGATGACAATCCCTCTCCCCCCCCCACAACCCTCAGGGCAAGGGTTGTAAGTTATGGCCTGGGGGCATATAAGGTTTTTTATAGAATGCTTTGTTGTAGAAAGGTTTGTGCTGTTATAAAGTAAGCTTAGATCATCTAAGTAAGTCAACGTTATTTTACCTTTCCAGTGTTATTTTGGTTACTAACTGCCTCTAGGGTTTAATTCCAAGAAATGGAATTAAACCAATTACACCAAGAAATTGGTGGCATTAATTGTAAAAGAAACTAGCAATGTTTCTTAGAAAGGTTTTTATAGGAAGTAATATTGTAAGAACATCAAAAAGGGCTCATTCAATTGGAAATTGAAAGGGATTGTGCTCTTTTAATAGTCGAAAGTGAATGAAGGGCAACTAACCCCCCTCTCACGCCCACCATTTCCCCAAACACATCAAATCAAAATTTTGAGATATCCAATTTGTTCAACGTAGTCGAAAGTTCTGGAAATTAGGTCTTTTAGGATGATAGCCCCCTCAGAGTCCTCAGTGCAAGGGTTGTAAGTTATGCCCTGGGGCATATAAGGTTTATATAGAAAGTTGCTGTGAAAATTTCAAAAGGGCTCATTTGTTTGGAAATTGTAATTGCCCTTTTTAATAGTCGAAAGTGAGTGGAGAGTAATTAACCCCCTCTCACAACCACCATTTCTCCAAAAATCAAAGTTTAGAGATAGCCATTTTGTTCAACGTAGTTGAAAGTTCTGGAAATTATGTATTTAAGGATGACAAACCCCCCAGAGCCCCTAAGGCAAAGGTTGTAAGTTATGCCCTGGGGCCATATAAGGTTTTTATAGATAGAGTTGTCGTAAAAACTTCAAAAGGGGCTCATTCAATTGGAAATTGAGAGGGCTAGTGCCCTTTTTAATAGTCGAAAGTGATTGGAGGTTGGCTAACCACCCTCTCACGCGCACCATTTCCCCAAACACATCCAATCAAAATTTTCAGATAGCCATTTTGTTCAACGTAGTAGAAAGTTCTGGAAATTAGGTCTTTGAGGATAACAACCCCCCCCCCCAGCCCTCAGGGCAAGGGTTGTAAGTTTAGAGATATCCGTTTTGTTCAACGTAGTTGAAAGTTCTGGAAATTATGTATTTAAGGATGACAAACCCCCCAGAGCCCACAGGCAAAGCTTGTAAGTTATGCCCTGGGGCCATATAAGGTTTTTATAGATAGACTTTTTGTAAAAACTTCAAAAGGGGCTCATTCAATTGGAAATTGAGAGGGCTAGTGCCCCTTTTAATAGTCGAAAGTGATTGGAGGGTGACTAACCACCCTCTCACGCGCACCATTCCCCCAAACACATCCAATCAAAATTTTCACATAGCCATTTTGTCCAACATAGTAGAAAGTTCTGGAAATTAGGTCTTTAAGGATGACAACCCCCCCCCCAGCCCTCAGGGCAACGTTTGTAAGTTATGTCCTGGGAGCATATAACTTTTTATTGAAAGCATTGTCGTAAAAACATCAAAACGGCTCATTTGAATGGAAATTGAAAGGGATAGTGCTTTTTTTAATAGTTGAAAGTGATGGGAGAGTGACTAGCGCCCCTCTCACGCCCACCATTTTCCCAAACACATCCAATCAAAATTTTGAGATAGCCATTTTGTTTGTAGTTGAAAGTTCTGGAAATTATGTCTTAGAGGATGACAACCACTCTCACAGCCTTTAGGATAAGGGTTGTAATTTATGCCCTGGGGGCATATAAGGTGTTTATAGAAAGCGTTGTTGTAGAAACTCAAAAAGGGCTCATTTGATTCGAAATCGAAAGGCCTAGTGCCCTTTTTAATAGTCGAAAGTGATTGGAAGGCTTGAAATCTTTATGGTAAAGATTGATGTGGGTGTAATGTATGATTTTTTGTTGTTGTTGTTTAGACCAGGGCACTTCGTATCGAAGGAGTTGTCGTAGGTAAACCCCGGCGCCGCGCCGGTTGATCGACCGAACGACCGACAAGAGGCCCGGTCGACCGACAAGAGGCCCGGCGTTCTTTACTGAAAAAAAAAGAACTTTTACTGAAAAAAAAAATGAATGTGCATTGTCAGTTTAATATACATATACTGATATTTGGTAATCAAAATGTTAATATTATTTGATTTATTAAAGTTACAAAAGTAAGAACATTTATATTTTTTCAGTAAAGTGCAAATTATGTTCTGGCCTTGGGAAGGCATAGGAGTTTTGAGCCCAACTTATGTTAATTTCTGCTCGTTTTGAGTTTGACTCGGTTATTTATTGTAATTTCTGTTCGTTTTGGGTTTCATTTATTTATCGATACTGAATCGATTTGCGGTAGCTTCACGCTTGGTAGATTATATGATTTTATTTTTGCTCATTTTTTGTTTAATGGAGTTGTTTACTTTTCTTTGAAAAACTAATTGATAAGTCACCGTTATGCCATAATTGTACCTTAATGTTATAATTGTTTATGATAATTCATTCAATATGATAAAGTCAGAAAAAAATATCTTATTCCAAAACTCCTTCCCCATGAATCCCCAGCCCTAATTGAGAAGTTTTCAAAATCCACTTGTGCAATAGAGATTAAATCATTTGGTACTTGTGTATTATGCGCCACTCACTCAAGTTTACATTGTGTAAAACTCGAGAACTAACCGGTCTCTTCGTTAGTTTTTTTTTCAGCTTAGCGCGTGACAAGACAAAGACAAGTGACATAATATATGGGAAATATATAATTTGGGCTATATATTTACACCTAAGGCGAGGGGGGGGGGTAAAGTATTTGGACAGTTTGAAGTCAGTAAACAATTCTTTCTAGGTATATGGACACTTAAAATTACAGAAGAATAGCGAGGTATCTGGAAATTTTGAAAACACACACACACACACACACACAAAAAAAAAAAAAAAAGAAAGAAAAAAAAAAAAAAAATCCCAGTATGAAGTAAATGTAATGTTTCATTTAAGTGTTTGTCTCGAAGTGTTAAGTGTTTTTTTTTTCAACGACCGTTCTTCCAAGTATTAAGTACTATTAGGTTATGTAGTGTTTCATTTAAGTATTTTATGATGATTGCTGATCAAATTTTGTTATTTCTTGCCTTTCATTTATGTTATTTTACTGTGTTCATGGCTGTATATTTGGCTTTAAAATACACTTATCTATCTATCTATCTAATATACAGAATAACTGTACCAAACACATTTTGCATGCAGACCCGCTATACTTTACTCCCCCCCCCCTATGGCGCAAATCTATAGCCCAAATTTATTTCTAAAGTAACGATGAAACTAACGAAAAAAACAGCATGTTCTCGAATTTTACACAGCGTAAACTTGAGTGAGTGGCACATAATACACAAGTAGCAAAATTTCTTCCCCTTACGGAAATTAAAAAATAAAACTCAAATAAAATTCTCAAATTTGGAAAGCCTTATAGCAATTATTAACCCTGTATGAAGGCTAATCCTGAGATAAAACAATAGAATAAAAAAAATTGTGGTAGAATTGGATTTGCCATTCAAAATTTTTCCTAAATATAATCTTCTTACCATAAAATTACAGTCCCTCCCCTCTGCCCCTCTTAATGAAACAAAATTAAGCTATAGATTTTATTCAAATTCGGGGAATAGTTGATTAAACGGAAGCAACCCCAAAACATGATTCACAAAAAATTGTATATTATAGCCAAAAGTTAAAATTCAGTTATTATCTCTAGATTGTTTTCTTGTAAAGTCTTATATTATTTTCAGGCATGTTTTATTTTTTTTTTACAAACGGAAGCAACTACACAACAAAAAAGAGCTGTTTTCGCTTTTGATATTCTTTTTTTTACCAGGTGATGAATCTCTTCTCTTCTGCAAGAAGAGATATATCTCTTCTCACGCTACTGCTTTTTAAAGCTTTCTCAAACTAAAAGCTTATTGAGTTTCAATGTTGCTATGTGAAAATTTACTTTTAAGTTATTGTTACTTTGGACAAGTTTTGTCCAAAGTAACAAAAACTTGTCCTTTTGGACAAGTTTTTACTATTCTACTTCTCTTCAACTGAAAGTGAATATTTGTCAAAATCTCGCAAAAATCCTCATATTCTCTCGAAACTGTTTATTTGTCAGTTGAAAGAATCATAAAAGGGCTGGAAGCTATCAAAATGTACTTACAGTTAAAGCAGATAATAGGAAAGCTGGAACATGAAAGATAAGTAACCTAAAACAGCCAAACTACAATGTAGCAACGATTCTCTGTTTATTTTGGGGATTAGATTAGGGCAAAACTAATATCACAGCTTCATAATGCATGTGACTATCAGGCTGCCAGTCAATATTGTTCTCCCAGAAAATCAAACGGTGCTTTTTATAGTTGTAGTATAGTGACCAATGAGTATCAAGCATGCAGTTGGGTATGCATTATTTTTACAATACCAATAGCCTTGGAGTGTACAACTCCATCCACAAAGTAACAGCAGTATTTATTTTTACAACACCAATAGCCTTGGAGTGTACAACTCCATCCATAAAGTAACAGCAGTAAGCTATATACAGTATACTTCAGTCTTTGAATACTATACTCCATTAACAGTATTAGTGTAAATATAATACAATACTTTTGATAAAATGGTGCATATAAGATTATGGAGTATGATATTTATGGCTAGTATATGGCTTGCCACAGCAATTAGATTACATTGTTAATTGTGATTCAGAAAACTATTGATGTTTCTAACTGCAAGCTATACTAAGTTACATTTGTTACTTTTCTGCAAATTATACATATAAAAATACTTTTTGCTCAAAGCAAAGCTGTCAAAACACAAGTTGTAATGCTAAAATGTCAGCAGCTTTTGGAATTCTGCTACTGGCAGCTTTAAAATTTTTTGTACACCTGGGTAAGACTAAACTTGATGAAACTTATATATTTGAAATCAGCATAAAATCCGATTCTTTTGATGTATCTATTGAGAGAGAGAGAGAGAGAGAAAAAGGTTTTATTAAAAAAGTTATAACACATTAACAACAAAACCCGAAGTTTATTAAACTTGTATGGGTACACATCACCCTTTACAAAACCCTACATACACAAAAATGTGGTATCAAATTTGGTATCAAAATTCCGTTTTTTTAGAGTTTCTGTTACTATCTATCCAGGTCACTCCTTAATTATAGTTCGATACCATGAACTGTTTGATTTTCAGAAATAATTTATTTATATTTTTCCCAGAAAATTTCAGATTGAACTTTGACTTTATTTGAATATAAATACACAAATAAAACACAACTCCAAGGACTGATCAATGATCCCTGGGGCCTAAATGTAGCCCTTGGAAAACTGAGTATTCATATAAATATTATCACTGATTATTGGCAAAACAACAAAGTGTTAAACTTTAAAAGAACAAAAATAATACTGAAAAAAGGTGCTGTGCACCACATAAAAAAGGGAGAATCCTCCTAAACATTATTCATTTGAACTAGATGAAAAAAGAAGTTTCTAATAATTGTATCGAAATGACGGAAAATGACAATCTATGACTTAAATATGACAATCTATTCTAACTTTGGGAAGCTAAATAATTACTGCAATGTTGAGACTTTGCTCAGCATTCCCCTTCCTCTGCTTGCTACCCACTTGCTTAGTGCAGACATGTTTTATGCAGTACTTGCTTTGTCTAATGCTTTATTTTGCTTATTGGCAGGTTAGGCAATCAGCCCTAATTGCGACTTTTAGGCTTAGGAAACTTTTAATGGTTTCTGGTAATTTCAGTAGGATTTTTAGAAACAATATTTTTGAAGTTTTCAGAAGATTTATGATCATTTAAATCTAAAAAGTATTCAAACACTCAGAAGCCATATAATTACTGCAATACTCAGTCTTTGCTAGTTTGAGTATCCACTCCTGCTTGCTACCCACTTGCTTAGTGCAGACATGTTTTATGCATTACTCGCTTTGTCTAATGCTTTATTTTGCTTATTGGCAGGTTAGGCAATCAGCCCTAATTGCGACTTTTAGTCTTAGGAAACTTTTAATGGTTTCTGGTAATTTCAGTAGGATTTTTAGAAACAATATTTTTGAAGTTTTCAGAAGATTTATGATCATTTAAATCTAAAAAGTATTCAAACACTCAGAAGCCATATAATTACTGCAATACTCAGTTTTTGCTAGTTTGAGTATCCACTCCTGCTTGCTACCCACTTGCTTAGTGCAGACATGTTTTATGCATTACTCGCTTTGTCTAATGCTTTATTTTGCTTATTGGCAGGTTAGGCAATCAGCCCTAATTGCAACTTTTAGGCTTAGGAAACTTTTAATGGTTTCTGGTAATTTCAGTAGGATTTTTAGAAACAATATTTTTGAAGTTTTCAGAAGATTTATGATCATTTAAATCTAAAAAGTATTCAAACACTCAGAAGCCATATAATTACTGCAATACTCAGTTTTTGCTAGTTTGAGTATCCACTCCTGCTTGCTACCCACTTGCTTAGTGCAGACATGTTTTATGCATTACTTGCTTTGTCTAATGCTTTATTTTGCTTATTGGCAGGTTAGGCAATCAGCCCTAATTGCGACTTTTAGTCTTAGGAAACTTTTAATGGTTTCTGGTAATTTCAGTAGGATTTTTAGAAACAATATTTTTGAAGTTTTCAGAAGATTTATGATCATTTAAATCTAAAAAGTATTCAAACACTCAGAAGCCATATAATTACTGCAATACTCAGTCTTTGCTAGTTTGAGTATCCACTCCTGCTTGCTACCCACTTGCTTAGCGCAGACATGTTTTATGCATTACTCGCTTTGTCTAATGCTTTATTTTGCTTATTGGCAGGTTAGGCAATCAGCCCTAATTGCGACTTTTAGTCTTAGGAAACTTTTAATGGTTTCTGGTAATTTCAGTAGGATTTTTAGAAACAATATTTTTGAAGTTTTCAGAAGATTTATGATCATTTAAATCTAAAAAGTATTCAAACACTCAGAAGCCATATAATTACTGCAATACTCAGTTTTTGCTAGTTTGAGTATCCACTCCTGCTTGCTACCCACTTGCTTAGTGCAGACATGTTTTATGCATTACTCGCTTTGTCTAATGCTTTATTTTGCTTATTGGCAGGTTAGGCAATCAGCCCTAATTGCAACTTTTAGGCTTAGGAAACTTTTAATGGTTTCTGGTAATTTCAGTAGGATTTTTAGAAACAATATTTTTGAAGTTTTCAGAAGATTTATGATCATTTAAATCTAAAAAGTATTCAAACACTCGGAAGCCATATAATTACTGCAATACTCAGTTTTTGCTAGTTTGAGTATCCACTCCTGCTTGCTACCCACTTGCTTAGTGCAGACATGTTTTATGCATTACTTGCTTTGTCTAATGCTTTATTTTGCTTATTGGCAGGTTAGGCAATCAGCCCTAATTGCGACTTTTAGGCTTAGGAAACTTTTAATGGTTTCTGGTAATTTCAGTAGGATTTTTAGAAACAATATTTTTGAAGTTTTCAGAAGATTTATGATCATTTAAATCTAAAAAGTATTCAAACACTCAGAAGCCATATAATTACTGCAATACTCAGTTTTTGCTAGTTTGAGTATCCACTCCTGCTTGCTACCCACTTGCTTAGTGCAGACATGTTTTATGCATTACTTGCTTTGTCTAATGCTTTATTTTGCTTATTGGCAGGTTAGGCAATCAGCCCTAATTGCGACTTTTAGGCTTAGGAAACTTTTAATGGTTTCTGGTAATTTCAGTAGGATTTTTAGAAACAATATTTTTGAAGTTTTCAGAAGATTTATGATCATTTAAATCTAAAAAGTATTCAAACACTCAGAAGCCATATAATTACTGCAATACTCAGTTTTTGCTAGTTTGAGTATCCACTCCTGCTTGCTACCCACTTGCTTAGTGCAGACATGTTTTATGCATTACTTGCTTTGTCTAATGCTTTATTTTGCTTATTGGCAGGTTAGGCAATCAGCCCTAATTGCGACTTTTAGGCTTAGGAAACTTTTAATGGTTTCTGGTAATTTCAGTAGGATTTTTAGAAACAATATTTTTGAAGTTTTCAGAAGATTTATGATCATTTAAATCTAAAAAGTATTCAAACACTCAGAAGCCATATAATTACTGCAATACTCAGTTTTTGCTAGTTTGAGTATCCACTCCTGCTTGCTACCCACTTGCTTAGTGCAGACATGTTTTATGCATTACTTGCTTTGTCTAATGCTTTATTTTGCTTATTGGCAGGTTAGGCAATCAGCCCTAATTGCGACTTTTAGGCTTAGGAAACTTTTAATGGTTTCTGGTAATTTCAGTAGGATTTTTAGAAACAATATTTTTGAAGTTTTCAGAAGATTTATGATCATTTAAATCTAAAAAAGTATTCAAACACTCAGAAGCCATATAATTACTGCAATACTCAGTCTTTGCTAGTTTGAGTATCCACTCCTGCTTGCTACCCACTTGCTTAGTGCAGACATGTTTTATGCATTACTTGCTTTGTCTAATGCTTTATTTTGCTTATTGGCAGGTTAGGCAATCAGCCCTAATTGCGACTTTTAGGCTTAGGAAACTTTTAATGGTTTCTGGTAATTTCAGTAGGATTTTTAGAAACAATATTTTTGAAGTTTTCAGAAGATTTATGATCATTTAAATCTAAAAAGTATTCAAACACTCAGAAGCCATATAATTACTGCAATACTCAGTTTTTGCTAGTTTGAGTATCCACTCCTGCTTGCTACCCACTTGCTTAGTGCAGACATGTTTTATGCATTACTTGCTTTGTCTAATGCTTTATTTTGCTTATTGGCAGGTTAGGCAATCAGCCCTAATTGCGACTTTTAGGCTTAGGAAACTTTTAATGGTTTCTGGTAATTTCAGTAGGATTTTTAGAAACAATATTTTTGAAGTTTTCAGAAGATTTATGATCATTTAAATCTAAAAAGTATTCAAACACTCAGAAGCCATATAATTACTGCAATACTCAGTTTTTGCTAGTTTGAGTATCCACTCCTGCTTGCTACCCACTTGCTTAGTGCACTCATGTTTTATGCATTACTTGCTTTGTCTAATGCTTTATTTTGCTTATTGGCAGGTTAGGCAATCAGCCCTAATTGCGACTTTTAGGCTTAGGAAACTTTTAATGGTTTCTGGTAATTTCAGTAGGATTTTTAGAAACAATATTTTTGAAGTTTTCAGAAGATTTATGATCATTTAAATCTAAAAAGTATTCAAACACTCAGAAGCCATATAATTACTGCAATACTCAGTTTTTGCTAGTTTGAGTATCCACTTCTGCTTGCTACCCACTTGCTTAGTGCAGACATGTTTTATGCATTACTTGCTTTGTCTAATGCTTTATTTTGCTTATTGGCAGGTTAGGCAATCAGCCCTAATTGCGACTTTTAGGCTTAGGAAACTTTTAATGGTTTCTGGTAATTTCAGTAGGATTTTTAGAAACAATATTTTTGAAGTTTTCAGAAGATTTATGATCATTTAAATCTAAAAAGTATTCAAACACTCGGAAGCCATATAATTACTGCAATACTCAGTTTTTGCTAGTTTGAGTATCCACTCCTGCTTGCTACCCACTTGCTTAGTGCAGACATGTTTTATGCATTACTTGCTTTGTCTAATGCTTTATTTTGCTTATTGGCAGGTTAGGCAATCAGCCCTAATTGCGACTTTTAGGCTTAGGAAACTTTTAATGGTTTCTGGTAATTTCAGTAGGATTTTTAGAAACAATATTTTTGAAGTTTTCAGAAGATTTATGATCATTTAAATCTAAAAAGTATTCAAACACTCAGAAGCCATATAATTACTGCAATACTCAGTTTTTGCTAGTTTGAGTATCCACTCCTGCTTGCTACCCACTTGCTTAGTGCAGACATGTTTTATGCATTACTTGCTTTGTCTAATGCTTTATTTTGCTTATTGGCAGGTTAGGCAATCAGCCCTAATTGCGACTTTTAGGCTTAGGAAACTTTTAATGGTTTCTGGTAATTTCAGTAGGATTTTTAGAAACAATATTTTTGAAGTTTTCAGAAGATTTATGATCATTTAAATCTAAAAAGTATTCAAACACTCAGAAGCCATATAATTACTGCAATACTCAGTCTTTGCTAGTTTGAGTATCCACTCCTGCTTGCTACCCACTTGCTTAGTGCAGACATGTTTTATGCATTACTTGCTTTGTCTAATGCTTTATTTTGCTTATTGGCAGGTTAGGCAATCAGCCCTAATTGCGACTTTTAGACTTAGGAAACTTTTAATGGTTTCTGGTAATTTCAGTAGGATTTTTAGAAACAATATTTTTGAAGTTTTCAGAAGATTTGTGATCATTTAAATCTAAAAAGTATTCAAACACTCAGAAGCCATATAATTACTGCAATACTCAGTCTTTGCTAGTTTGAGTATCCACTCCTGCTTGCTACCCACTTGCTTAGTGCAGACAGGTTTTATGTATTACTTGCTCTGCCTAATGGTTTATTTTGCTTATTGATGTATTTTATAAGGGCTTGGGTTTCCTAATTAAGCAACTATTGAATGGGTTATTTACAATAGCTGTCAACAGCAAAACTACAAAAAAATAAAGTGATTATGAACTACCTGCTCATATTTCCGGATGGAGTCAACAGCCTCATTGGCTCCAAAAACACAAAGCTCTGTCTTGTATGGTTTTCCTGGCTGAGCATCTTGAACAATAGACCCACCAGGAGCTGAAATGATTAAAGAAATTACAGATCTTAATTTTTTGTTAATATTGGTTTTCTTACCTTTGCTTTGCATTTGGCTGAAAATAAAGGAATCAATTTTGCCAAAAGGGCAAAATAAGTGCAAGCATATACTTGTCTACATTTTAATAAACTATAAACTTGTACTTAAGATAAGACACAGGAGGTTCAGCGCAACTTAGTGCCCAAAATTGTTGACATTTCAGTTGCTGGGTGAGCTTTGCAGGGACAAATAGCAAGCCTGTCCCCCAAACTTGCAGCCGCTGGGGGTCAAACCCTGGGCACTGCATTGCCAAGCAAGTATCAATCCCCTGTGGTACCACAAGGATGTGGAAGCACCCAATAGTACAGGCTCTGCAACTAGTTTAGGTTATGTATAATAACCAAGGTCTAGCTGATTTTGTAATCAGAACAAAATGAATAAAAAACCAAAAAACAACTATTTTCAGAAAATTAAGGTTAGGTTAAAGAAAAAGGGACTCTTAGGTTAAAGAAAAAGGGCATATAGAGGATTTTTTTTGGAAGGGGGAGGGAGATCCTAAAACTTGAAAACCCCACCAAATATTTTTACGAGTTGGACAAATATTTCAGAGGGGGGAGGGGTCCAGGCCTGACTTCCCCTCTCCAGATACAGCCTTGAACTCAGAAA
The DNA here is from genome assembly GCA_027921565.1 of Artemia sinica. Lineage (NCBI taxonomy): Eukaryota > Metazoa > Arthropoda > Branchiopoda > Anostraca > Artemiidae > Artemia > Artemia sinica. Next base: position 18,963,151 of record CM051264.1, on the reverse strand, counting down.
TAAAATCAAAATTTTTAATAAGTTGCAATCTCACTTTATAAAATTGGTAACACCCAGACAGTCTGCAAGATAAGAGACATAAGACTAAGACATAACTGCATGATAACCTCTTTAAGTAATTGCATAATTGTACAACAACCCAACCTGAAGTGTCAGTAGGTTTCCAATAATAACCAGAGTTAATATTTCTTTCTTTTTGCTTTTTTATGCCCAAAAACAAGTAAGGGTTTCTAATTGTTAATTTAAAAAAAACTTTCCGAAAAAGAAATTTTTCAATGAAAAGTAAAGGCCATTTAAAACTTAAGATCAGCATCCTTCTTCACATCCTTCTCTCACTTTTAAGTCCAAAACCTACTGTGTCATTGGCATTTTACTGAAAACTCTATGTGTCTTGAAGAGTCTTGGAAAGTATAAACAAGATCAAATTGAATATTACCTGGTCTAATCAGCACTTTCAATGTTGTATTATTGAAATCTCAAGACAAAATATCATAGGCAGTGTGATAGCACTGCCTAAGCAAAGAGCAGTGTGGGCAAAATATATTATTAGTTTTTATTTTTCTAGGCTATTTATTCTAATTAAATGGCTTTTGTGATTCAGGGGTGTTTTTGTGTTTTTTTTCCCAGAGACTTGTTCATCAATACACAATCCATAAAGTTCATTATAGAGACTAACTTTCAAAAGCAGGAGGTAACAATATAAAAATGGTTCAATGTACATTATGTCTTATGTCCAAAATGTTTATACACCTACCATAATTTTTTTCTCATTTGTTCACATACAAACACCCTGAAAACAAGACAAAAAACGTTTTAGGCATGCTTGAAGACACATCCTTGATTGATGACCAGAAGTCTGACCCTTGGCATGAAGATAGGTATTCCAAAAGGGCATGTTTAGAATGTAACCTTTCAAACTTTCTGGGGGAGAAGGAGGGGTGCTTGAGATATAAAAATTTTGGTTAATCAAACAAAAATTTAAAGCACAATAGACATAAATCTAAAAAACAACACCAGATCAACACAGATTCCAACTTAAAATCCCTTAAAAAATGCTAGTTTTGACACCAAAAAACAATCATATAATAAGTTATTCTTGTCTATTGGTCACTCTCATGCACACATATGATCTTAATCTCATCACAGTTAAGTTACCTTAGCACCAAATTAAGTTGCCTTAACCAAATAACTTAAGATATCTTGATCAGAATTAAGCTCTTAAACATTAAGCACATGAAGTGCATCAACAAGAGCTTCACCATATTTTTATAACCTGACTTTGACAATTTTTTTATTAAAACTTTTTTTTTTGCATTGAAAGTGGTTTCTCAGGAATTTTTTTTTTTCATTTAGTTTTAAAGTTTTACCCATTAGTATTTTCATTTTTTTATAGCCTACATATACAAAAAAGCATAAAGGTAGAGTAATAATGAAATGCAAAAGAAAAAAAATCAGTTAAGTTATGAATTAAGTTGTCTAAACTCAAGGTATCTGTACACAAATTAAATTACCTAAACATCCTCCAGCAATGAGTGTATCAAAAGAGCTTCACCATATCTTCTATAATCTAATTTTGACCCTGCAGTGTCAAGAAATTTGGAAACAGCCTCCAGGTCAGTTCCTGCTTCATTTAAACCTTGGATAATTGCATCTCTGAAACCAAATGGATCAAACTTCTCCTTTTCATCTGAAATATGACTATTATAAAAGAAAGCATTCTCACACACAGATTTGAGCACTTGGCAGCTTAAAATTATCTCAAGGGGGGCAGGGGTAATTGGAAGAAGCTTACTGAAATAGTAGCAATGTCATTTTACTGAAAAAAGGGCAAAATCAAGGCACAAAAAAAAATTAAAATTTGTATCCCTCCCTTCTCTAAGTGAAAGCTTTTTTCTTGACTCCCCTTCACTGCTAATAGTTGTAGATGAGCAGATGGTGGCTGGTGCTTATCCCCCCTCCCCCCCACACACAGGAAATACCCACATTGCTGACAATTGGCTGAACAAGCATCTAATAATGATAATCAGGACTTAATTCTTCTTGGAGACCTGAATCTACCAGATGTCAAATGGGTTGAAGGATTGGGTTATCAACAAAGCTCTGTTGTCAGTAACCCATTTGTTGAATATTTGGGTAGCAATAGCTTATATAAGGTAATAGCTTATATAAGACCAACCAAACCAGTATAAAAATAACCAAATGCCATTTGTTCTAGATTTGACAATCACTAACAACCCAGGATTTTTAGTGAACACTGAGTTCCTTCCCCTATTGGTGCCAGCAGCAAGATGTGTATCTGCCATGACTTGCTGCTCAGTCAACAGAAAAACCACTGCACTAAATGAACTTACACTGACTAAAGCAAAATCAGGGAGATAATAAGGGGAGTAGAATGGGACCAAGTGATTGTCAAGGGAGACATTGAGCAAGCCTGGCAAAATTTTAAGAATACTCTGCTCGAAGCTGAGAGGACACGTACTTCATTTTCATTTGTGAAGGCACCAAAAACACTGCCACACCTGAACCAGTCTATTAAAAGGGCTATAAACCACAAGAAGAAGGCCTTTTCAAAATATAAGAAATGCAAATACACACACCACTGGGATCATTTTGCGAGAGCAAGGAATAAACTGAGGCAACTGACTAGACACTTCATAGCTGACTATGAAGATAACTTGGCATTAAACATCAAACACATCCTAAAGAGGTTCTGGAGATATGTATCTGCTAAAGATAAGAGTAGATGAACTATGCCCCAAAGGAAGAAAGCTGGAAGATCCAGAGGATATTGCAAATTTGCTGAACAACACATTTGTATCAAATTTCTCAATGGACCCCACTGACAAGCCACCATCCCCTGCCCCCAGGATGGTCAAGCACCCTATGCCAAAAATTTAGGTCACAATGGACAAGACTAAGAAAAGGCTGAAAGAACTTAAAGAACTTGCAAATATAGTAGCCAAGCCACTCTGTTTGCTATTTAAGCTGTCTCTTCAGACTAGTAGCCTAACTGCAGATTGGCAGACAGCCAATATAATTACTCCAATATTCAAGAAAGGATCCAGAACCCAGCCTGAGAACTATCAAACTATTAGCCTGACCTCAGTTGTGGCCAAACTTATTGAAAGGATAGTCAATGATGCAATTATAGCACATATGACCAAGAATAGCCTTCTTTTTGGTGGTCAGCATGGCTTCAGGAAAGGCATGTCTATAGAAACAAATCTTATACTAGCTTATGAATCTATGACTCATCTGCTAAAGCAGGGTTTCCCAGTTAATGTGTTCCTACTTGATCAAGCTGGCAGTATATCAGATAGACAATGATATTGCCCAGTGGACTCAAAGCTTCTTATCCAACATAACCCAGATTGTTGCTGTATATAATGAAAGAGGTGACCTCATCTACTCAAAACCAGTTCACATTAAGAGTGGTATCCTGCAAGGGACCAAACTAGGCCCAACACTGTTAAACCTTTACATAAATGACACTCTTGAGGTGGTCAAGAATGGATTAGAACTGTATGCAGACAATTCCAAACTCTTTGGTCCAGCAGCCTCTATAGAAAATTGCTCCTCTCTGCAAGAAGATCTCAACAACCTCTGTCTGTGGGCAACAACCTGGACACTTGAGTTCAACCCACACAAATGTGAAGTCCTTTATCTTGGTCCAAACAATCCCTGCCACATCATTGATTCTGCAGGTGCCAAGATGCCCATAGAGTGCTGAGGAAGAGTGTGATCTTGGGATATTAATTGACAATAAGCTTAAGTTTCATAGTCACTGTTGGAAACAAGCAGCTAAGGCAAACAAGGTCCTTGGTTTGACCAAGCATTCAGTAAGAAGTTGCCAACCAAGAGTTATCAAGAAGCTTTACACAGTCCTTGTTTGTCCCCATTGTGAGTTTGGTATGTTGGTTGCCAACCCCCACTTTAAGTGTAACATGGAGATTCTTGAGAAGGTCCAGTATAGAGCAACCAAGCTCCCTTATACAAAAAAAAAAAAAAAAACAAAACAAATCACATACAAGCAACAACTAGAAAAACTTGACCTACCTACCCTAGAGAGAGATGTGATAATCCAACTGTGACATGAAGATTATCAAGTCAACATTACCTGGTGACATCTACAGGTTCTTCAACCTTGCTAGAACGTTGCTAGAAGATGCAATTTAAGGTATGTTTTTAAGTCTTTGGTTACTATGGGCTATTTTGAGCTTATAATGTCTTTTCCCCCATAAGCAATTACTGAATTATGGAAGATCATAAAAAAGGCATCAACTGACCTAGGCCTATTCACTTTTACCCTAGCTAAACTAAGGTGTTAACTTAAAATTTAAATTATGGCTTATATATCCAATGCATCTCACTTGTTTCATTCATGTGCCAGATAAATTGAATTGGCTGTGACAAAACAAGAACCAGGAAAACAAGAGTGATGAATGATAGAATGAATGGGAAATATATAATTTGAGGTATAGGCCATACTTGTACATTAGGGAGAAATGGGGGTAAGGTATAGCAGAGTGTTGAATAATATGAAGTAAGACATGTTTTCCTTCTAAATAGGCCTACCTCCATATACTAGACCAATACCAATTTGTTTCAGTTAACCTAAGCAAGTATTTTATAAGCCAAGTTATTTTCAGATTTTCCTTCTAAGTAGACTGATATAAAAAATAAGGTACTTTTCTATTATATGGGCACCTTGGCTACAGACAGTCAAATGAATGCACTGATGGAGACTTGTAAAGCAGGTAATTGTTATCCAAATTGATTGAAGAGTGTGGTGTCTCATTTAATTCACAATATTTAAACTGTTGTTTTTTGGGGTTTAGGGGGAGAAAAGGTACCTAGGTTAAGTTACAGATTTAATATATGCAATTCTTTAACCCCACCCTCTCCCCCTAATGTGCAAAATATACAGCCCAAATTTGTTTATAAACTATTATATATTCATCCCATTTTTATTTTATTTCATTAGCATTAACCAAACTAGACTTTTTAGAAGTGCCCATATAATGGGAAAGTACCAAAATAAATTTCCACAAACATTATTAATGAATGATTAGCAATAGCAGTTCTTGAAAAAGGGTTAGGTTAGGAAAATGAAACTTTCAGGGATGGGTCTACCAGCTAAAGTATGCCCAGGAAGGTATTTTGAAGTACCTACCTCCACTCCTTCTATATCTAGAGGGTCCTGATCTCTAAAATCTTTGTGTCATAAAAGTGGAACCTTGCAAAATTGATCTTCTGCTTAAATGAAGTACAACAAAATTGTTTGGAAAATTTTTTAAATTCATATTATTGACTTATTAATAAGTAAACATACCACTTGATGCCTTTTTTATGCTCTTTTCAAATATAATAATCACTTTTGCTGGAAATGATTTTACCCCTGACCCCTATATGTAACAATTCAGGGTATATATTTGCACATTAGGGGGGTGGGGGAAAGTTCAAACTTACCTCTTATTTACATCAGAAATAAAATTTACCCATACCCCCCTAAATTGTAAATATATACCCTGAATTGGTATATATACAGGTGGGGGTAAAATTCATTTCTGACAAAAATGATTATTATATTTGGAAAGAGCATAGAAAAGGCATTGAGTCATATGTTTACTTTATTTGTAACTCAATAATATGAATAACAAAAAATTTACCAAATTGTTTTCAGATTCACAACTTTGCTCAATCCCAATTTATAAGGTTTTAAAGATATCTAAATACATTTCCTAAATTTTGAAAAAAAAACATTGGTATGACCCAAAATGCTACTCAAATAACAGGAATTGCATTTCAGAACTAAAGCCAGAGAAAAAGAAACTGGTAAATTTTTACCAAATCATATTATTGACTTACAAATATGAATATACAGCTCAATGCCTTTTTTATGCTCTTTCCAATTATAATAATCATTTCTGTTGGAAATGAATGTTACCCCACCCCTATATACCAATTCAGGGTATATATTTGCACATTAGGGGGGGGCAGGGTAAAGAATAAACCTACCTCCCATTTACATCAGAAATAAAATTTGCCCCCAACCCCCCTAACATGCAAATATATACCCTGAATTGGTATATATACAGGTGGGGGTAAAATTCATTTCTGACAAAAATGATTATTATATTTGGAAAGAGCATAGAAAAGGCATTGAGTGGTATATTCACTTTATTTGTAAGTCAATAATATGATTTGGTAAAAATTTACCAAGAAACATAACTAAAAATCAAGGTAAAATGTTGTTTTGTAAATTTGCAGGTGGCACTATAATTTAGCTAGGATGGAAGTAATAACATCATTTAATGCCTTTTTTATGTTCTTTCATAATTCAATAATCACTTCTGATGCAAATTGCATCTTGAGCCCTTAAAGGGGCCCTAAACATATTTCATTTTTGTAACAACACAAATGAGTTATCAACACTAGGCTAGTTAAGTTATTGAAAAGTTGTTAAAAACATATAATTAGTTTATATATAAGTTGTTCAAGAGTAAAATATTCCAAAATACTTATTTATAACTATCCAAACCTTAGTTATTGGGGAACTCAAATGTAATCTATTTTCCTAACATTTCAAGTTTTTCAAATGCCATGGACCATATAATTTAGCTAGGATGAAAGTGAAAACATTATTCAATGCTTTTTCTTATGCTCTTTCATAATCCATATAAAATACCTTCAGGGTCCCTTTAAGGGCTCAAGATGCAAATTGCAACAGAAGCCATTATTGAATTAGCCTATGGAAGACCATATAAAGGCATCAAATGATGTTTTTACTTTCATCCTAGCTAAATTATAGTGCCACCTGCAAATTTACCAAAATTTCAATAGGTATAGACCTGTCATGTAGGCAAATTTCAGGACCCCTTAGAGGGAGGAGTGGAGGTAAGTAGGCTAGGTACTTCAAAATACCTACCTGGAAATACTTTAGTCTGTAGACCCATCCCTTAAAGTTTCATTTTCCTAACCTACCCCCTTTACAAGATAGCCAAAAGTAGAATTTTACCGGAAAATCTACTGTCCAGCCCCCACAAAACTTAAAGCCTGGATGATATACCTATGCTTTACTAACCTAAATTCAGAGTCAGAAAAAATATTACCTCTTTTCCTGGTCTTGATTCTTGCACCTGTTAAGGTTGGCTTTTCTATCTTAGAACTCATGCACTAACCCAGAATATGAATTTCAAAAAGGTTTAGCAACTTTGGAAGCAAGCTGTTGCAGGTGAGATGCACGAATTGGTGATGAAAATAGTAAGCTAATGTGACAGACTTACCGTTCCTATTTGGCTTCTAGAAAATCAGATTTCGGCCCTCACTTGATTTTGGAATTGATTTTGGACTTGGTTTGGAATTGACAGTCTGAAATTTTATTTCGTAAAAAGTTGAAAATACAGCACATGTAATTGAGTTAGGTCTATTTTAACCCTCTTTTAAAGAGACAACTTTAAGCAGCGCCAACCAAGTTCCTGGAATTATACTTTTGTTTGAAATATGCTAGAAGCATGGTAAAATTCCACTATAGCTACTTTTGGCTATCTTGGAAAGGAGTTAGGTTAGGAAAATGAGACTTTCAGGGGTGGGTTTACAGGCTAAAGTATGTCCTGGGAATGTATTTTGAAGTACCTACCTCCACTCCTTCTCCCTCTAGAGGGTCCTGAAATTTGCCTGCATGACAGGTTTATTACCCATTGAAATTTTGACAAAACAACATTTTAGGCTACCTTAATTTTCAGTTATCAGTATCTTTTTCTCTGGATTTAGTTCTGAAAATGAGATTCTGGTTATTTGAGTAGAATTTTAAGCCATATAAATTTTTTTCCATAATTTAGGAAATGTATTTGCATATCTTTAAAAACTTATAGGCCTAAATTGGGATTGAGCAAAGTTGTGAAGCTGAAAACAATTTTATTGTACTTTATTTAAGTAGAAGATATATTTTGCAAGGTTTCACTTTTATAACAAACATATTTTTCAAGGTCAAGACCCTCTAGGCTAGAGGGAGAAGGAGTGGAGGTAGGTACTTCAAAATACCATCCCAGGACATACTATAGCCTTTAGAACCATCCTTGAGAGTTTCATTTTCCTAACCCAACCCCTTTCCAAAAGTAGCTAAAGTAGAATTTTACCAATATATTTCTTTATTGTTACCATATCTTGATGTTTTGTGTGTATGCTTTCTTGTCCTCTGGAAACCACTCTTCATAGGCAAAGGGATTTCAGTAAGTTTAGAGCAGTTTAAATCCTAAAATGACATTTGTTTCTGTCATAAATTTAAATTTTAGTCCTTTACAGATCCTCAAAGCTGATACCTTTTCCCCTTATTTTAGGTAAAACTTATATACCTGTTTTTTTTCAATCTTATTAAAACTAGTTTACCTATAGGCCTAAATTGAATCAACAGTGACAAAATCAAGAATCAATAAATACATAAAAAATATATAATATGGGCTGTATATTTGTGTAAGAATAGAAAGGATAGGGTGGTTAACATCCAATTTGTGACAGAAAGAAATAGCCTGTCATATTTGGATTCAGGATGAAACTATGATTCTAAAGGTAAGTCTATTAACTATCTAAATAGCCTACTCTGTTATTCTAGATATTTAGCACTGTCACATTTCTCAGAAATCCAATTTGAAGTCCTTTATAGTCTGTCAAAGATGGTACCTTATTGCTCTTTCATAATTCAATAATTGCTTATAGTGCTAATTGCATCTTGAGCCATTAAAGGGGCCCCAAGGGTATTTCATGTTTATAACCACTCAAAGAAGTTATCAACACTAGTAAAGCTATTGAAAAGTGGTTAAAAACATATCACTTGTTTATAAATAAGTTGTTCAAGAGTAATATATTCCAAAAATACTTATTTATATCAATTCAAACCTCATTTATTAGGCAACTTAAATATAAACTGTTTTCTTACCATTTCAAGTTTTTCAAATGCTGTCAACAAAAATAGCTCTGAATTTAGCAATTCAAAACTTTGTTGTCAACAATTCAAGGTGTATCTTTGCACATTAAAGGGGGGGGGGTAAAGTTCATGGTAAATTTGCAGTGGGCCATATAATGTAGCTATGATGAAAATGAAAACATCATTTATGCTTTTTTATGCATCATTTAGGCCTCTTTGAGGGATCAAGATGCAATTAGCCCAAGAAACAATTATTGAACTATGAAAGAGCATAAAAAAAGGCATCAAATGATGTTTTCACTTTCACCCTAGCTAAATTATAGTGCCACCTAGAAATTTACCCCTACAGCTTATATACTGCTGTTAACATCACTCTTATTTCAACCAGTTTACCAGTAAAGCACTTAGGAAATATATAATTTTGGCTAGTTTATGTTTGAACATGAAGGGGGGGGGGCAAATCATAGTGGAGCTACAGTTGTAGTGTATTAAATACAATTATTCAGCATTTGATGAAGTAATAATTGATGTTTTTCACCCTTTTTTTATAGCTAAAAATAAGAGAATAAGGTATCATATTTGAGGGTTCATAATGGGCTTAAAATTGAATTTGTAAGCAAATTCATTTTTTTTGTGGGGCTCTCTATATTTATTAAATTTTTAAGTAAAATTTGAATTCAATAAAGTTCAATATGTTTATAGCACCAGGAGCTCAATGGCTACAGGGCAGGATTTTATATATTGATTCTCATTGTCACTTGTCTTCTATCCAAGTCTATTGCCCCAGCAAAGCAACAGGTTGCTTTAAATCACCCTCCACTTCTCATGTTTTCATGTAACCGTCAGCATAGTTGTTTGTGTATTGCAATATTTCTTCCAAGAAATCCATTGGGTTACAAGAGATCCTATAATTTAAAGGATGAGCAAGGTGTTCTTTAATAGCATCATTGGGGTCTAAAAAATCCTGCACTTTTCAGTCTTAAAATGAGTGACTAGTGTTCCATTATTAATACCTTACCAACCTAAACAAGACAGCTTCCTTGTTCATCATGAGCCCTACACCCTGTCTATGTATCCTATTCTTCCTGCCTGAGCAAATAAATTCTATAGCACTTAATTTCATGTTTCCTACAACTGGGATATGAGTATCTAAAACTCCTAATAAGTCCAGTTTGAAGCATCTGAATTTTTTAATCAAAATGTTGATATGATAGAATGTTTTAACTTTGTAACATTTAAAGTTGCAATTTTCATATTCTTTAAGTTATTGAAATTATTTTGGCCTCACAGAAAGCAACTTTCCTAGACCCAGTGCAGGACAGGACTAAAATATTTTCTTGAATCTACATAAAGTCTGTGGGACCTCTAGTTGAATGTGTAATCCTGGGCCCATCTTGGTCACAATATGGTTTTCAGCACTTGGTGATGCTCTTCTATCAAGAAGAGTTGAAATCCTGCACAGACAATCTCAAGCCTATTATCTCCAACTCATTATTTGTTCTGTTTAGAAATATTATACTGTTATGAGGAGGCAAACCTTAGTAGATAAATTAGCTAAAAAGAGGTTTTTCAGCCAGAAAAAGCCCACCAAAACAAACCAAACCCAGAAGAATTATCCTTTAATCAGAATCCAGTGCAAATACTGTATCATTTACTAGGCTATAGTTTTCTCAAGGGGCACCACTCCTCAAGGTCTCCCTGCAGCACATTAGCCATCACCTTGCTTGGCATGAAGCTTAGCAATGTTTGCATCCTTTTGCCACTTTGAGGTGTGCTGACGAATTTCCTATGCTACCTAGGGATGGAGGGTCAAGCTTTGCTTCTTAAAACTACTACTGCCTCAGATATTTCCAGGCTTACTGGTTGTTTTTTTTCATGAGTATTTTGGTGAGTTTGAGCTATCTTGCTAAATTGTCCTTGGTGAGCTACATTTCATTGATCAGATTTCATTCAAGCAATATTGTCGTAAACAAGTTTAATTGCACCTGGATGTATTTTCTTCAATAATTGAAGACTAACAGTAAGATATGGAGCTACTAATCCTCTCACCACTATTATTGAAAGGTGGAATAAATTTTGAAAATCACTTGATCTGAACTGTGACCTTTAAGAGCTGTTTTCTTGAAGTGTAATATTTCTGTTCTGTTCAGTGGATCTGTTGGATATTTTTCTTTTTTGTCATTGATTATATTATATTGCATTCAATTATTATTTTTACTAGTAATTAGTTTTTTAACTGATGTTAAGAATGGGAAACAGACCTTATTCATTCACTTATTCAGTGAGTCATCCAAAGCAGATTATTGCCAAGTACCCAAAGCCATATTACTTGATTTTGTGCTAGCATCATCAAACTTAGATACTAGACTAGATACTAGAAAATTAAGTGCAATTGAATAAATTTAATAAATTCTGCAGGCAGAACTTTCAAACACTGTGAAAAGTGACCAGTCTGTTCAGAAAAAATCAGTGAAAAAAAGGATACATTAATACTGACCAAATAATGCCGCCGAAACTAACCGACTCATAATACAGACGCAACACCTAGAGGGGGTTCAAAAAGAATTCATATCAGCCCCAAAAAAGGATGTGATAAGTGTTTGGCGTGTGAGACGGATCTTGATGATGACTCTTCTTCAATTCTCTGCGATGGATGTGAGAAGTGGATATGTATTGACTGTATGGATATGCCTGAGCCCAAATATGTATTGATCACTAAAATCTCTCGACTGGTCGAAAGTTTGCATAAAATGTCCAATCTGTAAACACTCCAGTACGACTTCAAGCAGTTCTAGTCAGAACCCTAGCATCAAGAGTATCGTTGAAGCTACAATAAACAATATGAAGAGCAACATCATTGACAAAATCCCGTCCCAGGCTGTTATACAAGATATTGTGCAGTCCTCAGTAAGAAACCTTGAAACTACATTGAAAGCTGAAATTTCAAAGTCAATCAGTGATATTAAAGCACAGGTGTCCACTCTTGAACATCAGGTTGCCGATAAATGCTCAATCTCTGATGTGCGTGCTGAGATTCAGACCCTTGTTCAACAAGAGACTGCTAGCATAAAAAATGATTTTTCTCAACATCTTGACAGTGAGGTCCAGTGCCTTTTCGCTGAAGAGCGGGATAGGCAGCGCAGAGCTCTTAATATAGTTGCATATGGTATCCCATCACAACCAGATGAACAGCTCTACATCCAGTCGTACCTCAGCCAGAAGTATAAACTTCAGGACATACGTATTACAAATGTGAGAAGACTACCCACCCCTGCAAACCCACAGTCTGCAAGTGCGCGCCCGCCTCCTATCCTCTTTCCTGTACCAAGTTTTGACATCAAAAGGACAATCATCAACCGTTCTTGTGAACTCTGCAAAGACATTCAGTTTCGTGGTGATGCTTCAAAGGCAGAGCTTAACAAACGTAAAGCTCTTGTAGATGAGCTAAAGAGGCGAAAAAAACGCTGGCGAAACAGATCTCATCATCTTCAAAGGACAAATAGTGTCAAAAAACGTAGCTGTTCATTGCGGTTGGAAAACTCCAAAGCCAGCCTCAAACCAGTCCGTGATGGAAATCTAACAGTTTGTCCCTCACCTGTAAATAGCCCTGTTTTCTTGCAGTATCTTCTTTGTTTCATAATACTTCAAGTGTTGATATAAGCGTATCCTCTACAGAAAATGAACTTAGTCAATTACGTAGTGAACTTTTCTTGTCATGTGATAGCTCGAGTAATTCGAGTTTCGTAAGTGCCGTTTCTGAACTTACTTCCACGCCACCTGTGTCTATCGCAGTTGCAGCTCCTGGACCTCTGCCGCTAGACGGCATGTCACAAAAGTCTCGGAAAAATAACACCCTACGTGTCATCTCGAGCAATGTTGACTCTCTTACAAACAAGCTTTTGGAAACTCAAGTGCTCTTAAAAGAAGAGGCAGCAGATATTGCCGGTTTGGTGGAGATTCTGCCAAAGTATACTGGAGTTCCTTCTACTGAGAGTTCACTGCAGATATCTGGATTTCAGTGCTTCACTAATCTAGGACAGCCAAACTGCAGAAGAGGAGTTGGTGTCTACGTCAGAGAAGGCTTCCAGGTTAGTGTTATCAACCTTCCTATTTTTAATGTACCTTGGGTTGAAAGTGTATGGCTTGATATTAATCTTCATGACAAAAAAGTCTGTATCTGGTGTATTTACAGAAGCCCTAGCGCACCCAGTCTTGAAGAATGTGAATCATCACTTGAAAAAATTATTGATCGAATAGCTTCCTTAGTATCACAAACGGTTGCATCTGATATGATAATAATTGGCGATTTTAGTTTCCCCTCGGTTGAGTGGGTGGATGGACTTGGTCATCCGGCATCTGGCGGTGGGGATTCACCATTTGTGTCTTGTTTATATGACAATTTCCTTCACCAAATGGTTGAAAAACCCACAAGGCACCGTGGTGACCAGAACCCTTCCTTGTTGGATCTTGTAATTCTGAGTGACCCAGACTCTCTCATCAGAAATGAATTTCTTCCTCCAGTTTGCAACAGCAACCACTCAGTTATCCTCTCTGTGCTGTCTATGATAGTCGTCTTCAAACTAACTTGCGCCCTCAAACTTTTATTGACTATCATGAAATACAGCAGGAATTGGTATCAATTAATTGGTCAGAGCTCATTACTTGTGATATCAACACGTCATGGTTGAATGTCAAGGAAACTCTCCTGTCAACAGAAAAGAAGCACTCCCTTGTTATTTATTGAAGACAACCAAAAACACTTCCGTTTCTCACAAAGGATACAAAGAGGACTATCAATAGGAAAGCCAGAGCTTGGAAAAGGTACAAAAAGAAAAAAACACAGGAAAATTGGCTAAGGTATGTGAAGTCTCGGACTCGGTTAGGAAACTGAAGTCTGAATATGAGGAGAAGCTTGCCACTGAGATCAAGGCAAACCCCAAATTCTTCTGGAGGCATGTTTCTGCTAAAAGTCCTAACCGTCACACCATTCCTGACCTCAAACATAGCAGGGTAACGCACTCGTCGCTGATAGATAAAGCTAATTTACTGAATGTCCAGTTTGCCCCCACTTTCACCACCCGGTCTTGTCCAACCATCCCTGCAGCACCATCACACTCTGTATCTACCCCAATGCCTAACCTGTTAGTTACTGAAGAAATGGTCTTATCTAGCCTCGATAAACTCGATGTTAATAAGTCCAAAGGACCTGATGGGTTACACCCAAGGCTTCTTCAAGAGTGTAGAAATGTCCTCACTTCTCCTCTGTGCAGACTCTTCCCGCTGTCCCTAAAAAAAAGGAAAGCTACCTACAGATTGGAAAACGTCATATGTCACGCCAATGCACAAAAAAAGCCCCAAGGATTGTGCTGAAAATTACCGTCCCATCAGCATCACTTCTGCGTTGTAAAGGTGCTCGAGAGATTTGTAAATAGAGCTCTCATTCAGCACTTTGAAACTAACAACACACTAACTCCTTCTCAACATGGCTTCAGATCTGGTAGATCTGTGGACACTAACCTAATACAGACATACGAGTATGTAACATCACTGCTGGATCGAGGATTTCCTGTTGATATGGTGCTCCTGGACCTCTCAAAAGCTTTCGACAGGGTATGTCATGAATTCCTGATCGCCAAACTGAAGGCAGCAGCTGTTGATGGTGTTACTGTGCAGTGGATACAGAGTTTCCTATCAGAAAGAACACAAGCCGTCAGGGTCTATGATTCTCAAGGTGTTCCTCATTTATCGTCATCCATAACTGTGTTAAGTGGCGTCCCCCAGGGGACCATCCTTGGACCGAGTCTCTTCAATTTTTATGTTAATGATGCACCAAACCTTCTCTCGAACCTCCTCACACTTTATGCTGATGACTCAAAACTTGTTGGCAAAGCTGCTATACCATCTGATCTCCAATCTATACAAACGGACCTTGATATTCTTGGAAGCTGGGCTGATAAATGGCTCCTCTCCTTTAATGCTGAAAAATGTCATGTCATTCATTTTGGCAAACATAATCCACATCAGCAGTACCATCTCCAAGGTAACCCCCTCTCTGCAGTTACTGAAGAAAGAGATCTTGGAGTCATTGTTGATCATCGGCTGAGTTTCAGTACCCATGCAAAATCTGTATCTTCTTCTGCCTTCCAATCCCTTGGACTTATTAAAAGAACTATCTCTAGCTGGCATCCTAAAGTATTTATGAAGCTCTACAAGGCACTGGTTTCGTCCACGCCTTGAGATTGAATGTCCCTGGCGTCCCCCTATTTTAAGAAGGACAGGGAAATACTAGAAAAAGTACAGAGAAGAGCAACTAAGATGGTTGATGGCCTCAAACAAGTGCCATACGAAGAGCTTTTGCGTCATCTGAAGCTCCCTACTCTCACATACCGGAGGAAGCGAGGCGACATGATTCTAACCCACAAAGTCATTTCAAAAAATACTCTTCCTGGTCTCCTTGCTCCCCCAGAACGCCTTGTGACAAGAGGACATTCAATGAAAATTTTCAAGAAGCCCTCTTCTATCCGAGAGAGAAGCCATTTCTTCAGCCAACGAATAACCAACTTGTGGAATCAGCTCTCTGAAGATATGGTGTCTGCAGACTCGACGATTGCCTTCAAGCGAAGACTTGACGAAGATTGGCAACAGCAGGAGTTCCTCTACACCTGGGAAGCTGCTGAGTCTACAACCCGAATGTAGCAAGCGATCACGACAACAAAAAAAGAAACAACCATTAGATGTCATCACGGAGCATTACAAGGATGGAAAATCCTTAAATTCGCTCCAAGCTGTGATTTAAGGTAATTTAAGGTAATAGGCTTGAACAAAGAACTAGAAGTCAAATTACATCAAAACATGATACTGCTAATCTAGGATACCCTCTAATCCAACCGAAATATCTGGAGAGCATAACTGAATGCCTGTAAACTTTCGAGTGGTTATAATAATCTAAAAGATACTTTGCCTAATTTTCTATCAAGAATTAAGCTTAACCTCATTGAGGTTTACAATGGTAGAAATACTGAAATAACTGAGCTGTCAAGGTTGTCCTTATAGAACTCAACTGCATTTCACCAGATCTGACTTCAGCAATTATTCTCATCTAATAAGTTTTGTACAAACAAAAGGCACCAAGCTTATTTAGGTTTAGCAAAAAGGCTCTAATTAATCACCAGACCCATGATTTTTTTCCTTTCCCTTACAACCCATTAAGTAGCCATCCTTATTAGTCTGACAAAGATTCCTCTTCCTCAATTTATTGCAAACTGATTATATATATATATATATATTATATATATATATATATATATATATATATATATATATATATAATATATTTATATATATATACATATATATATATATATATATATATATATATATATTATATATATATTATATATATATATTTTTTATTATATTATATATATATATATATATATATATATATATATATATATATATATATATATATATATATATGTATATATATATAAATATCTAACATATATATATATATATGTTATAGAACAGTCTAGTATAACTTTATACCCTCTTTTTTTCAAATGTTAATGTTTATATTGACAGGTTCTTTAGAGTAATCATTCCCTTCTTTTTGTTTTTTTTTCTATCTGGACTGTTTTTGTTCTGTTATTTTTAATTTTGATTTTGTGTAAAGTTTCCTCTGTGTTACTTTTTTTTTAGTTCATGTATTATCTAGTTTTCTTAGGTTTTCCGATTTGGTAGTTTATTTTCTACAACAGGAGAATACAAACTGAAGCTCACTGAGGAATAAGTCAGTTCTTGTAAATGTTAACTATAAATAATGGAACATAATCCAATAATTGCTCAGAAATTCCACACAGTCCTTGTAAAAGTTTGGGTTTTTGCACATAAAAATGCAATTTAAAAGCACAATAGTTTCTTATGAAAACTTTCTAATTTTCCTATTCTAACCCATATGCAGTCTGTACTTTTGTAGGTTTTTTTTAACCTGAAATTTTGCTCTTCTGCTTGGGAACACTGAAATCAAATAAATCGTTTTTTTCATAATGAGAAATTTTAAAGCTACAAAAGTCAATTTTATTGGTTCCAATATTGAGACTCTGCTGCATCCAAAGATAGAAATAGACAGATCAAACACTAGGGGGGGGGGGGGGTCAAAGGAAATTTGCCTAATGGCAAAAAACAAAAAAAAAGAAGGTCTTTTCATGGAAGATTTTTCCAGTGGAGGAGGGGAATCCAATCTTAGCTGGAATCCCCATGTCCTTTCTTCGGTACAAGCATATAGTTACTAATGTTACTGTCACGCCTAAAGGTCATATCTGAGATTTATACACACTGAAGTAATTGTCAAATAGGGTTTGCCAAGCTTTCCTTGAAGGGAGGGTCATCAGAGTAATCCAAATCAGGAGGATCAAAGGGAGCAGCATGGCAAACCGTTTTTGGTAATTGTTTCAAAAGTTTGAATATGTCAGATACGACCTTTAGGCATAACAGTCATGGTATATTTATCCATAGTTCTTTAAATACTAATGCAATGCTGCTTTGTCTTCATGTAGGATTAAGGGGCATGGCTCAAAGAACAGAAGGGAATAAAATTGCAGTCCTGTCAGAAGCCACAGTCCAAGCTTTACGTTGCAGTCAAATAATCATCAAAACCTCTTGTGTAGTAAAGGAACTTGTTGAAAACGCTATTGATGCTGGCTGCTCTGCTGTTGATGTTAAACTGGTGAGTTAATTTAGCTTTTCAATAGTTGTAAGTTAACATATTATTTGAAATGAAGTTTATATGTCCAATGCCTTAGGAATACAAAGAAGAATTTTTCTGTGAATTGGGGTTGATTGCTAAATATTTGTGTTTTGCTCTATTTTTAAACAGCTCTAATTATCCACAAAAAAGTGTGCATTGGCTCATATTGGTGGTTATTGTGCTCTTGCTAAATTTTATGATAAGTTTTAACTATTTTTCAAAATTTTTTGATATTTTATTGTATCAACGTCACTAATAAATCATAGCTTCAAGCTTCAGCAGTTACAAAGAAAATCTGAAAATTTTATTACATACATTAGCTTCTGTAGTTACAAGCAGGTTACTGAATACGCAACACCAGCATTTTTTCCTTGATAAGCCTTTTGTAGATTGTAGATAGCAGCTGGAGATTTGAGCTTAGCCTATACATGTTTGATTCTTACACAATAGCATAATCAACATGTTTTTCTTTAGTCGTAAGTCATGAGGTGCCTTGATTTTTAGATGTTTGTTCATATGTTTGAATATTGGGAATATGTTTAAATTCATGTGAATGGGGACTTACCAAACTGGCTCCTGACAAAAAATGTTTAATGCTCATACACTGAAAGGTTTTTTGTTAATCTTTGGAATTTGTCCCTAGTTACACTGAAATTTTGTGTGAATAAAAAAAAAAAAAAAACATAAAAATCCACCAGAGCCATTGTTGGTGCATAGGGTATTGAGTCAACATTCCAGTTGCTGTTTTTTTTTTGTTTTTTTATGGAGACAAGTAGCAAGCTTGTCCCAACCTTTCTGTGGCGGGATCAGACCCTTGGCCAAGTATTGCCAACCAGGGCATCAATCCACTATGCTACAATAGGGTAAACATACCAAGTTAAGAGTCAGTCAAGTACTTATAGATAGATAGATAGATACATAGATCGTGTATTTCAAAAGCCCAAGAGCCATATACACACAAAAATTATGAAAAATAGAAAAATTACAACAGAGCAAATTACGAAACACACATTAACATGATACATAGCGAAAAATACCTTCTGGTAAATTACCAAAAAAATAACTTTAATTCCATATAATTAATAATAATTAACTGTAAAAACATTTCCTTCTTTCTAATCCCTTCTCTATGTACGCACCAATACGAAATATTGTGGTTGGATTACTACTTTGTAAAATTTTTGGAAGCAGCAAAACAATCCCTTGTAAGTAATTTTCCCTTAAATCAGAGAGCACCGGGCACTTTCGGAGAAAATGGTCCAAATCTTCGTCCTCATCCCTACAAAGAGGACACACATACCGACCATCAGGATGTATTATCCCCCTGTCGAACACCATTTGCCTGCTCTGGATTGGAAGGCAATTCGCCCTAAGCTGAATCCATCGACATAAAATCATAGCCGGTAAATTGAATTTAAAATAAATTTCCTCTCCAAAACTAGGTTTAACCTGATTATAATGATTCAATGTAGCAGAATTTAAAACCAGCCCTTGCCAATACTGAATTTCTTGACCCTCTAAGATAAATCGTACCTGGCTTACTAAATTTGTTGGTAGATAAGGGGAACCAAGACCGTCATTCCATAAGTAAGCCATTCCCACTCTTTCTAGTAATGACCTAATTTGGGATGGCCACGACGTTTTCGAACCATAGCTCAACATCTGATAATAAGCAGCACTTACTAGTCTATCTTCATTACACCTAATGATCTTCAACCAAAATCTAAGCATCAAAATAGACCTACGTAGTTTTAACGAAAACAGGCCCATATCACCTTTCAGAACCTGTGAATGAGTTGTCTGATGTAATCCAAACAGTCTTTTATAATACTGGAGCTGGAGGGACTCCAACTTCTGTGCCGCTTCTCCGCCCCAAATCTCCGCTCCATATTCTAATACTGGTAAAATTTTTGTATTAAATATTCTTTTGTGCATTTTTAGGTTTTTAATTCCCATTATCGTCGGATTTCTAAAAATTGCAGACATGGCCACTTTACCTCTATTAATTAGTTCATCAACATGACTCTTTAAACTTCCATTTTCCGATAAAACAAATTCTAAATATTTTATTCTTTTACTTACTTTCAGTTCCTTATTATTAAATTTAAATTAATAATTATCTTCGCCACTTGTTTTCCTTTTTTTTAAAAATAACAACTTCACTCTTTTCAACATTCAGCCTTAATTTTTTCATCTGCAAATATTCTTCTATAAGACTCAAAAGCGTCTGCAGATCTTGCGGTGTGCTAGCCACCAAAGCAATATCATCTGCAAATAATAGTAGTGATAGTTTATGGGTCCCTAGACTAACATTCGGAGCCCATCTATTCTCTAGATAATCAACAACATCATTTATAAAAATATTAAACAATTTAGGAGAAAGAGTGCTGCCTTGTTTTACACCCAGCTTAATATTAAAAAACCTAGAAACCTGTTACCAACTAACACGATTCCACTCACACAAATATACATACTCACTATCAACCTCACAAACAAATGAGGGAGGCCAATTCTAAACAGGGCATCCTTTAATAGCTCTCTGTCGACACTGTCGAACGCCTTGTGGAGGTCCAGAAATCCCACATAAAGACAAGTTTTTCCTTTCCATATTTATCAATTAATGCCTTTAAAATAAATATTGTATCTACCGTCCCGTACCCTGTCCTAAAACCTCCTTGTTCTTCATGTATTATATTATTTTTATTTAGCCGTTTAAAAAGCCTTGTATCTAGTATTTTCTCCATTATCTTACTTAAAGCAGGGACTAGCGCTATTAAACGATAATTCATGTGCAACTTAGGGTTACCTCTCTTAAAAAGCGGCATAAGCAATGATCTCTTCCACTCATTTGGCCATTGTCCTGAAGTTAACACCTTATTACAAAGAAAAACGATTATCGACATAAAAATTGAAAGAAAATTCTTAAATAACGTTATTGGTACACCATCAACACCCGCAGCCGAACCTCCTTTTAAATTCTTGAATACAAACTTAACCTCATCATTACTCACTTCCCCTACTAAATCATAATCATGTTCCTTCATAGGATAAACAACCATCTCTGTGGTATGTGTTACCTCTTGTAATTCTGCGCAATCACCTTCCAAGCTTTCTAGGTAATCAGGCCATGAGTTGGCGTCTGGAGCCACCTGTGTGTTTCCTTTTTCATTTCCAATATCATTCCTTATATAACCCCAAAACTTCTTAAAATCTTTATTTCTAAAATAATTTGCAATATCCAGTTTCTTCTTAATCTCAAACTCTTTTTTTCCTTTTAATTAACCTTTTATAATCTCTTCTTTTATCTTTATATTCGGCTAATCTTAAACTTTGCTCTTCAGGTTTATCACATTCTTTTAAATGACTCAATAAATATCTGACCTTTTCTTTCATTAACTTACAGTCCAAATCAAAATATCGCTCGTTTTTATTTTCGTTTTTATTCAGATTACACGATGCTGCACAACTGCAAATTATTTCATTTAACTCCATAATTATACCATGTATATCTTTTCCATCTTCTTCTAACGCTTTCAACTTATTTGTTATATGCAACTTCATAAGCTCCCTTTTGAATTTTTCAAAATCATTATCATTTAAATCATATCTAATTCGTTTTCCTAAGCCCTCTAATCTAAGCTCCCCATTAGATAAATTTCTAACTCGAGGAACAACATCCTGAAGCTTCCCAGTCTTCAGCTCAAGCTTAATAGCTCTATGATCGGATCCAACTAAATCTAGTACATCAATATCAATCGATTCAGGTACAAATTTCGTATTAATCAGCGCATAATCTACAACACTTGGAGTTGGGCCCGAAAGGCAAGTGAACTCGCCCAGACCCTTATCATTTCCAAACCTTCCATTTGCAATGATCAGACCATGTTCCCCGCAAAGCGCCAGGAGCTTTCTTCCCCAAACATTTATTTTTCTTTTTTCATCCTTATTACTTCGCGGTAATCTACAACAAATTGGGACCAAATCCCCTAAATCTGGGATTAATAAATCTGGAACCTCAACCTCAACGCCGGTATAAGCATTGAAATCCCCCATCAAAACGCACTCAAAATCACTATAACTTTCTTGTATTAGCGACAATTCATCATCTAAAATTTCCCAAGTATTTTCTCGATTATAAGAACTATTTTGTGGAGGGATATACACAACGCCCAAAATTAATCTCTTCCCACATTTAAAACAAATACGCAGCCAAAGTAAATTTTCAGATCTACTATTAACTCTTTCATAACCATCAATAGCTGATGATTTAATCAAAACCAAAATACCACCATAATGTCTATTATTTTTTGCTGGTTTACGCACAACCTGTTCAACCAAATACCCTGGGAGAGGTGATATAGGAGAATGATCGTTCCATGTTTCAATAAACGAAATCACATCAAACGAAAGTAATTCATCGTATAAATAAGGCATCTTATCACGTAGTCCTTGTATGTTCCATGACACTAAACTCAGTATATGGCTCTTTATTTCCTATGCGTCTATGCTTTCTGTCAGTGCATTTAATATCACTAGCCACTTCTTGGAGTTTCTCGTTCCTGGCCTCTGTCGAGGAAAAGGCAAAATGGTAATACTTACGACTGCGACTATTAATATCTGTTAGCACTCGCTGACTATTATCAACAAAATCACGGGAAAAACCACTGCGAGGTCTTCTTTTAAGTCCTTTTCTTGGAGAATGGTTTCCTCTGGGTGCCACGTTACGAGTGCCTGGTCGATGTAGGTCATTAGGGCTAATAACAGCACTAGCAGGTCTTTTAGTTGCCGATACTGCCTGAGAATAGGCTATTGATGGTATAACTGTCTCGGCATCGCTATTACTGGCATCACTATCTAGCCCCATCGGGATAACAGCAGGGTAATTTGGGAGTCTAGCACTAGGGGGTGGACCAAGATTTTTAACTGGGGCCAAGTTACATTTAACCTCAATCACAGCCTTTCCATCGTACCTGAATAGTCGGCCTTGGATAAACAGCTTGTCACCTCGTAGCATTGCATCACGGCCGTCGTTCTGTGCAAGATTCATAATTTCCTTTAAGTGTTTACGGGCTTCTCTTTGTTTAGCTGTGTAATCTAGGGCCACCGATAGACCTGCCTTTCTCAATAAGGAACTATTTCTTAAGATGTAGTCTCTGATTTCGACCGAGTTTAGCTTCACTACTACTGGCCCTGATTTCAATCTAAAAATGTCACGTACATCACATCGACTTATTTTGAGAGAAGGCATAGCACGGTTTAATAAATCCATTATTTCTTGCTTCACAGTATACTCGCCATGGTGTTGCGGAGTATAATTATAAATAATCAAATTTGTTCTTTTCTGCTCTGTTTCGAGCTGGTTGGCTCTTTCAGATATGATTACTAGGTCTGATTTCACATTTTCCAGCTCTTTTTTAATTTCTTCATTTGTCTCAGCATTGCTAGATAGCTGTGTACTAATGTTATTCATCTGTACTTGTAAGGCAGCAATGCTATCCAAAAGTCCAGGAATTGCATTAACTTTCTCCGAAAGCGCTCGTAATAAATCCAATTTGAAATTTATTTCTCGCAAAAACTGGGCATTTTGCATTTTCTCGGCCTCTAATGTTTGGTTTGTCATTTTCACACTTTGGATCTTATCGATGCACAAATGTAGTCCTTAATTTGATCTAGTATTGTAACAAAGCAATAAGTTATTTATCTTGTTTTCGAAAAAGATATTCACAATTTTGGCACAAAGCCACACACAGGTAAAAATTGGTTACGCAAGCTGTCCAGATTTAATCCTTTATTTTATCCGATTGAGATGCTCTTAACTCTCTGAACTCTGAATCAATACTGATTCAGATTACATTCTCAAAAACCAACTAAAGCTGATTTAATCAGTTTTGCTTCTCAGCTGCTCAACAAGTTGTTTAGTTAAGTTTTGGTTCATTTAGGGGTCCGTTTCTAGACGATTTGAAACTTGTAGAATATCTTCAGCCTTTCCAGTATCTTTCAGGTGGGCTTGTTGCATTTAATTGATAAGGGTCCTGTCGCTTTTGACTGTTTGTAAACATAGGTCTCTCCTAGCGATTTCTCCCAAGGTATTGAAATTGTAATTCTGAGCTTGAGATCTTGGGAAACTTATATAAATAAAGTATCCTCCTTAACAGGCATATTAAGCATATCTTTTAGTATTATTTATCATCTTTTTAAACCTTGGGTTTTTTCGCAAGTGAGTCTTGGCTATTGTCAAATTGACACTGGCAGCCCTGTACTGAACGGGTGTTGCAACCCGTTGCCGCCATTTAATCACTCTAAGAAGAAGCAGTATGCTTGAATAATGCCCTATTCAAGCATCTTGCTCAACATGTTCAATGTAGAGTCCAAAAAGATTGGCAGATTGTGTGGCAGCTTTCTATGAAATCATAGCGCCGAAGAAAGCTGAAAAGCTCACGTCTTGATGCAAGTAAAAATGGACAGAGTAAGAAGCGCAACATACTACACAAGAACCCTTTTTGACCCCACTGAGCACGTCTTAGAAATACAGAGGGCCTTCATTTTGGATTTTAAAAAATTGTGGGCACTGAATAAAATGTTCCAAAATGTCCAACGCACTTAACCCTGAAATTGTGCTATTAATGGTTTTTCTTCTTTTTTTTGTGTATTTTGCTTAGTGACTAAAACTTCTTATTTATTAGGATAATTTTGGGCTTGACGTAATTGAAGTTAGGGATGATGGAACAGGAATTTGCCCCATTAATCTTCAAATTCTTGGCTCTGCGCATTGTACCTCAAAAATAACAGACACCAGTGATTTGGGTAAGTTTTTCAAGCATGTGAGAATCAAATGGGGAAAAGTATGCGTGCAGAGATTTGGTTATAATATAAAATGTGCATAAGGATTGGACTGTATCCGTTGTCCTAATAAATAAATTTTAGCAACAGTTTTACTAATAATTGTGTCCCTCAATAGGAACAGAAGATTGTTCTTAATTGCTAGCGGAATTTTTCAACAATTCAAAATGTTGTTGGAAATAATTGCTGATAGTTTTTGAGTGTAAAATTAAAAAAAATTGAAGAATAAAAATAAATTCGCTAATTTTCCAGTTAGGAAATAAATGGAGGACTTTGCATTTTACAATTTTTTACTCTATTGATGCTCGTTTTAAAAAACTAAATGCCATTTAGTTCTTTTTATTTTACGTTTGAAGGCCCCATTTAAAACTTCCCGCCCATTTAATATATCTCTCCAAGATAATAGTAATATATATTTGTTAGTTAAAAAGCATGTTTCTTTGAGCTTACAAAAAATTGTTAGCAACAACTAGGATGGCAAAAACAAGCCTAAATTGTAATCAGCCATATTTGGTAAATAATGTTTAGACAATTCTCTAAGAAAAGTCTAGGCAATATCAATTTTTGAGTATTTTGAGGCATGTCAAAGCAAAAAAGGCAAGTTGTGAGAAAATTTTTTTTGTTTTCACTAATTATTTGCTAACTATGATATTTGTCATACAATGGAATACTTTGGCGTGTGTCAAGCTAATGTATGTAGAGATGAAAAAAAGAAAGAAAAGACAAACGACAGAAAAAATGTTGTGTTGTGTATTGTTCTCTGCGATAGAACAGTCATCCTCATGAGCATTGATCTCTATCAAGCCACGTGCAACTATTTTTAATCATTCTTTATTTTTCAGACATGTTGGGCATACAAGAACGAATGCGAAAAATGACCAAAAATAGTATTGCTATCATGTACTAAGTAATTTTTCCCTGCTCATTTGCTCTCGCGGGTAAAATCTGACCGGCTTCTCAAATTTGAATTGTTATTTGCTTGAACTGGTGCAAAGTATGAAAATGGCTGCATCCGTTGCAGTTCCGTCGGAAAAAAATAAAGCCGAATACCCGTAAGAGAGGCTGGTCAGATTTTCCTGGTTTGAAGGTTGAAAAGTCTCGCCATGTGTTTTGGAGACAAATTTGGGTTGATTGTGAAAGACCACGTTCAGGATGGGTTTTTAAAATTATGAAGTCGAGTAAACATCAATATCAAAAGAAGGTGAAATCTTGGAAAAGAAGTCGGGTTAAGGAGTTATCGCGGGAAATAAAAAATAATCCTCGTCAGTTATGGCGAGAAGTGTCTAAACTTATCCGTTCTTCTTTGTCGCCGCCTGATAGCATTGAAATAAATAGATGGTTTGAACATTTTTCTTCAATGTTTGCGGCTGATCCTCCATTATTAGAAAGTAATTTGCGGGACGTTCTGATGCAGCATTTTGATCGACTAAACCAATGCAGTAACTGGATTACTATTACCCCTTCGTGTGTTGAATCTTTTGTTCGTCCTCTTCCTTTAGGAAAATCGCCTGGGGCAGATGGTATTCAGCCGGAAAATCTGAAGATATGGTACCCCTAAACTGTTTAGTCACATAGCTTTATTGTTCCAAGCAATAGTATCGCAACAGTCTGTCCCACAAGGTTTGTATCAGGGGGTCGTTACCTGTATACATAAGAAGGGGAAAGACCCTAAAGATTGTTCTTGGTACAGGACGTCGTTACCTGTATACATAAGAAGAGGAAAGACCCTAAAGATTGTTCTTGGTACAGGCCCATCACTATTTGTTCAGTTCTAGCAAAGTTACTGGAGAAGATAATGTGTCCTATAGTGGCAGCGCGATCGGATGTGGGTGACAATCAGTTCGATTTCCGGTCCGGTCTTGGTGTTCAGAATGCACATGCAACTTTTATTTCAATTGTTGAAAAGTTTAAGAAACGAAAAACTCCGTTATTCGTCTGCGCAATAGACATATCTAAGGCGTTTCATTCTGTCTTACATTCGCAAACAGTCCTGTCACTACTAAGGGCAGGAGTTGATCCCTTTTTTGTAATTGTCTGTGGCAATGGTATCGAAAATCTCAAGTAAGAATTCGGTCTGCCGGACAGCTTTCTGGACCTATAGATATACGTAGGGGTGTTAAACAAGGCTCAGTAATCAGCCCTGTGATATTTAACAATGCAATACGTTCTGCGACAAAATCGATAGAGGATTTTTTGATAGATGATGGAATTGATGCTAGTCATCTATCTTACGCAGATGATCTACTTTTGATAAGTGATAATTTAGAATCTTTACAGAAAGCTATTAATGCCGTGTCGTCTGCACTTGGTGATATTGGGCTAACAATAGAGCCGTCTAAGACTGAATTCGTCGTTTTGAACGACGAAACATTGCCAAATCGTGCTGTTGATGTTTGCGGGAAGACAGTTCTCCAAAAGGATAAGTTTGAGTGTCTCGGACTCCGATATGGGAATTCTATCAAAGCTACTAAAAATCTAGTTATTGCAGCACTTAAAGAAAAACTGCGTAAAACTTACGGTATGCTAGCACGAACTAAAGGTCAATTTGACAAAATTACACTCGGTCGTCTCTGTAACGCCATGTTCGTGCCACATGTCTTTTTTTTAACCCTTTTGTGGAATTGCTTTAGTAAAACCGAACGTAACCAAATTCGTTCAATTTTTTTCGGTATTGCAAATATTTATTGGGAATTCCCATATGGTTCAGAAACTCTTATGTTTCGCAGAGGTACTATATTTTTGAGACAAGTAAGAAAATGGATGAGTTATATACCCGTTTCAAAAGTCGAATTAGAACAATCCACGACTTTCCATTGGCTAGTCTTGTGCATTAAAATCGTGATTTTTATTTCGCTTGTTTTCTTTTTTCCATAGTTATCGCAGTTTAATTTTGTTTTGCAGCGTTGTGTGATTTTTTCCTTTTTTTTCTTTCGTTTTTATAACTCCTTCGAGCATTTACATGTATTTGTATGAAGGGTTGAAATAAAATTATTATTATTATTATTATTATATGGAAACATCATAAGAAAAACCAATAATGGATCTTCTTTTTTAATTTTTTCTGTTTTTTAGGGACTTAAAATATCAGGGGCAGTAAAAATGGAATCTGGTTTTTTAATTGGTTAAGCTGAAACTTACAGAGTAACATACATAAAAAATTAGAAAATGCGGGCATTCGATTATTGATGAAACGGGTCTCCATATGTACCGTAGAGCCGCGGTTATCCGAGCCCCGATCAACTGAGTTCCAGTTCAACAGAGGTTTTCTACTTGCATAATTGCATGTCCTGATAAAATACAAAGTCAGTTATTTTATTACCTTGGTAAATATCAATCAATAAAAAATATCAAGGCCGTATCTAGGAGGGGGGGGGGGGTTAGGGGTTACTGCGTCATTGGCGCTTTACTGAAAGCGAATTTTATTACAAATATTTTCGTTTGTACTTAATATTGAAAATAAATATCAAAATTACTGTAAAATTTTGAACTGATGAGCTTTCAGCAATTAATATCATTGTACATCAAATATTAAGTTTGATTTATTAATTTATTTATAAAATTGTTCAAGACGAATTTAGTTTCACTACAAACAAGAGTTTGGATACTGCCCCCTTCCTTAACTGTAAAAACCTAAAGCCTACTGAGTCATTGGCGCTTGAATGAAAACGAATTACATTACAAGTATTTCCTTTTTTAGTTCTTACAGCATTGAACATGAAAATAAAATTGCAGTGAAATAAAATCTTGAACTGATGGATTTTTCAACAAGTAATATCATTAAATATAAATATTCAGTTTGATTTTGTTTATACTTTTCAAGACACATATAGTTTTCAGTAAAGCGCCAATGACGCAGTAGGTTTTAGACTTTTACAGTGAGAGAAGGGAGCAATACCCAACCTCTTCTTTATAGTGATTTTTGTTCGTTTCAAGCTTCATTCGCATGTTCAATTTAAGTTTCACTCGTTTTGAGATTTGTTTATTCATTTACATTAGTATCTTTTCTATGTTTGTTTGCATTGATTGTTTATTTAATTGCTGTTCGTTTTGGGTTTCATTTATACTTCAATAGCAAAATATATTATTTTCCGTTTTAAGCTTGATTTGCATATTCAACTTAAGCATTACTCGCTTTAAGATTTATTTATTCATTTATATTATTACTTGTTGTATGTTTTTTGCTATGATCTTTTATTTAATATCTGTTCGTTTTGGGTTTCATTTATTCTTTAATAATAATTTCTGGTCGTTTTGAGTTTGAATTTTAACAGGTATTTGTATCTGCTGATCTTAAAGCCTTTACTTTTATTTGAAAAACATTTTTTTCGGAAAGTTTTTTTTAATTAATTTTGTTCGTATTTGATTGCAAAAACTTTCAAGTTTTTAAAAATTCCTTATTTCAAAATCAAATGTTCATCGAAGTATCATAACTAGTATCAAAATAACAATATCAAAGTAAAAAATGGGTTTATGTCAACCTCGGAGTTTTTATTGTCTGATTTTTGAAATATTTTTAACAAAATAGCTATCTCAAAATTTTTATCGGATGGGTTTGGGGAAAAAAGGAAGTGGGGGGGGGTAATTGCCATTAAATGTCTTTTGACTCTTTAAAAGTGAACTGGAACTTTCCATTCTCAATCAAATGAGCCCTCTCTGAAGTTTATATGAGCACCCTTTCAGAAGAATCATACACGGCCCCAGGACATAACTTATAACGCCTGCATTCAGGCCCTGGGGGGTTAAAAGGACGTGGGGTAGGGCTAGTTGCCCTCCGATCTCTTTTGACTCTTAAAACTTGAACTTAAACTTTCAATTTCCATTCAAATGAACCCTCTCTGAAGTTTATGCGAGCATCCCTTCCGTAAGAACCGTATATGCCCCAGGGCATAACTTGCAACGCCTGCCCCCGGGCTCTGGGGGGTTGTTTCGACACCGGAGTTTTTTTTTATCTGACCTTTGAACTATTTTTAACAAAATGGTTATCTCCAATTTTTTTTCGGATGTATTTGGGGAAGAAGGGGCGTGGGGGGGATAGTTACCCTCTGATCTCTTTTGACTCTTAAAAACTGAAATTGAACTTTCAATTTCGAATCAAATGAGCCCTGTCTGAAGTTTATGCGAGCATCCATTCCATAACAGCTATATATGCCCCCGGGCATAACTTAAAAACGCCTACCCTGTGCCCTGAAGGATTGTGTCGATCCCGGAGTTTTCGTTATATGATCTTTTAACCATTTTGAAAACATGGATTTCTCAAAGTTTTTATCGGATGGGTTTGGGGAAAATAGGGCGTGGAGGGGAGGGGGGGGCTAGTTGCCCTCCGATCTCTTTTGACTCTTACAATATGAACGAGAACTTTCAATTTCCAGTCATTTGAGAAATTTATAAATTTCCGAAATTTATACGAGCATCCCTTCCATAAGAACCATATATGCCCCCACAGCATTACTTACAGCTTCTGTCCCCGGGCCCTGAGGGTTGGATCGACATTGGAGTTTGTTTTATCTGACCTTTGAAATATTTTTAATGAAATGGCTATCTAAAAGTATTTATCGGATGGGTTTGGGGAAAAATCGGTGTGGAAGGGGGGGGGGAGCTAGTTGCCCTCAGATATCTTTTGACTCTTGCAAAGTGAACTAGAACTTTCAATTTCCAATCAAATGAGCCCTCTCTGAAGCTTATAAAAGCATCCCTTTCATAAGAACCATATACGCCCTCAGGACAACACTTACAACGCCTCCCCCGGGCCCTGGGGGGTTGTGTCGACACCGGAGTTTTTGTTATCTAATTTTTGAATTATTTTCAAAAAACGATTATTTCAAAATGTGTAGCGGATGGGGTCGGGGAAAAAAGGGTGTGGAGGGGCTAGTTGCCCTCTGATCTCTTGACTCTTGAAAAGTGAACTAGAACTTTCATATTTCCAATCAAATGAGCCCTCTATGAAGTTTATACGAGCGTCCCTTTCATAAGAATCATACTTCCCCTCAGGGCATTATTTAGAACGCCTGCTCTCGGGCCCTGGGGGGTTGTATTGACACCGGAGTTTTATTTTGAACAAAATGGCTATCTCAAAATTTTCATTGGATGGGTTTGGAAAAAAAGGCGTTTGGGGCTGGGGGGGGGGGGGCTAGTTGCCCTTGGATTTCTTTTAACTCTTAAAAAGTGAACTCTAACTTTAATTTCCAATCAAATGTGCCCTCTCTGCAGTTTATACGAACATCCTTTTCATAAGAACCATGTATGACCCAGGGCATAACTTACAACACTTGCCCCCGGGCCCTGAGGGGTTGTGTCGACACTTGAGTGTTGTTATTTGACTTTTGAACTATTTTAACAAAATGGCTATCTCTAAATTTGTATCGGATGCATTTGGGGAAAAGAGGCGGGGGGGGGGCTAGTTGCCCTTTAATCTCTTTTGACTCTCAAAAACTGAACTATAACTTTCAATTCCCGGTCAAATGAGCCCTCTCTGAAGTTTTTACAAGCATCCCTTCAGTAAGAACCATATATTCCCCCAGGGCATAACTTACAACGCCTGCCCTCGGGCCCTGGGGGTTGTGTCGACCCTGGAGTTTTCGTAATATGATCTTTGGACTATTTAAAAAGAATGGTTATCTCAAAGTACTTATCGGATGGGTTTGAGGAAAAAAGGGCGTGGAGGGGGGGATAGGCTAGTTGCCCTCTGATCTCTTTTGACTCTAAAAAAATGAACTAGAACTTTCAATTTCCAATTAAATGAGCCCTCTTTGAAGTTTATACTAACATCCCTTCTATAAGAACCATTTATGCCCCCAGGGCATAACTTACAACGCCTGCTCTTGGGCCCTGGGGGATGTGTCGACACTGGAGTTTTCGTTATATGATCTTTGAACTATTTTTAACAAAATGGCTATCTCAAAATTTTTATCGGATGCATTTGGGAAACAAAGGGTATGGGGGGGTGGGAGGGTGGTTTACCCTCCGATCTATTTTGACTCTTAAAAAGTGAACTAGAACTTTGAATTTCCAATCAAATGAGCCCTCTCTTAAATTTATACGACCCTTCCTTCCGTAAGAACCATATATGCCCCCAGGGCATAACTTACGACGCCTGCCCGCGGGCTCCAGGGGCTGTTTTGACACAGGAGTTTTTGTTATACAATCTTTGAACTATTTTTAACAAAATTGCTATCTCAAAATTTTTATCGGATGCATTTGGGAAAAAAACAGCGTGGAGGGGGGGGGCAAGTTGCCCTCCGATCACATTGACTCTTTAAAAGGGCACTAGAACTCCCAATTTCCAATCGAATGAGCCCCTTCCGAAGTTTATGCGACGATCCCTTTCATATGTAGAGCCTCAGGGAAAAAAATAATAATAATAAAACATTGGAGCCGCATGGTCTTTACTATAGGCAACGCTATAGCGTTGCCTCTGACAATCCTATTTGTGGAATTATTAAAGAAAACTAAACTTGGCAATCGGGGTTGTCACAGAAAAATGACAAGTAGCAATAGCCTATTTTATTGAGAAGAACCTACTAGGCTAGCCTATTTTAAGATATTAGTAGGAGACCAATAAGAGAATTTAGTACGTACAGGAAATTTTAGCAGCTGTTGAATCAGAGGCAACGCTATAGCGTTGCCTATAGTAAAGGCCATAAAGCTCCAATGTTTGATTATTATTATTATTTATTTATTTGCTTTTCCCAGAGGCACTTCATATGGAAGGGGTTGTCGTAAAAACTTCAAATGGGGGCTCATTCGATTGAAAATTGAGAGTTCTAGTGCCCATTTTAAGGGTCAAAAGTGATTGGAAGGCAACAAACACCCCTTCGACGCCCACCATTTCCCCAAACACATCCAATCAAAATTTTGAGATAGCCATTTTGTTCGACGTAGTTGATTTCCAGATATAAATTATGTTTTGAGGAGGACACTCCCCCACAGCCCCCAGGGCAAGGGTTATAACTTATGCCCTGGGGGCATATAAGTTTTCATAGAAAGCTTTGTCGTAGAAACTTTAAAAAGAGCTTATTCGACTAGAAACTCAAAGGGCTAATGCTCTTTTTAATAGTCGAAAATGATTGGAGGGCAATTAACCCCCTCTCACGCCCACCTTTTCCCAAAACACATCCAATCAAAATTGTGAGATAGCCATTTTGTTCAACGTGGTTGAAAATTCTGGAAATTAGGTCTTTGAGGATGACAACCCCCCCCCCCTCCCCACAGCCCTCAGGACAAGGGTTGTAAGTTATGCCCTGGGGGCATATAAGGTTTTTATAGAAAGCGTTGTCGTAGAAACTTCAAAAAGGACTCATTCGATTGGAAATTTAAATGGCTAGTCCCATTTTTAATAGTCGAAAGTGATTGGAAGGCAACTAACACCCTTTCCACGCCCACCATTCCCCAAACACATCCAATCAAAATTTGAGGTAGCCATTTTGTTCAACATAGTTGAAAGTTCTGGTAATTATATCTTTGAGCATGACACTCCCCCCCGAGGTCTTCAGGGCAAGGGTTACAAGGTTTGCCCTGGGGTTATATATAGTTCTTATGGAAGGAATTCTCTTATAAACTTCAGAGAGGGCTCATTTGATTGGAAATTGAAAGTTCTAGTTCACTTTTTAAGCGTCAAAAGAGATTGGAGGGTAACCAGCCCCCTTCCTCCACGCCCTTTTTTCCCAAATGCATCTGATAAAAAATTTGAGATAGCTATTTTATTCAAAATAGTTCAAAGATCATATAACAAAGACTTCGGTGTTGACACAACCCCCCAGGGCCTGGGGGCAGGCGTTGTAAGTTATGCCCTGGGGTAATATGTGGTTCTTATGGAAGGGATACTCGTAAAAATTTCAGAGAGTGCTAATTTGATCGGGAATTGAAAGTTCTAGTTCAGTTTTTGAGACTCAAGAGAGATTGGAGGGCAACTAGCCTCCACCCCGCCCCTTTTTTCCCGAATGCATCCAATAAAAATTTTGAGGTAGCCATTAAGTTAAATATTGCTCAAAAATCAGATAACAAAAACTCAGGTGTCGACACAACCCCTCAGGGCTCGGGGGTAGGCGTTGTAAGTTATGCCTTGGGGCATATATGATTCTTATGAATGGGATGCTCGTATAAACTTCAGAGAGGGCTCATTTGATTGGAAACTTAAAGTTCGAGTTCAGTTTTTAACAGTCAAAAGAGATCCGAGGGTAACTAGCCCCCCCCCAACGCCTTCTTTTTCCATACCCATCTGATGAAAATTTCGAGATTGACATTTTGTTAAAAAAGATAGTTCAAAGGTCGGATAAAAGAAAATTCAGGTGTCAATACAGGCCCCCAGGGCCCGGGAGAAAGCGTTGTAAGTTATGCCCTAAGAGCATGTATGGTTCTTATGAAAAGGATGCTCGTATAAACTTCATAGAGGGCTCATTTGATTGGAAATTGAAAGTTCTAGTTCACTTTTTAAGAGTCAAGAGATTTAAGGGCAACTAGCCCCCCCCCATGCCTTTTTTCCCCAAACCCATCCGATACAAATTTTGAGATAACCAGTCTTTTAAAAATTGTTCAAAAATTAGATCACAAAACTCTGGTGTCGACACAACTTTCCAGGGCCCAGGGGGTAGGTGTTTTAAGTGTTGTCCTGGGAGCGTGTATGGTTCTTATGAAAGGGATGCTTGTATAAACTTCAGAGAGGGCTCATTTGATTGGAAACTGAAAGTTCTAGTTCACTTTTTAAGAGTCAAAAGATATCCGAGGGCAACTAGCCCCCCTCCCCCCCGCACACCCTTTTTCTCCGAGCCTATCCGATAAACTTTTTAAAGTGGCCATTTTATTAAAAATAATTCAAAGGTCAGATAAGAAAAACTCCTGTTTCGACGCAACCTCCATGGCCCGGAGGCAGGCGTTGTAAGTAATGCTCTTGAGGCATATATCGTTTTTATGGAAGGGATGCTTGTATAATCTTCGGAGAGGGTTCATTTGATTGGAAATTGAAAGTTTTCGTTCACTTTTAAGAGTCAAAAGAGATTGTAGGGCAACTAGTCCACCCTCCACGCCCTAAATGCATCAGATAAAAATTTTGAGGTAGACATTTTGTTAAAAATAGCTCAAAGTTCAGATAACAAAAGCTCCGATGTTGACATACCCCCCAGGGTCCGAGGGTAGGCGTTGTAAGTTATGCCCTGGGGGCATATATGGTTGTTATGGAAGGGATGCTCGTATAAACTTTATAGAGGGCTCATTTGATTGGAAATTGAAAGTTGTAATTCACTTTTGAAGAGTCAAAAGTTATAGAAGGGCAGATAGCCTCCTCCCACACTCCATTTATTTTTTCCCAGAGGCACTTCATATAGAAGGGGTCGTCATATAAACTTCAAAGGGGGCAAACTTTTTTCACTTTGATATTGTTACTTTGATACCAGCCTTTATACTTTGATGAACATTTGATTTTTTTTAAAAAGTTTGATTTTGAAACAAGGGATTTTTAAAAACTTGAAACTTTTTGCAATCAACAACGAACAAAAATTAATTTAAAAAACTTTTCGAAAAATAAGTTTTCAAAGAAAAGTAAAGGCCATTTTAAACTTAAGCTTAGCAGATGCAAATACCTGTTAAAATTCAAACTCAAAACGTCCAAAAATTACTATTAAAGAATAAATGAAACCCAAAACGAACAGAAATTAAATGAGCAGTCATAGCAAAAAACACACTGAAAGTAAGGAGTGACATTAAAACTTAAAATAAGCAGAAATTATTCCGTATATGAAAGGGGCTGTCCGCTCCTCAACGCCTCGCTCTTTACGCTAAAGTTTTTTATTGTTTTAGAAAACAAAGTTCTGTGACAGAGTCAAACTTTAGCGTAAAGAGCGAAGCGTTGAGGAGGGGACAGCCCCTTTTGTATACGGAATAATTTCTGTTCGTTTTAAGTTTTAATGTCGCTCCTTACTTTTAGTTAAAAAAACTTGTTTTTTTAATTTAGTTTTTGAACGTTTTTGAATTAATGCAGCTTTGATTTTGGCTCACCCTACATGAATAATTAAAACGTAATTTGCATATTAATTTTACTTTTTTTTTAGTTAAATGGCTTTCTCGAAATTTTGTTCTGACATAACTTACGAATTAACTTACTTAACGAAGTTATATGTTCGTATGTTTTTATTACGTATATTAGGGCAGTGTGCCCCCTAGTCAATACCTCGGTCTTTATGCTAAAGTTCGAATTTGTTCGAATTACAAACCCCTGATTCACAAAGGCCGGTTAATTAGAATAGATAGCTCTTTTCAAAGTACTAAAAAAACTTTAGCGTAAAGGACGAGGAACGACTAGGGGGAGGACCCTCTCATATACTTTATATTTTCTCTTCGTTTTAAGTTTTAATGTTGCTCCTTACTTTCAGTTGAAAAACTTGTTTTTTCTTTATTTAATTTCTAATAGTTTTTTAAATAATGATGGGAAATCCGGGGCCCCCGTCTTAGAAATGTCCATTCCCCCAAAAAAACATCCTTCCCCGTAACCCCCTCCTCCGACTCCCCCCCACCAGGGAAAAAACCTCCTAAAACGTCTGTATACTTCCCATTAACCAATACTATATGTTAAAAATGGGCAAAGTTCATAACTTGCAGCCCTTCCCCCGGGAACTATGGGGATTAAATCATCCTCAAAGACATATTTATTAGATTGTTGACTATGCTGAACCAAATGGCTATCTCAAAATTTTGATTGGGTGTCTTCAGGAATAAATGAACGTGGGAGGGGGCCAAGTTGTCCTCCAATTTTTTTGGTCACTTAAAAAGGGCACTAAAACTTTTAATTTCCGTTTGGATGAGCCCTTTGACGATATTCCCGGACTATTAGATCGATATGATCACCCCTAAAAAAAAAAAAAAAAAAAAAAAAAAAAAAAAAAAAAAAAAAAAAAAAAAAAAAAAAAAAAAAAAAAAAAAATCCGTGATCTTTCTTGTGGCAAAAAATACAAAATTCCACATTTTTGCATATAGGAGCTTGAAACTTCTGTAGTAGGGTTCTCTTGTATGCTGAATCTGATGGTGTGATTTTCATTTTAAAGTTATGTGACTTTTAGGGGTTGTTTTCCCCTTTTTTCGAAAATAAGGCAAATTTTCTCAGGCGCGTAACTTTTGATGGACAAGGCTAACTTTAATGAAACTTATATATTTGAAATCAGCATAAAAATCTAATTCTATTGATGTATCTATTGGTATCAAAATTCCGGTTTTTAGAGTTTTGGTTACTATTGAGCCGGGTTGCTGCTTACTTACAGTTCGTTACCACGAACTGTCTGACAGTGTTAGCTAATAGTTTTGGTAGCTCATGGAAACGCAATTGTTAGTAAACTTGTTCGTAAAAATTGTTGTTAGGACGGCGGGAAAACTACTAATGTTATGTTTATCCTACAGAATCACAAATTTTTACTAAATTCAATAATTTGAGAGATACTTCAAGTTCTGCTGATCTGTTCTATTCATGCCTGAACACCGGGATTTTCAAATATTTCTCTTTTGTTTGTTTTACAATTGTCAAATTCTTAGGGCAGTATCACGTTTTCGTCAGTGTTGCCAAGTTGCGTCATGGAAATAAATGAGCAAAACTAGTCAGCTGAATTTGAAAACGCTTTTCATCTGTGAAAAATCAAACATTGACAGTCTATTGATTCCAAAGACAACTACACCTTCAAAGGAAAAGCCACACCTTCAAAAGCTGTTTTGCGGTGTATGTTTTTAGCTTTTTTGCTGATTTTTTATCCATGTTCCTTTTTTTTAACTTTGATATCCGCTACTATCAAAAACTGGGTAACTGGGCATATTTTCCATTAAAAACTGAATTTCCGTTCTTTCCTAATTTTTGAGATATGTATGGTTATTTAAGTTTCCACCTAACCAATCCTAACAATCAGATTTCATTTTCAATGTCCTTGGTACTTGGACGGAGTGTTAGTATTTGGTATTTCATATTCCATATGACTTAAGGTTATAGGTCTACGGTTTTCACGTTTCTGCATGTCAGGCTATTCGTTGTGTGTGAAATGTTCAAATACACTAATTTTACTTAGCTTTGCTTTTTTTGTTGTCAATTACGATTGATTTTGTTTTTATTATATTATTATCAACA
This sequence comes from Artemia sinica, assembly GCA_027921565.1. Taxonomy (NCBI): domain Eukaryota; kingdom Metazoa; phylum Arthropoda; class Branchiopoda; order Anostraca; family Artemiidae; genus Artemia; species Artemia sinica. The sequence continues at coordinate 18,925,549 of CM051264.1, read as the reverse complement.
ATGTAAATCTGAATCATATTGATTATTGTCTGTTTTTGATAATTATTAAATATAGTTTCAATGTATGCTTATATTCTAGATGATTTAAGATCATATGGATTTCGCGGTGAAGCTTTTCATGCCATTTGCTGTATGGCAAACGTTTCGCTTGTATCCAGGCATAAAGAAGAAGAAAACGGGACAATGGTTTTGTACGATTCAAATGGGAAGATAAAAAGTCGGAAACCATACCCAGCTAAACAAGGTATGAAAAGGGTCTTTGTCAATTAAGCATTTCGCAAAAATTGTTTATCCTCTTGAGTCATACCAGTCCACAAGAGGAGGGAAAGAGCAACTTCAAGCTAGGTTTAACACAGTGACTCCTCTCATACGGGAAGCTTATGGACAAAAGTTTTGGTATTTTGGTCTGAAATGATAATACAAAATGTTATTGGCCTCGGACTGTAATAACTAGTGCTTCTAACAGGAGTCAGTAGTAATAGTTTTGGCGCTATATATCCATTTTGGGGTAGCTTCCTTCTTTCTACCACCCATCTTATTGCCACTTGCTTCCCCTCCCCCCGCCCTCCTTCCCTCTCAATTGGTGTCCCTGATTGGACTATCTTGTTGATGTGTATAAGATCCCTGCTTGTAGGTGCGACTAAGCCTATTGTTTGGCTTTTCTATTCTTCGGGTTCTCTCTGGATGCCACTCTGGTGACATTCTGAGGAGTATATCTTTCGCCGTAGGAATAACATGCGCCAAATGGCGCCATTAACATGCCCCAAGTAGTTTTTAGCGAGCTAGTCTGTTTAAATCTAAAGATGAGAATATATACAAAGATGGGTTTACTACATTATTGAAAATTATATGGTCACTTTTGAACCCACTACCCTGCCATTTTTGCACCAATTGCCACTTGCAATTGCCACTCTGATTTCGATAACGACATAGCTGTCAATTTTGAACGTACTACTTCAGAAGAAGAGCAGATGTATCTTGAGAAGACAGTACCGGCTGTAGTAATCTAAACGGCGGTTAGGGTGAGCGTAAAAAATGGAAAATATGTTTTGGGTAATTTTTTACTCTTATATTTGACCAGAGGTTTCCATGAGAAGGCTCTATTATTGTATGTTATTGTGATTACTAAGTGTTCCGCAAATTGACCTAGCCCTATCTGTCTTATAAACAGTAAAAGAACAACTTAAAATAAAAGAATCCCTCTGCTTTCAAAAATCTCAGATGTAATAAAACTTAAACCTTCCATTGAAGTCCAAATTCTATTAAATTAAAATCAAGTCTATTTTAGTTTTTGTTATTTTTAATAATAAAATTTTACCAATTACTCGTAAACTGAATATAAATGCTCACTGTTAAGGAAGATTCTGTGAAGGTTAGTTTATATTATTGGTTTTACTTCTAATTTTATATTCTTCTATGAAACTCCTAAAATAAGAATTTGTATAATAGGCTATCTGACTAGTAGATTTTAATATCTACAAGAACTGTATCGAACCGCTAATGATATTATAATAAAAATAATTTTGATTTTAAAGAATAATTAAGACCCACCTTAGGGTTATTTATTCCTTTTTAATTATTTCAGACTTCTTTTAATTATTTCAAAATTAAATATCAAATTGAATTAATATTTTAATAGATTTTTAAATAAAAATAAGCTATTACTTGTGAAACTATTCGTCGAACCATTATTAGCTGCAAAGTAAATCTGTGGAATAAAAAAAACCTGCAAAGGTGCCTAGTGCTAGGTTGAAAGTGAAACATTTTTAATAAAAACATTTTGTCCTCCTGTACCCATCTCTGGTGTATTTATACCCGGAAACCACGATTTTGAAATATTTTTCTTTTTATGATTTTAAAATTATAATCTTTTTTAAATTACTTACTCACTACTTACTTAGGTCCCTACCATCCTTGTTAGACGTTTTAGAGCCACTCGTTCTGCTAGTTCATGCGTAAGAGCTCTGTACCTTATTGTATTAGGTGCAGTGCGTGATAACTCGGCTATTTTGAAGTTGTTGTAGTCTGCCTCGTGGACGGAGATACTTACAGTGCCCTTTTTGCGAGGCGGCTCGGCTTCATTTGCTTGACGGAGCCGAAATTACGCAGCTACTGTTTTTTCAAAATTACAACCGGGAAAATAAGTAAAATTAACTAGTTTGACATGACAACGATTAGTCTGTAAAAGATCAAATATTAACGATCTATTGATTCCAAAAGACTAATACACCTTCAAAGGAACACCACCTTCTTAAGCTGTTTGGTTCCATCTGTTTTTACCTTATTTTTTGCCGATTTTTCGCCCATTCCCCTTCTTTTAAATTTAGCTCCCGCTACTACCTATTCCATGTGGAGGTATTTTTCATTGAAAATGGAATTTTTGATATTTACTAGTTTTTTAAAATATATGTGGCTGTGTATGTTTTCACTTAACCAATCGAATCAATCAGGTTTCAATTTCTCTGTCTTTGGTGCTTCAAGGACTTGCTTGCTGTGGCGTTTACTTCAAAGGATAAATTATTGGGCAGCTGAATCGCTATGCCTGTGTATCTGTGCAATTGGTAGTGTGTTGCTGAACCTACCATTTTCCCTGGGTTCTTTGTTATTTACTCTGGCGTAATTGTTTCTCTGTTTTTTCCTTTTAGGAACAACAGTAACTGTTAAGAACTTGTTTTGCCACCTTCCGGTAAGAAAACAACAAGCCTCATCTAGTCAATGTAAAAAGGAAGGGCTGAAAGAGATTGAGCATTTATTAATGGCGTACAGTATCGTCAACGTTGGTCTACGCATAACTTTAAGGCATAATGGAAACCAGGTAAACCTTTGTAAGATATGTCCATGAACTTGATACTTTTGTTTAACTTTCCCTTAAGAATGCTTTAAAAATGATAATCACCTCTGAGCCCCCCTCCCCCCTTAAAAAATTAAATTTTAGTGGGATCTGAAATTTCAAAAGATTTTTCAGGTCACAAATTTAAAAAAAGGGCGGGGGAGGTATTTGACAAATCCCCCTTCTAGTTCTGTTCTTGTAAACTTATAAATGTAACTTTTTATTGAGGATTAAATATATTTCCGCATTAACAGCAGAGTACCCCCCCCCCCTATCAGCATCTCTATTGCATGTATAATTCCAAACACAGCCAAGTAAATAAACGTTTATAAGAAGAAGTCTAGAAGGTGACCTCCTCTCATGTTGATCTGAAGGACCTCTCACGAGAATATAAATAATTTGTGCTAAAAATTATCTTTGAGGCTTCAGGCATCCCCTCCGTCCACCCAAGATTCCACTTTTATCCTCTGTTACAGCTTGTGTGCAATTATGTAACACTGTGCAATCGTCAAAGTTACTTTATTCAAGGTTAACCGTGCTCACACCAAATCCTATCACATTCGCCTATATTAAAGGGCTTTCAAAGAATATAGGTCAGAATGGCTTCCGCTTCATAGAAGACCAAAAATTATACCTCAAATTTTTCACTGAAATTATTATTAAAAATTAATGCACGAAATTATTAATAGTTGAAAAATTTGACTGGACATTCAAATTTTGTTCTGACTTTAAATTGTATTCCAATGTATTTGTGTATTTACTTACAACACAGATGCAATGAAAAATAGTGGAGATAAAAGGAAAAGAAATAAAATTCACTGCACAGAAACAAATAAGTAATAAATGTATAAAAATATCGGACAGCATAAAGCAACCGGAATAGACGGTGATAGGCATGCTTTCAGAAGTAAGTTTCTGTTGCTACTGGTGGAGAGTACTCATAATATCATTAGGACCAAACCGAGTGATTAATTTTGTGTTACGGGAAGATAAAGAAGAAACCTGCAATACTGGAAATAATAAATGCGGATCTCTTTCTCGTATCAAGTGGTAAAGACCAGACACAAAGAGTATTGGATGATCACAAATAGTCGAATAGAATTTCGCGAGACCGCACATACTATAACGACCACGATTTGCAACTATCTTAGCTTAAACCATTTTTAATATATATATATATATATATATATATATATATATATATATATATATATATATATATATATATATATATATATATATATATATAATATATATATATATATATATATATATATATATATATATATATATATAATATATATATATATATATATATATATATATATATATATATGTATATATATATATATAAATATATATATATATATATATATATATTATATATATATATATTATATATATATATATATATATATATATATATTATATATATATATATATATATAGTATATATATATATATATATATATATACAATCTTGAATGCTCAGATTTCAAATAGATACAGATTCGCCTCTATGTATATAACTATCTTGTTACTATATGGTATACTCTGGGCAGAGTATATATATATATATATATATATATATATATATATATATATATATATATATATATATATATATATATATATATATATATATATATATATATATATATATATATATATATATATATATATATATATATGCAATTCCATAAGTTTAATGCTACCTATCAAAAGTACCAAAACTATCTTCAAATAGAAAGGAATCATGATCAGATTTATAAATACAAATTCAACATGCCTAAGAACTCATATACACCAGAGGTATCAAGCCATAGGGAAAAACACAAAAATTGTATTTTCAATGAGAAAGTGGTAATGGATCTGTTTCTATTTGTGAATATGTTGTTTCTTTTTTTTGTAAGCGTAATCATATTAAACCACCGGGAGAAACAAAACATGGAAAATATCGGGAGAGAGCTCAATTGAACAGGAATTCAAAGTTCTTGTTACCCTTTTTCATTTATAAACTAGATATTGCCACCGGGGAGGGCATATTTCTGTCATGTGATGCCATGAAACCAAAATTTTGGGGTGACTCGGGACAAAATACTGTGGAATGAAAATTTTGGGAAAGCCAATCGATTAAAATAGCGCCAAATAGATATCAAAACGCACACTTTAAAGTGTGTATGTTTTATGTGCACTCAAAATGCACACTTTGCAATCTTTAAAAGCACATCTAGCCTCTCAGTTACAGATTGTTCCACGATTTTGTGCCTTGGAGCAAAATTTTGGTCTGGTAAGGGCCAATTAGAAAAAACAATCATTATAATTACAAATCTAATATTCACTGTAAGTTAATCACTAGAAATAGTTTTATTATTACCATAAAACTATGATTTAACAATAAAATCATTCCCGGGTAACAAAGTTCAGCCCTTTCTTAATTGCCTTTTCCAGGCAAAGTAGGGTAGTACTGGCCACACTGTATCAATTCTACTGTGATTGGTTGTTAGTTCTGATGTCATATTTCCAACTTTGTCTGAAAATGACGATTAAAGCCAGGATTTGCCGAATTTTACCCACACTTCTGGAATTTCCTTTTAGATCTGGCGTAAGAATCGCTGTTCAGATATCGTTGGAAGTCTGAGCCAAGCTTTTGGTCACACAATTGCAGACCGTTTATTGCGCGTCCAGGCTGATGGGGTAAACTACGTAAGTCCTTTATCAAAATTTTCGGCTTTAGCTGTTTCTAGATCTACTTTCGTTTTCATAAGACAAAAGACTTTTGCTGCATTCATTTAAGATTATACGTAATCAAATACAAAATTGTGTTAGAAAAGCCAAAAACAATGACGGTCTACTAGCTAACTGTCTTACCAGTGTTGCTAGAATCTCTGGCAACACTGTGATATAATCTTTGATAAGACAAAGACACATATTTTTCTGCTATATCTATGAAGTTGTAGTTACGTATTCATGAAATTGAGCGTAAATGAGTGATTAAAGTGATCGCTCTTGACCAGTGGTTCTCAGCTTATTTTGGGCCATGCCCCACCTTGGCATTTCTAAATTCCTGATGCCCCCTAGTGGCGGTTCTGGCCTTTCTCGTGCCCGGGGCAAAATCTTGATTAGCCCCCCCCCCAGTCCTCCCAAAAACTTTCAGGCGAAATTGTAACGAAATTTACATTTATAAACAAAATTTTCATTTATTTGCATCTGACTTTTCTTACTTTTTTATACTTTGCTTATACTTACTGCCAACTGCGCTATCTACTTTATTTTAATACAAAGACAATTTCTAAAATTACAAAATAATTATAAGTGTTAGATTATATATTTGAAATTTTGCGCCCCTAAAATTTTTGCGTCCGGGGAAAGTGCCCCCAATGCCACTCCTCTAAAACCACCTCTGTGCCCCATTGTCATATCTAAAATTTGATATTTAAAATTTGACGCGTGTTCACCCGAAGGAAGCTTAAAATATCATTATCTTGGCATTTTTTTGGAGCTCGTCCTCCAGGCATATTTTATACTTATAAAAAGTATTGTCTGAATACAATACCTTTTATACAATGTGCAATGTCATTGCAATAGTACCATGTATCATTTTTGCTCTTTAAATGCATTTGAACATGATGTCATTCACGTGAAAAATTTTTTGTTTCCAAATGTGTCTTGGTGTGGAATTTCAAAACACGCAGGGGCCTGACAAGAGGCTGGGGATTCTCTGAAGTCTAAAGTGCTGAATGGGTATTGGTGAGGCCAATTTCTGTGCAAATCAACGCTTTGATGCAATCCTGTACTGGCACGACCTACATGACAAGCGACCAGCACGTTGAATCATCGGTTACTCATATAGAGGGAGGCGTCGGGTATGCTTCGGCTGCTCGAATATGTCCATTTGCTGGACCCATTTAGAGATGGTGACAATCTGCTATGCATCTCGTCAGGTGTAGGAGCAGCACCCAACGTGACCGTCGATGTGGCACAACTGATCGGAACCAAAATACTCGATTCAGTGATGGGTAAATATGTCTTCTCATATTCATTAAAGAGGAAAGATCGTGCAGTGAATTTGACCGCAAGATATTCACCTAGTGGCAAACGGTGAAGTCATTTAAGTGGACGCTTCACTGTTATTTCACCGGCTCTGTGCTGTAGCGTCAATAGATGGTTCGAATCTGACCGACACGCTCAAACACGAGCTGTAGACATTCCCACCTACCTTATATGAGTCTCGTGATGCCACGCTTCAAGTGATGGGTTTTTTCAATTTTGGTGTCATTTTCGGTCTTCTAGGGCTTGGATTAAAAGAAAACTACCTTTCAATCCAGAAAATATTGTAGAAATTTAAATTCGAGGTTTCTCCCTCTTTCCCATGAAAAAGGATATTTCTGAATGGGCGATTTTGGCCGGTTTTGGATATGATTTTAGATATCTAAATTTTGGATATGTCGATTTTGGATATGTCTGAAAATTTTGGTGGCAAAATCATGTCTGCTGCTCAAATACCGGGTCAAAATCGAATTTTTATTGGACTAGATCATTTTTTTTTTGTCCCTTTGTGTCCTCTTCAGCTTCTGAACTCTTGGAATTCCATTGTTAGTCAGTCATCGCAAGTTGACTGCACATTGTACTGCACCATTGTACCTTGAATTATTTGGGATCGTTTTTCTAATAGCATATTGGCAGTCTCTTCTGCTTCTGCGTTTGTTATAACTGTTTGATAAGGGATTGTCAAGGGCCTTTCAAATAGCTGACACCTTGCAGAACATTTTCATTTTGTAAAATGCTTACATGGCTATTTGTCGACTTCAATATTTTACTTTGGCTTCGATTTGCACTTTTTTCACTTTCCGTTCGATTATCAATTAGTTATAACAAATCTCAGAAGCAGAAGAGACTGCCAATATGCTATTAGAAAAACGATCCCAAATTAATTCAAGGTACAATGGTGCAGTGACAAGGTGCAGTCAACTTGCGATGACTGACTAACAATGGAATTCCAAGAGTTCAGAAGCTGAAGAGGACACAAGGGACAAAAAAAAATGATCTAGTCCAGTAAAAATGCGATTTTGACCCGGTATTTGAGCAGCAGACATGATTTTGCCACCAAAATTTTCAGACATATCCAAAATCGACATATCCAAATTTTATATATATCCAAAATCATATCCAAAACCGGCCAAAATCGCCCATGCAGAAATATCCCTTTTCATGGCAAAGAGGGGAGAAGCCTCAAATTTAGGGGAGAAGCCTCGAATTTAAATTTCTACAATATTTTCTGGATTGAAAGGTAGTTTCCTTTTAATCCAAGCCCTAGAAGACCGAAAATGACACCAAATCGGAAAAACCCATCACTTGAAGCGTGGCATCACGAGACTCATAAAGGGTAGGTTGGAATGTCTACAGCTCGTGTTTGAGCGTGTCGGTCAGATTCGAACCATCTATTGACGCTACAGCACAGAGCTGTTGAAATAAGGGTGAAGCGTCCATTTGAATGACTTCACGTTGAGTTGAGCTTACCCGACGCCTTCCTCTATACGAGTAACCGATGATTCAACGTGCTGGTCGCTTGTCATGTAGGTCGTACCACTACGGAATTGCGTCAAAGCGTTGATTTGCACTGAAATTGGCCTCACCGATACCCATACAGCACTTTAGACTTCAGAGAATCCCCAGCATCTTGTCAGGCCCCTGCGTGTTTTGTGAATTCCACACCAAGACATATTTGGAAAAAAAACATTTTTCACGTGAATGACATCTTTAAATGCAATTTAAAGAGCAAAAATGATACATGGTACTATTGCAATGACGTTGCACATTGTATAAAAGGTATTGTATTCAGACAATATTTTTTATAAGTATAAAATATACCTGAGGACGAGCCAAAATAAAAATGCCAAGATAATGATATTTTAAGCTTCCTTCAGGTGAACACGCGTCAAATTTTAAATATCAAATTTTAGATATGACGATGGGGTACAGAGGTGGTTTTAGGGGAGTGGCATTGGGGGCACTTTCCCCGGACGCAAAAATTTAGGGGCACAACATTTCAAATATAGAATCTAACACTTATAATTATTTTGTAATTTTAGAAATTGTCTTTGTATTAAAATAAAGTAGATGGCGCAGTTGGCAGTAAGTATAAGCAAAGTGAATCTGAAATTCAAATTTTCCCGAAATTTTGTCTACTCAGTTTAGTTTCTGCTCGTTTTGAGTTTGACTTATTTTAATTTCTGTTTGTTTGGGTTTCATTTATTTATTGATACTGATTTGTGGTAGTTGTATGCTGGTAGATTATTTAATTCTATTTTTGTTCATTTTTGGTTTAATGGAGTTCTTTACTTTTTTTTGAAAAAACTTATTTTCTGCAAAAAGCTTTTTTGGGTAATTAATATAAAAAACTTTATAGAAAAAAGTTTTTTCTAGGAAAAGTAAAGAGCTCAAATTTATTTTAGCTTATTAATATTTATTTCGTTTACTTAAATTAATATTTAAATTAATATTTATATATATTATATATATAGTATATATATATATAATATAATATATATATATATATATATATATATATATATATATATATATAGATATATATATATATATATATATATATATATAATATATAGTATATACTAATATATATATATATATATATATATATATAATTATATATATATATATATATATATATATATATATATATATATATATATATTATATATATATATATATATATATATATATATATATATATATATATATATATATATTATATATAATATATATATATACTATATGTATTACTATATATTACTATTTATATATTACTATAAGTTACTATAAGGGCTACTAGTTTTCATTTACGTGTCGATAACATCCTAGCCTAGTGACCTTTTGTTCCTCTTATTATAATTTTATAATTTATCTTTCTTATTGCAATTATAATTCTTATTTAATTCCTTATTTCTATACTAGCAATACTAAAATTCTAGATCACTTTAGTGACTCTCTCTAGGGAGTATACCAAAAAGTAAACATTAAAAAATATACCCGCAAAAATAAAACATAAAATAGCAGTAAGCAAAATCTTTCCCATAAGACGATAACCATACATCAAACATAAAGGTACTAACAAAAAAAATTTACTAGTTTCAGGTTGGGTTCCCATCTACTTTTTTTATTTGTATTTTATTTTATAGGTTGATATATTTACTTATTTAGATGTTTATGATTTATTATTTATATATTTACTAGTCTTATTTATAATCTATATTTATGTGCTTAGTGGACAGACTATTAGTACTTTATTACTTTACTGTTCGTTTTGTTTCTATGTCATGCGTGAGAGTTTTTATATCTATAGTAATTACTATGGATAGTAATCGCTTTAATTGTTTTTAATTCATTAATTAGTTTTGATTTAATTATGAATGATTTGTTTGTGTACTTACTATTTATGCCTTTACGTATTTTATTTGTATTATCTATTTTATTTGTTTAATTTACAGGCTACTTGTACTTTCTTTAATTTTACTCTTGTATAATTTACTGTAAATTTCATTTTCTTAGTGTATTGGTCATCAGAATTTCATTTATTTATTTTATTTCTCTTTTTAGGCATTAGAGGCTTTCATACCAAAGCCAAATTTTCTCCGATTATCAGAAATGACGTTTTCAAGTCCGGATAGAATGTTCTTCTTTGTAAACGATAGACCAGTACGACTTCCAAAAGTTTCAAAGGTATTGTAAATGGCCAAATATAATAACCTTGTTAAGGTTTCTGATAGGGGGGGGGGGCTGCTATCTCGCCTCCTACTATCTATATTCATGGCACTGACTGTGCAAGCTGTTGAGCCTGAAAAATAAAGCTGAGCTTTGAGAAAAAGCATAGTCGATGATAGTAATTCCAATTAAAATAATAATGCTGCTTATATTTTTCCCACTTGTTTTTATAATTTTCTTTTTTTCTTGTTTCCCATCTTAGCTCTATTTCTTTTTTATTGTTATTTGACTTTAACTTGCGCTTCCTAATTCCATTTTAAGTTTCCCAATTGGCGCTTTTTGATTTATAATTTTCTAATTGACTTTTATACAATCACACTGCTATTTGTGCCGCTAGTTTCATCGGTAATGTTCCTTCATGATTTAAATTAACAACGTTACTCAGCTCTGGTGCCAGCATGTAATAGAGCGATGTTATAGCGCACAAAATTCAATTCTCTTAAAGAATGTTTATATTACATATTTACTAATTATTGATAGAACAGAAATAGTTTTATATTTATACTAAGTAAAAAAACGTTGATAAAAAAAAGTAATAATAATGATTAAGTTAACTTTAAGGCTCAAGCTGGGTTCCTTGGTCTTCCTGAGGACTTCAAAGTGGTTTTCGTGGAACCAGAAAATTAACATACATTTTTGCTATATTTGCTAATATTTTGATATTATACTTTTATAATTTGAATTTTATATAGTTATACCTTTTCTTATGCATTTACCAATTTTTGAGATGTATTCCAAAAGTAATGCAATTATCATTTTGTAATTTAACTTATTGAACATATCTGCAAAAACAATTAAAATGCGTCGAAGTACAGTCCTTGGGCATCTACTTGTTTTTTCCAGCGACTCTGCCATGACCGGGACAAGCCCTGGAAGTTGTCTACGAGTCATTGCTGATTGGATCTCTTCTGTGGACGAAAAACGGGTTCCTTTCAGGGCTGCCTTAATCCAAAGGAACAAAAAGAAATCTAATGGGGTAATTCAGGACTATAGGGAGTGGGGTAGAGTTGGCACCTGACTTTTGGCCAAGAACTCAGCATGTTCGTACCCCGCACAATGGCAACTCACATTGTCGTGACGCAGTTGCAAGGTAGTGGAGATGTCTTCTCTCGCCCTGTGAACTTTTTTCTCGACCTTTCCAGCACATTCAGGTAGTAGGCAGCGTTATCTGTATGTCTTTGAGGAACAAACTCCTTATAGACCCCTCTTTTGCTGTCGAAAAATACAATAATTATTGTTTTTATTTTAGATTTCCTGACTCTTACATGTTTGAGTTTGGGAGACCTGTTGGTATGCCACCAAGAGCTTTGGTGCTTTATTTCTGGTCCAAGCTCAAAAACACAGGTTTCGTCACCAGTGATGAAATAGTTCAAGTAATTAGGTTTATTTTATAATGTTATTTTGAGATTTCTATTATACCACCAGGCCCCGTTGCCGTGCCGAAAAGGAAAGATCGGCGGCAGCAGGGAAAAAAATAGCATCAGTGGCGCGCCACTGGGGCGATCATTGCTGACGTAAAATTTTTTGTTTTGATCCGTCTTTCTCAAATCCCAGTTTTAATTTACATCAGATTTTGGCCTATTCACGAGTTAGAAACTTCACGAGTCGCTGGCTGGACGCGGGTCTTCTTCATTATTCATCAAGAGAAGTAGAAATCTGGCAGAAACGAAATGGCTGTGGCATTTGAGAACCCTTTCACAATAGTTGAAATATCTAACAGCTATGTATTTTTAACAGAATTAATTATCAAAATTAGTAGTATTTTTTTTTCATCAAGCAACCGTCAACATCGAGAAGAACTGTCACCATTTACATCACAGCTGGGTTGATAGGAAAATTTTTACCATTAGCTTTTATATCATCAAACATCCAGAAGGGATATGGAAGGTATATCCCCTTTCAATCCAGATTGTTTTGGTAAGGAAGATCTGTGCTCTTAAATACAGACCAACCAAATGCTTTTTAGCCCATGAGCTGGTGGCAAATTGCCAAGCTCATCAGAGGTTCTAACTCCAACCCCGTCCCTATCTGCACTTCCATCCTCTCACCCAATGCTTTCAGTAAGCCCTGTGATTTTACAGCCACTGTGAAATAGGACAAAAGTGCTAATTCGTGTATGGGTTAGCACTTTTGCTAACCCATACACATACCCCCCCCCCCAAAGAATAAAATATGACAAAACGATAAATAATAATAAAATAAGTGAAATAAATATAAATGAACGAAATAAAATAATTTTAATAAATTTTACGACCTAACTGAATACCGGAGACACATAATTCAAAATCATTATTCTATTCTATCTTCTCGTCGCTCTCCTAAAAAAATAAAATAACATTATAAACAGGTAATAACGTGCGTTTCTACTATTAACTGTCTTTGCATTTAAAATAGTCACCGTTGTATATCGTCGAAATATTCAAACTAACTTTAGTTGAGAAAAATTAATTTGCGGGTGGTATAATAGATATAACTATTGAGATGGTGATTACGGAGACCTGCATTTGTATTTTCCTTCCCATTCGTTTCTGTCGATGTCAGAAATAGGTCCCCGTCCTGCAATTAGACACCTCCTAGTCTGCTTCTAGTTATTACACCTCCAGTGGTTTTATGACAAATTAATTAAAAAACTTTTTCCACAAAATCAGCTTTTCAAAGAAACGTAAAGAACTCCTTTAAACCTATGTTTTTACTTTTATAACTTTAACAAATCAAATAATATTAAAATTTTGATTAATAAATATCAGTATATGTATATTAAACTGACGATGCACATTCATTTGTATTTTTTTCAGTAAAGTGCAAATTATGTTCTGGCTTTGGGAAGGCATAGGGGTTTTGAGCCCTACTCATGTAAATTTCTGCTCGTTTTGAGTTTGACTCGGTTATTTATTGTAATTTCTGTTCGTTTTGGGTTCCATTTATTTATCGATGCTGATTTGTGGTAGTTTCACGCTTGGTAGATTATTTGATTTGATTTTTGCTCATTTTTTGTTTAATGGAGTTCTTTAATTTTCTTTGAAAAACTTATTTTATGGAAAAAGTTTTTTTAATTAATTTCTGTTCTTTTTATATTGACTTAGTCTTTTCAGGGAAAAAGAAAACAATAGTTTCAATCTTTTCGTCTTTTTTTAAGACTTTATAGTTTGGCCTGCTATTTGTATGCTGGAGAAAATTTTTCAGCAATTTTTAACAACATACACCCTTTTAAAAATCTGGACACAAATAGTGGTGTTTAATTTAGTTTCATACCTCCTCTAGTTGACCTGAAATAGAAAACTTGATACCATTCGCAAAAAATTATGTTTTTCTTTCTTTGGTATGTTGGATACACTTACGCTATTTTGATTTGGTTAAATTTTAAGAGCGGAAGTAGCCCCGAAAGTTTGAACATAATACCCTCAGTCGTTCTTGGGATACTGCTGAGATGTCTTATTGGGAATTAGCATTAACAAAGTGCATTTTAATGTAATCTTAATGCAACATTTAGTTTTTAAACATAATGGGCAAATGGGAGGGTGGGCGTGGGAGAGGGATTAGTTGCCCTCCAATCACTTTCAACTATTAAAAAGGGTACTAGCCCTTTAACACCTTATATACTCCCAGGGCATAAATTACAACCCTTGCCCTGAGGGCTGTGAGGGGGTTGTCATCCTCAAAGACCTAATTTCCAGAACTTTCAACTACGTTGAACAAAATGGCTATCTCTAAATTTTGATTGGATGTGTTTGGGGAAAAGGTGGGTGTGAAAGGGGGCTAGTTGCCCCCCAATCACTTTACTATTAAAAAGGGCGCTAGCCCTTTGAATTTCCAATCGTATGAGCCATTTTTCAAGTTTCTATGGCTATCTCAAAATGTTGATTGGGTGTGTCTGGATAAAGGGCGGGTGCGAGAGGGGTGTTAGTTATCCTCCAATCACTTTCGAGTGTTTAAAAGGGCATAAGCCCTTTTAATTTCCAATCGAATGAGCCCTTTTTGAAGTTTCTACAACATCACTATTTATAAAAACCTTATATGCTCCCATGGCATAACTTACAACCCTTGCCCCGAGGACTCTGAGGGGGTTATCATCCTCAAAGACCTAATTTCTAAAACTTTCAACTACGTTTAACAAAATGGATATCTAAAATTTTAATTGGATGTGTTTGGGGAAAAGGCGGGCGTGAGAGGGGGGTTAGTTGCCTTCCAATCACTTTCAACTATTAAAAAGGGCACTAGCCCTTTGAATTTCAAATCAAATGAGCCGTTTTTTAAGTTTCTGTGACAAAGCTTTCAATAAAGACCTTATATGCCCCCGGGGCATAACTTACAACCCTTACCCTGAGGGCTGTGGGGGAGTGTCATCCTCAAAGATATAATTTCCGGACCTTTCAACTACTTTGAACAAAATGGCTATCTCAAAATTTTGATTGGATGTCTTTGGATAAATGGTGGGCTTGGAAGGGGTGTCAGTTGCCTTCCAATCACTTTCGATTATTAAAAAGGGCACTAGCCATTTCAGTTTCCAATCAAATGAGCCCTATTTGAAGTTTCTATGACAACGCTTTCTATAAAAACGTTATATTCCCCCAGGACATAACTTACAACCCTTGCCCTGAGGGCTGTGGGGGGGGGTTGTCATCCTCAAAGATATAATTTCCGGACCTTTCAACTACTTTGAACAAAATGGCTATCTCAAAATTTTGATTGGATGTCTTTGGATAAATGGTGGGCGTGGAAGGGGTGTTAGTTGCCCTCCAGTCACTTTTGACTATTAAAAAGGGCACTAGCTTTTTGAATTTCCAATCGAATGAACCTTTTTTAAATTTTCTACAACAACGCTTTCTATAAAAACCTTATATGCCCTCAGGGCATAACTTACAACCCTTGCCCTGAAGGCTCTGGGGGAGTGTCCTCCTCAAAAACATAATTTCTATCTGAAAATCAGCTACGCTGAACAAAATTGCTACCTCAAAATTTTGATTGGATATGTTTGGGGAAATGTAGGGCGTGGAAGGGGTGTTAGTTGCCTTCCATTCCTTTCGACTATTAAAAAGGGCACGAGCCACTCCAATTTCCAATTGAATGAGCCTTTTTCGAAGTTTCTACGACAACTCCATCGATACGAATTTCCCTGGTCTAAAGAAAAAAAATAAAAACAATAATACATTGTGCCAACATTGTTCTTTACTAAGGCTGCGCGATTGCGCTGCCTATGATAAGGAAACATATTAATTTTCCTCGATGTTAAATTCAGAATTTAACAATTAGGAACTTGAGAATTTTCAGAACCAACCGTTTCAAGTGACGCTGCTATGTCACGGAATCAAAACCTCAGTGTTTCTAAACACCTGCCTATGGCAAGGATTGAAGAAATATTGATTCTATGCTATACCAAGATGTATTGAAATAGAGAAGTCCTGTTGTGTAGAACACAACAATAGACGACAATTTCAGTTCTTAGGCAACCATCTTAAAACCCGGTTGACGGTCCAACAATTGTCAAACATGAGCCACATTGCTTTTGGTTTCGCTGATTGAGGGCTGCACGGAGCATCGTTCGCCATGTAACTATTCCTAGTCCTTGTTAAGAACCATTAACCACTTCGTAACTTGTGAGTAGGACAGAGCAGAGTCCCCGTAAGCCTCTCGAATCATTTTGTTTGTCTCCTCGAGAGAATTTTTTTAGTTTAGCGCAAAACGTAATCGCATTACGGTGCTTGATCGTCGATTTCATTTTTTTCGTGACATGTTCAGCGCGCGAAGGTTCACAATAACTGAAACTTTGTCACTTCTGTAGCTTGAAGAGCACTGAGACCGGTTTCGTGGCCAAGCTTAGCGTCTTACTCACATACTCCAAGTGGTCTGATCCCACTCCAAGCAACAGAAGTGACGTGAGAAACTCAACTGCATTCCTCGAAACAAAAACTTGGAATGGAAAGCGTTCTTTTCATAAAAAAGTGTTGTTGTGAAATATTTTACAATGGCACAGTCCCTGTCTGATATTTCAAAATTGGCTGCTTTCAAAATAATTATCTACAAGCAATGTGGATGGAAGGTTTGTTTTTCATGGAAATTGTTGCAGTGACTTAGGTCTCACTGGCTCAGTCCTATCTTGAGGTTTCATAAATGTCTAATTTCAAAATAAATTTATAAGTGACGGGGGAGGGGAGAGGTGCAAGGTGTGCTTTTCACAAAAAGTGTTGCAACTATATGTTATAAAATGGCTCAATCCTCTCTGAGGATTCTGATCTGTCTTGGCTTTTCTCTTTCTACAATTAGCCATGTCTTGAGGCAGCCTACTGCAAAATACCTGATAACTTCAATTCTGGATGTTTCAAAATGGCTGCTCTCAAAATTAATCGATTAATGGTGGTCGAAGCTTGAAAGCTTGTTTTTCAGGAAAATTGTCGTAGTTATGTTACACTGGGACATTCCTATCAGGATGTTTCAAGAGTGGGTGCTCTTAAAGTAAACTTTATAAGTAATGGGGTACAAAACGAGTTTTCCATGAAAAGTAGTGTTGCTTATTGAATTATAATGCTACTGTTTTATCCTGATCTTTCAAAATTGATACTCAGAAATAATTTAAAAATAAATTAGAGATGGTAAATGATTTGACAATTGCACTGGACATATAATATTGAGCCGCGAATATATAGCACCCTAGAATATTTGCGTCTATCCTGACTACCCAATAAGTGTATCTGTGTTTACCCAATAAATATATCTTTGTATATGTTTTTTTTTTACCAGCCTAAATTTTTCAGATTAGCCTAGCCATCGCAGTGTGATCTTTGGAAAGACTGAAAACTGCGAAATTTGATTATCATTTTAATATTTTAACGATATTCATTGATTCATATCGGTTGCAGAATGAAGGTGTCTCTGGTGCTATGACTGTTATTAGCATTCAGCTGTTTCTTTTTTCCCCTGTTTTTTTCCCTACAAAGGGGAATTTTTCCCCGAATGAGTCAATTTTAACACAATAGGCTAGAGCTCATTCCTCATGGATATATCATTTAAATATGGCTGCTATTTTACCTAATTTGTATCTGCTGCAATGAATGAGCTGCCAAATATTGAGCTTCAGCTTTTGTTTTGGCATCGGTTTTTTTTTTTTTTTGGGGGGGGGGGTATACAAAGTAACTAAGTAGTTCTACTGGGGAAGGTAGAAGGTCAACTATGGCGCATAAGCTCAAGACCCCGTCCCCCTGCCCTTTCCTCTTAAAAAATTCAAACAAATTCAGAACCAAAAAACAACATAATTTTACTGAAACTGTTCCGTTGATGAAGTTCGGCTGCTTTAACTCAAAATTTTTTTTCATGGGATTTTCCCCCAAAGCGAGCTAATATTAAACATAGTATGATTACGGTCTTGTCGCTCCGCCTAGATATGGACTCAGAATAGGCCACTACGCCAGCATAATGTTAGCACACTATATAAGGGTTTTCTATATTTTAGATACTACAAAACTACACTAGTACCCATTTAAAAGGTTTGAAGAAGTATCCTGTTGGTGTTGTATCGCTAAATGTGTCACCGTTAGAAATAGACGTTAACTTGGAACCAAGTAAGATGAAAGTACTTCTAAAATGTGAAGTGAGTCCTATTTCTCTTACTATTTAGGGTAAACAATCGATTTCCGGACGAACATTCTGTAGTATCTTAAAGATAAGTAGTTGAGGTTGGTGAATAAATGAATAATGTGAATGATGTGAGCTGATTAACCTATGGTACAGTGGCATCAATTAGCGAATATTTAGGGGAATTAATTTTTTTCAATATCTACGGGGGGGGGGTAAATGTGTTTTTTTTCAATTTTTCAATGAAAATACTAAAAAAAAGTATTTTTGTCAACGAAGATACTCCCAGAAATAGTATTTTTCAGAACCTTTTTTTTGGGGGGGAGGGGGGTAATAAAGGGTACACAGCCCACCTCCTCTCCCAAAAAACGTCGCTGCTGTGGTAGCTGAGCGGATTGATCTCTGGATGGCAATATAGGGCCCTGGATTCGGTCTCAGCTGCTCTAAGGCTAGGCGACAGACTTACTACTTGTCCCTGTAAAAAAGACCCAGCAAGTTAAAAGTCAAAATTCATTTACACCGTTCGTGCCACCAACAGTTCTTTAACCTTATTCTATTTTATTGGATCTTGACTCATTCTACTCTATAGGAGATGACTCATTTTGTAATCCAAAATATGTCTTCTTTTTATATTGTTTAGTTTAAACAGTCGCTTCTCGGACTAATTTTCTGTAATATTCGGATATCTTAGTTGATTCCTGATACCTGCATCAACTGCTTTCTTTAAAATATTAAAACATTTTGTCTGTTATAGCTATTGTCTACCTTTCAGTGATTTTTACACTAATCATTTGATATGAAATTAAAACAAAAACGATACCCGATTGAAGGGGACAGTACTCTACTAACAGTTTTAAAATTAAGTTCCAGTAATGTCGGGGTCACTTTCTGGTCCCTATTTTATATTTTGGAAGGTTAGAGTGTTTGATACAGGGCACAGCTGGATATACATGTTATTAATAATGGAACCTTTTTTTGTTCAAAATTACTCTTTTGAAAGTATGTAAACTGAAGACTAACCATCTCGGCTGGCCTTTCATTCAACTTAAGCAGCTACTACGACTACTAATACTGAACTCAACAACTTGCTAATGATGCTACCTAGGTAAATGAAGCTAATATATAATAAAAAGATAATAAATATCCAGAGTCATTGATGGTATCAACAATTAGTTGCTTTGTATTTCTTTTATTGGAAGAGCTTTTAAGCCAGTCGCCCAGCCTAGTTGCAGTTGAGATCCAGTCTGGGCCCTAGATCAATTCGCTACGCTACCGCAGTAGTGGCGTGAAATGAAAATAATCATCCTATTGATTCCAAACTTCTAGATGAACTTCATCTGTCTTTTTTTCTTTTTTTCTGTTTTTTTTCTTTCGCTTTTCTTTTTTCTTCTCTATCTGACCAAGAACTATATCAAGTCTAAAAAAGGAATTTCCAGGAAAGCTATGCTCTCCAATTTTTTTCCCATTCGTTCTGAAGCAAAAGAAAAAGAACTATGAATTTTTAGCGCTTGTATAGAGAGTTTGTCTGTAAGGGCTTGAAGTTTCAAAATTTGTCATAAGACTTTTTTTTTTTTTTTTTTTTTTTTTTTTTTTTTTTTTTTATAAAGCCTAAATATTTTATATTTGACGTTGATTCAAAGTATGTATTCTTATCAAAATTTTGAGCTTACCATTAAAAGAAGCTTATATATAAAAAAAATGTAAACCCCCCCTTTTTTTACTTAGTATTATCTTTCAAAATATTCAAATCCATCTCGGCTGGGCCTTCCGTTCAAAATTGGGAACTACTGCTACTCCTACTACTGAGAACTCAGAAACTTACTAAAGATGCTACTATGTAAGTGAAGCTAATATTAAATAAAAAGATAAAGACCCTCCATAGCCATTGATGGTGCTTAGAGTGTTAGCAATCGTCGATTTTTTGGTTACCAGGTCTTTTTTTTTACAGAAAGGCTTAGTAGCCCTAAAGCCCAACTTTTGCGGCAGATGGGATCAAACTTCGGGCTCTATATTGCCAAGCAGAGATTAATCCACTGCACTAGCGCAGGATATTGAAGCTAAACGGCAATGAGAGTAATCATGCTTTTGCTTCAAAATTTTTGGACTTCAAAGTCAGTACAAGAAAAGATATCTACCAACTATATAGAATTCAAACTTCGTTTTTTAGGGGGCGGGAGCTAAAAACTTGGAGAGCCAATATTTTTCAGATAAGAAAAATCTGTTTTGAGACATCCAAACTTGATAACAGGTACTAGCATAACTAGAATATTAATACTCTATATTATTACATAACTAGAATATTACAAGCATAACCAATATTGTTATCATAACTATTTTTGTTATTGTTATTATTATTGTTTTTATTATTATTATTATTGGTATTGTAAAGGAAATGGCTTGCATTCATTGCATCGAGTTTGGATGTTTCAAAACAATAGTGCTATGAAATAAAAAGAAAAAAATAATGCAGTTCTAATATTTTATGCATCGAGTCTTGACGTTTTACAAGAATATTCCCCTTAGGAAAAAATGTTTTATTGTTTCTTTAGATGAAAAATAAAAACAAAATAAGTATGGTATGAATTCAGTTGGGTTAGTAGTCAAGTTTGAATCGCATTGACTTCGAGATTATGTATCTTTACCAAAAAGAACTTTTTGTGTCGAAGTTAATATGTTTATGTGCTAACTAGCCGGAAAATACTTAATTTTTGTGCTGTGTCTAGATAAATGCCTATTATTAAGTCTAGAGTTGCCAGTTAGAAACAATATGTATTAGACTGTGAAAGTTCGAAAAAATATCAGTCTAATGCAATTTTTTTTCATAAAAATTGAAATCCTGATTTTAAGATACAAATGTCTATGTAAGTTTTCACTTAACCGATTAAAATAATCACATACCATTTTCACTGTCCTTGGGACCTAAAAGGCTTATTTATCGGGATTTAAAGTTCATGTTCCATCATTTGGTATGTTCTGAGACGTACTAGGAAATTAAACATAAAATCAAGGAGAATAAGCCTTTAAACCCCCTTAATCCTTCTTTTTTTCAAATGTGAATATGTATTTTCTTTATGTTTCTTCAACGCAGTGGCGGATCCAGGGCGCCCCCCCCCCCTAGTCGTACTCTAAAGTAGTGTAATTTACTTAATTAACTCAAGTTGGCGTTAACTAAACTTGCTCCTAACGCAAGTTTATCGGATCAATCTATTTTGCGCCCCCCCTAATTTTTTTTTCGGATCAACCTATTTTGTGCCCCCCCCCTAAAAAAATCCTGGATCCGCCCCTGCTTCAACGTAGGGGCACTTTTGTATAAGAAGTACAACTTTCTGGGTTTTAAAGGATTATGGGTTAAGAAAGCACGACTTTCTGGCTTTTAAGGGATCAAGGAGGCACACTTGTGCCTCTATAAAGAGGCGACCCACCACAATGTTAAGCAATTTCAGGTCCTAGAGGTCGCAGAGAGACGGCGGTAATCGCATTTTGTAGCCCAAGCTCAAACTAAGAAACTTGCAAAATTTCATCCTCCTCCGACTTTATCTTCATGGGGTAAACTGGGCCGGAAGTTTTGACCCTCCCACCACAGCCCCCCTTTAACGTTGTCCGATTGGGCTGAAATTTAGAGGTTAAGCTTTCCTAAGGCCCGGGAGCTTATCCTCGAAATTTCAGCTCAATCCGATCACTCCTTCCCTGTTTTCAAAAAACCAAATATAGCCACTTAAAATTCATCATCATCATTTCTTTTTTTTCTTATCCACGCCTACAGGCCACAGTTGGCAACTGATCCGGGTGAATGAGGACTCATTCGAAGCAGAATTCGACCTGTTAGGGCCTTTTGATATTTTCAGACCGAAAAAATTATCCCCGAATTTACATTTACGAAAAACCTCGTTTTCAAGGAGGCACACTTGTGCCTCTATAAAGAGGCGACCCACCACAATGTTAAGCGATTTCAGGTCCTAGAGGTCGCAGAGAGACGGCGGTAATCGCATTTTGTAGCCCAAGCTCAAACTAAGAAACTTGCAAAATTTCATCCTCCTCCGACTTTATCTTCATGGGGGTAAACTGGGCCGGAAGTTTCGACCCTCCCACCACAGCCCCCCTTTAAACGTTGTCCGATTGGGCTGAAATTTAGAGGTTAAGCTTTCCTAGGGCCCGGGAGCTTATCCTCGAAATTTCAGCTCAATCCGATCACTCCTTCCCTGTTTTCAAAAAAACAAATATAGCCACTTAAAATTCATCATCATCATTTCTTTTTTTTCTTATCCACGCCTACAGGCCACAGTTGGCAACTGATCCGGGTGAATGAGGACTCATTCGAAGCAGAATTCGACCTGTTAGGGCCTTTTGATATTTTCAGACCGAAAAAATTATCCCCCGAATTTACATTTACGAAAAACCTCGTTTTCCTATAATAGCCCATGTTAATTTTTCCCACCACAACCCCCTTTAACGTTGTCTGATCGGGCTGAAATTTAGAGGATAAGCTTTCCTGGGGCCTGGGAGCTTATCCTCGAAATGTCAGCTCAATCTGATCACTCCTTCCCTGTTTTCCAAAAACCAAATATCAAGTTTTGTGGGAATTTGCTTTGCGAAAATAGATTCCATTTACTAAAAAACAATTACAATTGTGTCTCATTAGTCCAGCGGTTGATACTTCAGACTTTGAGGCGGAAAACCGGGGTTCGATTCACCGTCAGAGCAAATTTTTTATATACTGAATTTAAACTTTAAAAAAGAAACTCAGTTTCTTTTTTAAATTATTTGAAAAAAATTACGTTTTCTAAAGAGTTAAAGAGGCTGAGTTACAAGGTCAACCCTTAAAACGTACAGGGATTAGGAGGCACAGTTGGGGGGCTGTTAAAGAGGCTGAGTCACAAGTTCGAACCTTAAAACGTACAGGGATTAGGAGGTGCAGTTGGGGGGCTGCCGCCCCCCAAACCCCTGCTTCTGTATATGAAAGGGGCTGTGCCCTCCTCAACGCCTCGCTCTTTACGCTAAAGTTTGACTTTCTCACAACTCTTTTTTTTAAACAATTATTTGAAAAAAACTACGTTTTCTAAAGAGTTAAAGAGGCTGAGTTACAAGGTCGAACCTTAAAACGTACAGGGATTAGGAGGCACAGTTTGGGGGGCTGTTAAAGAGGCTGAGTCACAAGTTCGAACCTTAAAACGTACAGGGATTAGGAGGCACCCTGTACGACGTGATTTGAGTATTCAGGAATTAAAAGCCTTAACACAAGAATGTTCAAGAGCGGGGGGTTTGGGGGGGCGGCAGCCCCCCAACTTTAACTCCTGACACGATCAGCTAACAGTTAGTCAAGCAATAATAAGTAATAAACTGTACAAAAACGTGCAGAAATTATTTGAAAAAAACTACGTTTTCTAAAGAGTTAAAGAGGCTGAGTTACAAGGTCGAACCTTAAAACGTACAGGGATTAGGAGGCACATGGGGATCCAGCCCAGCCGAAAAACGTACACGGAAGTAAGGAGCGACATTAAATCTTAAAACGAACAGAAATTATTCCGTATATGAAAGGGGCTGTGCCCTCCTCAACGCCTCGCTCTTTACGCTAAAGTTTTTATTGTTTAAAAAAAAGAGTTGTGAGAAAGTCAAACTTTAGCGTAAAGAGCGAGGCGTTGAGGAGGGCACAGCCCCTTTCATATACGGAATAATTTCTGTTTGTTTTAAGATTTAATGTCGCTCCTTACTTTCAGTTTAAAAAACTTTTTTTTTTTATTTAAAGGCTGCGAAAGCGGGGGGTTTGGGGGCGGCAGCCCCCCAACTGTGCCTCCTAATCCCTGTACGTTTTAAGGTTCGACCTTGTAACTCAGCCTCTTTAACTCTTTAGAAAACGTAGTCTTTTTTTCAAATAATTACGGGTTAGGAACTAGGTTTTTGTTTATTTTTGACAAATAATTTGCATTAGATTGCATTTATTTGAAAATTTGGGATGTTCCTGAAACTCTTTCATGTCTAAATTTCTTCTAAGCAGTAAAGCCCACATTAAAACGGGTCGTTACATTTTTAAGCCTTAAAAAAAGAAGTCTTTTCAATGTGCTGAGATTCGAAATAAGTGAAATCGCATATTTTTTTCTTGTTTATTGAGAGCACAGTTCATATAATTATCCAGTAAGCTTATCGCAGATCATTTCTGGTCTTCGTTCTCGGTGCGAACAAAAAGCTCCTCCCACTTCTTTCTGCATTAGCGGGTTAGTACTTGTTTCCGATTAGATCACAGTCTGACTTGTCTACCCATGAAAAGATCGCGGGTTTCCACTTGTTTCCGATGAGATCACAGTCTGACTTGTCTACCCATGAAAAGATCTGATGCCGCCTATGTTTCTATCTTCAAAAACGTTCTCCGGAGCACTCGCACCCCGGTCCGGGTTTTTATAATGGGTGAGATAGGGAATGATCATACTGGATAATTATATGAACTGTGATTGAGAGTTTCGAAACTTAAAATTGAAAAGCCTTTCTATAAACTTAGAATATTCACGATTCGTATATTATTATTTTGGACCCGAAAAATAGAAAAAAAACACCTAGATAGTGCAGCTGTTCAAAATAGCAATTTTTTTTACGCAGCTTAGTTAGAAATGCTAATCTCTAGATTTACAGACAGTATTTTTGACACAGTATTTTTGAAGCACAGTTTATAGACAGTAAGCTTATCGCAGATAATTTCTGGTCTTCGGTCTCGGTGCGAACAAAAAGCTCCTCCCACTTGTTTCTGCCTTAGCGGATTAGTTTGTTATCGTCAATCACTGAGAAATGGTTACCAAGTGCATTATTCGTAATAGCGGGTTTCCACTTGTTTCGTGTCCAAGAGAAATCTGACTTGTCTACCCGTGAAAAGATCTGATAACGCCTATGTTTCTATCTGCAAAAACGTTCTCCGGAGCACTCGCACCCCTGTCCGGGTTTTTATAATGGGAGAGCTAGAGAATGATCATACTGCTAATTCTATAAACTGTGTTTTGAAGCAACAGTGATTCAGGAACTTGTAAAAATGAAAGTATTTATTTTAATTAATTTTTATTTCGAAAATCTATACTTGTGCTCTTTAATCTACTAAATATCTTGAATTGAAGATAATGCTCAATTGAATGAATGAATCTTATTGCCCATCTTTAAAAGTACAATTACTATAAAGAATGCAGTTAAGAAAAATGAAAAGTAAACAGCAGACACAACTAATCAACAAACAACTTAAAGTAATACATTAGTACATCATTGTTTTACTATGTGCTCTATACAACTATATCAACTATGTCACTATGCGCATAAAAAATGACAAGTTTTACGAACTGCTGACTATTGTTTTGTGCTTATTATGCGCGGGATCTAAAGACTTTTGGAACTTCTCCCTCCTGATCGAGATCAAAGCTAAAGGATCGGGGAGCTCGTAACCGTATTGACAAACATGTTTTTATTTTGAAAATAATTTAATAAATACGGTTACTTCTTACATTGCTCAGCAAAATTTTTTTAAAATGAAAACTACTAATTATAATCTAGAAAATAAAAAGTAACCATGTTGGGTTTTAGGATGATGTTCTTCGATCTTTGAAGACGCTTCTCGGTGAAATAAGTGTCACTGCAGAAGTGAGAGTCAAACAGCCGAATAATCTACGTTAGTACAGATATTTAATATCACAATTTTCCTCTTAAGTGTATTTGGATGAAATTGCGATTAAAGTACCATGAAATTACCATTTAAAAGTGATTTGACATTAAAACGTTATAACCTGGAAGTGCAGTCTTTATTACATTCTGGACTTACCACTCAAAATAGATATGTATGATAACGAAATTGCATACAGAAAATATCTGTCACTATAGAAGTGACACTTACATGCTCTTTTGTTTTTGGCACAGTATTAGATCTCTAGATTGAGATAAATCTAGTCAATATAAGTTGCATTAAACTTGCTAACATGGACTTAGGACCTTGCATTGATTCCTTATATTTGCCATTAAACGGCTAAAATTTAGAAAATAAAAAGTAATCATCTATTTTTTTTAGGAGGAAGTTCTCCGGTCTTTGAAGACGCTTCTCGATGAAGTACCTGCCACTGCAGAAGTGACACTCAAAAAGCCGGAAATAATTGACCTTAATACGGCAGCTCGATTAGCCCTGCGGTCCTCTCAAGCATATACGTGTGAAAATGAGCCTATGTCAAACACACCAAGGAAGAACATCCATAATAAGAAAGATAATCACATAGGTAATGAGCGGATAGATAGCTCATTACATTTCAAGAAAGTTGAATGGAATGCTAGTAACAATGAGAAATTGCGAAAGAAAGACGTGATAGATCTAACAGGTCTTACCAGTTCAGAGTGCGGTATCAATGCAAGCAATTCCTCTGTTTCTTCTTCCAATAAAGGTTGTACTCGTAGCAACTTCAAAAATGGTAATTTTTTAAGTTCGTTTGAGCCAATAAATTGCTCCAAACCCAAGACCTTTGATGCTATTTCTGGCAGTAATCAATTTCTACCTAGTGTAAATACCAACGGAATGGTCAATGAATTACGCGAAAGTCAGTCGAACCTTCTTGGAAATGGAGATTTCTCTAATACTGGACCACTATTTCTAGAAAATTTTGCTGATATGAATTCCAATGCTCCTTTTGATGGTTACACAAACAGAGAGCTCGTTCAAAATTTTGAAAATGAATTGAGTAATCAAAATGCAAGCAAT
Organism: Artemia sinica; assembly: GCA_027921565.1. Classification (NCBI taxonomy): domain Eukaryota; kingdom Metazoa; phylum Arthropoda; class Branchiopoda; order Anostraca; family Artemiidae; genus Artemia; species Artemia sinica. The sequence continues at coordinate 18,898,664 of CM051264.1, read as the reverse complement.
CTGTTTTTAAATGGTGAAGAAGATATATATCCTAAAGGAAGGCTTCATTTTCCTGCCAACACAGATTTTTCTTCAGACGACACGGTTTCGGCTCCTCCGCCACCTGACATAAGAAATTGGAACAACACTTCTTTTGTCCCAATTAGTGCAGTTTCAACTAATCAACGGCTAACAGATTGGAATAAAGCTGCTGTTAGTGTAAATGATTCAGCATCAGGACATCAAGTGCATGATACAAGGGATTGGAGCAGGGGTAATTCTCTTGGAGAAGCAGTTAAGGTAAATTTTCATCTTCATAATGTTAATTGTTTATTATCAGTGTTGGGTGTATATTCTTTATTTTGCGGTTTTTATGCGGGAGTGGCTGTTTCTTAGGAATTAAACTCGAAAAAATTAAATCTGTAAAAACAATGCATAATTAAGAATTACTTAATTTCTTCAGTGAATTTCAGACGAAGCTGATGAGAAGAAGTTTACTGCAAATTCTTCTTCTATGTCATTGTAGTTAATGTCTTAAACATAATAATATCTATGTCTTAAACATATATTAAAACACATAATGTCTATAAAGCATATAAAAAACATATTATGTCTATAAAACATATAATGTCTATGTCTTAAACATATATCGTCGTGTCCAAAACAAAAAGGGCGTATCTTACATTTAGATTATTTTCTAGAAAAACTAAAACAGGATTTTAACCTTCTTGGGAACAATTTGTTGTTCAAGGGTTTAAATAAGAGGCAATTTTAAAATTAAAGCGTGTAGTTGAATAATATGGTCTCATTTTTATCATCGCGCAAAACCATGGTAAGTTGTCTTTGAACCAAAGGTGCCTTAAAATTTGTATCCAAATAATGGCTGATATCCCTAACATTCATTGGCGCCCATAAGCTGAATTTTAGATGGGGGGGGGGGCTTAGCTTGTCTAATCGGTATTTCCAATCCTTTATAATAGAAATCTCAAAACAAAAATATAAGGCAGCATCATTCAGCCATGAGGGAGGGGGGGCTGAAGCCCCCCTCTGCCCCCCATATGGGTGCCCATGCCAACATTTTTCAATGCGTCTCTGCAAGTACACACAGTAAATACCCTCGATAAAATACTGTGACCACCATGACTGGTTATTCTTTTTCGTTTATTTAAAAAGCTATCGTAGCACTCGAAAATGAACACGAATTGCGCTACTTTTTACGATTATAAAGAAAACACAAAAAAAGCGTCACTTGTCAAGTATGCTAATGAAATAGAGCGCCAAGGAGTTGCAAATCTGCGTGTACTACACTTAACGAGTTGTTTTTGTTCTAATGCCGAGTAAGTCAGCCAAGAACGCATCCAGGATTTTTTTTTTTCGGGAAGGGGGGGGGGAGGTTTACAAAAAAAACTTTAAAAACGCATTAAAAAATTGTTGATATGCATTTTCTTACGTTTTTATGAGCTGGGCAAACATTCAGGATGGAGGGGGGGGATGTATTCAAACTCTGTAATCCCCCCCCTGGGATACGGCTTTAAGTCAAATGATTGGTGCGGAAGGGGAAGAATAGATCGACTTTTCTCGTTTGATAATATCGCTTCTCTGAATTTCATTACTTGATCATATCTCCAATCGAACAAAGTGGATAAATTTAGGAACTCAAGGGTACTTTCGTAGTTGCTATAATGGGGTTGGAATATGATTTTAGTATTAAATTTTGAAAATTCTCAATCCTTCTGACAAATAAGCAGTTTCTGAGTTTGGGGACCCCAAATGGGATAGTAATACTCGAGGATAGGTCGATATATGTGGTATAGGTAGGAGTCTACTATTTGAGAAGCCTATCCTACGTGTGCTTGTTAAATTCTGGGTTGAGGAGTAAGCTTCTCGTATGATATTATCAACATACAGCACAAACTTGTAATCACTTGAAACTGAACAGAGCTCCAACTGTCTCCTCTGTTCACATGAACAGAGGAGACAGTTGGAAAGGGCATATATGAGATCATTATATCCCACCTGAGTGGATTGAATAGTAAAACTTTCGATTTTTGTTTATTCACTTATAGGCTATTTGATTTACACTAATTGATATAGCCTGCGAAGAACGTGAAGTTAAACTGCTACTTTGATGTTGTAATTTTCAACTATGTCCTTGAGATATACAGACAAGTCGCCTATGGACTTAATGCTCCTCAACCTCAGTTAGAATATGGGTTGATAACGGCAAGGAATAAAAGGACAGCTAGTTTCGTTCCTTGTAAACTAATAGTCGAAAAAATACTGAAATTTGGAAAAATAGTCAAATACACTTCTTGGTTTTGGGCTAGATTGGATAGATAGTATCTTAATAGGCTAAAATTATATTGCAAAACATATATATTATTATATTTTCTTATTATTATCTGTAGCGGTAGGCCTAATGGCTTGTCTTGTAAATTATAGTATTTTTTTTTTATTGTTGGCCTTTATTCATCGTGGTTACTTTTATCCGAAGACCTTGTACAAATATTTGTATTATCTTTAAGTGATACTCATGTTTCTTGTCTTTGTAGAGGTCTTTTTTTCGAAAATCTTGGATATTTTCTTCATTTTGTTGTATTCTGACCACGAGAAATCTATCTTGTCCCACTTCTTTTTTTAATATATTTACATCAGTACTTATATTGTAGTAATATGTTTACGGGGGAGGGAGGGGGTTGGTAGGTTGCTTGGGATTTATGAAAAGAAGGAATATAAGTTGAGGTTAAAACATGTTCCATTTGCTTTCCTTAAAATTATTGGGTGAAGTTGTCGACCACTTCGAAGAAATAAACCTCTCCCCTGTATGGCTATGCTAATATAGTAAATAATAGCACTGCTAAACTGTCGAGGATGTCAAAAAAAAGTTCAAGACTAAGGGTGCATACTCTGTCGAATGACTATAACTAAAGATAGTAAGAGGAGGAGTTTTATGACTTTTTTGTGTTTAATCATATAATTATGATCTGACTGTTGGACGACCCATTTAGACACACCACATCATCCATGAACCTACCCCAGAAATAAGGGGAGATTCTAAAACTGTGTATAGCGGAGGTTTCAATAGCATCTATGAAAAGATTTGCCAATAAAGGAGAGAGAGAAGCCCCCATAGGTAACCCAAAAATTTGTCTATAAAACTCCCCTCTAAAACCAAAATAAAAAGAAAATTCATTTACTAGGATAATTAGTTTCATAATGACTTCAATATCCAAACTGGCTAAACTCACATCTTGTATTAAATCAAAGTGTTTTTCTAATTTACTTTTTAAAATGTCCTCGCACCTTTTTAAATCACAATTTGAAAACATGGAAACAACATCGAAACTACAAAGAATTGAACTATCCTCCAACGTGAAATTTCTCAATTTATTAGTAAGATCAGTAGGCTTTTTTAAATATGATCTTTGTGTTCCCAAAAGTGGACGCAGTGCTACTGACACCCATTTTCCTAATTCCGAAACAGGTGACGGAAAAGTTGACACAATGGGGCGGAGGGGGGTCCCAGTCTTATGAATCTTAGGTAGACCATAGATCTTGGGTGCCGAACAACCCCTAAAATAATATTTGTTATAAAACTGTGTGGTAATGTGAAAATTATTTTTCATTGACTCCAATTCCTTTCTTGTTGATTTTACATATTTATCTGTAGGATCAAAATCAAGTTTTTTGTATGTAATAGTGTCAGAAATAATGGATTTCATTTGATTATTATAGTCTTCAGTGTTCATAATTACAATCGTGTTTCCCTTATCGGCTCTGGTGATAGTAAGGAATTTATCCTTTTTCAAATCTGAAAGTATTTTAATGTCATTTTTTTGTGAAATGTCTTTACCAATTAAGCTCATATTAAAGGTGTTTAGTTTTCTTACGATCTCGGCTCTAAGTTCTTGAGGAGTATCAACTTTATGTATAGAAGCCATAATTAATGACTCCTCCTTTGAAATTATTTTTGAATAGGAAATTGGTGTTGGAAAACAGAACTTAGAACCCTTCAACAAAACTGCCTCCTGTTGAATATTAAGAGGTTTAGAAGACAAATTCTTAATTGCTGGACCCAGACAATGACGAGGATAAAAAAACATCTGAATCTTGGAACTTTTCAAACAAAAGTTTATTAAACTTGTCAACCAGACGAACCTTAGACAAATAAAAATCATGGCGAAAAGATCTAATGGCCATTTCCTTAATTCGCATAAAAATTTCAGATGGAAGGTTATTCCTTAAATGGGTTTTAACAGAATTTAAGTCCTTAGACAGTTGAAAACGTCTCTGTTTTTGTTCAGAAATTACGTGATTTAAAGCCATTAGGCTTAATATGTTTTTTAATTTTGTTTTATTTTCAATTCCAAAATGGGTACATATTTTAAAAGATTTCGGAATCACCGGTTCCTTCTTGCAATTTTTTTAAGAAAATTTTTTGATTTAACAAATTTGCATGTTTTTTAACCAAAGACAAATAATAATTGACAGAAGCGGCTAATTGTTGCCCGTACAATTGACGAATGAAAGATCTTAAGCCGAACTGGCCAGCCATGACAAAAACCAACAAAGAGAAAAATCTCAATGAAAAAAAAACAACACAACATTAGGCAATTCCTGCCTAAACATGTACTTTATGTGCCCCCCTATGACGACGCCATATCCCCACGAAAGACCTGTGTAAACTGAGGATGAGCTCATATGTAGATAATGTTGGTGAATTTCGACCTAATAGCAGAATTCCTTGAAGTCTTCCAAGAAAATTTCTCTAATATGTGCTTTTCGATCCATATAAAAAAAAGAAGACCCTCCCTACGTCCACTGAGACCTTAGGCCTTCGTATTCTTGTTATTAGGTGACATAAATCTCAGGAAGACTGATTTTTTTCCAGCCTTTTGAAATCTTCACCCCAGGTATTCACAATGGAAGAAATAGCTTAGATCCAGTTATGAACAACAACAAGCAGAAACAAGGAGCTAAAAAGTATTCTCAGTCAAAGTTGGGAAGAAATCTTCGAAATTCAATTAATAAGGAAAATCATACTGCTTATACGGCATTTTGCAGAGAGGAACACGTGAAAGGTATGATTTGGTGGGATGCTATTGTTCTGTCTGATGGACAAGGGAAGCTATGGTTAAAATTCCCAGGAAACATCTATAGATACCCTATGGGCTACACATGGCTCTGAAGGAACTATTTATTGTTACTTGCATTATTATGATTTTTATTATTGCTCTTATTATTATCATTATTATTTATATTGCTTTTTACTTGTAAGCTTTGAGGGATGTTTTCGTGGTGGTGTCGTAGATAAAAAGAGTATAGTTGTAAATTTATTGGTGTAAATTCCAAAAAAAAATCCTGGAAGGGGAAAGTTGTTTTTCAACGAGCAGCCGAAAGTAGGATGAACTGGCCAAAATCCAATAGAGGGAAGAAATAAGTCAAACTGTGTGCTAGACAATTTTTACTGTGCGGATAATTTTTTTCGGGTATTTTAGCACCAATTCTTTTCTGCTGCAGTGTGTAACTGCACGCTAAATGTCCCAGATAGTTTCTACACAAATGTTCAAGTTCCAAAGTAGTGACTTGGGGATTATAATGACGATTTTACGCGGAATATTTCCCTGTGTTGTTCACCACATCCTGTTGAGGGCTGAAAGGGGTTTATACGCTGGGACTAGGCAGGTATACAAAGGTTAGGGGCTTTCAGGCACATGCTTCCGCCAATCTAGTCTCAAAATTGTCTGGATTTATCCCATAATTTTTTAAAAAATAGCTGTTTTTTGTTTTTTTCTTCAGGACGTACTGTGCCGTATATCATTCTGCTTATAAGTGCACAATTTTCAGGTCACAATTTTACAGACGGGAAAAAAATCACCAAGCTCCTCTGGTGATCACCAATATATATATAAATGGAAAAGAACATTTTTAATTCATAAGTTTTACAGACGAGGAAAGAAAATCATCAAGCGCCAGCTGTAAGTTTAAAAAACGGGGAAAAATATTATGAAATTGCTCAAGTAGTCATCACTTATTATTAGTATAGAAGGAAAAGAAAATTTTTTTAGAAGATAAGTTTTACATTTGGGGGTAAAAAAAAAATATAGCATCAAGTTCTTCAAATGATCATCAATCAATCATCAGTAGGCCTACATCAAGCTGAGGAAGAGATTATCGATGTTTGACATTATGCTAATGATGAATTTCTTTCTTGGCCTTAAAAAAAGGATAAAAAAAACTATTGCATCTTTGGCTTTTGTTAACGAAATTAAATATCTAAAGCGTAGTAGTGTATATAATATTTTAGTAACAACAAAATAATAATAATAAATGTTCCTGTTCAATACTACCTAGAGGATTTTGCAGGTCCAAGATAGAGAACAGTTTAGAGACCTCTAAGGCAAACAATACCAGTGGAAAAGTTTTTCATTGTTCGGGTGCAAAAAGTTTCTCTTTTTACGCAGCTCAACCCAAAGGAAGGGAGGATTGTCCCGATGTTGATCTGAAACACCCTTTGGCCCGGAAAATTAAAGTATTGACAGTATTTGTGTGTATGTGTGTATGTGTGCGAATTTCAGACCCCCCCCCCTCCTCTTGTACGGAATAAACTGCATCCAGAAGAAAAAGAATCACAGACGTCCATAAAAAGATTCCCAAAAGGGGCCTTTTCAAAGCTCGTTCACAGTGAGGATTGGGCTTTGGGAATAGAAGAGAATATAATCTTTAATTAATTTTGTTTTTAATTAGTTTTTGAATTGGTTCAGCTTTTTAATCAATTTTATTATTAATAATTGGTTATTTAATTTGTCTCTTCTTTGAAAATATTTAGTACGATGCCTGTGGAGAAGTTTTCCATCGTTGATGGTTCAAACATTTTTTCCTCTTGGCACATCTCAACAGGGGGGGGGGAATTGTCTAAATGTCAGTCTGAGACACTCCCTGGGTAGGAAAGTGTAAGTTTTGGCTATATTTTTCTGTGTGTTTCAAACTACTTGTCCAGAACATTTTGCTAGAAAAAAAACGAAGAAAAATCAACTTTGGCTTTGTGTGCATATGCCTTCGGACTCTGCTGTATTTTTCCCATGTAGGACTTTTTGAAAAATTATGCGCAATAAGTGTGTCTAATTTTCTTTACAGTTGCAGATGAAAATCCAGGAGCTGACTTTTTTGCTATAGGAAAAATTATTAGCGAAAAATGGAAGAATTTGAGCAATGAAGAAAAATCCAACTTTCAGAGTAAAGTCAAGGAAAAGCTTATTAGCAATAAGGAAACTAGGTAATTTGCTATCTACTAGTAATTTTCTATCTTTCTCGTATATTTTCATAGTTGATCTCCTTCCTTTAAAGTCAATTTTTATGCAATGTCATAGTCGATACTTGGCCCTTTTTTCTTCAAATCGAAATATTTTCTATTTGAATTTAGAAAAAAAATCTTTAAAAAGTTAAAAAAATAACAACTAAAATAAAAAAAAATGTATTACCTGAAATAAATTCACGATTAGAAAAGTATTTAAAAAATAAATCGCATGGTAAAATTGTGGGTACTGATAATTGGTATCTATTAATAGTGCTTTCTTGTCTCTTTGAAATGACACGTTTCTCCACAAATGATACTACCTATTGCAATATTTTAGGAACAGCCAAGGGTATTAACTTGAAACTTTCAGGGCTACTACTGAAACTAAAAACTAGTGCTGCTACATACTACTACTATTGCGACAACTTGCGACAGCGACTACTTGCAACTGCGACTGCTTGCAACCACCACTAGTTTTGACTGTGACTTCCTCTAGTTGTGACTGAGACTGCCATTACTTATGATTTTGGCTGCGACTATGACTACTCGAGACTGCAACTACTTGCGCTTGCAACTGTTACTGCGACTACCTGTGACTGTAACTACTTGTGATTGTTACTACTTGTAATTGCGAGTCCGTGTGACTACACCTGCTTTTGACTTCGAATGCTTGAGACTACAACTGCTTGCGGCTGCCACTGCTTGCGATTGTGACCAATTGTGACTGTGACTACTTACGACTGCAACTGTGAATACTTGTGAGTTTGACTTCAACTGCTTGTGACTGACTACATGTGATTGTGACTACTCGTAACTACGAATACTTGTGAATTCGATTGCGACTACTTGTGCCTGAGACTACACTCGGCTGTGACTACTTGCTGTTGCGAGTATAATTGCTTGAAGCTGCAACTACTTGCGACTGTAACTACGATTGCTTGTGACTGCAACTACTTACGACTGTGAGTACTCACGACTGCGACTGTAACTTTGACTACTTGTGATTGTGACTGCGGCTATTTTCAACTGCTACTACTAAACTACTGCTCAAAAGTGTTTAAGTGTCAAAAGTGTTTAAGTGCATCTAGGTTGTCAAAAGGACTTGACCTGCAATATCTAGAACTACAAAGGGTATTAATTTGATAAACAAAAAATCGCGAAGAATTTTGGAACTTAGACAACGTTAAGGGGGATTCTGGTCTTAATCAACAGACACTATTTGCATCCCAGTCGTCAAAAAAGGGTATCTGAATATCTTAGGAACGGTCAAAGGTATTAAGTTGAAATTGACAGGAAATTTCAATTGAAATGTTTCGAACGAAATCAATGCACACCATCTACATCCAGGCTATCAGGAGGGCGTATCTGCAATATCTCAGATACGGCTTAGGATATTAAATTGATACTTTAGGTAATGTTTAAGGGGGTATTGAGCTAAATCAAAAGATACTAGGTGCATTCAGATGGCCAAAGTCGTGTATGCAATATCTTAGAGACGACTCAGAGTATTAACGTGAAGCTACTCAAGAAGAGCTATGCGTATGAAGTTTAAACTATCAGAAAATCTAGACGGGTATTTTGAACTAAATCAAAAAATACTATGCAATCCAGATTGTCAAAAACGTGCATCTGCAATATCTCAGAACTGTAAAGGTTTCTAGTTGCAATTTTAAGATACTGTTTAGGGGATGTTGAAATAAAACAAAAGGCATTACGTGCATTCAGGTTGTAAAAAAGGCGGATGTGGAATGTCTCAGAAACGGCTAGGGTTTTAAGTTTGGCCGTTCAGAGAATGTTGAGACGGATGTTAACATCAATCAAAAGACGTCATGTGCATCCAGGTTGTCAAGATGACATCTTTTCCACGCCATATCAAGAAAACGCTCACATCAAAGTCACAAATGAAAGAGTTTAAAGAGTCAGAAGTAAAGAGAGCTAAGTGTCACTAATACATCTGTTGCATTTATTCTCTTTTTCCATTTCCATTCATGTGTAATCTTTTGAATATTCTCCCGGGATGCTTCTTTCGAATATATTATGTAGAAATTGCTGTTGAATCAAAAGTTTAGTTCAAGAACCATCCTAAACCCTTATTTCAAATTGAACGAAATTTATGCAATAATTATATTGGATGCAATCAAAGACAACGCTCAGATAGCCTTATGTAACTTAAGAATTTTAATTAGAAATCGATATTTTAAACCTTAAGCCAAAAACCTGATAAACTAGAGCAATATTTGCAATATTAACCAAAAATAAAGCTTTGGCAATAAAAAACGAGCAGAAATTGACTAAAAATAACTTTCGAAAAAGAAGTTTTTCAAAAATAAATCAAGACCCATATTGAAACTAAAAATGAGCAGAAGTAATGTCTTCACTATCTCACTATTAACTTACTATTACTACAGACAGGAGTTTGGCTACTTCCCCCCCCCCAACAGTAAACCTTATAAAATATATTGCGTTATTTGCGCTTTACTCAAAACCAGTTTTAGCATTTTTTATATAGTTAAAACATTGAAAAATAAAATCCCTGTTGCACAAATCTTAAATCTTGAATTGCTGAGAGTTCTAGGAATTAACATCATCACATGTTACACATTCAGTTTGCTTTTATTAGTTCTTTCCAGTCATCTTGATTATTTTAGTGATTTTTTTTCGTCCAGTTTTTGAAAAATTAAAACATACTGTTCCAAATACATATATTTTTCAAAAAAAAATTCCTACATTACTTGCCTAAAAATTGCTTAAATGTATCATCTCTCATAAATAGGTCTCTTCCTGGTAAAGCTTCTTTTGCACTAATTAAAAGCTTTTACAGTAGGCCTATATATACTTCTGTTTCGACTGACATTTAATCACCTTATTTAAATTACTGTTATACAAAAGAATAAAGTGGCTCTCAAACTGCTTGCAGAATTTCCTATGCTAATTAGTTCAGCTATATTACTTTAGTTATAACTTTTCACACCTAGAGAGTTCTTCCGCGCTAGACTATAGTAAAAATCTGTAAAACTCCATCTTGCTTACTTGTACTTGCACTTGTTGCGGGACCAGACACGGACGCCTCACTCGGCATCTAGAAGAGTGCGTATGATTGACTCCATTTTGTCCCGATCTTGTGCCAGATCTTCGGCAAACCGGAGACAGCAGCTCTCCCACTTTCTGCCAAACTTTCGAAATCCGAGGTCGTTTTTCCGTTTGAAAGTTCGAGGTCATTTTTGGCAGTTGTCCACCATTTCTTCAATTGACCGCAGGTCGCCTGTGCCACTCTGGCAACCGGGCAGCTGGAACCACTTGCTTTATGATGGGGTCATTGGGTCTTCTAAGGACGTGACCAAACCAACGCAGTCCTCTCTGTTTGACAATCATGGCGACGGGTTCGATCAACATTTGAGATTCTGTCGGAGTATCGAATCCTCAGGATTTTTCGTAGACAGCGGTGGTCAAACATTTCCAAATCATGAAGATGAAGCGCCTTCGCACGCTTCTCGTTAGGTCCTAGATGGATGATAGAAAAGCACGATCTTCGACAATCCTTCATCTTGCATCCGCAAAAGGTGTCCTAGCCATCTCACCCTTTCTCTTATTATAAAGGGGAATAGAACACGCATTTTTCGTACAGCTTGTTGTTTGATATACGGTCAGTCAAACAGGTACCAACAACTATTCTTAGACAATTCTTCTGGAAAAAATCTAAAGTGGATAGCTTCACTTACAAGAGTAGTATATATTATTAAATATGGTGGATGTAGTGAAGATGGTAAAAGTAGATTAGCCAAGGTCCAGGATGTTTTTTCACATTTGAAAAAAATTTGGAAAAAAAGAAAGATATTTTTTCTGACTGACCCGTAACCCTCTGACTGACCGTAAGCGCTTCTCAACCTTTCTCTTATTATAAAGGTGCTGTTGTTTGATATACGGTCAATCGAACAGGTACCAGCAAGTATCCTTAGACAGTTCCTATGGAAAAAATATAAAGTGGATAGCTTCACTTACACGGGTAGTATATATTAACAAACATGGTGGATGCAGTGAAGATGGTGAAAGTAGAATAGTCAAGTTCCAGGATGTTTTTTCACAATTAAAAAAAATTTGGAAAAATAGGAAGATATTTTTTCTGACTGACCCGTAACCGTCTGACTGACCGTAACCGCTTCTCAACCTTTCTCTTATTATAAAGGTGTTGTTGTTTGATATGCGGTCAATCAAACAGGTACCACAAGTATCCTTAGACAATTCCTCTGGAAAAAATATAAAGTGGATAGCTTCACTTACACAGGTAGTATATATTAACAAACATGGTGGATGCAGTGAAGATGGTAAAAGTAGAATAGTGAAGTTCCAGGATGTTTTTTCACAACTGAAAAAAATTTGGAAAAATAGGAATATATTTTTTCTGACTGACCCGTAACCGTCTGACTGACCATAACCGCTTCTCAACCTTTCTCTTATTATAAATGTGTGTTTTTTTATATACGGTCAATCAAACAGGTACTAGCAAGTATCCTTAGACAATTCCTATGGAAAATATATAAAGTGGATAGGATGTTTTTTCACAATTGAAAAAAAATTGGAAAAATAGGAAGATAAGTAGGTGAGTCAAGATTGGAGGGATATTGGAGGAAATGGGTGGGAAGATCGTAAGAAAGGATTTAAAGAAAACTAGGACTTTTTGGGAGAATGTAAAGAAGAAATATTTAAAGAGATTGGGATGGAGGAGGATTTTGCAGAGCTGTGTTGGCCTCAGGGGGATTGGTACTCCAATGACTTGTTGTTGATAATAGTAGTAGTAAGACCTAGTTATTATTAATAGGCACAAGTATTGAACTTAATAATGCATAACTACAATCAAGAGAATATTAAATACAACAAAAATACAAATAAAAGAATTACTGAAAACAAAATAAATAAAGACCAAAATAAACAAAATAGAATTTAACTAGTTAATGAGAGTTTATCAGAGAGGTTTTCTCAGCCGTATATAAATTTCAGTGTTTTTTTTTCAGAAAGAATAATACGCAGGATGTGATACGTGTCGATAAATTTTTGAACAAGTCTTGTACCACAAAAGCTGTATCAAATTCAGCTACCGAAGATAAGATTATGTCAGTAAAACTTGCAGATATTTCCTGGAAGCTTAACAATCCAAAACCAAATACGTAAGTCTTCCATGGCCTTATCGAGGGGGAGATTCTCTGGCTCGAACCCCTTCCCCTGAAATTTTTTCCTGATTCGTTGAGAAGTACCATGAGATCATGTAATACATATAAAATATATGCAATACACGTCCACTAGAAGACTTTGTGTACCCCCCTCTCCTAAACAAAAATCCTGGATATGACCCTGGTCTATTCACTATCCTTTTGTCTAGATGTCCATCTGCTACCCTGTGTTATTTTTACGCTTTCATGCAAATGACGAATTTAACTGTGGTGTATTATTCTTTACCGTACAATTGGAATTGTTCACTATAAAATACTATATGGTAATTATTTTTGACCATATGGTGAGAACACATATATAGTATTTCTTACGGCTGTGAAGTGCTGTTTTTTAGCATTCAAGCTGTTATGAGTTCCTATTGGGTGGCTGACTCCTGTATTTAGAACTTGGGAACTGCATGAGGCATATGTCCAGGGTGCCGTAACTGTGAATACGCAAGTCGGGGTTGGACTGTTTAAACTATTTATGTGACTACATATTTTTATCTTGTTTTTTTCTGTTATTAATTAAAAAAAACTTTCCGAAAAATAAGTTTTTCAATGAAAAGTAAAGGCCATTTTAAACTTAAGCTCAGGAGATACAAATACCTGTTAAAATTCAAACTCAAAACGACCAGAAATTACTATTAAAGAATAAATGAACCCCAAAACAAACAGAAATTAAATAAATAATCATAGCAAAAAACATACATCAAGTAATATGAAAATCAAGCTTTAAACGAAAACAAATATTTTGCTATTAAAGTATAAATGAAACTTAAAACGAACAGAAATTAAATAAACAATCAATGCGAACAACCATACAATTTATATTAATGTAAATGAATAAATAAATCTTAAAACGTGTGAAACTTAAATTGAATATGTAAATCAAGTTTGAATCGAATAAAAATAACTACAAACAAGAGTTTGGGTATCGTCTCACTGCAGAAGCCTAAAACCTACTGCGTCATTGGCGCTTTACTGAAAACAATTCTTTGAAATATTTTCACTTTTGTAACTTTAGGAAATCAAAAATTAATTTAGATGTGTATTAAATTGACAATGCACATTTTTTTTTTCAGTAAACTCATTTGAATTTTTTTTCAGTAAAGTACAAATTATATTCTGGCTTTTAGAAAGCATAGGGGTTTTGAACCCTACTCACATTAATTTATGCTCGTTTTGAGTTTGACTCTAATATTTATTTAAATTTTTGTTCGTTTTGGGTTTCATTTATTTATTGATACTGATTTGGGGTAGTTGTATGCTTGGTAGATTATATGATAGTCCGGACGCCAGGTGTTGAAAATGTGAACCATACCACGACGGAATGGGGCTTCTACGAGAATTAGCCTACCCTCCACCCCCTAAATTGACCATGTGGATTCAAAAATACCAAGGGCACTTGCTTGGGAGGGGCGGAACACTCTCGATTTCAAATTGAATGAGCCCCCTTTGAAGTTTCTACGACGACCCCTTCCGTATGAAGTGCCTCTGGGAAAAAAAATAATAATAATCAGAGGCAACGCTGTAGCTTTGCCTATAGTAAAGGCCATACGGCTCCAATGTTTTATTATTATTATTATTTTTTTTTCCCAGAGGCACTTCATACGGAAGGGGTCGTCATAAAAACTTCAAAGGGGACTCATTCGATTGGAAATCGAGAGTTCTAGTGCCCTTTTTAATAGTCGAAAATGATTGGAGGGCAACTAGCCCCCCCCCCACGCCCATCATTCCCCCAAACACATCCAATCAAAATTTTGAGATAGCCATTTTGTTCAGCGTAGTTGATTTCCACATAGAAAAAATATTTTTGAGGAGGATACTCCCCCACAACCCTCAGGGCAAGGGTTTTAAGTTATGCCCTGGGGGCATATAAGGTTTTTTATAGAAGACGTTGTCGTAGAAACTTCAAAACAGGCTCATTCGATTGGAGATTAAAGGGCTAGTGCCCTTTTTAATAGTCGAAAGTGATTGGAGTGTACCTAGCCCCCCCCCCACACACATCATTTCCCAAACATATCCAATCAAAATTTTGAGATATCCATTTTGTTCAGCGTAGTTGATTTCCAGATAGAAAATATATTTTTGAGGAGGATACTCCCCCACAACCCTCAGGGCAAGGGTTTTAAGTTATGCCCTGGGGGCATATAAGGTTTTTATAGAAGGCGTTGTCGTAGAAACTTCAAAACAGGCTCATTTGATTGGAAATTAAAGAGCTAATGCCCTTTTTAATAGTCGAAAGTGATTGGAGTGTAACTAGCCCCCCTCCCCCCCCACCATCATTTCCCCAAACACATCCAATCAAAATTTTCAGATAGCCATTTTGTTCAGCGTAGTTGATTTCCAGATAGAATATATATTTTTAAGGAGGACACTCCCCCACAACCCTCAGGGCAAGGGTTTTAAGTTATGCCCTGGGGCATATAAGGTTTTTATAGAAGGTGTTGTCGTAGAAACTTCAAAAGAGGCTCATTCGATTGGAAATTAAAGAGCTAGTTCTCTTTTGAATAGTCGAAAATGATTCGAGGGCAACTAGCCCCCCCCCCCCCACGCCCATCATTTCCCCAAACACATCCAATCAAATTTTGAGATAGCCATTTTGTTCAGCGTAGTTGATTTCCAGATAGAAAATATATTTTTGAGGAGGATACTCCCCCACAACCCTCAGGGCAAGGGTTTTAAGTTATGCCCTGGGGGCATATAAGGTTTTTATAGAAGGCGTTGTCGTAGAAACTTCAAAACATGCTCATTCGATTGGAGATTAAAGGGATAGTGCCCTTTTTAATAGTCGAAAGTGATTGGAGTGTAACTAGCCCCCTTCCCCCCACGCCCATCATTTCCCCAAACACATCCAATCAAAATTTTCAGATAGCCATTTTGTTCTGTGTAGTTGATTTCCAGATAGAAAATATATTTTTGGGGAGGACACTCCCCCACAACCCTCAGGGCAAGGGTTTTAAGTTATGCCCTGGGGGCATATAAGGTTTTTATAGGAGGTGTTGTCGTAGAAACTTCAAAACAGGCTTATTTGATTGGAAATTAAAGGGCTAGTGCCCTTTTTAATAGTTGAAAGTGATTGGAATGCAACTAGCCCCCCCCACGCCCATCATTTCCCCAAACACATCCAATCAAAATTTTGAGATAGCCATTTTGTTCAGCGTAGTTGATTTTCAGATAGAAAATATGTTTTTGAGGAGGACACTCCCCCAGAACCTTCGGGCAAGGGTTTTAAGATATGCCCTGGAGGCATATAAGGTTTCTATAGAAGGCGTTGTCGTAGAAACTTCAAAAAAGGCTCATTCGATTGAAAATTCAAAGGGATAGTGCCCTTTTTCATAGTCGAAAGGGATTGAAGGGCAACTAGCCCCCCCCCCACGCCCATCATTCCCCCTAACACATCCAATCAAAATTTTGAGATAGCCATTTTGTTCAGGGTAGTTGATTTTCAGATAGAAAACATGTTTTTGAGGAGGAAACTCCCCCACAACCCTCAGGGCAAGGGTTTTAAGTTATGCCCTGGGGGCATATAAGGTTTTTATAGAAGGCGTTGTCGTAGAAACTTCAAAAAGGCTCATTCGATTGGAAATTCAAAGAGATATTGCCCTTTTTAATAGTCAAAAGTGATTGGAGGGCAACTAGCCCCCCCCCCACGCCCATCATTCCCCCAAACACATCCAATCAAAATTTGAGATAGCCATTTTTGTTCAGCGTAATTGATTTCCAGATTGAAAATATATTTTGAGGAGGAGACTCCCCCACAACCCTCAGGGCAGGGGGTTTTAAGTTATGCCCTGGGGGCATATAAGGTTTTTATAGAAGGCGTTGTCGTAGAAACTTCAAAACAGGCTCATTCGATTGGAAATTAAAGCGCTAGTGCCCTTTTTAATAGTCGAAAGTGATTGGAGGGCAACTAGCCCCCCCCCCACGCCCATCATTTCCCCAAACACATCCAATCAAACTTTTGAGATAGCCATTTTGTTCAGTGTAGCTGATTTCCAAATAGAAAATATGTTTTTGAGGAGGACAATCCCCCACAACCCTCAGGGCAAGAGTTTTAAGTTATGCCCTGGGTGCATATAAGGTTTTTATAGAAGGCGTTGTCGTAGAAACTTCAAAACAGGCACATTCAATTGGAAATTGAAAGGGCTAGTGCCCTTTTTAATAGTCGAAAGTGATTGGAGGGCAACTAGCCCCCCCCCCCCACGCACATCATTCCCCCAAACACATCCAATCAAAATTTTGAGATAGCCATTTTGTTCAGCGTAGTTGATTTCCAAATAGAAAATATGTTTTTGAGGAGGACAATCCCCCACAACCCTCAGGGCAAGGGTTTTAAGTTATGCCCTGGGGGCATATAAGATTTTTATAGAAGGCGGTGTCGTAGAAACGTCAAAAAAGGCTCATTCGATTGGAATTTCCGAGGGCTAGTGCCCTTTATAATAGTCGAAAGTGATTTGAGGGCAACTAACCCCCCTCTCACGCCCACCTTTTCCCCAAACACATCCAATCAAAATTTTAAGACAGCCATTTTATTAAACGTAGTTTTAAGTTCTGGAAATTATGTCTTTGAGGATTACAACTCCCCCAAAGCCCTCAGGGCAAGGGTTGTAATTTAAGGATTCTCCGAATCCTTCATATTATTTCTTATGGAAGGGATGCTCGTATAAACTTTACATAGGGCTCATTTGATTGAAAATTGATAGTTCTTGTTCACTTTTTAAGAGTCAAAAGGGATTGAAGGGCAACTAGCCCCTCTCCCTCCTCCACGCCCTAAACGCATCAGATAAAAATTTTGAGATAGACATTTTGTTAAATTAGTTCAAAGTTCTGATAACAAAAAACTCTGGTGTCGACACAGCCCACCAGGGGTAGGCGTTGTAAGTAATGCCCTGGGGCATAACTTATGAAGGGGGGTTTATAAATTATGGGAAGGGGTTTTGTATGGGAAGAACACATAGGAAATCTATTATAATTATCCAATTATAAGGTTAAAATACATACTCTGTGATAGATGCAAAATTGCTTTGGCACACAAATTCCTATTAAGGCCAATTCCAAACAGTCGTGATCCCTTTGTGTCAGCAAGTGAAATGGTCTAAACCCCTTATTGGAGCTATTTTTCCAATCCATTCATTGTTGTCAATCGCTGTCCACAAGTTATGCAAGCTGTCTATTGTTCATATATAAGGTTTTTATCAAAGAGGTAATCGTATAGACTTTGAAAAAAGCCTCATTCGATTTAAATTGAAAGTTCTAGATCCGTTTTTTAAAGTCAAGAATAATCGGATAGTAAGCACCGCCCCCCTTCCCCCATTCCTTAAAAACTTGAAACTTTTTGCAATCAAAAACGAACAAAAATTAATTAAAAAAAAACTTCCCGAAAAATAAGTTTTTCAAAGAAAAGTAAAGGCCATTTTAAACTTAAGCTCAGGAGATACAAATACCTGTTAAAATTCAAACTCAAAACGACCAGAAATTACTATTAAAGAATAAATGAAACCCAAAACGAACAGAAATTTAATAACAAATCATAGCAAAAAACATACAACAAGTAATAATATAAATGAATAAATAGATCTTAAAGCAAGTAATGCTTAGATTGAATATGAAAATTAAGCTTAAAACGAAAACAAATATTTTGCTATTAAAGTATAAATGAAACTTAAAACGAACAGAAATTAAATAATATCAAAATCATAACTGAAATCATAACTGACATATTCAATCTAAGCATTACTCGCTTTAAGATCTATTTATTTATACGTTTGAGAACCCTGTTTCGATTATGTATTAATGCACGCTAAATTTTTAGCTTAATGTTATCAGTTTTGCCCCAATTTCGAATTATTTGTTTCAGTTTTTTTTCATTAATTGCTGGAAAGAGATTCGCTTTTCAATGTTATTGAAAGTTTTAATGTATATACGTTTATACTTCTAAATCTTCTTGTCCAGGACTCGAGATTGTATTGTTGGTCCGTTGAATAGCTATTCTGGATGGGCAGTTGTTGTTGAGGATGTAACGGGCATATTGAATCTTTGGAGGGTGCTGGAAATCAAAACGTTCAAACAATTATTGATGTCTTCTAAGGTAGAAGCCGAGACCCTTAGCGAACCTCTTACCATCAGGAAATCGTAAGATCTCTCTCTCTCCCTCTCTCTCTCTCTCTCTCTCTCTCTCTCTCTTTCTTTCTCTCTCTCTCTCTCTCTCTCTCTCTCTCTCTCTCTCTCTCTCTCTCTCTCTCTCTCTCTCTCCTCTCTCTCTCTCTCTCTCCTCTCTTCTCTCTCTCTCTCTCTCTCTCTCTCTCTCTCTCTCTCTCTCTCTCTCTCTCTCTCTCTCTCTCTCTCTCTCTCTCTCTCTCCCCCCCTCTCTCCCTCTCTCAAGCTCTGGAATAACAATTCAAGCTCTGGACTTGAGAGGAGGAACTCAGTTGTATTTTTTTTCTTTCTTAATTCTAAATTTGCTTGCTTTTTAAAATTATGTTTTAGTTCTTTCGTTTTGTTTTTTTCTTTATCTTCTTCATTTTACTTTTAAGTCCGTGTTATTATATTTTGTCTCCGTTCTATTATTTTTAATATATATAATATACCATTTATGTATCTTTTAAAAATTTATTTTTCTAATTTGTTTAATTTTTTGTATATATTTAATTCATGTTTTATTTAAATGTCTTTAGTATGTTTTAAACAATTTCTCTTTGTTTATTATATTTTACAGGTTTTCTTTTCATTTTGCAACAAAACAGCTTGTGCTACTTTTGTGGGTACCCTTCCACCTAAGTTATACCACTTAAGTTACACCTAGGGGGTACCAGTTATATTTTTCAACCTATGGAATGAAAGGAAAAATCACAGAGAAAAAAAAAAACAGGTTTAATAGAAAGAATACGAAAAAAAACGTTGAACAAATAAATTAGGAAGAAATCCATCCAGTGAAAACCGGGAAATGATGAAAATGTTTCGCCAGAGATTTCCGTTTAGCCGTGCTTAATGCAAAAAAAAAAGAAAATTCTAAACCGTGTGAAAAGCACATTTGAAAAAAAGATTAACCTTAAAAAAAAAAAAAAAATGGCCGCTTAACCACAGCGACTACAGGAAGAGAAATAACTGTCTGATTATCATAGACAGAATTTTTTCCTCATTACTTTGCTCTAACTTTTTTTTCTTACCTTGTGGCTAGCCGACTTTATCTTAGAGCTTATCTACTAAAGAAGGCTAACTCTACGAGTACAAAAAATATTATTTTGACTTTAATAAAGATAGTTAGACGAAGATGGGTATGGTACTTTCTTTGGTACGATACGATACTTTTTCAGTAAATATACTTTGTACTTTACTGAAAAAAATTCTTTTAAATATTTTCACTTTTATAACTTTAAGAAATCAAAAATTAATTAAGATTTTAAGGAATAAATATCAGCATAGGTATATTAAACTTACAATGCTCTTTTTTTTCATTTAAATTTTTCTAGTAAAGTACAAATTATATTCTAGCTTTTAGACAGCGTAGGGTTTAGAACCCTACACAGATTAATTTCTGTTCGTTTTGAGTTTGACTTATTTTAATTTCTGTTTGTTTGGGGTTTCATTTATTTGTTGATACTGATCTGTGGTAGTTGTATCCTTGGTAGATTATTTGATTCTATTTTTGTTCATTTCTGGTTTAATGGAGTTCTTTACTTTTTTTTGAAAAACTTATTTTGTGCAAACATTTTTTTTTTTATTAATATTATATTAACACATGGTATATGTTACTACCATTCGTTTTACGTATACATGTTGCGGGAAGGTGGTTGTTTTTAAAAGAAAGACTATATTAATCATCCAATATATTGGAAAAATACAAAAAAAAAAGTTATTTTTACTTTGAATAAAAATAGCTTGACTTATAGAACAATTAAAAACAAAACATATGTGCAAAATATAACCTAAAATATAAGTAATGGAAAACATATTTGAACTATAACACACCGCGATAGTGCTAATTATTTAAAATGGAATTCCATTTGAAAGTTTTTAAGTTGTTTTTTATATATACCCCCTTGGAGAAATAATATTTGGATAATTGAATAGCGTCATATTCGACATTCATTTTTGATTATACAAAAAGAATTCAGAACTTTGGCGTAGTCTAGTAAAAATAATGTCTTCGGATATTTTTCTTTAGTGGTGTCTTTCTTTCGTATTTAATTTCAGCAATTTTTTTTATCTTCCTTTGTATTACTCCACTTATGGTTTTGTATCTTTTTAGTTGGCAGCAAAAATCATTTCTTCTTTCATCCATTTTTAGGCGATTATCATTAATTAATCTCTTTCATTACAATATTTTCTCTAAATTACTTCCTTATTTAAGCTAAAATTCTTAATCCATTCTTATAAGGAACTTAATTTGATAAGTTTCCATGGATAAGTCTTGGTCGTGGGTATTGATTCTTCAGATTTATTAGATGTGTGAGTGCTGCTCTGTTAAATTTTAAAAGCTATGTTTAAAAGCTGAAAAATTACTAAAAGTTCAATCCAAAGGAAAAAGTTCCTAAGGTTCAATCTGAAGCCTTAAGGCAGAAATAGCTACCAGTGCTGCTCTATTGTTCTATGATGCTCTTTGCGCCATCTTATAAAATTCAGCTTCCTTAAAGTTTAAAAGCTTTGCTGTATTCATAAAAATTACCTAAAAGTTCAATGCTAAAGGAGTAGTTCCTAATCAATATTTCAATCTCAAAGTTAAATCTGAAGCCCAACGCAGAAATAGCTACCAGTGCTGCTCTATTGTTCTATGATGCTCTTTGCGCCATCTTATAAAATTCAGCTTCCTTAAAGTTTAAAAGCTTTGCTGTCTTCATAAAAATTACCTAAAAGTTCAATGCTAAAGGAGTAGTTCCTAATCAATATTTCAATCTCAAAGTTAAATCTGAAGCCCAACGCAGAAATAGCTACCAGTGCTGCTCTATTGTTCTATGATGCTCTTTGCGCCATCTTATAAAATTCAGCTTCCTTAAAGTTTAAAAGCTTTGCTGTCTTCATAAAAATTACCTAAAAGTTCAATGCTAAAGGAGTAGTTCCTAATCAATATTTCAATCTCAAAGTTAAATCTGAAGCCCAACGCAGAAATAGCTACCAGTGCTGCTCTATTGTTCTATGATGCTCTTTGCGCCATCTTATAAAATTCAGCTTCCTTAAAGTTTAAAAGCTTTGCTGTCTTCATAAAAATTACCTAAAAGTTCAATGCTAAAGGAGTAGTTCCTAATCAATATTTCAATCTCAAAGTTAAATCTGAAGCCCAACGCAGAAATAGCTACCAGTGCTGCTCTATTGTTCTATGATGCTCTTTGCGCCATCTTATAAAATTCAGCTTCCTTAAAGTTTAAAAGCTTTGCTGTCTTCATAAAAATTACCTAAAAGTTCAATGCTAAAGGAGTAGTTCCTAATCAATATTTCAATCTCAAAGTTAAATCTGAAGCCCAACGCAGAAATAGCTACCAGTGCTGCTCTATTGTTCTATGATGCTCTTTGCGCCATCTTATAAATTCAGCTTCCTTAAAGTTTAAAAGCTTTGCTGTCTTCATAAAAATTACCTAAAGTTCAATGCTAAAGGAGTAGTTCCTAATCAATATTTCAATCTCAAAGTTAAATCTGAAGCCCAACGCAGAAATAGCTACCAGTGCTGCTCTATTGTTCTATGATGCTCTTTGCGCCATCTTATAAAATTCAGCTTCCTTAAAGTTTAAAAGCTTTGCTGTCTTCATAAAAATTACCTAAAAGTTCAATGCTAAAGGAGTAGTTCCTAATCAATATTTCAATCTCAAAGTTAAATCTGAAGCCCAACGCAGAAATAGCTACCAGTGCTGCTCTATTGTTCTATGATGCTCTTTGCGCCATCTTATAAAATTCAGCTTCTTTAAAGTCTAAAAGCTTTGCTGTCTTCATAAAAATTACCTAAAAGTTCAATGCTAAAGGAGTAGTTCCTAATCAATATTTCAATCTCAAAGTTAAATCTGAAGCCCAACGCAGAAATAGCTACCAGTGCTGCTCTATTGTTCTATGATGCTCTTTGCGCCATCTTATAAAATTCAGCTTCCTTAAAGTTTAAAAGCTTTGCTGTCTTCATAAAAATTACCTAAAAGTTCAATGCTAAAGGAGTAGTTCCTAATCAATATTTCAATCTCAAAGTTAAATCTGAAGCCCAACGCAGAAATAGCTACCAGTGCTGCTCTATTGTTCTATGATGCTCTTTGCGCCATCTTATAAAATTCAGCTTCCTTAAAGTTTAAAAGCTTTGCTGTCTTCATAAAAATTACCTAAAAGTTCAATGCTAAAGGAGTAGTTCCTAATCAATATTTCAATCTCAAAGTTAAATCTGAAGCCCAACGCAGAAATAGCTACCAGTGCTGCTCTATTGTTCTATGATGCTCTTTGCGCCATCTTATAAAATTCAGCTTCTTTAAAGTCTAAAAGCTTTGCTGTCTTCATAAAAATTACCTAAAAGTTCAATGCTAAAGGAGTAGTTCCTAATCAATATTTCAATCTCAAAGTTAAATCTGAAGCCCAACGCAGAAATAGCTACCAGTGCTGCTCTATTGTTCTATGATGCTCTTTGCGCCATCTTATAAAATTCAGCTTCCTTAAAGTTTAAAAGCTTTGCTGTCTTCATAAAAATTACCTAAAAGTTCAATGCTAAAGGAGTAGTTCCTAATCAATATTTCAATCTCAAAGTTAAATCTGAAGCCCAACGCAGAAATAGCTACCAGTGCTGCTCTATTGTTCTATGATGCTCTTTGCGCCATCTTATAAAATTCAGCTTCCTTAAAGTTTAAAAGCTTTGCTGTCTTCATAAAAATTACCTAAAAGTTCAATGCTAAAGGAGTAGTTCCTAATCAATATTTCAATCTCAAAGTTAAATCTGAAGCCCAACGCAGAAATAGCTACCAGTGCTGCTCTATTGTTCTATGATGCTCTTTGCGCCATCTTATAAAATTCAGCTTCCTTAAAGTTTAAAAGCTTTGCTGTCTTCATAAAAATTACCTAAAAGTTCAATGCTAAAGGAGTAGTTCCTAATCAATATTTCAATCTCAAAGTTAAATCTGAAGCCCAACGCAGAAATAGCTACCAGTGCTGCTCTATTGTTCTATGATGCTCTTTGCGCCATCTTATAAAATTCAGCTTCCTTAAAGTTTAAAAGCTTTGCTGTCTTCATAAAAATTACCTAAAAGTTCAATGCTAAAGGAGTAGTTCCTAATCAATATTTCAATCTCAAAGTTAAATCTGAAGCCCAACGCAGAAATAGCTACCAGTGCTGCTCTATTGTTCTATGATGCTCTTTGCGCCATCTTATAAAATTCAGCTTCCTTAAAGTTTAAAAGCTTTGCTGTCTTCATAAAAATTACCTAAAAGTTCAATGCTAAAGGAGTAGTTCCTAATCAATATTTCAATCTCAAAGTTAAATCTGAAGCCCAACGCAGAAATAGCTACCAGTGCTGCTCTATTGTTCTATGATGCTCTTTGCGCCATCTTATAAAATTCAGCTTCCTTAAAGTTTAAAAGCTTTGCTGTCTTCATAAAAATTACCTAAAAGTTCAATGCTAAAGGAGTAGTTCCTAATCAATATTTCAATCTCAAAGTTAAATCTGAAGCCCAACGCAGAAATAGCTACCAGTGCTGCTCTATTGTTCTATGATGCTCTTTGCGCCATCTTATAAAATTCAGCTTCCTTAAAGTTTAAAAGCTTTGCTGTCTTCATAAAAATTACCTAAAAGTTCAATGCTAAAGGAGTAGTTCCTAATCAATATTTCAATCTCAAAGTTAAATCTGAAGCCCAACGCAGAAATAGCTACCAGTGCTGCTCTATTGTTCTATGATGCTCTTTGCGCCATCTTATAAAATTCAGCTTCCTTAAAGTTTAAAAGCTTTGCTGTCTTCATAAAAATTACCTAAAAGTTCAATGCTAAAGGAGTAGTTCCTAATCAATATTTCAATCTTAAAGTTAAATCTGAAGCCCAACGCAGAAATAGCTACCAGTGCTGCTCTATTGTTCTATGATGCTCTTTGCGCCATCTTATAAAATTCAGCTTCCTTAAAGTTTAAAAGCTTTGCTGTCTTCATAAAAATTACCTAAAAGTTCAATGCTAAAGGAGTAGTTCCTAATCAATATTTCAATCTCAAAGTTAAATCTGAAGCCCAACGCAGAAATAGCTACCAGTGCTGCTCTATTGTTCTATGATGCTCTTTGCGCCATCTTATAAAATTCAGCTTCCTTAAAGTTTAAAAGCTTTGCTGTCTTCATAAAAATTACCTAAAAGTTCAATGCTAAAGGAGTAGTTCCTAATCAATATTTCAATCTCAAAGTTAAATCTGAAGCCCAACGCAGAAATAGCTACCAGTGCTGCTCTATTGTTCTATGATGCTCTTTGCGCCATCTTATAAAATTCAGCTTCCTTAAAGTTTAAAAGCTTTGCTGTCTTCATAAAAATTACCTAAAAGTTCAATGCTAAAGGAGTAGTTCCTAATCAATATTTCAATCTTAAAGTTAAATCTGAAGCCCAACGCAGAAATAGCTACCAGTGCTGCTCTATTGTTCTATGATGCTCTTTGCGCCATCTTATAAAATTCAGCTTCCTTAAAGGTTAAAAGTTTTGCTGTCTTCATAAAAATTACCTAAAAGTTCAATGCGAAAGGAGTAGTTCCTAATCAATATTTCAATCTCAAAGTTAAATCTGAAGCCCAACGCAGAAATAGCTACCAGTGCTGCTCTATTGTTCTATGATGCTCTTTGCGCCATCTTATAAAATTCAGCTTCCTTAAAGTTTAAAAGTTTTGCTGTCTTCATAAAAATTACCTAAAAGTTCAATGCTAAAGGAGTAGTTCCTAATCAATATTTCAATCTCAAAGTTAAATCTGAAGCCCAACGCAGAAATAGCTACCAGTGCTGCTCTATTGTTCTATGATGCTCTTTGCGCCATCTTATAAAATTCAGCTTCCTTAAAGTTTAAAAGTTTTGCTGTCTTCATAAAAATTACCTAAAAGTTCAATGCTAAAGAAGTAGTTCCTAGTCAATATTTCAATCTCAAAGTTAAATCTGAAGCCCAAGGCAAAAATAGCCACCAGTGCTGCTCTATTCTGAGCTTTGCTCTTTGCTCCATCTTATAAAATACAGCTTCTTAAAAGTTTTGAAGCTCTGCTTCCTTCATAAGAAATATCCAAAAGTTCAATCCTAAGGGAGTTGATCCTATTCAATCCTTAAAAGTTCAATCTGAAGTCTACGGCGAACAGAGCTACCAACGCTTCTTTATTAGAGTTTTACTCGTTGCTGCTTCTCATGAAATCCTGCCTCTTTAAAATTTGAAAGCTCTGCATCTTTCAGAGCAAATTGTATGAAAATTCTATATGTAAGAGAGTAGTTCTGTTTTTTTGTTTTCTTTTTTCTTCTGTTATTCGTGTGATGATTTAGTTGAAAGTGGCTTAGCTCAAAACTAGCTCCATAATTTTTATGGAAATTGGCAAACTAACACTGCTTGAAAAAATGATCTAGATAGGTCACAACTTTGGGAAAATTCGTCAAGAGACTTAATTTTGGAAAACAAAGTTTCATGTGAATGACATTCAATTCATTTGCGTTTGAAGGGCAACTTATATCATTTTTTCCCCGGGATGATCCTATCGTTTTTGGTATCTATGATGCATGCGGAATTACGCAAGGGGACAAATGACTCCACGTTTTATTTTAGTGCCGCTTAAAGTGGAAGCAAGTAAGATTGATGCTAATTTGTCGATTGCCTCCCACGAGAATATAGATCCTATGAAAGTTATGTTTCTGTGTAGCCTAAATAGGAAATAGGAGTTGACTCCACGCCAGAATTTCTTAATTCAATTAATATTGCTGATTTACCACCCTATGACATAAAACTAAAGAATAACACAATAGTTGTGAAAATGTATAATTTAGATATTCCAGAGAGTATGTTCCATTGAAAAAGTCTGGTTGATGCTGAGTTATATAACAACGTAAATGAATAAAAATATAGTTATTGGGAAGCAGCTGGAAAATAAGTTTTTTTGGTAGCTATGACATCCTTCAAAATTATACAAGATGATGAATGAATCTGAACAGCTGAAGCAAATGGCATTGAAAAAATGTCTGAGGTAAAGATGAATGAAAATGAAGAACAACAAGATCTGTAGTTAGAAGACATATGGCAGCAAGTATCACGAGGAATCAAAAATGAAAATGGTTGAAAACCAATTCTGCGGTTTGAAGACAAGTGACAGTGAGGATCACATGGAATCGTAACGAAATTATTGCACAACAAAATTGGCGGTCAGAAGAGAAGCAACAGCGGGAATCACAGTAAACCCTATGAGAATACAAATCCTATAAAATATATGCTTCTTTGAATGATAAACCAGGAGGAAGGACTCAATTCACGCCAGAATTTCTTATTTCAATTGAACTTGCTGATATGCCACCTCATGACTTAAAACTAAAGTACAACACAATAATTATTCTAATGCGTAATTCGAAAATCATGTATATACAAGCCTGCCGTATGGCGATTGCCAGGGACCGATCGAAGCTCGATTTCCTGGTATTATATATATATATATATATACATATATATATATATATATATATATATACATATATATATATATATATATATATATATATACATATATATACATATATATATATTTATATATATATATATATATATATATATATATATATATATATATATATATATATATATATATATATATATTATATATATATATATATATATATATATATATATATATATATATATATATATATATATATATATATATATATATATTTCAAAAAGTATTATTCTATCTTGTACCAGCTTTTTTTGACTTTGGATGGCTTGCCATGAACGACCATTTTTGGCAACCTGGCGTCTTTCATCTGCTTAATATGACCCAACCATCATAACTTCTCTTTTAGTATAGAAACAAACGATGCTGCGATGAGTTGTTAGTGGTAACATTATCATTCCATTGGCTAATAGATAATTGTAGTAGGAGATTCTTGAGTGGAAATTTGTAACATTTTTTCTTCTAGAAGTTGTTCAGAAACTATATGGGATGGCATCGTGAATTTAGTTACAGATGAATCTGTTGTCATTGACGAGCGTCTTACTTTCAATGGAGTTGAAGGTTCCCTATACAAAGGTAATATTCAATTTAAATTAATCGGTGAAGCTAATGAAGTTAAGTAATAACTGCAAATTACTTTTTTTTTGCGTATATATATATATATATATATATATATATATATATATATATATATATATATATATATATATATATATAATATATATATATATATATATATATATATATATATATAATATATATTATATATATATATATATATATATATATATATATTATATATATATATATATATATATATATATATATATATATATATATATATATATATATATATATATATATATATATATATATATATATATATATATATAATATATATATATATATATATATATATATATAATATATATTTAAATTTGACACCTTTTCAGCTAAAAAAAAGGTCGACTTCATCGACCCTTTGTCTCATTCCTCTGCTCGTTTTAACGCTTCTGAGACAACTGTGAAAACAGATTAGTATGGGCCACTGCGAATTTTTTACGTTATACTAATCAAAATTTCGAAGTTTTCTTTTGTGTCTCGTTGCAATTAGACTATCGGAATTTTGAGTTCTGGTACTTAAATACTGTTTGAGGTAGTCCTAAAAAGGGATTTTTTCTTGCTAAAGTTATTCTTCCACCCTGCGCGCGCTGATGGGATTCTCAGTCAGGGCATTTTAGACTGATGCTAATAGTCAGTTGATGATGTCTCGTCAGTTAAGTTAATTTGAGCTATTTCTTCTTCTTAAGCGAAAAAACAGACCCGAGTACTGAACATTCTTTTTGATCCGTGCAGAATGGAAAGAAAGGTATAGATATATATCAACAAAATTAAAACTAACTATGTTTTCGGGAATGTGTCACAACTTGCCATAAATGAACATTATTTCATAAATCAGTATTTGTGTCAGCCAAACTGTTCGAAGTTGTGGTTTTGGTACTATACTGCTGTTAGTGGTAACCAGATTTGGTCGCGCTAAATTGACTGTTTACCTTGTTATGTTGGAACACATGCAACCATCCCTGTAACTGATATCAAAGTGATTTTCTAGTAGTGGGAGGGGTTAAAATCAGAAATAATTGGCACTATATTTAATTATTTTTCATTATTCATTATATTTTTTTCATATAATTATATATTCATTATATTTCTCTATTCATGGGGCGAGGATTATTATATTAATTATATTTCCATTATATTTCATTGTCCAGGGGGAGGAGGTTCTGTAATATCTGGGGAGTCGATGTCGATGTGCTCTTATAATAAGTTAGATTTTGTTTTTTTGTAGGTAGCTGGTGTGCGGCCCTCCAAAGTACAAGTACGTATCTACGACTTTTCACATTATTTCGATAAATCACGGCTCAAGTTTTAGTACTTTTGAGAGCTTCAAATAACGGTTTACGGTGAAACTGACACTGGGCTAATTCTGGAAATTAGTTAAATAGGTAAAACAAATTGGGGATTTCATATTTTTAAGTAAAATTTTCTATTATTACTGCCCCGAAGCCTGAAACAGTAGAGTACGTAACTTTTTAACCATTGGACCGTACTCATAAAGATGAGGCTCTCTCAAAAGGTAAAAGTGCGTATAATGACATATACGTAACTTTTACCTTTGACTCGAGACTCGAATTCGTCTAGTCCCAAAGGTAAAAGTCTGTATAAAACATAAACACGCCACTTTTACTCTGCCCAAAACCCCGTATCTATGCGTATACCGAAGTAAAACTCACGTAATGAAGCACTGTACAACAAGTCATTTTTTATTCATATTAGAAGTTAAAAAGAAAAATAAAAAGAAATCACTGAAATACTGCAGGCAGCTAGAAACACAGCCGTGCTTTATTCAAGCAAATCGACAGAGAGCTGTTGCTGAAGGATAGTGCGCCAAAATGTTACGGCGATTCCATTCTTCAAAGGTACAAGTTTTTTCTAAGATGGCCTTTCTTTTCGGGCTTTACCCCCCTTTGCGTGCCAAGGAAATCGGATCTGGCGAAGTGATACTTGCCTCTTTGATTGTACTAACCAGCTTTTTTGGCACAAAACTTAGACTCCTTTTCTTCACCCTCCAGGCGAGTTTTATAGAACAGTTTCTGTTTTTCCCTTCTTAGAAACAACCTCACTGAACTCATCAATGGGTCAGCCCAAGTTCTTCATACGATGCTAGGAGCTTTTTAAGCTTTTCCACTGGCAAAAAGTCCTTCTATGTCCAGGTTTTCACGGCTTTCCGTGAATTTTTCTACTTTTTTCTATGGGTCGCACAAATCCCTCAAGTCAAGAACATCCCTTTTTTTCGAATTCGAGACTCAATCGAATCCGTGTATGAGTCAGCCCCATGTGCGTATGGCCTTTCACCTAGATAACTTTGATACGATCGTTTCAGGTCCTCCTTCGACTGTTGCTATCGTACACATTCACTAAAAATTGTCCAATTTTTGTTCTGGGGCACAGCAATTGTCAGTATAAAAAATGAAGTGCAAGATATCCCTATTCATTCTTTAAGAATACCCTTGTGGAAGGCACTACCTATATCAGGTGCAATCACGTCCTTGTCGAGATTCGTTCCAAACAACGCAAAGGTCTGGTTTTGTTGGGTGGCCTTAACGGGGCAACGTCTCCTTAAAACACACGAGTCTTGATAGAAAAAAGCCCCTTTCTGCTGTGCTGATGGGAAGGCAATAACACTTTTTGTAGGTCCACGGTGAACAACATGTAAGTTGATCTTTTTCGTATTTCTGCTTATCTTTCAGAAAATGCTTTTGAAACTGTTCCAGGAAAGATCTATGTTGCTTTTCTGTACCGTTTCATAATCTTTTCTCGTTTGCCTCACCATTTGTACCAGGAGTTCCTCGCAGCCCCTACTTTCTCTTTTAAGAGTGGTGCAAATGTCACGCTGTCACTTTGGGGCATGCACATATGATAATTTCATACCATAGAAATCTTCCTTAATGTCTCACCACGATTTTAATTTGCTGGATATTTTTCATTAAGCTTCTGCCATAAATTTTGTAGCTCACATCCGAGATACGGTACCGAAGCATTTGAGCGTGAGTCGACGATAGTGTGGAATTGCTGGCTGACAAGCTTGCAATGTGCTGCATCACAAGGCTTCGATCACTTTGTTTGGTGGCCCTGCCACTCTTATGCACCCTTTCCAGTCCGTTCTTGAGCCTCATTCCGAAGAGCATCCCTTTCATTTTTGACTTGATTGTAAAAATCACTCCTTCCTTCTTGCCTAATTCCTAGACAACCACTGGATGTAGACTTGCAAACTGGCAAGTTTTTCAACTTTGGGGTAAGTGTGGGGTCGTCATTTCGAATTTCTGGGAAGGCTGGTACCTAACTGTAGTTTTATTTTCTACACGCAGTTCTGGGCAAATAGTCATTCTTTTAAACTGTAGAATGTCAGCAAAGAATCGAGCCACATTATGTCTTGGATTTAATATTTCTTGCTCAACATGTGTCATAATTTTTCGCTGAATTCTACACTGGACAACTTCAAAGCATGAGTTTGTACTTTGTTAGATTTACAGCCGGTTCGTCAGGAAATGGATACTTCTTAACATCTCTTTCAAATTTATCTTTTCTGAGCGAACATCCGTTTTGGAGTAAGGTCAACAATAGACTTCCTTCTCCTCCACCCATTTTCTTCACGTCTTTTTCTCTATCTTGTCCCACAGACCTTCTGCTACGGAGCGTCCAATTACACACATGACATTGTCCTGAGGAATCAGGTTTCACAACAGCATGTTGCTTTCATTAGATGTTGATTGTCCAAATTTAGCCTTGTCATCTTGGGTCTCATAAGCTGCTGCATCGCGAAGCCGAATCTTCCAAGGGCAGGAAAAGGATCGTAGGAAATGGATCAGATTGGTACTCTGGATGATCTGATGTAAGATCATTACTGACCGAAGAGGAACTAAATCCCCTGTAAGTAGCGTTCTCACTCTGCTTCAAAGTTGTCTGCCTTTCTCATCAGAAGACCCAATGTCCCTTCAACGTCCTCCCAGTCAATATCAGACTCATCACTATCACCTTCTACTTAAATCTTCTTTTTCGAATTCTTCATCAGCAAAGTGTTTTAACTGTGCCTTAGTTTTAGCTTCTCCATCAGTGGT
Organism: Artemia sinica; assembly: GCA_027921565.1. NCBI lineage: Eukaryota > Metazoa > Arthropoda > Branchiopoda > Anostraca > Artemiidae > Artemia > Artemia sinica. The sequence continues at coordinate 18,866,892 of CM051264.1, read as the reverse complement.
GTCTCCTTGAACGAAATGGTCCGAAAAATTGGGTGATATGTCTGTTTGTTTGATTTATCTGGATGATATCTGGGGGAACAGACTAGCTCCGTCGTTGCTCGTTCACTGGAAGAATGGCAAGTCGGTATTTTGAGTTGTTGCTCATTTGTACTTGCTTGACATGCCAATGTCCTGAAAACATTCGAAATTCTAAGACTTGTTATCAAACCTTGATTATCTCAGATGAAAGAGGGGGTTCTAGGCTAATTTTGATACATTTTTTTTTGTTTACTAAGGTACGCAATATATTAGAGGCCCTCAATTTTTTTCTCAATGTTGTAGATAGTTGACCAAACTGAATCCCTGAAGTATCTCAGATCTATCGAGAAGGTTCTAGGGTTTATTTTGATGCTCCCCTTGTTTTTTATTTTTAATTTCAAGGTAGTCTTGTTTTGTAGGCAAGACTAAAAAGAATGGCTGTTAGGTGGTTGTTGGTATTTGGTATGAGCCTGCTCTCACTTACTAATTGACAGCGTACATAGTCTAGCTGTGTAAAACTTGTTGTGAGCGGGTCTGTTGTAACCTACCTGGTAGTACAATTTACATCGATAATACAAATGTTTGATCAGTTCGATAATACAATTTACTTTGATAATACAATTAACTTCGATAACACAAATGTTTGATCAGTTCGATAATATAATTTACTTCGATAATACAAATGTTTGATCAGTCCGATAATACAATTTACATCGATAATACAAATGTTTGATCAGTTCGATAATACAATTTAATTCGATAATACAAATGTTTGATCAGGTCGATAATGCAATTTACTTCGATAATACAAATGTTTGATCAGTTCGATAATACAATTTACTTTGATAATACACATCAGTTCGATAATACAATTTACTTCGATAATACAAATGTTTGATCAGTTCGATAATATAATTTACTTCGATAATACAAATGTTTGATCAGTCCGATAATACAATTTACATCGATAATACAAATGTTTGATCAGTTTGATAATACAATTTACTTCGATAATACAAATGTTTGATCAGTTCGATAATACAATTTACTTCGATAATACAAATGTTTGATCAGTTCGATAATACAATTTACTTTGATAATACAATTAACTTCGATAACACAAATGTTTGATCAGTTCGATAATTTATTTACTTCGATAATACAAATGTTTGATCAGTTCGATAATACAATTTAATTTGATAATACAAATGTTTGATCAGTTCAATAATGCAATTTACTTCGATAATACAAATGTTTTATCAGTTCCAGAAAGTTTCTTTTTAATGAAAACTTGTTTACTTGTAATTGTTTGACGTTTTATCGTGCATCTGGGATATCTTGTGTATTTTGGATCATCTTAGCGTTGTCCTTCTTAGAAAGTGGGTCTTTCTACCGTTGATGAATTGTTGATAAGCAATTCCCTAAGCAATTGTTGATCCCTCTTGATCTCAGTACTTGATATAGTCCAGTCCCCGTCTTAACAACCGTCACGTGAACATTCGTTTTTTACTTCAATTCACTCTTCTTCCACTTTCGTTCTAGCTTATGCTGTTTCTTCTTTGGAAAACATAATTATTAGGAAATAACTTCAGATCAGACAGTAGAAAATGTTAGAAATGCAAGATCATGATCGTGATAGAGCCTAAGTGACATCTTGGGCTCTAGGAAGGTCTTTCTACCGTTGATGAATTGTTGATAAGCAATCCCTCTTGATCTCAGTACCTGCCATAAATCCTGAACCCGCCAAGGGGTTCCAAGTTAGATTTAGAGGTAGATAACCAGTTTTATTCATCGTCGGCTCGCTTCCTATATGACGACAACGGGAGACTAGCATACATTGTTTTGACATCCCGTCGTTACTTTATGCAACTGTACCGCTGGAGGTGTCTGTATTTGATGACATTTGATTAGGATGGTCGGTTCCCAGTGCTACTGCCGATTCTGTCTTTGTTGGATCTCTCAGATTGCCTGTCTTTTACAGTATATAGACAATGTTGCCAACCCTAGTGATTTATAACTATTTGTAGTGATTTTTCCTATTGCCTAAACAAAAAATCACATAAATCACTAGATTATTGAAGAAAGTCACTAAATCAACCCAAAAATCTCTAAAATCTAGTAAAGTTTTTCCTCACCGTGTGGCAACCCTGTATACAGACGACGTTTTATGTTATTTGATAAGCTTGGCTGGTTCTCAGCTCTAATGCGGATGTTGAAATCGCTTACTGTTTCAGATTGCCTGCACTTTGATCTGTTATAGTGGCAACCTGTTGGGGTGGATAATCTGAATCTTTCTTTTTACTGATGCAAAAGAAAAATTTGTTTGAAACCTTTTTTTACATTTATTAAAAAAAAACTTATCTTAGTCCCATCGGGGCCCCCCTCCTTTCAATGCTTAATAAAAAAGAATAGTTACATAAAATGGAAAGAGCTTAGTAGGTAAATTGCCCCCCGTTCCATCTCCACTATCATCTAAAGAACTTATTGTTAAAGGCTCGAAAGTTTGGGTTAAAGCTTACAGTTCGAGGTTAAAGACAACACCATCCCCTAAGAAAGATGTGTACACCTATAGACATTGCTCAGAGACCCTGTAAATATTTCTTCGACATCCCATTGTCAGGGCGTCACTGTAATTGACTGAGCTATCGGAACCATCAGTATTTGATGAGATTTGATAAGGGTGGCCGGTTCCCAGTACTACTGTATATGTTTTCATTGCTGACTGTTTTAGATTACCAGTCCTGAATATAACGAAGGTATCTGTGATTAAAAATCAGATCTTGGGATATACAAAAGACTAAGTTAAAACCCAATCGTGGTCTTGGTCACTTTTGTTTTAGTGACAGAAACCACAAGTAGTATAGGTCTTGATAGATCAGTAGGTATTCATTTCAACAACTAGGAAATAGAAAAATATAGTTATCACGCTCATGCAAAGACAATTATTAAGTACATAAAATAACAAGGGACACTGAACCCTGACTGACAAAACATTCAAAGAAACGAAACCCAAACGGGGTGGTAGTTGGCCCTGATTTGTACCTTATTATTATGGGATGCAGATATATAAGGTAATCTACCAGGTAATGGCAGCAAAAAGCATGATTTCGACTATCAATAAAGATGGTTGCAAACAATTGGTGAAAGATATAGGAAAGATAATTCAATTGGACTCAGCTGAATGTTTAACATTCGAAACTTTTAATATGATTGACATTATATTAGTTTTGCACAAAGCCTCCATTCATGGAGGTCCCAGGGACTTCTTGCTGTCCGGTTCTAAGCCGGCTTAAGCACTTCGGTGTAGACTGGAGAAGATATGTGATCCCCGTCCTGCACTGGTATCCGGGATCATTGCTTTTCCTGAGGCGAAAATAATTTCAATGATTTAAAGAACATGAAAATCGGAACTTGGAATGTTACGACATTAAAAAATGACTATCGTATCGACATTTTGACTGACGAATTCAGACGATTCGAACTGGATTTATTAGGAGTTTCAGAAACTCATATCCCAGGAGTAGGAAGCATAAAATTAGGTGATATAGAATTTGTTTACTCGACAGGAAGGATGGGGTACATAGACAGGGAGTAGGGCTCATGATGAATAAGGAAGCTGCTAAGTCTTGTTTAGGCTGGGAAGGTATTAATAATAGAATACTAATTGCTCATTTTATGACTAGAAAGTTCAGGGTATCAGTTATAGTAGTATACGCCCCTGTAGAACCGACTGACGGAGATACTAGTGACTCAGATGTATTTTACTTACAGTTACAGGAGCAAATAGACAAGGTCCCAGGTAGAAATATGATTTTATTACTGGGAGATTTTAACGCCCAGGTTGGTAGAAATAGGGATAGATGGTATCCCAGCCTAGGTAAATTTGGTGTAGGAAAAGAAAACAGTAATGGATACAGACTTTTGCAATTTTGTAGGTATAACAATCTAGTTATAACCAATACGGTGTTTGGTCATAAAATGGCTCATAAGTTAACATGGTATTCACGTGATGGTAAGACAGAAAACCTTATTGATTATGTTATAGTAAACCGAAGATTAGCAGGATCAATACAAGATACTAGGGTATATAGGAGTGCTGTTATTGATGTTAAAAGTAAAGATCACCATCTAGTAGTGTCAAGGGTTAATTTAAAGCTGAAATATCGGAAGGGTAACTACCTCCCTGGAAGTTATGATGTTGGTAGACTCCAGGATGAGAATTTGAGAGAAACTTTCCAGGAACAGTTGAATACTAAACTTGAGAGTTTAATATTTGATAATGTGGAAGATGGTTGGAATAATTTTAGAAAAATAATTTATGAAGTCGCTGAAGGTGTATTAGGGAAGAAAGCTAGAACTGCAGCTAAGAATATTAGTGAAAAAGCTTTATGTTTAATAGAAAGGAGAAAGGACTTGTACAAGAATTATCTGAGTGATAGATCATATGAAAACAAAAGAAATGTAAAGAAAGTGGAGAAAGCATTAAAATATGAACTAAGGAGGTGTGAAGTGGAGGCCATGGATAAAATTGCCGAGGATCTGGAAGATGCAGCTAGACGGCATAATAGTAAAATATTGTACTGGCACGTTAACAAATTGAGAGGGAGTAGTCAATTCCGTCTTGTCCCAGTTAAAGATAGGAATGGGGTCGTAATTAGCGATAAGGAAAAAACTAAAGTGAGATGGACCGAACACTTTGAGAACTTGCTTAACCGAGATAGAGTTGCAGGAAAAAATATAGAGGAAAATGAAAAAGTTTGTGATACCTTGGATTGGAAGGAAGATTTGTTTTGTGAGGAGGAATTAGCAACAGTACTAAAAGGATTAAAGAATAATAAGGCTCCAGGTGCTGATAGGGTGGTAAATGAGTTTCTTAAATATGGTGGCTCTGAGGTTAGAAATAAGTTATTGAAGATTATGAATATGATTTTTGAAAAAGGGGAAGCACCTAATGATTTTAGGAAAACCTTAATTAAGCCACTTTATAAGAAATGTGATAAAAGTGAGTGTGGTAATTATCGAGGCATTAGTCTGGTCTCTGTAGGTAGCAAATTACTTAGTAATATGATACTTTTTAGACTGAGAGATGCCGTAGACAAAGTTTTAAGGGAAGAGCAGTGCGGTTTTAGAAAAGGTAGAGGATGTGTCGACCAAATTTTCACTCTTAGGCTAATAATTGAGAAGTGCCTGAGTTTTCAAACACCTTTGGTCCTCAGTTTTATAGATTATGAGCAAGCGTTCGATTCTGTTGATAGAAGAGCTTTAGTAAAGGTTTTATCCTTGTATGGTATACCAGACAAATACATTAAAGTGATTAGTGCTATGTACGAGAATAACACTGCTGCGGTTAAGGTAGGAAATGAGGTTAGCAGCTGGTTTTGTATTAAATCAGGAGTTAAGCAGGGTTGTGTTCTATCCCCCTTTATATGGATTATTTTGATGGACTTTGTTTTAAGGAGCACAGGAAAGGTAATGGGAGACCACGGAATCAAATGGGGAGGAAAAAGTCTCCTGGACTTGGATTATGCTGATGATTTAAGCATCCTAGATGAAAGTATGAGCAAAATGAATGACGTTTTAGAGGTTTTACGAGATCAGGGTGCTAGAATTGGTTTGAAAATTAATGTTAGGAAGACTAAGTCACTAAGGCTAGGAATAAGTGAAGATGAAAAGGTGACGTTGGGTAATGAAAAGATTGATCAGGTGGGCAGCCTCACTTACCTTGGTAGTATTATTAGTAAAGATGGTGGGAGCAGTGAAGATGTTAAAAATAGAATAGCCAAGGCTCAGGGTGTTTTTTCACAGTTAAAAAAAAGTCTGGAAGAATAGGAAGATAAGTCTGCAAACCAAAATTAGAATATTAGAAGCTACAGTGTGACAGTGGTCAAATATGGCTCTGAAGCATGGACGCTCCGAAAAGCGGATGAAGATTTGCTAGATGTTTTCCAGAGAAATTGCTTAAGGATTGTTCTGGGTACCCGGCTGACTCACCGTATTTCAAACAATAGGCTACACGAAAAATGTGGTTCAATACCGCTCTCTAGGGCTATAATGAAAGAAAGGTTGAGGTGGTTAGGGCACGTTGTGCGGATGAAGGATGACAGATTGCCGAAGATTGTTCTTTTCGGCCAACCATCTAGGGCTAAACGGAAAGCAGGTCGTCCCCGTCTGGGGTGGGAGGACGTCATAAAGAAAGATTTAAAAGAAATGGGAACTTCGTGGGCGGGTGTAAAAAGGGAGGCTTTGAATAGATTGGGGTTGAGGAGGAGCGTGCGTAGCTGTGTTGGCCTCAGGCGGCTTGGTGCTGCGGTGAGTTGTTAGTAGTAGTAGTAGTATTTAATTAAACTGATTTATTTAGTTATATGTCAATAATTAAATTGATCAGTTGTATTATATTAATTTCATTATATTATATATATAATATTAACAACCTTAATAATATGGCGCTATATTTTTCAATTGCCTCAAAGTGAATATTTTCAGCGAACCACTTATCAGCTGTCACCACCACACACCACTCACAAATTTGTGGGCGGTCGTTTTTCAGATTGTCCGAAAAATGGTGTCTGTCAGCATCACCCACAAAAACTGTCGATAAATAACGATGTTTGATTATATGATTGTTGAAAAGTACCAATAGTGATGGTGAAATGATAGAACATTAATAACAAGCACATTACACCATTTAAGTTTTTTTGTGGAATATTCTTTTGTATTGATGTTCAATATTTATTCTGTTAAAAATCTGCACATATTAATCCCGACTGGCCCGCCCTTGACTGTTCTGTGGATAATGTGTTGATTTTGACTCTTTTTTCTGTTTTGGCTGATTTTAGCTGACTTGGCTAATTTTGTGACTAGACAATCCTGAAAGAGTACAATCAAATGCCTATTTGTTGGTGCAAATGTAGGAAAATAGTAAAAAATCAACTCCCTGCTTTCTTTTAAATTTAGTAAAAATTCGTTTTTACCATTTCCTTTTATAATTTGTTTCCTTCTTTTTCTCTCTTGTCATTTTTTCTCACTATTTACTTTTTATTTTACAATTACTAATACAAAAAAGAAAACACAAGTAATATTCAAAAAGAACAAATTTACGGGGAGGGAGGTTTTTGACAGCAAAATAGATGGAAGAAATTGAAGAATGTAAGGGAAAAGAAAAGTTAGAAAAAAGGGATTTGTTCTGTTAGCTGCTGTGAGGCTGTGATACTGCTGAAAAAAAAGAAAAATCACAAGAAAAAATATTCGACCTGGAATTGTTTGTATATATTGTAAACATTTTTTTGATTAGTTGTACGAAAATACGTATACTTAGTTATAATATTTTTTTTTATTATTAAATTTGATACATGATGAAATGTAGAGAATTCATTTTCAGAATCTTTGACCTTTAAAACATATAATTCAGCAAAAATATGCCGGTCATCTAAAAAATTTTTTTTTTGCAAACCAATTTTCGCCTTTTTTGTTATTTATCAATTCTTATTTTATGTTTTACAGATTCAGAGTCTTCTGACGTCTCGTTGGCTATCACTGCATTACCAAGGAATGTGCCGTTCTTTGGTATGAAAGATGTTGAAGATATTTTGCAGAGATTGGTGAACGTACGAAATGTAGAAGATGCAAGGCCTCTTAAAATAAAACATTACCTACAGGTAAGTGTCTTCTCTGACTAGTTCGCTTAAATTCTCACTCTAATTAACTTTGATGAAATTTGCAACGGATTTGGTTGTAAATTTTTCTTTTCTTCCCATTTCTTTTTTCCGTTTCTGTCTTCTGTTTGTTCTTTTCCGTTTCTTATTCTTATACGGAATTTTAATGCCCAGCTGGTAAAAATAAGGGTAGATGGTATCCTAGCATGGGTAAATTTAGTATAGGAAAGAAATTGGTAACGATTTTAGACTGCTATAATTTTGTTGGTACAACAATCTAGTTGTAACCAATACAGTGTTTGGTTATAAAATGGCTCATAAGTTAACATGATACTCACATGATGGTAAGACGGCCTATTAATTATGTTTATTTAAACCAAAAACTGTCAGGATCGATACAAGATGTTAGGGTATACAGGAAGATTGTTATTGATGTTAAAAGGAAAGATCACCATTAAGTAGTGTTAATGGCTAATCTAAAGCTGAAACTTAGGAAGGGTAAATATTTTCCGGTAAGTTGTTATGGTGGTAGACTCCAGGATGAGAATTTGAGAGAAATATCCCAGGAACAAATGGATACTCAACTAGAGAGTCTAAAATTTGACAATATAGAAGAGGGATGAAATAATTTCAGGATTTCAAGTAGCAGATGGAGTCTCAGGGAGGATAGCTAGGAACATGGCCAGGAATATTAACGGAAATACTTTATGTTTAGCAGAGAAGAGGAGGGGTTTGTGCGAGAAGTATTTGTATGATAGATCATATGAAAATAAGAGGAATGTAAGGAAAGCAGAGAAAGTATGAACTTTGATTATTTCAACTGAGACAAGTTTCTTTTTTGTGCGTTTATTTTGAATAAAAGTTTTCTTTTGTCTTCCCGTTTCGCAGAACTATGACCCTCCCCCCCCCTTGCTTGACCCCGCGTAAGCCAAACGCTCTATGTGCTAGGAAAAAAACATGTTTATTCTAGAGCTACTTTGCTTTTGTGTCTAAATCTAAAAATAAATGGAGTAATGTTCACAAGAGACTAGCACTATAATGTCGGAAGAGCTGAATTCAATATCATCTGCACGTAGGGAAAGGATAGGGGGAAAAGAACATACCTTCTCAGATTACTCTAAAGAACCTTCACAAGAATCATGGCTTTAAACTTTTTTCCGTGTTTTTGTTCAGTTTTCTGATCTTTAGGTTGTAAATCTTGTTAGAAGTCTATACATTTCATGGTCTTTGAACGTTTTTTTCCGTATTTTTGTTCAGTTTTCTGATTTTCAGTTTTAAATCTTGTTCGAAGTCTATACATTTGGGACTGAGAATTCACTCCCTAACGGTATTTATAATTTTTATGTTTCGTTGGCTGCTTCACCAAACAAAGGAATGCAATAGTAAATAAAATGTTTTGCTCATAAGCGTCATTCTCGTGTGTCCTTAGCCTGTCATCCTTTTCTTGACATTACCGGTTTAAGATAATCACGGCTCTTGATAAAAGGAAACCGACACTTAAAAACAACTTTTTCGAATGGAAACAAAGATTCGCGTAGCGCAGGTACTGATGTCCCGATTCTCTACTTTCGAACCGGAGAGGTATGCGTGGTTGAGAACAAATCATTTTACGCTTCCTGTGTCTTTCCTCCAAGTTTTCTCTAGGTAGCTATTTGAAGCTAGGTTGCCTCTTGTTGAGCTCACAGTGTCACACCATTGATTCCTATTCCAAGCCAAATAATAAGGGACACCAGGGCTCGAAGCCCTGTCCTAACAGATACTGGATTGCAAGTCCGGCATGCCAACCCCTCGGGAAGGATGGCCGAAGTTTTAAAGAGTAGAATCTAATTCGCCAGTACAGCCTTCATTTAGAGACGAAATTGTTTGAAGATAATGCGGGGTTGAGCAAAGTGACATTATCAGATTACTAGACTTTAGATGATGATCATGATGATATCAAACAAAAGCCCTATTAAAAGTAAATATGGAGTGATAGCATCGCTGAAGAAGAATTTACTAGATCTTTAAAGAGAATTGGAGTGCTAAGGGAAATTACCATTAATCTTTTTAATAGATAAATACATTTAGATGAATTACTGGCTACTTTAAATTTATGGCTCCCAATCATTTTTTCTCTGGCCTGTTTTATTTCGCTTTCTAAGGCCCTGATGACCTTCTTGAGTCACACATTTGCAAATTTGCAAATTTACAATTGAAAATTTAATTAATATTGAAACATTTTAAGCTGTGACTAATTTTTAACAAACAGGAGTCTTGCCTCAACCACATCCTTCCTTCGAAGCAATTTCTAAATTTGAAGTAGCTCCTCGTAGAAAATATCAAAAGTCAGAGACCTGCATAAAAATAAGTATATTTCATTTAAAACATGTTTTTTGGAATTTCCTAATCTTCTAAGTTCTGTCAACATTAGGTCTGTCTTTTTTTTTTTTTTTTTTTTTTTAGGAAGAAGCAATGCGGAAAGTGCGTTCTATATGCTCTAGCGAATCTGAATTTTTTGACATCAAGGACATTTTTCAGTACTTTCTCAATGAGCTTTCGGACGTTGAAAGTTGTCTCCACAACCGACCTCTTTTCTCACCCCTTGTCAGCGTCCTTCAAGTCAGTCAGTGAATTAAATCATAGTTGTTTCTACTTTTACTTTTATAACTGGTTTTGTTCCTGAAGGGTTTACCATAACCTGGGTTCCCACTGATGCGATTTCACGCAAAAAGGCTGCTTTTGCGTGAACAAACAAATCTCTTCTGTTTTTTGTTGCAAGTTTATGCGTCAGATCGGTTCAGCGGCTGCGATGAAATATTTATACTGAGTCGTTGAAGATCGTATCCGTTATTCTTAATTGAAAGTTTCATAGAACCATAAATTGCAAGTAACTAAGAAATTAGTCATATTTATCTTAACTTTTTCATTAATATTTGACGAAAAACATGAGGGTAATTTCCTTTTAGTCCAAGATTTTAATCTTTAGCGCCTGGGGGAATACTTTTAGTGAAATGAATATAGAAGATAAGAATAATATTTTTATCAAGTATAGCTAGCCAATGCTGTTTAAATATCTCATAACATATTTATGAGATAGAAATATTATGTTTATTATGTTTCTATGTTTAAATATCTCATAGTATTTTTTGCACTTCAACGGCTGTAGTGAACCGTTTTTGTGTGAACATTTTTGCAATTTTATTGCATCTGCTGTCGGTAAGCCGTTTTGTGTTGGAAAAAATCGCATGAATGGGAACCAAGGGTTACAGTTTCATCTTGAATATTACACCAATAAATATTTTTTAACGGATTCGTTCTTTGATGGTTATTGTTTCATTGACGGGTTGAAATATTTTTTTTTTTCACATTCTGTTCAATTACACATATGTTGATTCATGACTACCTTGACTAGGCATGTCAAAATATAGAACACAGCTTTCTTCCCTTTCTGGCAGTTTAGATAGAGCCTGTAAGCTTTTTTTGCTGCGATGGGTGTCAGGAATGTCCTTGAGTGGACAATAGACTATCTGTAAACAGTCTGAAAAATACCTAATGCTAAGAACGTAGTACGTAAACGTAAACGGTCTCAGAAAAATTAAGCCTTATTTTCAGTATAAACATAATTACAAGCTAGGGGATCGTATTGGAGGGAATGTGCTATCAAAGCTGTTGATAGTTTATATCGGCTCAAGCAACTTGTTTTCTACACCCTTGTCGTTGTTACGCGTTATTCATCGGGTGCACTTTTCCAGATTTATTGATAAGCTTCTAGGTCCAGTCGAAATTATATCGTAAGATCCTCATGATATACCTTGCCCTTTTACAAAATAAAAGATTTAGTGTAGAAACGATAATTATTTTGGAAAGAATAAGAACAGAAAAAAAGAAAAGACTAACAATAAGAATAGAAAAAATAATAAGAAGAATGAAATACCCCGAAAATGTAGACTAAACTGACTTTCAGAGGCAACGCTATAGCGTTGCTTATAGTAAAGGCTATACGGCTCCAATGTTATATTATTTATTTATTTTTTCCAGAGGCACTTCATATGGAAGGGGTCGTCGTAGAGACTTCAAAGGGGGCTCATTCGATTGGATATCGAGAGTTCTAGTGCCGTTTTTAAGGGTCGAAAGTGATTGGAAGGCAACTAACACCCCTTCCACGCCCACGAGTTCCCCAAACACATCCAATCAAAATTTTGAGATAGTCATTTTGTTCAGCGTAGTTGATTTCTAGATAGAAATTATGTTTTTGAGGAGGACGCTCCCCCACAGCCCTCAGGGCAAGGGTCGTAAGTTATGCCATAGGGGCATATAAGGTTTTTATAGAAAGCTTTGTCTTAGAAACTTCAAAAAGGACTCATTCAATTGGAAATCCAAGGGGCTTGTGCCCTTTTCAATAGTCGAAAGTGATTGGAGTGAAACTAACCCCCCCTCTCACGCCCACCTTTCCCCAAACACATCCAATCAAAATTTTGAGATAGCCATTTTGTTCAACGTAGTTGAAAATTCAGGAAATTGGGTCTTTGAGGATAACAACCCCCACAGCCCTCAGGGCAAGGGTTGTAAGTTACGCCCTGGGGGCATATAAGGTTTTTATAGAAAGTGTTGTCGTAGAAACTTCAGAAAGGGCTCATTCGATTGGAAATTTAAATGACTAGTTCCCTTTTTAATAGTCGAAAGTGATTGGAAGGCAACTAACACCGCTTCCACGCTCACCATTTCTCCAAACACATCCAATCAAAATTTTGATATAGCCATTTTTTTCAACGTAGTTGAAAGTTCTGGAAATTATATGTTTGAGCAGGACACTCCCCCCACAGTCTTCAGGGCAAGGGTTATAAGTTATGTCCTGGGGGCATATATGGTTCTTATGGAAGGAATGCTCGTATAAACTTCAGAGAGGGCTCATTTGATTGGAATTGAAATTTGTAGATCACTTTTTAACTGTTAAAAGATATTGGAGGGTAACGAGCTCCCCCCCCCCCCAAACACATTTTTCTCAAGTGCATCCAATAAAAATCTTAAGATAGCTATTTTGTTAAAAATAGTTCAAAGATCACATAACAAAAATTCCGGTGTCGGTACAACCCTCCAGGGCCCGGAGGTAGGCGTTGTAAGCTTTGCCCTGGGGGTATATATGGGTCTTATGGAAGGGATGCTCGTATTAACTTCAAAGAGGGCTCATTTGATTGGAAATTGAAAGTTCTAGTTCAGTTTTTAGGAGTCAAAAGAGATTGGAGGGCACCTAGCCCCCCCCCCTCCACGTTCTTTTTTCCTCAAACCCATCCGATAAGAACTTTGAGATAGCCATTTCTTTAAAAATAGGTCAAAGACCACATTACGAAAACTCCGGGGTCGACACAGGGCCCGACGGCAGGTGTTGCAAGTTATGCCCTGGGGGAATATATGGTTCTTTTGAAGGGATGCTCTTAAAAACTTCAGAGAGGGCTCATTTGATTGGAAATTGAAATTTCTAGCTCAGTTTTTTAGAGTCAAAAGAGATTGGAGGGCAACTAGCCCCCCCCCCCACGCCCCCTTTACCCCAAATACATCCAATAAAAATTTTGAGATAGCCACTAAGTTAAAAATTGCTCAAAAGTCAGGTAATAAAAACTCAGGTGTCGTCACAAGCCCCCAGGGCCCGGGGGTAGGCATTGTATGTTATGCCCTGGGGCATATATGGTACTTATGAAAGGGATGTTTGTATAAACTTCAGAGAGGGCTCATTTGATTGGAAATTGAAAGTTCGAGCTCACTTTTTAATAGTCAACAGAGTTCCGAGGGCAGCTAGCCCCCCCCCCCCCCGCTTTCTTTATGAAAATTTTGAGATATTCATTTTGTTAAAAATAGTTCAAAGGTCGGATAAGAAAAACTCCGGTGTCAATACAACCCCCCAGGGCTCAGGGGAAGGTGTTCTAAGTTATGCCCTAAGGTCATGTATGGTTCTTATGAAAGAGATGCTCGTGTAAACTTCATAGAGGGCTCATTTGGTTGGAAATTGAAATTTCTAGTTCACTTTTTAAGAGTCAAGAGAGTTAAGGGCAACTAGCCCCCCCACGCCTTTTTTCCCCAAACCCAACCGCTACAAACTTTGAGATAGCCAATTTTTCGGAAATTGTTCAAAAATTAGATAACAAAAACTCCCCCAGGGCCCGGGGGAGAGGTGTTGTAAGTGTTGTCCTGGGGGTGTACATGGCTCTTATGAAATTGATGCTCGTATAAATTTCAGAGATTTCGAGTAAAAAAATATCCTAGGGCAACTAGCCCCTCCACACACACCCTTTTTTCCCCAAGCCCACCCTATAAAATTTTCATAATAGCCATTTCATTAAAAATAGTTTAAAGGTCAGATAAGAAAAATTCCTGTATCGACGCAACCCCCCAGGGCCCGGAGGCAGGCGTTTTGAGTAGTGCTCTAGGGGCATATATAGTTCTTATGGAAGGGATGCTCGTATAAACTTTGGAGAGGGCTCATTTGATTGAAAATTGAAAATTCTTGTTCACTTTTTAAGAGTCAAAATAGATCGGAGGGCAACTAGTCCCCCCCCCCTTATGCCCTAAATGCATCAGATAAAAATTTTGAGATAGACATTTTGTTAAAAATAGTTCAAAGTTCAGATAACAAAAAACTTCGGTGCTGACACAGCCCCCCGGGGCCCGGGGTTAGGCGTTGTAAGATATTCCCTGGGGATATATATGGTTTTTAGGGAGGGGATTCTCGTATAAACTTCATAGAGAGTTCATTTGATCGGAAATTGAAAGTTGTAATTCCCTTTTTAAGAGTCAAAAGTGATTGGAGGGCATCTAGCCTCCTCCCACACTCCATTTATTTTTTTTCCTAGAGGTACTTCATATAGAAGGCGTCGTAGTATAAGCTTCAAAGGGGGCTCATTCGATTGGAAATCGAGAGTTCTAGTGCCCTTTTTAAGGGTCAAAAGGGATCGGAGGGCAACTAGCCCCCCAAACCCTTTTCCCCAAATACGTCTGATAAAAATTTGAGGTTGCTATTTTGTTAAAAATAGTTCAAAGATCATATAACAAAAATTCCTTTACGTATGGTCATTTCGTTAAAAATAGTTCAAAGGTCAGATAGGAAAAACTCCTGGGTCGACACAACCATCCCCCCCCCCCAGGGCCCAGGGGTAGGCGTTGTAAGTATTGATCTGGGGGCATATATGGTTCTTATGGAAGGTATGCTCGTATAAACTTCGGAGAGGGCTCATATGATTGGAAATTGAATGTTCACGTTCACTTTTTAAGAGTCAAAAGAGATCGGAGGGCAACTAGCCCCCCTCTCCACGCCCTATTTTCCTCAAACCCATCCGATAAGAACTTTGAGAGAGCCATTTTTTCAAAATAGTTCAAAGGTCAGATAACAAAAACTCCGGTGTTGACACCCCCCCCCCATGGCCCAGGTGGCAGGCATTGTAAGCTATGTCCTGGGGCCGTATTTGGTTCTTATGAAAGGGATGCTCATATAAACTTCAGAGAGGATTCATTTGAATGGAAATTAAAAGTTGTAGTTCATTTTCTCAGACTGAAAAAAGATCGGAGGGCAACTAGCCCCTCCCGCCCTCCACGCCTTTGGGTTTATCGGATGGATAAACCCATCCGATAAAAATTGAGGTGACCATTTTGGTAAAAATAGTTCAACCATCAGATATTAAAAATATGGGGTCGACACAAACCCCCAGGGCCCAGGGACAGGCATTGTAAGTTATACTCTGGGGATATATATCGTTCTTATAGAAGGGATACGCGTATAAACTTCAGAGAGGGCTCATTTGATTGAAAATAGAAAGTTCTAGTTCACTTTTAAAGAGCCAAAAGAGACCGAAGGTTAATTAGCACCCCCCCCCGTACGCTCTTTTTCCCCAAACCCATCCGATAAAAACTTTGAGATAGCCATTTTGTTAGAAATAGTTCAAACATCAGATAATAAAAACTCGGAGGTTGATAGAAACCCATTTTTTCACTTTGAAATTTTTACTTTGATACCAGTTTTGATACTTTGATGAACATTTGATTTTTTTTTTAAGTTTGATTTTGAAATAAGGAATTTTTAAAAACTTGAAACTTTTTGCAATCAAAAACGAACAAAAATTAATTTAAAAAAAATTCCGAAAAATAATTTTTTCAAGAAAAGTCAAGGCCATTTTAAACTTAAGCTCAGGAGATACAAATACCTGTTAAAATTCAAACTCAAAACCACCAGAAATTACTATTAAAGAATAAATGAAACCCAAAACGAACAGAAATTAAATAATCAATCATAACAAAAAACGTACAACAAGTAACAATATAAATCAATAAATAGATCTTAAAGTGAGTAATGCTCAGATTGAATATGAAAATCAAGCTTAAAACAAACAAAAAAAATACTTTCCTATTCAAGTATAAATGAAACTTAAAACGAACAGAAATTAAATAAACAATCAATACAAACAAACATAAAATATATATTAATGTAAATTAATGAATAAATCTTAAAACGAGTGAAACTTAAATTGAATATGCAAATCAAGCTTGAAACGAACAAAAATCACTACAAACAAGAGTTTGGGTATCACCTCCTTCTCTCACTTTAAAAGTATAAAACCTACTGCGTCATTGGCGCTTCACTGAAAACTATATGCGTCTTGAACAGTCTTGGAAAGTATAAACAACATCAAATTGAATATTTCATGTATAATTGATATTAATTGTTGAAAGATCCATCAGTTTAAGAATTTATTTCACTATAATTTATTGTAATACAATTAGTTTTCAGTTAAGCGCCAATGACGCAGTAGGCTTTTGGGTTTTATTTACAGTTAAGGAAAGAAAACACTTGTCTGTAGTGAAACTATATTCGTCTTGAACAACTTTAAAAAGAGCTAATAAGTTAAACTGAATATTTGATGTATAATGATATTAATTGCTGAAAGCTCATCAGTTCAAAATGTTACGATAATTTTAATGTTTATTTTCAGTATTAAGTACAAAAGAAAATATTTGTCATAAAATTGGTTTTCAATAAAGCGCCGATGACGCAGTAGGTTTTAGACTTTTACAGTGAGAGAAGGAGGTGATACCCAAACTCTTGTTTGTCTGTAGTGATTTTTATTTGTTTCAAGCTTGATTTGTATATTCAATTTAAGTTTCACTCGCTTTAAGATTTATTTATTAATTTACATTAATATATATTATATGCTTGTTTGCATTGATTGTTTATTTAATTTCTGTTCGTTTTAAGTTTCATTTATACTTGAATAGGACAATATTTTTTTTTCGTTTTAAGCTTGATTTTCATATTCAATCTAAGCATTACTCGCTTTAAGATCTATTTATTCATTTATATTATTACTTGTTATATGTTTTTTGCTATGACTGTTTATTTAATTTCTGTTCGTTTTGGGTTTCATTTATTCGTTAATAGTAATTTCTGGTGGTTTTGAGTTTGAATTTTAACAGGTATTTTTTATCTGCTGAGCTTAACTTTAAACTGGCCTTTACTTTTCTTTGAAAAACTAATTTTTCGGAAAGTTTTTTTTTAATTAATCAGAAATAATGTTCTGTAATATTCACATGCCAGGTGATTAAAACTAAAACATACAGTTCAAATGTATTTGAAGTTCCAGAATTGAATCTATTGATTTGAATATAATTTATTCCGATTATAGTGATTGGTGGATCCGTTTAATGGGCATCCATAAGAGGGGGTGAGAGGTGGCCCTACCCCAACCCCTGGCTGAATGACGCTGCCTTATATTTGTATTAATTTAAAAGACTTTTTCCACAAAATTAGTTTTTCAAAGAAAAGTAAAAAGCTCCATTAAGCCAAAAATGGGCAGAAATAAAGCAAAATTATCTTCCAAGTGTAGAACCACCACAAATCACTATTAACAAATAAATGAAACAAAACGAACAGAGATAAGAATAAATAGCCGAGTCAAACTCAAAACGAGCAAAAATTAAAATTACTAAGGCTGACAACCCCCATGCCTTCCCAAGACCAAACATAATTTAGGCTTTACTGAAAAAAAAAACAAAAAACTACAAATGACCGTGGATTGCCAGTTTAAAATGCTTATACTGATATTATTCCTCAAAGTCATACATTTTTTGTATTTACTTAATTAAAAAAGGTTTAAACATTTAAACTTATTTCGCTTTCTGTAAAGTGCAAATTATGTTATAGTCTTGAGAAGCCATGGGGGTTATCAGCCCTACTAATGATAATTTTTGCTCGTCTCGAGTTTGACTTTGACTCATCTCGAGTTTGACTATTTATTATAATTTCTGTTCGTTTTGAGCTTCATTTATTTATTGATAGTGATTTATGGTAGTTTTACGCTTGGACGGTTACTTGACTTCATTTCTACCCATTTTTGGCTTAATGGAGCTCTTTACTTTTCTTTGAAGAACTTTTTCTGTGGAAAACGTGTTTTTTAAATTAATTTCTGTTCGTTTTTTATTGACATAGTCATTTTCATGAAAAAAGAATATTTTATATCTTTTCGTTTTTTTTTCTATAAGAATCCATATTTTGACTTGCTATTTGTACGCTGGGAGAAACTTCGGGCCAATTGCATATTTGTGGGGGGCCATTTATTTGTGTTCGGACTAATTGCATATTCCTGCAGACATAGTTGCTGGACCGTTCTACTATGCTGAACAAAATAGTTGTCTCAAAATTTTGACTAGATGTGTTTGGGTAATAAATCGGCTTGAGAGACAGGCTGATTGCCCTCCAATCTCTTTTTACTCTTAGAAAGAACATAGTGGAGGAAAGATACGGAAAAAAATGGTCAAACCTCGGGGAAATTGCAGCAGAATTTTTTTTAAACCAAAATGTTCAGAAAAATAAGCTTAATCACACCAAAAAATCCCCCCGAATCCCCCCTGCACAAGTATACCAAATTTGCCCTTGAAGGGGGAAAATGAGGGGGGAAATCGATTTTTGTAGTTATAAATATTTTGGAGTTTAAATAGTTGTTTCCTATCAAATCAAGCATTCTGAATCCAAATCTGAATTCAGATTTTAATTTTTCAGTACCCTAATGTCCATTTCCACCCATAAAGGGCGAAGGGTGGGGGTAAAACTTGAAATTAAGAGGCTGCTGGATTATTTGGTCGTTTCCTATGAAATCAGTGGCAGCGAATTCGAAAATAAAGTTAAAAACTTGATTTTACGTGGTTAAGCACCTCATCTTACCTAAAACGGCTGTTAAAGTTGACCAACATGAACTAGTTATTTTAATCACTTGTCGGTTGATTCACCATTTCCAATCAAGCAAGGAATAGCACCCTAGAATACGAGTCTCGAACAGTTTAATTTCAAACCAGTATCCCAGACTCCCCCCCCCCCAGTTTGAGGTTTTCATTTCTTAGTGCCATTCTTTATAATCAGTGGAGCCATCTACCGTAGTACTTGCTAGAAGACCTGCGTGTTCAAGGCTATATACAAGGTTTGTGCCGTTTTATTTTTTTACTTCCACAAAAAAAGACAAAAGAATAAACTTGCATCCGCGAGCGTTGAGCAGAAGTATTTAGTGAGATAGCGTTTAGGATTATGCTCTGATTTTTGAAAAGAGCGGATAATCATTTCTGCTTTTCAACTTCATTTGTCCAATGCCATCTACTGTGTATCATTCAAGCTGAGTTTGTTTTTCTATGTGGTGATGGGCTGAATTCTGATTGTGCCTGGATTGACTGAACAAACAAGTGGTATGAATTAAGGAAAAAAACCGCTTGGTTTGGATTATACCGAATTGCTTTGTCTGGATCCACGGTGGGACGGCCTCCCATGCCCCTCTTGCCCAGCATTTCTTTTCTACCTTCTTTTCTTTTATTCCTTGTTTTCTAAGTTTTTGTTGTTAGTGTTTTTTTTTTTTGTTAATTAAGTTAACTTTGCTATTATTATTATGACGAGAAGTTTTGTTTGGTGTATGTCCCATTATTTACGCACCCAACCTTACGATCTCTGCTCTCTGTTGGGGGTTAAGTTTTTTTGCTATTTATATATATATATATATATATATATATATATTAAATAAATCAATTAAGCAGGACCTTATCCAGGATTTTTGTTCGGGGGGGGGGGGGGGGGGGTTTACCCGATTGTTTCTCGTGGACTTTGTCTAACATCCTCGAGCAACATTACGTTAGCTCGAGACCGTTAGTCCGCCCCTTGCGAACGAGGACGCGTCCACTAGGCATACTTTCGTATCTTTGAGGGGCTTTTTTTTTTTTTTTTTTTTTTTTTTTTTTTTTTTTTTTTTTTTTTTTTTTTTTTTTTTTTTTTTTTTAGCTAAAAGTAAGGGCGAATATCTATAAAACGAAATCCAGGTGACGATTTTTCTTCCCTGCAAAAATGTTGATGACCTTGTCAGGGCAGATGTCAACGTCCCTATGGACTGCAAGGAGGGCTAAGCCACTCAATCGTTCTTCTCCTATTGAATTTCTCAGCCAGGTTTTGAGCCTTCTGAGCGTTGAGAAACTTCTTTCCGGAGTAGCAGTGCTAACAGGTAACGTCGCAAGAACAGCCAGAATAAGAAAAACATTTGGAAAAAAGGTGGCGTCGCATGCCTGAAGCGAAGACACAGCACAAGTAGGCCTCTCTGATACCGGAACATTCTCCCGCTTGATGCACCATAGCTCAATTTCTTGCTTCAGACAGTCTGGCTCGGGAAGAATATCGCCATACAATTCAACCAATGACTCCGGGTTTAATGCCTTCAGATCGACAGAAACAATTTTGGCAGGAGAAAGGACGCTGAGATTTGACAGCAGTTTCTGGTGAAGCACAAATCTTTGTTTCAGCTCGGAAGTGAAGTGGTCCAGGAAAGGAATAAAGAGCGAGGTTCTATAGTGGTTCAGAAGGTCTGGATCGTCTGCATGCATACTCCGGCCACCTCTCGTCCTTGGACGAGTCATCTCCAGTCCTAAGTTGCTGGGAAAACGCTGAGCTTCGTCAAAAATAGACGTGAAAGCAGTAGCAGCATTTTCTGCGCTTTCCTCGCCGCGTCTGCTTGGTGCACGATATATTCCTGCCTTTTCTCTTTTTTTCTTTTATTTCAGGACTATAATTTTATTTACACAAAATTCACAAAAAACAAACGCCAAGGAACCTTTCGGTTCGTTAGGCCAACTCCAACTTCCAACACATAATTCAATATAAATAAACAAAAACAAAACATTATCCCCCGCCGACGGGCTAACCAAACAACACAACTAAAAATTCCATTATGGCACTACTAAAAAAAACAAAAAATAAAAAAAAACAAAAAATAAAAAAAAATCAAACAAATTGATAAATATTATTACAAAAATCCCTCAATTTTCCCCGGAAACTACTTCGGTCATGCTCACGCACAACCCCAATTGGTAAATGACTTCAGGAGCTCGGCAAAACATGCCGAGCAGAGAACTGTGACCGGGTTGTTTCACACTGCGGTCGCCGAAAAGCATCTGCATTTCTTGTATTATAATTGTGAAGATCCACACCAGTTATAAACATGTCATTAAAACATTCTGAGGTAAAGTTATTAATAATATCAAACATTAGCATAGATTGATAAAAAAGGAATATACCTGCTAGAGGAAGAATATTCAGTTTCAAATACACATTTCTCACTGAATCTCTCGGTCCATAATTTGCTAAAATCCTAATGGCAGAATTCTGCAAAGCTCTAAGTCGTTTCAGATGGGATTTAAAAGTTGAAGACCGTACCGAACAACAACATAAAAGGTAACAATGGACAAGTGAAAAATACAAAAGTCTAAGGACAATTCTCGGACAAATATGTTTTAATTTCCTTATAATTCCAACGTTACGGGCAATTTTAGATGTTATACAATTTATGAGATCTGAAAAATTAAGCGTCTCATCTACAATAATGCCTTAATACCTAGTCGACTGTACTCTATTAATAAATGAATTCCCACACCTCAACTTATCTACCCAAGGATAATACTTTTTAGAATGAGCAAACAACACAAAATTACACTTCTTAAAATTTATTTTCAGCTTATTCAACCTAGTCCACTTTTCAGTCAAACCTATATCATGTTCAACTGCTCGGATCAACTCTTTTTCAGTTCTCGCGCATACCGTTAAATTAGTATCATCAGCAAATAAAACTAACGCTTTTACAGGGATCACATTTGGGTCTCCACTATTTACTGAATCAACAATATTAGACAAAACTCCACATAGATCATTAATATATACAGCAAATAATAGTGGACCAAGGGGAGATCCCTGTGGGGCTCCAGACTCGACATCATATTCACATGTAGCTTGTTTTCCATCATCCAAATATAATTTTCTATCACTTAGGTAAGACTTCAACAGATTTAGAGCTCTTCCTCTTAAACCGGCATTATCTAATTTAAACAATAGAATTTCATGGTCCACAGAATCGAACGCTTTTAAAATATCTAAAAATACAGTTATGACTTTAAGATGTTTATCAAGGCCATCATTAACCAACGTTGTCAGAAACTGAACTGCATGCTCTGTAGAATGTTTCTTTCTGAACCCAAATTGGTTCTTAAAGAAAAATCCTTTCTTCTCTAGAAATCTCTCAATCCTTAGGCATAATATCTTCTCCATTATTCTAGCTATAATCGGAAGCAGTGATATTGGCCTATAGTTGCTAGGATCTTCTCGGTCACCTGACTTAAAAATTGGAAATATTTTTGCAGTTTTAAACGGCTGAGGGAAGATTCCATCCTTAAAACACCCATTAATATGTTCGACAAGTTGATCCTTAATAACTGGAAAAATTTCTTTCAGGACATGGATGGATAAAAAATCTGATCCAGCGGAATTATTCTTTATTCCAGAAATCACTGTTAACAATTCACTTTCATTCGTCTTTTGCAGCCACATACTTGTTTCACTAGCTGGCCCAATATACTGGTGAAACGACCCTTCGTTTTGATGTATACTTACTGACTGTCTAATTTCATTACCTGCGTTAGAAAAATGATCGGCCAGTTTTTCATTAAATCTGCCTGGTATTGTTCACTTCCACATGGCTTCTTGTCACTTCCTCCAATTATCGACCGAATAACTTTCCAAGTCTTCAAAGAGCTATCTCTACACGACTCAGACATTCTCGAGTAATAATCCTTTTTTGCTTTTCTTAACAATTTATTGAGCGCGTTATTATAATTCTTATAAATATTTCGGTCTAATTCTCGGTCAGTAATTTTACTAACCTTATACAATGCATGCCTCCTCTTGATGCTAGCCAAAAGACTGCGGGATATCCATGGCTTTTTTGTACTTCTTTCATTTTTTTCTTTATAGTTAACTTAATACACACTTCATTGATCAAATTTGTAAGTTTTTCATACCACAGTACAAACCTGTCACCACAATTCGCGCATTCACTTAAGCAACTCCAATCACATTCCCCAAGTCGCTTTTTCATTTCATTAATACTTGATTTATCAAAATAAGAGTATTGCCTATTTCTATTCTCAGAATCATTATGCATGTCTTTTTCGATATCTATACATACCATGATTGAACAGTGATCGGACAAATCATTTGGGATTACAATTGGACTATCATATTTAACACTCGGAAAAATATTATCAATCAAAGTTTCAGACGTCTCAGTAATACGAGTACACACATTAATAACTGGGTGAAGATTAAAACTAAACATAAGATTACAAAAATTATTACGAACCACATTTTCCCTATTCTTCATATCAATATTAAAATCACCCATCACAAAACAATGGGCCAAAGATGGTAGTTGCATCAGCTGCGACTCCATATAATCCATAAATTGTTGTAACGAACTTGAAGGAGTTCTATATACAATTACTGCGTAAAATGTATCCTTATTGATATCAACCTGCAAAACCATACTCTCAAATACCATTTCAACAGATACTGATAAATCTTCTCTTACCTTAGAAGTAAGGCTTGAATTTACATGCGCTGCAAGCCCACCATGTTGATGTATCATTCTATTCTTCCTATAAAACGAGTAACCATTAATATCAAGTAGCAAGTCATTATAATCATTAAGCCAAGTCTCAGTCAACCCAACAATATTTATATCACTCACACTATCACACAACTCAGAAATGTACCTAAAACTACTATTTAACCCTCGACAATTCAAATGCATCAGCATAGGTTTCCCAGGGTTATTGGGTGAAAATATATCAACGGGGAAAGCATACCTCGCTGGTGGTCCCAGTCTCATACTTCACATATCATCACCATCCTGGAGCACCCTATCAACCTCTTCATAAAAGTTAACCCTATTATTTTCTAGTAGTGCCAACTTTTCATTAATCCCTGACATTTATGTTACCATAATAACTGAATACTGCGAAGCCCGTCGGCGAAGTTTCACTATATGAACCATCAAAAACTCGAACACTACTAAGAAACATTCCTGTATCACTTTTCCATGTTTTTTACTTTTTCATCACTATCATCATTCTTTTTTAGCACCTAACCTAGCTAATTATAATTAATTAGCTAATAACCTAGCTAATTATAACACAACGACTAAATGTAATAATAATGAAAATAAATACTTATTATTATAACTAAAACTAAGAAAAAAAGCTTTAGCATTTGACCATCAAAAGCTATGAACTTGAGAAAGTTTGTCTGATTCTCAAAAAAGGGAGGAAACGCCCCACAAAAAAAACTGAAATATATTAATGAAAACAAGGAAAATCACAATTTCCCATTGGAAACAATGATGACATAATTCTAACACTTCGTCCATCATTTCCTCTTCTCTACATTTAATCTTTCGCCACTAGTAGGGAACTAAAACATCATAGAAATACACTTAAGGGCTCAATTGAAAGAAATCACTACATCCAGTGTCTTTTGTAAGTAATATAATATATATCACCAACTACTGGATCAAAAAAAAAAAAAAAAAAAAAAAAAAAAAAAAAAAAAAAAAAAAAAAAAAAAAAAAAAAAAAAAAAAAAAAAAAGCTCCCCAGAAATCTGGCAGCAAAATCAGACAAATAAGAAATTATGGCACAACGACTAAATGAAATAATAACGAAAATAAGCACTTATTATTTCCATCTCATAAATTAAAACTAAAAAAGAAAAAAAACTTATACCCTCATATGATAACCACTACAATAAATAAATAACAAAACAACCAACTTCATTTTTCACAACACAATTAAATTCTTTTTTCCAAGCATTCCTTGACGCACTCCACTCGTGCATACTTTCATAATGCATAGGCTATTCTGGTATTTGAACATTTTGCTGTTGATCACTATATTGCTTAAAAAATTGTCTGGGATCCGTTCCATCGTATACTTATCCACAGGAGCATTTGTGTGACGTCGAATGCACAAAAGAGGTGGTACCGACTTTGTAACCCAAACGTCCAATTCGCGAATTTGGCAATCGTTAATTTTCTTTCTAAGTGCCAGTAATTTCCGACGAGTTTCTCTAACCGAAAGGGGCATATCATCCGTCAAATAGATATTTGAAAAGTTCATGACAACTTTCCTATTTAGTTTTTTTAGCGTTCTTCAACAAAGCCAGTCGAGTCTCTATACTATGCATCTAAATCTTGATAAATTTTTTCTCCTTTCCATATTCCAAAACCGAGAAATCGCAGTTCTGCTCATATTCCAAACCGTCTTTAACAACCTTCTCAAACACATTTTTGGCTGATTCCATATCGCTCGCCGAAACATTCCATAAAATCACGTTCTTGCGAGTTTCTTTACTTTCTACTCGCTGGAGATTATAATTAACTGCAGACAACTTGGTTGTTAACCTCACATTTTCATTAGCCAAAACCGAAATTTGCACCTTCAGATTTGAAAGAAACATTTGAGATGTTTGAACTGTCAAGTTCTTGTTGCTTCTTTCGTTTTTTTGTCATCTCCAATGAAACCTTGCCAGCAAATTTAAAGTATACAAAAGAATGTGCTCACCTTGAAAGCTCCTTATTTTACCCACGTGGAGCAAAACGTGCAATTTGCTTAATCGGCCGTTAATTAAGCCACGGCAAACAGCTTAAATCTCGAACTCAGCTCCTAATTTGCCAATTCTCTCCAGATGAAAGATTATCCTGCTTTTATTATCCGCAAAAAATTTTTCATGAACACTTGAAATCACGCAATAGTTAGGTTAGGATGCAATCGAAACTACCTGTATGAATGCATTCAGGTAAATTTAATTTCGTAACAATGAAATCACTATCTGAATAATTCAAACTATAATCCTTTTTAAACTGGTTTAGCTCTTCACTCTTTGAACTCTGAAAGTGAACTCTGTTTCTGTCTCTGAGACAGAAATGAAGTTTTCAGCCGATACGATGCAGTTTCTATGAAACTCTGCTTGTTGGTGAGCTGTGAAGCACTCTATCGCATCCTTCCAGTTCCTGAATGGTTTGGTGACTAGATTCTCCAAGCGCTGGTGGCAGCCTTTGCCAGCTGTCTCTGACGAGAACAGAACGCAAAATCTGCAAAAAACAGCGTCTTCTGACGGAGAGTAGGACAACCAACTGAAACGAGCGAGCCAAGTTAACTGAAACTTCAGCTTCCGTTTTTCGGATACTGGAAAAATCTAGGAGATATCTGGAGTCCAAGGGCTCTTCAGCAAACGAAGTTTAGAATTTGCATCGAGACTGGATGATTTGTTGACAAAACGACTGATGTCATTTGCAAACAACGACAGAGATTGGGTTGGTGCAGGTGCGTGTTGCGTCATGGTTGGTTCCAGTGTGAGTGATTCAGAAGCTTCAACGATGGCTCCAGTGCCCTTAGGATCCACAGGTATAGATGAATACTCCGCAGGCGTCCCGCTAACACCACTGTCAGAAACATCCCTGGTCCGCTTGGGCGCGAAGAACGACGTAATGTCACACTTCCTCTTCATGTTGAAAATCACTCTTCTCTTATCCAAGTCCGAAATTGAACTGAACTGAACTGACAATCTTGCACTCTCTTATAACATTTACCTCGAGCCCCCATTAATCCTAATTTACCTCGAGCCCCCATTAATCCTAATTTACTATGCTGACCTTGCATAATAAGAAGTACATGGGGTTACCTAATTGCATATTCTTTTTCTGGTAAGGTTTTGTCTTTACAGGTTTTTTTTAGACTAATTTTCGACTCGGTCGAAAATTTCGGGGGGGGGGGGGGGTCAAACCGGGTAAGCCCCCCCCTGGATACGGCCTTGAAATTAAGAAGTTTATTTTTCTTCTAGAGCCGTCAAAGAAGAAAACATGGTTTGACCGATATGCCAAAGAAGCATCAAACCCGGTGAAAACGCTGCCATAGCGCGCTGCCTAAATAAAGAACGATGTGGGCACAATATGTTTTTTCTTTCTCCATACCCGGGCACTTCGTATCGAAGGAGTCGTCGTAGAAACTTCAAAAAGGGCTCATTCGATTGGAAATTGGAGTGACTAATGCCCTTTTTAATAGTCGAAAGTGATTGGAGGGCAACTATCCCCCCCACGCCCATTATTTCCCCTAACGGATCCAATCTAAATTTTGAGATAGCTATTTTGTTCAGCGTAGTTGATTTCTAGATAGAAAATATGTTTTTGAGGAGGAAACTCCCCCACAACCCTCAGGGCAAGGGTTTTAAGTTATGCACTGGGGGCATATAAGGTTTTTATAGAAGGCGGTGTCGGAGAAACTTCAAAACAGGCTCATTCGATTGGAAATTAAAAGGGCTAGTACTGTTTTTAATAGTCAAAAGTGATTGGAGGGCAACTAGCCCCCCCCCCCGACGCCCATCATTACCCCAAACACATCCAATCAAAATTTTGAGATAGCCATTTGGTTCAGCGTAGTTGATTTCTAGATAGAAAATATGTTTTTGAGGAGGAAACTCCCCCACAACCCTCAGGGCAAGGGTTTTAAGTTATGCCCTGGGGGCATATAAGGTTTTAAAGAAGGCGTTGTCGTAGAAACTTCTAAACAGGCTTATTCGATTGGAAATTCAAAGGGCTATTACCGTTTTTAATAGTCGAAAGTGATTGGAGGGCAACTAGCTCCCCCCCCCCCCCCCCCCGCCCCCCTCCGTATCGCACTTCGTATCGAAGAAGTTGTCGTATAAACTTTGGAAAGCGCTCATTCAATTGGAAATTGGAGTTGCTTGTGCCCTTTTTAATAGTCGAAAGTGATTGGAAGGCGACTCACACCCCTCTCACGCCCACCATTTCCCCAAACACATCCAATCAAAATTCTGAGATAGCCATGTTGTTTAATGTAGTTGAAAGTTCTGGAAATCGGTCTTAGAGGATGACAACCACCCTAATAGACCTTAGGGTAAGGGTTGTAATTTATGCCCTGGGGGCATATAAGGTGTTTATAGAAAGCGTTGTCGTTTCCAAAAGGGCTAATTAAATTGGAAATCGAAAGGCCTAGTGCCCTTTTTAATAGTCGAAAGTGATTGGAAGGCTTGACATTTTTATAGTAAAGATCGAAGTGTGTATAATATATTATTTTTTGTTGTTGTTGTTGTTTAGACCAGGGCACTTCGAATCGAAGGAATTGTAGTGGGAACTTCGAAAAGGGCTCATTCGATTGAAAATAGAAAGGCCTGAAGCCCTTTTTAATAGTCGAAAGTGATTGGGGGCAACTAATCCTCCTTCCACTCCCACCCTCCCAGGCCCACCCTCCCATTTGCCCATTATGTTTAAAAACTAAATGTTGCCTTAAGATTAAATCAACATGCACTGTGTTAATGCTAATTCCCAATAATGCGTCTCAGCAGTATCCCAAGAACGACTGAGGATATTATGTTCAAACTTTCGGGGCTACTTCTGCTCTTAAAGTTTAACCAAATAAAAATAGCGTAAGTGTATCCAAGCTATCAAAGAAAGTAAACAGATTTTTTTGCGAATGGTATCAAGTTTTCCATTTCAGTTCAACTAGAGGAGGTATGAAACTAAATTAAGCAGTACTATTTGTGTCCAGATTTTTAAAAGGCTGTATGTTGTTAAAAATTGCTGAAAATTTTTTTCCAGCATACAAATAGCAGGCGAAACTGTAAAGTCTTAAAAAACGAAAAGATTTAAAGTAATATTTTCTTTTTCCCTGAAAAGACTATGCCAATATAAAACGAACAGAAATTAATTTAAAAAACTTTTTCCACAAAATAAGTTTTTCAAAGAAAAGTAAAGAACTCCATTAAACAAAAAAATGAGCAAACATAAAATCAAATAATCTACCAAGAATGAAACTACCACAAATCAGCATCGATAAATAAATTAAACCCAAAACGAACAGAAATAAATTAAACCCAAAACGATGTTTTTACTTTTATAACTTTAATAATTCAAATAATTTTAACATTTTGATTACTAAATATCAGTTTATGTATATTAAACTGACAATGCACATTCATTTGTATTTTTTCAGTAAAGTGCAAATTTTTTTCTGGCCTTGGGAAGGCATAGGGGTTTTGCGCACAACTTATGTTAATTTCTGCTCGTTTTGAGCTTGACTTGGTTATCTATTTTAATTTCTGTTCGTTTTGGGTTTCATTTATTTATCGATGCTGATTTGTGGTAGTTTCACGCTTGGTAGATTGTTTGATTTTATTTTTGCTCATTTTTTGTTTAATGGAGTTCTTTACTTTTCTTTGAAAAACTTATTTTGTGGAAAAAGTTTTTAAATGAATGACAAAAATAAAGAATATTGATCCAAGCATAAAATTCATACAAGGACTTGGCGTGTTTACTAGTATTGCGCCAAACTCGTACTTGATTATTGACGATTTAGCTGAATCTATTGAAGAATGGTCGCAGGAAATGTTGCAATTATTCACGGTCCAGTCCCAACTACTGTGGTCCATTATCTTTTTCTTCAGAGTAAATGTATGAGAACACTTGCTTTGAATTGTACCTACTATATCATATATAGAGTTGTTCACGATTCAAGTTTTCTTATAACTAAACAAACAAATCTACCCTGGAGAACCCAATTTTTTTCTTTCCGTGTACAATCAAACTACTAATAAACCTTATGGTTACATATTATTGGATCTGAATCAAAACACGCCCGAAGAGTTCTGTGTAGTCACTGATATTTTCGATAATGAAATTACTGTATATTTACCTGTGAATAGTAAAAAAGGTCACTAGGCGCAATCGTGACATTGAAGAAGCTACATGAACATCGCCATTTTTTCGTGCTAGCCAATTCAAGCCAATGCTAGCCAATGAAACTTAAATTGAATATGCTAATCAACCTTGATACGAACAAAAATCAATACAAACAAGAGTTTGGGTATGACCTCCTTCTCTCATTGTAAAAGTCTAAAATCTACTGCGTCATTGGTGCTTTACTGAAAACCAATTTTATGACAAATATTTTCTTTTGTACTTAATATTGAAAATAAACATTAAAATTATAGTAACATTTTGAAGTGATGAGGTCTCAGCAATTAATATCATTATACATCAAATATTCAGTTTAATTTATTAGCTCTTTTTAAAGTTGCAAAGACGAATATAGTTTCACTACAAACAAGGGTTTGGATACTGCCTCCTTTCCTAAATGTAAATAAAACCAAAAGCCTACTGCGTCATTGGCGCTTAACTGAAAACGAATTATATTACAATTATTTTATTTTCCAGTTCTTACAGCATTGAAAATAAAAGTACAATTACAGTGAAACACATTCTTGAACTGATGGATCTTTCATTAATTAATTACATTATACATCAAATATTCAATTTGATGTTGTTTATACTTCCAAGACTGCTCAAGACGCACATAGTTTTCAGTTAAGCACCAATGACGCAGTAGGTTTTAGACTTTTACAGTGAGAGAAGGAGGTCATTCAATGTAAGTTTCACTCGTTTTAATATTTATTTATTAATTTACATTAATATATATGGTATGTTTGTTTGCATTGATTGTTTATTTAATTTCTGTTCGTTTTAAGTTTCATTTATACTTCGATAGGAAAATATTTTTTTTCGTTTTAAGCTTGATTTTCATATTCAATCTAAGCATTACTCGCTTTAAGATCTATTTATTCATTTATATTATTACTTGTTGTATGTTTTTGCTATGATTGTATATTTAATTTCTGTTCGTTTTGGGTTTCATTTATTCTCTAATAGTAATTTCGGGTCGTTTTGAGTTTGACTTTTAAAAGGTATTTGTATCTGCTGAGCTTAAGTTTAAAATGGGCTTCACTTTTCTTTGAAAAACTTATTTTTCGGAAAGTTTTTTTTTACTAATTTTTGTTCGTTTTTGATTGCAAAAAATTTCAAGTTTTTAAAATTCCTTATTTCAAAATCAAACTTAAAAAAATCAAATATTCATCAAAGCATCAAAACTAGTATCAAAGTAATAATATCAAAGTAAAAAAATGGGTTTGAAGTTTATACGACGACCCCTTCTATATGAAGTGCTTCTTGGGAAAAAATAAATGGAGTGTGGCGGGAGGCTAGCTGCCCTCCAATCACTTTTGACTCTTAAAAAGTGAATTACAACTTTCAATTTCCAATCAAATGAGCCCTCTAGGAATTGTATATAAGCATTCCTTCCATAACAACCATATATGCCCCCAGGCATAACTTACAGCGCCTAGGGGGCTGTGTCGACACCGGAGTTTTTGTTATCAGAACTTTGAACTATTTTTAACAAATTGTCTATCACAAAATTTTTATCTGACGCATTTAAGGCGTGAAGGAGGGGGAGGGGGGCTAGTTGCCCTCCGATCTCTTTTGACTCTTAAAAAGTGAACAAGAACATTCAATTTCAAATCAAATGAGCCCTCTCCGAAGTTTATACGAGTATCTCTTCCATAAGAACTATATATGTCCCTAGAGTATTACTCAAAACGCCTGCCTCCAGTCCCTGGCAGGTTCCGTCGACACAGGAATTTTTCTTATCTGACCTTTGAACTAGTTGTAATGAAATGGCTATTATAAAAATATATCGGACGGGCTTAGGGAAAAAGGGTGCTTGGGGGGGGACTAGTTGCCCTCGTATATCTTTTGACTCTTAAAAATTGAACTAGAACTTTCAATTTCCAATCAAATGAGAAAAAAAATTATCGGATGGGCTTGGGGAAAAGGGTGCTTGGGGGGGGGGGGCTAGTTGCCCTCGTATATCTTTTGACTCTTAAAAATTGAATTAGAACTTTCTATTTCCAACCAAATGAGCTCCCCCTCTGAAGTTTCTACAAGCATCCCTTTCATAAGAACCATATAAGCCCCCAGGACAACGCTTACAACGCCTATCCCTCGGGCTCTGGGGGGCGTTTTTGTTATGTAATTTTTGAGGAATTTCCAAAACACTGGCTATCTCAAAATTTGAAGTGGATGGGCTTGGGGAAAAAAGAGTGTGTGTGTATATGGGGGGGGGGGTGTAGTTTAACTCTCTTGACTCTTAAATATTGAACTAGAACTGTCAATTTCCAATCAAATGAGCCCTCTATGAAGTTTATACGAGCATCCGTTTAATAAGAACCATATATGCCCTTAGGGAATAACTTAGAACGCCTTCCCCTGTGCCCTGGGGGGTTCTATTGACACCGAATTTTTTCTTATCGGACCTTTGAACTATTTTTAACAAGATGTCTTTCTCAAAATTTTCATCAGATTGATTTTGAAAAAGAAGGCGTGGGGGGGGCTAGCTGCCCTCGGATCTCTTTTGACTATTAAAAAGTGCGCTCGACCTTTTAATATCCAATCAAATGAGCCCTCTCTGAAGTTTATACGAGCATCCCTTTCATACGAACAATATATGCCCCAGGGTATAACTCAAAACTCCTACCCCGGGCCCTGGGGGGTAGTGAGGACACCTGAGTTTTGTTATTGGACTTTGAGAAATTTTTGACTTAAAGGCTATCTCCAAATTTTTATTGGATGCATTTGGGGAAAAAGGGGCGTGGAGGGGCTAGTTGCCCTTCAATCTCTTTTGACTATAGAAAACTGAACTAGAACTTTCAATTTCCAATCAAATGAGCCATCTCTGAATTTTTTAAGAGCATCCCTTCAATAAGAACCATATATTCCCGCAGGACATAACTTAAAACACCTGCCCTCGGAACCTGGGGGGCTGTGTTGACCCCTGATATTTCGTTATATGATCATTGAACTATTTTAAAAAAGCTATATCAAAGTTCTTATCGGATGGGTTTGAGGAAAAAAGGACGTGGAGGGGGGGGGGCTAGGTGTCCTCCAATCTCTTTTGACTCTTAAAAACTGAATTAGAACTTTCAATTTCCAATCAAATTATCCCTCTTTGAAGTTTATACGAGCATCCTTTCTATATGATCCATATATGCCCCCAGGGCATAACTTACATTGATTTGTTGACGGTCAAGGGCATATATCCTAATGATTATTACTGTTCCATGTCGAGATTCGCCGAGGAAACTATTCCCTCGATCGAATCGTTTTACGACAGTCTACACGATCGTAGGTGCACCCCTGATGAATACAGTTTTGCTAAAAAAACTGTGGGCAGAGGGAGGGTGTAAAAATGGGTTTGACTACTGCAAGCTGTATTTGTCGAGTGATGTGTTAACTTTGTTAGACATCATGTGTAAAAATACTGACAAAATCAATGGGGAATTTAATCTTGATTTAGGATATTATTTTTCATCTCCTCATCTGGCAAGGGACCTCATCCTAAAAATTAGCGGGGAAAAAATCGGGCTGATGACCGACATCGATCAGCACCTGTTCATCGAGAGGTCAATGAGGGGTGGATACGTTTTTTCACGGGGATCGTATCTTGGAAACTGATCCAACTGGAGAGAAGACGGGGACAAAATCAGATGCAGTTTGCCTTGATATGAATTCTCTCTACCCCTCGGCCATGTCCCATTATGCGCTACCCTGCGATGACTATAAATGGCTCAATGACCCTCAAGCTCCTCATTTCCCCAACATTGACAGTGTTGAGGAGAATGGGCCGGTTGGATGGTTTTTTGACATTGATGGGGAGATACCAGTTGAGCTTCACGATTCAGTAAAGGATTTTGTTTTTCCATGCATCAATAGACCTGTGACTAGGGACTCTTTGATCCCCCGCAACAGACGTTTGGTCGAGGTGGACGGATTGCATTGGTCACCTTTAAAACGAAAACTTATTGCTGACCTTCTGCCGAAGAAAAATATTGTTGTAAATCATGTGGCTTTAAAATGGATTTACAACAACGGTTTCAACGTCACAAAGGTTCATAGAGCCCTCAAGTTTAGTCAAAAACCCTTTCTGAAAACGTTTGTTGACACTTTTGTCAAGAAACGTTCTGAAGCGCAGACAAAAGCCGAAAAAGAAATTTATAAGCTCATTTTAAATTCGGCTTTTGGTAAGATGTGCGAGAGTGTTCGCAATAGGAATCGTTGTGACGTCGTGACCGATCCCGAACAATTTGCTCGAATTATTGCCGATCCAAATTACACTTCCTTTACTATCATTGGCCCGGACGTGGTACTATTGAATAGAATGTCCTGAATAAAAATATTGCTGCAGGCAGTGCGATCTTGGAGATCTCTAAAAAGCTCATGTTGGAATTCTACTACAATGTGGCTAGGGTACAGTGGCCAGAGAAGGGACAAGTAGAGGTCTGCTACGGGGACACAGATTCTCTACTGTTAAAACTAAAAACTCAAAATCTACTTGATGATTTGGCGCACGGTGCCAAATCCGAAAAAGACATTGGGTAATTGGTGTGACGCAATCTTGAAATTGCACCGTTCGCTGTTTTTATTAAAGGCACCAATAACTTCTCCATGCTACCCTCTTCATCCATAGTAAAAAAAACTCTTCCAATTGCATTTTATTGCTGGAATCGCGACGGGCATGCGCATAGGAACACGCAACTAGTTTGTGTTCCTTGACTATATTTGGCCTTGATGGGTCTGATACCTCCACCAGTCTTGATTCACAATCCAAAGATACTTTATCAACCTGTAACAGGGAATTTTGGAAGTTTTTAAAATGTAAAGTATCTTTGCCTTCTACCGGCATTTCTATTCTTTGATTGCCAATATTCTTTGATTTTTATTGACCCCGAGTCAGTTTCTTTCTGGAAGTGAGAGTTTCAACATCAAAAAATGTTTTACCCCATTAAGCTTGTATACTTTGGGCAGCTGGTCATCCTGTGAGAATTGCACATGATGATGACTATAATAAAAAGTGTAAACTATGCAATCCGTGTAAATTGCCTAGAGGATATGCAGTACAAATTAAAGAGTGTAATTTATGTCTTGAAGAGATTTGTGACTCCCATAATAGAAGATTCTTATGCTCCAATTGTCACTATGATAAGTGCAATCAATGGGAAATTACTTACCCAGGCAAGATTGCGAAAAACCCTAAGCATGAGTTCAGTTTATTTTTAAGAGACTGGTATCGTTGTGGCTTTAAATTTTTTGGGAAGAAGAACCTGGTATCCGCTTCAATTGTTAGAATAATAAAAGAGTCTGGTTTTTTGGACATCATTGTGAAGATAGTGACTACTTTGATTATAAACCTACAGACTTTTATTTGGCTGTTACAGAAAGTGATTCTTCATATGAGAATTTTGTATGTGACATTGCTTCAAGTAAGCAAATTGAAGCACGTGAATTTTATAATATGAATCAGAGTAGTATTATTGACTTCACCAAGAGATTTAATAAGAATAAAGTTACACTATATTGTAGAAAATGTGACCCTGACTTTACACGTCAAGATGAATACGAATTGAATCCTGACGAGCTGTTACTACTTTTTTTTCTGATGATTACCTATACGTAGAAGAAGAAATCTAAAGGACACAGTGTTTTGTATATGTAAAAATTTTATTAATAAACAAAGTCACATACATTCTTAAGGCATTTCACTTTTAGGGCACCAAAATCCATATTATAGAAGTAGGAGATAGTATATTTTAACTAGAAATTCGTTCAATCGAGGATTGTCACCATAAATATTGAGGAATTCCATGTAAGTATGTCTGCGACTTCGAAAAATAAAACATAATAGAGCATGAAAACCACAGCTTTTCGTTGAAAACCACAGCTTTTCGTTGATAGATCTTATATCCGCTTCCGATTTTGAATAATAGATTTTACGCTTTGCTCAAGAAAATTTTTAATATGAGGCGTGTAGAACGTATATGGTAGGCCAAGTGGATCAAAAATTGCCGTCAGGGGTAACTTCCCAATAGGTTTCAAATTGATTAAGCGAGATTAATGCAATACTTTCCTCCAATGCTTTGGCAAAGGTACACTCTAACCGCACATTAGCCGTCCGGACAATACTCATATCTTGAATGCCAGACAAATCCAATACAATGATGCCATGAGTTTTCGAAAACATTCCGTCCCTTATACCATTTTTGAATAATTGAGAATATCGATCTAGGTATTGCATTAACAATTCATAGAAGGTCCTGTAGGATTTATCAAATGATAAATTGTAGAGCGAAATTCCATTTACTTTATATACAAGCAATGAAAGTCCAAACAGTTCAAATTTATGTAGGTAATCTGTCCATGATATAACAGCGCTAGCACCTTTTACAAAAGCCAATGCCAATTTTGAAGGAATTTCGCCATTGATAAATGACGAATCATTATAGGTACGTGTAACTGTAGCAATGTGGTCTTAATTAGTTATTGTATGAGGCACGAATAATTTGATATTATTTCCAGCAGCTCTTAATTTTTTAATTGTCAAATCCACAGAACTTATAACTTTTTGTTTTCGTACATGAAGTATTGCCGACGCGAGAGAGACTGTTACATCGGGTGCAGCGTCCAGTACCTTTTGCATAATATAATTGGACGGTGCGAGTTGTATTTTTATATCAATCTTCACATTAGGAGGCAACCATTGAGGTATATTAAATAATTCATGATTTAGTTTCCAAACTAAATGTAAATCTTTAGTTGTCGTCTCTCTAAGAATATTGGTAGTATCAGTATTCGTTTTATATTCATAACCCAGTGCTTGCCCCCTCAACTGCTTATAAGACATTGAAGTCATCAACATGAATTGTATATAACTTGCATGATTTGAAAGATTATTGAAAGATTATAGTTCCATTTATGTAGACTCCTATTTGCCGAGAAAAATTTTGTAGTACACAATATTTGTAGGATAACCCCTCGGTGGCAATTGGTTTTTCATTGTTAGATTTTTTAACAATGACATTTAAATCTATAAAGGTTGAATGTAAATCGATACAGTAGTGTTCATTGGAATAAATTTGAAAATGGACATTTTCAGAGAGCGGTTGTTGCGGATAAAATCGGTCATAGTATCCATGTTTTACACTGAAATACACATTTTCCACATTGTAAAGATTCAGATATGAGGTGACTGAAGGGTGAGAATCTTTATGTTGTGGATATGCCATTTTACTAGTAAAAGAAATCCTTTTGTGATCTTTATACTTTCTTTTTTGATGCTTTACGCTTCCAGGCTGACTTGAGACTGATAAGTGATGAGGTCTTTCCCCTCCTTTTTAAATCTTTTCCACGTTGTTTCAATCGCTCGCCGAGGGATCGTGCGCTCGACCTGAGATTTTGGGAAACACTTTCTTGAATATCGTTCCCAGAGCCCCAATCATATAATGTAGGGGACGCGAAATCCGCTGTAACCGGTGCAATATATTTTCTAGCCAAGGGTAGTGCAGAATGAAACAGCTTAGCAAACCAAGTTCTGAGACCGTACCTGGACATTGACGAACGACCCCTATAATAATCCATTCCATGTCCCAACTGTCGTGGTCCAAGAGTAGAAACATAGCAATCAACATCAGGACATACAAACTGATTTCTATTAGCCATTTCACTGAATGGATCGAAAATGGCATGTAATTACAGCCAAACCCTTTGTTATTGCTAGAGGATCACCCAATTCGCTTCTTAATGTTAACTGAGAGAGCTCCAAATAATAAGTGTTGACCGAAATATATTGAAGGGGCTTTATATTGTAGTGGTGAATGTGATCCGTTTCACTCAGAGCTAGTGAAACGTCGGGCGCCAAATCAACTTTTATTTTTAAAATCCGAAACGGGAAGTGACATGATTTCCCGTGGCATGTTTGTAAGTCCGAAGGTTTACTTTGTACTGACACACGACGAGGAAATCAAAAAACTTTGCAAAGGAGTACCCACGCGCTATCTGGATAAGAATTTCGACATGGACATTTATAGGAATTGTATTGTTGAAAATACAATTCCACAAGCGAAATTGCTGGCAATTCGTTCCTTAAATAACAGGAACTTCACTGTAAATATAGAAAAAATTGCCATGAGTACTATTTACGACAAGTTCTATGTTTGTCAAGACGGTGTGACTACCCTCCCCCTGGGGCACTATTTAACTTCCATCCGAGCCGAAAGTGTTAGTCATAGGGAAAGTCTCGGTTTAAGTAAAATCCACTAAAATAAATTTCCCCAAAACTTTGGGGGGGGGGCTCGCGGCCCGGGGGGGGGGGGGCTTTGGCCACCCGGCCGGTCGCCAGCGGAGGGGGGGGGCGCCACCAACGGTATCTTTTACTTAGAGCAGATTTTTTGTGCTTTTGTGAATATTCATGTCGTTGCATTCAAATTTAAAAAAATGGTGTAAAAAAAAGTGATATTATTTTAAGTGTATTTTCCATTAAATGTTGTATTCCTTATAAATAAATATAGTATATTTATTAAAGTGCTTTTTTTTCTAATGCATTTTTAAAATAAATGTTTATGTTTTTTATTATATATAAATTTAAAAAAAATATTAAGTGTATTTTTCTTGTTTAATGTGTTTTTTTCTGTAATGTATTATTTGTAAAGTGCTGTTTTTTATGTTAATAATACAAGAAATATGATTCTTTATTGATTTTGTTCTTCTCATTATTCTTGAACGGACTAGTACTAACAGGGAAATTATTTAGTCATTAGACAACTATAGTCTACAGTTATTTGTAGGTGAACAGTTGAAGGGAACATGTATCAATTTAAAACACCCTTCAGATCGTTTCTGTGCGGTCCATCGATGTCAGGCAAAACGACACTCTTAACTAAAATAATTAAAAATTGCGATAAAATACTTGTGGAAAAGCCGAAAAAAATCTACTATTGTTACAGTATTTGGCAGGAGTCATACGATAAAATAAAAGCAATCGGCATAGCGGGGTTGGTGCAGATACAATTCATACAGGGACTTGATGTTTTCAGCATTATTGAACCAAACTCTTGGCTGATTATTGACGATCTGGCTGAGTCTATTGAACAATGGTCCCAGGAAATGCTACAACTGTTCACTGTTCGCTCTCATCATGAACAGATTTCTATTACTCTGGTTCTGCACAACCTCTTCCATCAGAGCAAATGTATGCGAACACTTGCATTGAACTGCACCTACTATATCATCTATAGAGTTGTTCGTGATTCTAGCTCGCTAATAACCCTCAATAAACAATTATACCCTGGGGCACCTAAATTTCTGCTCTCAGCACAGAATCAAGCAACTAATAAACCCTACGGCTACATCCTATTGGATCTTGATCAAAATACACCCGAGGATCTGCGTGTAGTCACAGATATTTTTGACAATGAAATTACAGTATATCTCTACGTGAACAGTAAAAAGACCTATTAGTTGATATCTTGATACTGAAGAAACTACATGAAAATAGACATTTATTTTCAGTTCTAAGCACTTCAAAACCCTCGCTTAGGAAAGCCATGCTCAAACATGGTATTGACAATGATTTCATTAATTCAATATCCGAACTTTGTTTAAATTTGACCGAGGGCAATGTTCAACTACCAGAAGTAGTTAAGCAACAGGCAAAGCAACATCGTTCCATTGTACGTACATTTGCCTCTAAAAAGAAAGGAAAGAATTTTAAAAGGAAACGTCTTCTTCAGGCGGGCGGTAGCTTTTTCACACTTTTACTACCGATAATTGCAGGTCTTGTAAACAGTTTTCTCTAGATGGCTAAACCCTATAAATTGACTCCAATAGAACTCGCTCTCTCGCTCGTGGAACAGTTTGAGGACAATCTGAGTAAATTCAATGACAACGAGAATATTGAGACTGATAAAAAACTGCTTTTACTTCAAGATGCACTTCGCCAAGTGGACAAACATAAGCCCTATCGTGCGAAGGCCAGTGTATTGATCACAAAAAAGAACCATCTCCTCAGGATTCTTCTTCTTCTGCTGCTGCTGCTGCTGGAACACAATTAAAGAAGGAGGAATTGGATTCAATTGCGTCGAAAATTGGAAATCTAATGCCCCACTAATATCGTGAACAAAGTAAACAACTCATAACATATTTCATGGAAAGTGGTCAAGATCATATTCAAGTTGATAGCAATGGGAAGGGGATTATAATTCAGGGCAAGAGCTATAATCTACTTGATTTAATCTATGATATGGTTACAAATCGTAAAGGACTATTATCATTTGACGCTCATCTATACAACTTTCTAAATACATTAAACTTCCCCAAAAGCCTTATTAGCAATAGGCAAATTCTAAAAAATTAAATGAACAAGCCTCAACACCATTAAAATATGAACATGAAGAAGAAGAAGAAGATTTTAAATCAGTCTTGGAAAATACTAGCACACCTAGTGGAAACATTGATTTGACAATGAGGAGGAGCTGATAGCTAGACAAAAGCGAAGACGTATCAAGTCAACGTCACCACAACCACCGCCAACCACTAGTATACAAAAGGGTAGCGGACGTTACACTTCGTGTTTACATTCAAAATGGTTGAAGTTCTGAAACGTGTTTATGAAAATATTGGTGAAGTGGGAAGTTTAAGTTCCCCTACCACTCTTTCCAAAGTCACTGGTGTTCACACTAAAAGTGTACAAGACTATCTACAAAATGAATAAAGTTACACTCTGCATAGCAATCGTAGGTTTCGTGCTAATCATTATCGAAAAACTAAAACCTTTTTCCCATTGCATATAATGCAAGCAGATCTCTTAACTCTAGATGAGATTCAAAGACGTCACAATACACCGTACAAGTACATTCTACTTGCAATCAGTGTTTTTAGTCGCTATGTATATGCCATTCCATTGCCGTCAAAGAAAGTATTCTCGAACATAATTCATATATAAAATTCAAACAGATCGCAGTAGTGAATTTGTTAATCCCCATGTTGCAAAAGTACTAGCGAAATATAATACACTGCTCTATCATAGTCATAGTCCTATAAAGGCTGCATTGGCCGAACGATTGATAAGAACTATTCGACTTTTAATTTCAAGATATTGTATATTGAAAAATACATCTGCTTTTATTCATGATTTAGATAAAATCTTGTTGATTTATATTTAGCGACCTCATCGATCATTGTCCAATTCAACCCCAACGGAAGTTCATCATTCTGATCATGATACAATTAACACCTTTCTTAAACAATATTCCAATGAAACGATTGTCAACAGAAAAAATTCAATGTTGGTGATACTGTTCGAATTAATAGAACAACTAATGTTTTTGAAAAAGGGTAATTACTTGTGGTCCACAGAACTTTTTAAAGTGGCAAAAATCCTAGACACTAAACCCATAACTTATCGTTTGCGCGATACCAAAGACGAAGAGATTCTCGGCGGTTTTTTGACTATGAACTACAAAAAGTTAAAAATAATAGTGAATTTATATCAAATTGAAAAGATATTAAAGACTCGTACTCACGGGGGTAAGAAAGAGTTACTTGTTCGGTGGCTAGGATACAACTCTGATTTTGATTCTTGGATTGGTGTTGAAGATATTGACAATGCCCAATGATTTTTATGCAACATTTATGTCCAGTGTTTCCGATCCTCTCTACAATGACTTGAATAAAACAAGTGATTTTTGGACGAAACTCTCCCCCGCCATCAAATTTGACGGTGCGTATGAAGTGGCTCTTGTAGACTGTATTCTCAAAAACACCTACGATATCCTGAGAAAGGATCGTGTGTATGACATAAAAGTTATACCATTCGATTGGTCACTCTTTGTCGAGTATGAATGGGTTGAAGCACTTAAATCTAGTGAATATCCACATGTCAAATTGAAATATATTAAATATGATAGTATGACAGATTTGTGTCGTACAATCAATAGAAAAATCTCATATCGTAGGAATGGTACATTCCATTTTAATTATTCAATGGAACACGATAGGATTTACATTACCTCACCTGTTGACACTGAAATAATTCATCTCATTGATAATCTGAGAGACGTTCTTGGTTTTAAACAGAATATGATCAATGGGAAAAACGCTGGCACTGTTAACGGGATGGATCAAGTTATTTTTGCTGATTATCCACCTGGTTTCACCTCGGACTCTTGCATATTTCTTTATGCATCCTTTGTGGAAACATCGAGAGTTGGTAATTCAAATGTCCCCCTCCTACGTTTTCTTGAACGAAAAACAACTCATGAAGTTGTTCATCGCTATAATATAAAGCATCTTTTGTATGTTCCTGTAAGCACTTCGTATTTGGAACTCTATCATTTAACACTAAGAAGTGAATT
This sequence comes from Artemia sinica, assembly GCA_027921565.1. Lineage (NCBI taxonomy): Eukaryota > Metazoa > Arthropoda > Branchiopoda > Anostraca > Artemiidae > Artemia > Artemia sinica. The sequence goes on along the minus strand of CM051264.1, from coordinate 18,824,767 downwards.
GGGTGATTCTCTAGCAATAACAAAAGGCTTAGCAGTGATTACATGTCATTTTCGACCCATTGTCGGCGACACCACCACCTAAAATGAACAATAGAAGAATTCCATTTGTGTGTCCTGATATCAATTGCTATGTTGGTGCTCTGAGTTCACGTCAAATAGGTTATGGATTGGACTACTACAAGGGGCGTACTACAATGTCTGGCTATGGTCTTGGTAGCTGGTTTGCTAGGTTATTTCATTCTGCACTACCCCTTGCCAGAAAATATCTTGTACCTGCTGCATCAAATTTTGCTGCCTCAACACTACAGGACTGGGGTCGGGTAAGAATTTCAACAAGAGTGTTAAGTAAAATATTAGATCTTCAGCAAGAGCCGTTGGTGAGCAATTAAAATCTCAGCAAAATGGGAAGGGGTTGAAAAGGATGCGTGCGCGTCATTCACTCATCAGTCTCTACGCAGGCGGGAAGCGAAGGACATCAACAAGGACTTTGAGGAATAAAGATACGAAGACCAAGAAAAAGAAAAAGATTGTTAGATCAAAGAAGGATTTCTTCTCTTAAGATGACTTATCTCCCCCACAAGGAATCACATCCATCAATCAGTTCCTCATTGAATCTGTTCAATGCTGAAAATATTGATGTCAGTGTCAAGTATTGCTACTATGAACAATTTCATCCCCAGCAACCCCTCTCGGAAAATATACACTTTCAAATATTTTCCAATGAAGACTTTTTCATTGATTTGTCATCAACATTTATTGATTTAAATGTTGCGGTGAAGAAAAAGTCAGATAATACAACTCCAACTACTGCCGATGGTCACTCCTACGAAAACTGTATTCTACACAGCCTGTTCAAACAAATTAATGTATTTATTAATGGAACATTGGTGAGCACTAGCAATAATTTATCCAACTATGCAAGCTACATACAATTTATGATGATGACACCAAAGGCATATAAGGAGTTGAGAGACAGTCATTGGGCTATGAATATCGATCAGGTATTGATACTGACGGTGAGTTGACTACTGCGGCGACCCAGGAGTATCGTTTAGTTGGAAAATTAAATCATGAGATATTCAATATATCCCAATGGTAACCCCCCCCAATGTCAAGATTGACATAAAGTTGCAACTAGCCCCGTCGAATTTCATTTTGAGAAAAACACTTCCCGCAGCCCCCGATGCAAATGTCATTATCACATCGGCAATTCTCCACTTCCGAAAACAGCAGGTTAAGAGCTCTGTTGCATTGGCAGTGGAAAAGCTAAGAGCCAATGGCAACAAAATTAAACTTCTTGTCCCCCATACAATCACCAATCAACGTCACATTGCCACCGGGTCTCGTACCTATACCGATTCATCATTTATCAATGGAGAAATTCCATCAAAACTCGCTTTGGCCTTTGTGAAGAGTGGCAGTGCCGTTGGATCCTGGACTGAATCCCCCCATGATTTTAATTTTTTCGGTCTATCTAGCCTTGTGTGCAAAGTGAATGCTATTCCACTGTACACTCTATCATTTGACAAAAAATCCTATAGAACTCTGTATGAGTTGACCATGCAATCCCTAGATCATGACTCCCAATTATTTGAAAATGAAATAACCGATTCAGTGTTTTCAAAAAATCATGACGTAATTGTTTTGGACCTGTCGGGGACCCAGGATATGAGCATAGTACGAACAGGGAATGTACGTTTAGAGTGTACATTTGCCGATGCTTTGACTGAGAGTATCACGCTAATATCATTGAGTCAATTTGAAACCTATTGGGAAATCACACCTGACGGCAGTGTTTTACTAGACCTAGCACCATGAACACAAACCAGATAATCAACGTATTTAATATGGATCCATACATGTCCCAGTACAAGTCCTATTGCATACCATCGGACTTCATTGAAAAAATTCCAAGTGTTAACAATACCCTAATCATTGTTAATAGCAGTCCTTCGACTTTGAAGAAAGGCCATTGGCTATGCATCTTTCAAACAGCGAAGAATATTGAATTTTTTTATCCTCTTGGCCTATCATATAAATTCTGTACTCCACACATCAGCAACTTTATTGAGAGTAGTGGGAAAACTTATTCAAAATCAAAGGAGAGTACAGGATTTAACGAATAAGAGATGTGGCTTTCATGCTCTACTCTTTTTCATGTTCAGATGTCGTGGCTATACCTACAAGCAGTTTCTCGACATCTACGTTGGCTTTCCTCGATTGAACGAGTTTATAGTGGAAAATATACATACAAGCGTGTTTAATATTGATTTTAGTGCCCTACGAATAAAATGTTCTAAAAATGTATTTGAAATTGTTTATTAATAAAAATAATGTATGTACATGATAAAAACGACTTTTCTACTCTTTAGATTTCATCTTCTACTAGGTATGGGTATTTGTCGAGAACAACTAATGCAGGTAGATTATCTGAATCCACAGTATACTGATCCTGATGTGCTGCAATGTCAGGGTCACATTTTCTACAGTAGAGTGTAACTTCACTCTTGTCATATCTCTTTGTATAGTCAATGATACTATTCTCATTCATTTTATAGAATTCGCATGTTTCAATCTGTTTATTTGAAGCAATGTCACAAACAGTGTCCTCAAGTGGTGAATCACATTCCGTCACAGCCAAATAAAAATAAGTGGGTTTATAATCATAGTAGCCATTGTCTTCACAACGATGACGTAGAAACCAAATTCTTTTGTTGTTCCAACAGTTGAATCGTTGACCCGGCTCCTCCTCCCAAAACAGTCTAAAGCCACGACGATACCAATCTCTTAGCAATAAACTAAAATCGCTCTTAGGATTCTTTCCAATCATACCAGGATATGTATTCTCCCACTGATTACATTTATCATAGTGACAATTCGAACATAGGTGCCCTCTAGGATGAGAGTCACACATTACTTCAAGACAAAAATTACAACCTTTAATTTGTACAGCATATCCTCTATGCAATTTACACGGGTTGCATAATCTGCACTTTTCATCCTACTCATCAATCATTGTACAATTCTCACATGATGACCAGCTGCCCAGTGTGTGCATGCATAGTGGACACGTATGGAACATTTTTTCATGTGTTGACACTCTCACCGCCAAAATGAAACTGAGCTACCAACAAAAAATTGAGTGGGATAGAGAGAGAGGAGTAAATCATCCTTGAACACCATCTTTCTCATGAAAAAAAAATCCTAAATTTCTAAACTAGTGTTTAAAAGCATATCCACAATATCATTTTGCTGTGTCGTGATTAATATGTCAATAAATTGTGTAAATGCATTTGGACCACAATGTAAAAGCTTCATGCAATAGTCTAATGATGGAGAATCAGTTTTCATTATATCAACAAGCATTTCCTGAGAAAATATCTTCCTTTGAATAGACAGCTCTAGAAAATCATCATCTAGAATCAAACTTTTTGCCATAAACACAAGATTCCCCATGATTCGCTCTTTCTCAAATCTATCTATTTTTTTAGAGTCCTAACACTCACAACAAACTTCAGACTAACCAGGATTCTTTTTTTTCTACTTTAAAAAATATACGCTAGTCTACTATAGGAAGAAAAATATCTTTGATTTAGAAACAGTTTTATTGAGCATAATTACAACAATATTAATCACTGATTCAATTTGTTTTCATCAATATATTTCACTAGTGCATCTAATGCTGCCTGAAGTCTATTTATGTGCACAATGTTCAGTTTCACAGCAAAACATAATTGCTCCTCCATTTTAAATTTTCTCAATGATATCACGTATCTACCATACATATCGTCCCATTCAAGGCTTGGTCTACATCCTCGTTTTATTTCCACAGCCACGTTTGGTACTCTTGTATCATTGCTGCTGCTACCTGCTCCACCATCAAGCTCCAATAGTGTAAATGTTCCACTCATTTTCTCTACTAATATCGTCTCAAATAAACTATTCTCTCTGAATTCTATTCTCTTACTAATATGAACTACAATGAAAATCACTCCTTTTATTTGAATCCAAATACTAATCAAGTTATCGTATATGGAGTAGCTTCCGCTCTCTCTGATTGGCCCCAAAAAATGGGTATTGCCTCATAAACCAGTCTGGTTGCATTATACAATCTCAACCATACTTCCAAAACATGTTTGATCACTTTATAGGTCTATCAACTTGATACGCTTCAGTGATTCCTATATATCCCATAGAAATGGAACCTAGATGCGAGGGGCTACTCACTCTCTTTGAAAAGGTGTATATGTCCCGTAGAAATGTTTTCCTATACGTCCCATAGAAATGGTACTTAGCACTCTACTGACTTATTTTTGAAAAAAGGGGGAAACACCCCCAAAAAGTCATAGAACTTTAATGAAAATCACACCATCGGATTCAGTGTATCAGAAAACCATACTGCGGAAGTTTCAAGCTCCTATCTGCAAAAACGTGGAATTTTGTATTTTTTGTCAGAAGAAAGATCACGGATGTGTGTTTATTTGTTTTTTTTTTTTTTTTTTTTTCCCGGGGTGATCGTATCAACCCAGTAGTCCTATAATATTGTAAGAGGACTCATTTGAACGGAAATTAAAAGTTCTAGTGCCCTTTTTAAGTGACCAAAAAAATTGGAGGGCAACTTGGCCCCCTCCACGCTCATTTTTTTCCCAAAGTCACCCAATCAAAATTTGAGATAGCCATTTTGTTCAGCATAGTCGAAAATCTAATAAATATGTCTTTGAGGATGACTTAATCCCCCACAGTTCCCGGGGGAAGGGCTGGACGTTATGAACTTTGCCCAGTGTCTACATATAGAATTGGTTAATGGGAAGTATAAAGACGTTTTGGGAGGGATTTTTTTCTGATGGGGATATTTCTATGAAGGGGGTGCCGGATTTCCCAGCATTATTTAAAAAACGATCAGAAATTAAATAAAAAAACTAGTTTTTTCAACTGAAAGTAAGGAGCAACATTACAACTTAAAACAAACAGAAATTATTACGTATATGAGGGGGTTCGCCCCCTAGTCAATACCTCGCCCTTTTCGCTAAAGTTTTTTTTAGTACTTTCAAAAGAGCGATCTATTCTACTTAACCGGCCTTTGTGATTCAGGGGTTTGTGATTCGAACAAAATTCGAACTTTAGCGTAAAGAGCAAGGTATCGACTAGGGGGCAAACTCCCTAATATACGTAATAAAACATATGAATATAGAAGTTCGTTACGTAACTTAATTCGTAAGTTACGCCAGAACAAAATTTCGAGAAAGCCATTTAGCCAAAAAAATAAAATTAATATGCAAATTTCGTTTTAATTATTCATGTACGGTGAGCCAAAATCAAAGCTGCGTTAATTCAAAACCGTTCAGAAATTAAATTATAAAAAAACGAGTTTTTTTTAACTGAAAGTTAAAAGAAAAAAAGGGAAAGAAAAGGAAGGAAAGAAGGGAAAGAAAAAAGGAAAGAAAGAAAAAGGATTATTTGGCTAATAATATAGTTTAATAGCCAAATTTTCATTATTTTTTCGCTGATTAGTGACAGCCTGTGCAGAAGAGAGCGGGAACAAACACAAGAGCCGTATCGGTACCGGCCGGATATTGATCCTTAAACTGCTGGGGAAAGGCGATTTGGGTACCCGCACTTCCCACAGGTTTTGTTAGCTGTATCTCGTCAGCATTCTTTCTGTGTAGTTTATATATAATGTTATTGCTGTAACGTGAGCAAGATGTTAGTGGAATATGCATATTCGCCTGTTCTGAATTTTCTCCAATCAAATTTTCGTGAAGGAATCGATGATGTGACGATAATTAATCATGCACTGGAATTTTTTGATGATAAAGTCATTAAAGACGCCAAAGCGGAGTTTTGGGGAATAGCAGATCCGAATAAATCTGTTCCAAAGCGGCAGGGTGATTTAGCTTCGCAGAGAAACTTGAAAGATATTTTGGACTTGTTGCGTCAATGTGAATCTGATAATACCCTGCTGCCAATTTTTGTCATTGTCTCACCTATTGAAGTGCCGGTTATCCCCGCAGTTGCTTACTCCAGGTTAGTCAGTAAGATTAGCTCCCTAGACCGAGCCCTTAAGCAGATAAACGAAAAAGTGACATCTTATGATCTGAATTTTCCCTCCTTGCCCAGTGCCTCGTTTAAGCCAAATGTAAACAAATCCACTACTACTGTAGTAATCTCTGGAATTTCTCCCGAGCTTAACAATCCTGTGAAACGTCGCGATGCCATTGACCAAATCAAGGGACACCAAGCCATTCATTCTATCAAGCCGTCGGGCAATAAACTTTTAGTGCAGATTGACCCAGTTGCTGCAAAGGACTTTTGTGATGCGGTACCTAATGTTCTGAAGTGCGATGCAAAACTTCAAGAGCGGAAACCCGTTGGAATAGTTAAAGGCATACCGCTAGCTTATGACGTCAGTTTGTTCGTGGGGCGTGAAGGAGTTGTAGACGCTAAGCGCATCGGGCAGTCCTTGACTGTTAAGATATTCTTCGACGATGCTGTTGGACTTACAAGTGCACTTCGTCTCGGACTTAAGGTAGAATATGAAATTTTCCGAGTATTTGAGTGCCTCCGTCCTCCCCGTTGCTGTTATAAGTGTCAATCACCTGATCATATGAAGGCCAATTGCACCAGCCCTCCCCGCTGTTCCCGCTGCAGCGGTATGCATTTATCGACAAAAGATGCACCATGTTTGGCCGAACCGAAGTGTGCGCTATGTGGTGAAGGCCATGTTGCATTCAGTCTAAAGTGCCGCGTAATCCGCAGTGCCATAGCTAAGCGTGCCTCGAATAAGAAATGACTGGAACAGTAACGTTTTCTGTGTGTTCTTTTAACATAAATGGCACCAAAGACAAAGATTATTCAATAAATCAGAAAATGATCGATTTTGACATCGTGTTGCTACAGGAACATCTTTTGCCGGCTGTAAGTGTCAGCTCACTAAACAGAAGTGATGAACATGTAGTTTATACAACCAGTGCCAGACGGACGAGGGGCAGACCTACCCGAGGGCTTGCATGTATTGTGAGTAATAGACTTTCGTGCTTCTCTCCCCAGTGCATACACTCTTGCGATAATTTTATTGCCCTTCGAATTGCAGATCTAGTGATTATCAATACTTACCTACCTCATGATAAAAAAACAGTTTTGTCATTTAATAAATTCACAAAAATTGTGTCTTCTCTAAAGAATTTCCTTCGGAATATTGAAAGACATAGCTTTAAGTGGATCATAGTGGGAGACCTAAATTGTAACATAAATAGAGAGTCAACTCGGTCTGATCTTGTGCTTCAGTCTTTGCCAGATGGATATCAGATAGTAGCCAAGAGTGCAGATTTTTCGTATATTCATAATAGTGGATGTGTGGCTGATATAGACCACTGTGTTTGCTCGGCTGGTGTGATATGCTCGAGTGTCGAGGTTCATGATGAAGAAAGAGATTATGATCACCTCCCCCTCTCTTTTACCGTCTCTGTTTCGCATTCTTCTGGCCTGAATCAGTGTGAATCTTCTGTTCGGGGCACGAAATGGTATGATAAGCGTGAATGGAATAAAGCTAACTGGACATTATAAGTAGTAACCAAGGTACTACTTTGCGTACGCCCCCGTACCAAACAGGTTTCTGGTAGGTATAATCTGGTTTGGTAGGTATAATCTGGTTAGGTGGGTATAATCTGGTTTGGTTCAAGTTTTTCTGACACAATTTATCGGATTTCTAATTCAGGGTATACATGTCTTTTTTAGGTTAAATCCGTGTCAGAAAAACCGGTGTGTCTTTTTTTAGCTGCCTATATATTCAATTATTTTTTGTATATATTCAGGTTTCAAATTAGGATTTTCAACAGTTTGAATAGTTCATTCAACTTATCAGTATCGGTATTTTTGCGATCATTTACATAGATATGGAATATTCTAAGCAGCTTCTGGTGAGTAAAATTTTCTCATTATTATAATAAAAAGAAATTGTCTCGCCATTAAGTTAAGGAAGAAATTCCTTCCTTACACTTTTGTTTTTTTTCACCATGTTGTTACCTCTTTTAAAAAGCTTCCTTCTTTTAAATTTTAAACGGTCCATGTATTTCAATTTTAGTAAATATTCAAAAAAAGAGGCATGTTCACTATGATTTTGGCTCGTTGTATATGAAAAATTAAAATAGAATTTGCATATTAGTTTCGGCAGATATGAAAGGTCGCCCCTCTCCTCAATATCTTGCTCTTTACGCTAAAGGAACTCTTGAATCACAAAGGCCGGTTAATTAGAATAGATACCTCTTTTGAAAGTGCTAAAAAAGAAAAAAAAATAAATAAGCGTATAGGGTGAGATATAGGCTAGAGGGTGAATTCCTTATATACTTAATAATTTTTTAGTTTAGGCTATGTCCAGGAATCCTTTTCTTCCCTTTTTTTTCTGTGATTTTAAGTATTTCGTAATTTAGGTATATAACTTTTAAAAACTTTGCATATAATTGTCAACTTTTTTTTGATACTATGGAATTGAGGGTCCAATGCCCTCCGTTAATATTCTGAATAAGTAAGAATTGAGCTAGCTAATTAAATTTTGTCATTTTTTTTTATTTCAAATTTTGGGAGTTTAGTACCATGATATTCGTTTGTACGCGAAGGAACATTTGAGCAGAAAAATATTGATTTGTAAAAAGTAGCAGGCATTCTAAAGCACTAATAGATTGAGCGCTACAAGTTTCAGAATCGACTTTATATCACGGGAAGAGGGTTTTAAAATCCCCCTTCCCTCCAAACTCAAAATTTTCCAAAATTCTACTTCAGAAGCTTTTTTAAATATTTGTAAAGCTTTATAAGACATAGAGCACTACAAACATCAGAATTGACTTTATAAGTCAAATTATATTATGGGGAGATGTTTTTAAAATCACCCTTCCCTCCTTTCCTTCCCTCCAAAGTCAAAATTTTCAAAAATTTTATTTTAAAAGCTTTTTAAATATTTCTAAAGTGCTACAAACATTAGAATAAACTTTAGAGGGCAATTTATCTGTAAAAGAGGGCTTGTTACTAAATTTTTTCTTCTTTTTAAGGATGTTGAGGTGGATTCTTGCATTCACCCTCCCTCCGAAAAGAGACCAAGATGGGGTGATAACACATCAATGCAAACTGCAAGTTCTCTGGACCAACCAGGCCCCTGTCATGACAGTGTCAACTCTGCACAGAATTCGATGAGAGAAAGCGTTATTCGCTATGCACCACGGTCACTTTGTAACGAGCTAACTGCAACTTCTATGGTAAGCATCATTTTATCAGATAGCTTTCAACCTTATAGCGCGCTCACAAATTCCCTTTTTAAACAAGTTGCTGATAATTTAACTTTTACATTCGACTCAGAGATGACGTTCATGTACTAAAGTTAGGAAAAAAAACCGGGTCAGCACGCGCCTCTTAGCCTAATCAAATGCAGATTCCTTCAAAGTGTAACAAAACTTAGCATATGAAAAACCTGTCTTTGCTCCGTGTATTCTTCAATGAAATAGAGAACTTCTCGTGAAATTTTTTTTTGTCCATATTTCATTTGAAGTCTTAATTTAAGCAAAATTAAAACGATCATCGTTTGTTCGGCTAACAATTTATAATCAGCTACTTGTATGCGCGTGTGTGTTTTTACTAAAGGGGGTAATTATTGAAGAAAAAAAGGGTGTGTAGGGGTGGGGTAAAAGAAAAAAAGTGGGGGGGGGTAGATTTGTAGGAAAAGGAATCTGCTTCTAGTCTGATCGCTATTTCTTACGGATGGCTAGATTTGTAGGAAAAAGAATCAAGTTCTTTTTTTAAATGGGGTAGTAAGACAAATATTTGGTTGACTTTTTTTATTTTATTTTATTGCTATTAGTCAAACGTTGCGATGTTTTTGTATGTGTGTGTGTGTGAGCGTGTGTGCGTGTGTGTGAGCGTGTGTGTGTGTGTGTGTGTGTGTGTGTGTGTGTGTGTGTGTGTGTGTGTGTGTGTGTGTGTGTGTGTGTGTGTGTGTGTGTGTGTGTGTGTGTGTGTGTGTGTGTGTGTGTGTGTGTGTGTGTGTGTGTGTGTGTGTGTGTGTGTGTGTGTGTGTGTGTGTGTGTGTGTGTGTGTTGTGTGTGTGTGTGTGTGTGTGTGTGTGTGTGTGTGTGTGTGTGTGTGTGTGTGTGTGTGTGTATGCGCCGTCTCTGTGCGTGTGTCTTCTCTCTGTGTGTGTATCGTCTCTGTGTGAGCGTGTGCGTGTGTGCGTGTGTGTGAGCGTGAGCGTGTGTGTGTGTGCATGTGTGCGCATGTGTGTGTGTGTGTGTGTCAGTGTGTATGTGTGTGTGCGTATGTGCGTGTGTGTGTGTGTGTGTGTGTGTGTGTGTGTGCGTGTGCGTGTGTTTGTGTGTGTGTGTCAGTGTGTGTGTGTCAGTGTGTTATTAACAAAATTTGTAATTTATTATACATTGTTTGATAAAAAAAGAAAAAAGAAAAGTGTGTTATAATTGTGATAAAACTTTCGTCAAAGAAAAAAAAAACTTAATCCATTCATTTTCTAGTTTCAGGGGGAAGCTGTGAAAACTTCTGCCTTCCCTGGTCCAGGATTTCAAAGTATCGTGGGTAATTGTCCCCTCTCACCGGATTTTAGTGAAGGTACGTTATTTGATATCCCCCTGGATTTTCAATTTACAGCTGAAGAAATGGACAGTCTTGTGCAAATTGTTGGGCCTAATTTTTCCGGGGATATTTTTAACGACAACTTTACTATTAGTGAATTGAGTCCTGTACAAACAGGTGCAGGACATGAAAATAGTGTCACGTCCCCGGAATTGCGTGAATTTTATTTGTTAGAATCTGCTCTAGGTCACTTACAAACATACAGGGTAGATTTTAACCCTCCCGGGGAAAACGCGGGCATTATTTTAACTGACCCTGTGAAAAATCTCCATAGCTATATCGACAGAATTCGAGCAAAAATTGAGATTCAGATTCAGAAATGGGGGGGTCAAGGGGGAATTAAAGCATTGGTGAATCAAAAAGTCTATTTACAAAAGGGAACATCCGGGGAAATTTTTTATTTTCATTTTTCAACTGGGAATCAGACTTTTTACCCAGGTCTAAACGAAGTTGAAGACAACTTTTTCAACTGGGTGAATAAATTGATATCGACTTTGGACACGTTTAGCGAGAGGGGAAGTGCGTCCACAATTTTATACATTGAACGCATGGATCTGAATCTCAGTAGATTTAAAAAAACTTTATTTTAAGGGGAGGGCGAGGTAAAGGAATAAAATGCCACCCAGATTTGTCGGCTACAGGAGGGGTTCAGGGTTTCAAATTTGACACGGGGCTGCAATGTTTTAAGTATGCATTTTTAGCGGCAGCCCATAAAACATTAAACAAAGATTCAAGAGTAAAAAATCTCGACGAACTTGCACGTAATGGTGGAAAAAATTTCCCTAAAGTAAATTTTGATTGTTTAGAGGGAAAGTATCCGGTGTCCTTGAAAGAAATAAGCATATTCGAGAAAGCAAATGAAAATCTTGGGGTGGGGGTGGTTGTTCTCCAGTATGACACTGAATTTGTAGATGGGGGAAAGAAACCAAATAAAAAAGGGGTTTTGTATTCGGTGAGGACACCGACGATGGAAAATGTTAAAAATTGGGTATGGGTTATTTACGAGCCTCCCAAAGATGTAAATTCTTATGGTCATTTTTTCCCATTACAGCAATAAGTCGACTCTTATCTCAAGGCACGAAGAAAGGAGAACGTTTCTATTGCCCCATGTGCCTTTCCTCATTTAGATCTGAGCGAACATTCTCAGATCACATGGGGCATTGCAAAATTCATGGGAATCAAAGAATTGAAATGCCGGCAGAAGGCAAAGATATTTTACAATTTAAAAATTTCCAAAATTCCCTGCTACAAGTTGATAAAATATCTTTGGACTGTGAAACAAGACTGGTTGAGGTATCAGACTCATCAAGGCCAAATATAGTCAAGGAACACAAACTAGTTGCGTGTTCCTACGCACACGCCCGTCGTGATTCCAACAATAAAATGCAATTGGAAGAGTTTTTTTTACTATGGATGAGGAGGGCAGCATGGAAAAGCTATTGGTTTCTTTAATAAAAACAGCGAACGGGGCAATTTCACGATTACGTCATACCAATTACCCGATGAAATTGTCAGATAAAGAGCAACTGGCGTTGGAAAAGGGGACAATTTGCTGGGTATGTAGGGGTGTTCTTGCCCCAAAAGACGCGGTGCAGGACCACAATCACCTTATTGATCCCAATACAACGGGAAAAAGTAACTTTCGAGGGTGGGCACACAATTCATGTAATTTAAAAATTAAACAGCAACTTTTTCTTCCTGTTTTTATACATAACTCTAACTATGATCTGAAGTATGTGCTACCAGCATTGGCACATCTTCAAAGAAATGGAACAATAGATGGTGATGCATGGGTGATAGACAGCTTTACCTACAAAATCATACCTAAATCAGCGGAAAAGTTGCTTGTTTTGGAATTTATGTGGAAATTTGTTGAAGCCGACGTTGAGTACACGAATAAAATTCGCTTTTTAGATTCCTACAGTTTTTTCCCCAAATCATTGAGCGAATTAATTCAGGTGCAGAAAAACGATGACGGTTGCAACGCTTTCCCCCTTCTCAAGCAACAATTTCCAAATGATTTATATGATTTGTTGACGGTCAAGGGCATATATCCCTATGACCATTATTGTTCCATGTCGAGATTCGCCGAGGAAACTATTCCTTGTATTGAATCGTTTTACGACAGTCTTCACGATCGTAGTTGCACCCCCGAGGAATACAGTTTTGCTAAAAAAGTTTGGGCAGAGGGAGGGTGTAAAAATGGGTTTGACTACTGCAAGCTGTATTTGTCGAGTGACGTGTTAACTCTGTTAGACATTATGTGTAAAAATACGGACAAAATCTATGAGGAGTTTAACCTTGATTTGGGGTATTATTTTTCTTCGCCTCATCTAGTGATGGACCTTATCCTAAAAATTAGTGGGGAAAAAATAGGGCTAATCACTGACATTGATCAGCATCTGTTCATAGAAAGGTCAATGAGGGGGGGTTTTGTTTTTCATGGGGATCGTATCTTGGAAACTGATCCAACAGGAGAGAAGACGAGGACAAAATCGGATGCAGTTTTCCTCGATATGAATTCTCTCTACCCCTCGGCCATGTCCCATTATGCGCTACCTTGCGGTGACTATAAATGGCTCAATGACCCTCAAGCTCCCCATTTCCCCAACATTGACAGTGTTGAGGAGAATGGCCCGGTTGGATGGTTTTTTGAAATTGATGGAGAGATACCAGTCGAGCTTCACGATTCAGTAAAGGATTTTGTTTTCCCGTGCATCAATAGACCTGTGACTAAGGACTCTTTGAGCCCTCGCAATAGGCGTTTAGTCGAGGTGGACAGATTGCATTGGACACCTTCAAAACAAAAACTTATTGCTGACCTTCTGCCAAAAAAAACATAGTTGTACATCGTGTAGCTTTAAAATGGATGTGCAACAACGGTTTCAACGTCACAAAGGTTCACAGAGCACTCCAGTTTAGCCAAAAACCCTATCTAAAAACATTTGTTGACACTTTTGTCAACAAACGTTCTGCAGCGCAGACGAAGGCTGAAAAAGAAATTTATAAACTCATTTTGAATTCGGCCTTCGGCAAAATGTGTGAGAGTGTTCGTAATAGGAATCGTTGTGACGTCGTGACCGACCCCAAACAATGTGCTCGAATTATTGCCGATCCAAATTACACTTCCTTTACAATCATTGGCCCGGACATGGTACTTTTGAATAGGAAAAAAAGACGCATTGTCTTGAATAAAAATATTGCTGCAGGCAGTGCGATCTTGGAGATCTCTAAAAAGCTCATGTTGGAATTCTACTACAATGTGGCTAGGGTACAGTGGCCGGAAAAGGGGCAAGTAGAGGTCTGCTATGGGGACACGGATTCTCTACTGTTAAAAGTAAAAACCTCAAATCTAATTGATGATTTGGCGCACGGTGAAATTATCAGCTCACGGATGGACTACACTAATTGGGGTGGTCTTTACCCAGAGCTAGTGAAACGTTGGGCACCAAATCAGCTTTTATTTTTTAAATCAGAAACGGGAAGCGACTTGATTTCCCGTGGTATGTTTGTAAGTCCGAAGGTGTACTTTATACAGACACACAACGAGGAAATCAAGAAACGTTGCAAAGGAGTACCCACGCGCTATGTGGATAAGAATTTCGACATGGACATTTATAGGAATTGTATTGTTGAAAATACAATTCCACGAGCCAAATTGCTGGCAATTCGTTCTCTCAAATACAGGAACTTTACTGTAAATGTAGAAAAAATTGCCATGAGTACCATCTCCGACAAGGTCTATGTTTGTCAAGATGGTGTGACCACCCTCCCCCTTGGACACTATTTAACTTCAGACCGGGCCGAATGTGTTACCCATAGGGAAAGTCTCGGTTTGAATAAAGTCCTGTAAATTATTTCCTAAAACCTTTGGGGGGGGGGCTCGCGGCCTTTGGGGGGGGGGGCCTCGCAGCCCGGGGGGGGGGGGGCCGGCCGCCGCCAGCGGGGGGCGCACCGCCACTATCAAAGTTATCTTTTTTTTTACTTAGAGCAGATTTTTTTTTGTAAGTGTTTCATTCAAAAAAAAAGTGATTTTTTTTCAAGTGCTCTCTAATTTAATATTGTATTTTTTTTCTCTATAAATAAACAAAAAAAGTATTCAAGTGTTTTTTTTTCTCAGTGTGCCCATGTAAATGTTGTATTTTTTTTATAAATAAATTTAAAAAAAGTGTATTTTTCATGTTTAATGTGCTTTTTTCAATGTATTGTTACTTTTTTATGTATATAATAAAAGAAAATATGATTCTTTATTCGTCTTCTTATTCTTCTTGAAGAACAGAGTAGTAGTAGGGAAATTATTTAGTCATTAGACAGCTATCGTCTACAGTTAGTTGTCCAGGTGAACTGTTGAAGGGAGCATGTATCAATTTAAAACACCATTCAGATCGTTTCTGTTTGGGCCCTCAATGTCGGGCAAAACAACACTCTTAACTAAAATAATTAAAAATTGCGATAAAATGTTTGTGGAAAAGCCGAAAAAAATCTTCTATTGCTATAGTATTTGGCAGGAGTCATACGATGAAATAAAAGCAATTGCTGCCATGGGATTGGTGCAGATACAATTCATACAGGGACTTGATGTTTTCAACATTATTGAACCAAACTCTTGGCTGATCATTGACGATCTGGCTGAATCTATTGAACAATGGTCCCAGGAAATGCTGCAATTGTTCACTGTTCGCTCTCATCATGAACAGATTTCCGTTACTCTGGTTCTACACAATCTCTTTCATCAGAGCAAATGTATGCGAACACTTGCTTTGAATTGCACCTACTATATAATCAACAGAGTTGTTCGTGATTCTAGCCCGCTAATAGCCCTCAATAAACAAATCTATCCAGTTGCCCCTAAATTTCTGTTCTCAGCATACAATCAGGCAACTAATAAACCCCACGGTTATATCCTATTGGATCTTAATCAAAATACACCCGAGGATCTGCGTG
This sequence comes from Artemia sinica, assembly GCA_027921565.1. Lineage (NCBI taxonomy): Eukaryota > Metazoa > Arthropoda > Branchiopoda > Anostraca > Artemiidae > Artemia > Artemia sinica. The sequence continues at coordinate 18,809,197 of CM051264.1, read as the reverse complement.
TAGTCACAGATATTTTCGACAATGAAATTACAGTATATCTCCCTGTGAACACTAAAAAGAACTATTAGTCGTTATCATGACACTGAAGAAACTACATGAAAATAGACATTTGTTTTCAGTTCTAAGCACTTCAAAACCTCCGCTTAGGAAAGCAATACTCAAACACGGTATTGACAATGATTTCATTAATCTAATATCTGAACTTTGTTTAAATTTGAACGAGGGTAATGTTCAACTGCCAGAAGTAGTTAAGCAACAGGCAAAGCAACATCGTTCCATTGTACGTACATTGGCCTCTAAAAAGAAAGGAAAGAATTTTAAAAGGAAACGACTTCTTCAGGCGGACGGTAGCTTTTTCACACTTTTACTGCCAATAATTGCAGGACTTGTAAACAGTTTTCTCTAGAGAATGGCAAAACCCTATTAATTGACTCCAATAGAACTAGCTCTCTCACCCGTCGAACACTTTGAGAACAATCTGAGTAAATTCCTTGACAATGAAACTATTGAGGATGATAAAAAACTGCTTTTACTTCAAGATGCACTTCGCCGAGTGGACAAACACAAGTCCTATCAGTCGAAGCCCACTGCTGCTGATCACAAAAAAGAATCATCTTCTCAAGAGTCTGCTGCTGCTGCTGGAACACAATTAAAGAAGGAGGAATAGGATTCAATTGTATTGAAAATTGGAAATCTAATGCCCCACTCATATCGTGAACAAAGTAAACGACTCCTATCCTATCTCTTGGAAAGTGGTCAAATTCAAGTTGAGAGCAATGGGGAAGGGATTATAATTCAGGGCAAGAGCTATAATCTACTTGATTTAATCTATGACATGGTTACAAATCGTAAAGGACTACTATCATTTGACACTCATCTATACAATTTTCTAAATACATTAAACTTCCCCAAAAGTCTTATTGGCAATAGACAAATTCTAAAAAATGAACATGCATCATCATCATCATCATCATCAACATTGACACCATTAAAATATGAAGAAGAAGAAGAAGAAGATTTTAAATCAATTTTGTAAAATACTAGCACACCACTGATAGCTAGACAAAAGCGAAGACGTATCAATTCAACGTCACCTCCACCAACAGCCAGTATACAAAAGGGTAGCGGACGTTACACAACGTGTTTACATTCAAAATGGCTGAAGTTCTGAAAGGTGTTTATGAAAATATTGGTGAGGCGGGGAGTTTAAGTTCCCCCACCACTCTTTCCAAAGTCACTGGTGTTCACACTAAAAGTGTACAAGACTATCTACAAAATGAATCAAGTTACACTCTGCATAGAAATCATAGACTTCGTGCCAATCAATATCGAAAAACTAAAGCCTTTTACCCATTGCATATAATGCAAGCAGATCTCCTGACTCTAGATGAGCTTCAAAGACGTCACAATACACCGTACAAGTACATTCTACTTGCAATCAGTGTTTTTAGTCGCTATGCATATGCAATTCCATTGCGATCAAAGAGAGGTGTTGAAGTTGCTCAGGCCATTGAAAGTATTCTCGAACAGGATTCATATAAAAAAATTCAAACGGATCACGGTAGTGAATTTGTTAATCCCCATGTTGCAAAAGTACTAGTAAAATATAGTACACTGCTCTATCATACTCATAGTCCTATAAAGGCTGCATTGGCCGAACGATTGATAAGAACTATTCGACTTTTAATTTCAAGATATTGTACATTGAAAAATACACCGGCTTTTATTCATGATTATTTGAAAAAAAACTACGTTTTCTAAAGAGTTAAAGAGGCTGAGTTACAAGGTCGAACCTTAAAACGTACAGGGATTAGGAGGCACAGTTGGGGGGCTGCCGCCCCCCAAACCCTCCGCTTTCGCAGCCTTTAAATAAAAAAAAAGTTTTTTAAACTGAAAGTAAGGAGCGACATTAAATCTTAAAACGAACAGAAATTATTCCGTATATGAAAGAGGCTGTGCCCTCCTCAACTCCTCTCTCTTTACGCTAAAGTTTTTATTGTTTAAAAAAAGAGTTGTGAGAAAGTCAAACTTTAGCGTAAAGAGCGAGGCGTTGAGGAGGGCACAGCCTCTTTCATATACGGAATAATTTCTGTTCGTTTTAAGATTTAATGTCGCTCCTTACTTTCAGTTTAAAAAACTTTTTTTTTATTTAAAGGCTGCGAAAGCGGAGGGTTTGGGGGGCGGCAGCCCCCCAACTGTGCCTCCTAATCCCTGTACGTTTTAAGGTTGACCTTGTAACTCAGCCTCTTTAACTCTTTAGAAAACGTAGTTTTTTTCAAATAATTTCTGCACGTTTTTGTACAGTTTATTACTTATTATTGCTTGACTAACTGTTAGCTGTTCGTGTCAGGAGTTAAAGTTGGGGTGCTGCCGCCCCCCCCCAACCCCCAACTCTTGAACATTCTTGTGTTAAGGCTTTTAATTCCTGAATAGTCAAATCACGTCGTACAGGGTGCCTCCTAATCCCTGTACGTTTTAAGGTTCGAGCTTGTGACTCAGCCTCTATAACAGCCCCCCAACTGTGCCTCCTAATCCCTGTACGTTTTAAGGATCGACCTTGTAACTCAGCCTCTTTAACTCTTTAGAATACGTAATTTTTTTCAAATAATTTAAAAAAGAAACTGAGTTTCTTTTTAAAGTTTAAATTCAGTACATAAAAAATTTGCTCTGATGGTGAATCGAACTCGGGTTTTCCGCCTGACAATCCGGAGTTTCAACCGCTGGACTATACAAGCACAATAATAATTGTTATTTAGTAAATGGAAGCTATTTTCGACGCAAGCAAATTCCCAAAAAACTTGATATTTGGTTTTTGGAAAACAGGGAAGGAGTGATCAGATTGAGCTAAAATTTCGAGGATAAGCTCCCAGGCCCCAGGAAAGCTTATCCTCTAAATTTCAGCCCGATCAGACAACGTTAAAGGGGGGTTGTGGTGGGAAAAATTAACATGGGCTAATATAGGAAAACGAGGTTTTTCGTAAATGTAAATTCGGGGGATAATTTTTTCGGTCTGAAAATATCAAAAGGCCCTAACAGGTCGAATTCTGCTTCGAATGAGTCCTCATTCAACCTGATCCGTTGCCAACTGTGGCCTGTAGGCGTGGCTAAGAAAAAAAAAGAAATGATGATGAATTTTAAGTGGCTATATTTGGTTTTTTGAAAACAGGGAAGGAGTGATCGGATTGAGCTGAAATTTCGAGGATAAGCTCCCGGGCCCTAGGAAAGCTTAACCTCTAAATTTCAGCCCAATCGGACAACGTTAAAGGGGGGCTGTGGTGGGAGGGTCCAAACTTCCGGCCCAGTTTACCCCATGAAGATAAAGTCGGAGGAGGATGAAATTTTGCAAGTTTCTTAGTTTGAGCTTGGGCTACAAAATGCGATTGCCGCCGTCTCTCTGCGACCTCTAGGACCTGAAATCGCTTAACATTGTGGTGGGTCGCCTCTTTATAGAGGCACAAGTGTGCCTCCTTGATCTTGATAAAATCATGTTGATTTATAATCAACGACCTCATCGATCATTGTTCAACTCTACGCCAACGGAAGTTCATCATTCTGATCATGATACAATTGACACCTTTCTTAAACAGTATTCCAATGAATCGGTTGTCAAGAAGAAGAAAAATAAATTCAATGTTGGTGATACTGTTCGAATTAATAGAACAACTAATGTTTTTGAAAAGGGGAATTAGTTGTGGTCCACCGAACTTTTTAAAGTGGCAAAAAACCTAGACACTAAACCCATAACTTACCGCTTGCGTGATACTAAAGATGAAGAGATTCTCGGCGGCTTTTATGACTATGAACTGCAAAAAGTTAAAAATGCTAGTGAAATCTACCAAATTGAAAAGATATTAAAGACACGTACTCGCAGGGGTAAGAAACAGTTACTTGTTCGGTGGCTAGGATACAACTCTGATTTTGATTCTTGGATCGGTGTTGAAGATATTGACAATGCCCAATGATTTCTATGTAACTTTCATGTCCAACGTTTCCGATCCTCTCTACAATGACTTGAATAGAACAAGTGATTTTTGGACAAAACTCTCCCCCGCCATCAAATTTGACGGTGCGTATGAAGTGGCTCTTGTCGACTGTATTCTCAAAAATACCTATGACATCCTGAGAAAGGATCGTAAATATGATATAAAAATTAGACCCTATAATTGGCCACCACCACCACCACCTTCAGGTGATCAAGAACAAATTCAAAAAATCAATTGGATGGATTATCTATATGTTGAATTACCATACGAGGAACTCACCTGTATGAATGATTTATGTCGTTCTATTAATAAAAGAATTTCCGCTCGTAAAAAAGGAGCTTTTCATTTCAACTATTCAAAGGAGGAGGGCAAGATCTACATTAGTTCACCTATTGCCAGCGAAACGGTTATTCTCAATGATAACCTAAAGGATGTTCTTGGCTTTAAGCTCAATATAATCAATGGTAAAAGTGCCGGAAACACTAATTTCATTTTTGCTGACTACCCACCTGCCTTCTCCACAGACACTTGTATATTTCTCTACGCTTCATTTGTGGGAACATCGAGAGTCGGTAATTCAAATGTTCCCCTCCTACGAGTTCTTGAACGAAAAACCAATCAAGAGCATATTCATCACTACAATATAAAGCATCTTCAGTATATTCCCGTAAACACTTCCTATTTGGAACTCTGTCAGTTAACACTAAGAACTGAATTAAGTGATCCTCTAGCAATTTCAAAAGGCTTAGCAGTGATTACATGTCATTTTCGACCCATTGTCGGCGACAACACAATCACCTAAAATGAACAATAGGAGAATTCCATATGTCTGTCCCGATATCGATTGCTATGTTGGTGCCTTGAGTCCACGTCAAACAGGCAATGGATTGGACTACTACAAGGGTCGTACTATAATGTCTGGCTATGGTCTTGGTAGCTGGTTTGCTAGGCTATTTCGTTCTGCACTACCCCTTGCCAGAAAATATCTTGTACCTGCTGCATCAAATTTTGCTGCCTCCACACTACAGGACTGGGGGTCGGGCAAGAATTTCAAGGAGAGTGTTAAGGAAAATATTAGATCTTCAGCAAGAGCCGTTGGTGAGCAATTAAAATCTCGACAAAATGGGGAGGGATTGAAAAGGATGCGTTCGCGTCATTCACTCATCAGTCTCCACCCAGGCAGGAAGCAAAGGACATCAACAAGGACTTTGAGAAATAAAACAACGAAAGCCAATAAGAAGAAGAAGAAAAAGATTGTTAGATCAAAGAAGGATTTTTTCTCTTAAGATGACTTATCTCCCCCACAAGGAATCATATCCATCAATCAGTTCCTCATTGAATCTATTCAATGCTGAAAATGTTGATGTCAGTGTCAAGTATGGCTACTATGAACAATTTCACCCGCAACAACCCCTCTCGGAAAATATACACTTTCAAATATTTTCCAATGAAGACTATTTCATTGATTTGTCGTCAACATTTATTGATTTAAATGTTGCGGTGAAGAAAAAGTCAGATAATACAACTCCAAATGCCGGTTATGGTCTCTCCTATGAAAACTGTATTCTACACAACCTATTCAAACAAATTAATGTATTTATTAATGGAACATTGGTGAGTACTAGCAATAATTTATCAAACTATGCTAGCTACATACAATTTATGATGATGACGCCAAAGGCGTACAAGGAGATGAGAGGACAATCATTAGGCTATGAATATCGATCAGGTGTTGATACTGACGGTGAGTTGACTACTGCAGTGACCCAGGAGTATCATCTAGTTGGAAAATTAAATCATGAGATATTCAGTATATCCCAATGGCTACCCCCCAATGTCAAGATTGACATAAAGCTACAGATGGCCCCATCGAATTTCATTTTGAGAAAAACACTTCCTGCAGCACCCGATGCAAATGTCATTATCACATCGGCAATTCTCCACGTCCGAAAACAACAAGTTATGAGCTCTGTTGCATTGGCAGTGGAAAAGCTAAGAGCCAATGGTAACAACATTAAACTTCTTGTCCCCCATACAATCACTAATCAACGTCACATTGCCGCCGGTTCTCGTAGCTATAGCGATTCATCATTTATCAATGGAGAAATCCCATCAAAATTGGCTTTGGCCTTTGTGAAGAGTGGCAGTGCCGTTGGATCCTGGACTGAATCCCCCCATGATTTTAATTTTTTTGGTCTATCTAGCCTTGTGTGCAAAGTGAATGGTATTCCACTGTACACTCTATCATTTGACAAAAAATCCTATAGAACTCTGTACGAGTTGACCATGCAATCCCTAGATCATGACTCTCAACTATTTGAAAATGGAATAACCGATTCAATGTTTTCAAAAAATCATAGGGTTATTGTTTTGGACCTGTCTGGCACACAGGATATGAGCATAGTACGAACAGGGAATGTACGTTTAGAGTGTACATTTGCCAATGCTCTGACTGAGAGTATCACGCTAATATCACTGAGTCAATTTGTAACCTATTGGGAAATCACACCCGACGGCAGTGTTCTACTAGACCTAGCACCATGAACACAAACCAAATAATCAACGTATTTAGTATGGATCCATACATGTCCCAGTACAAGTCCTATTGCACACCTTCGGACTTCATTGAAAAAATTCCAAGTGTTAACAATACCCTAATCATTGTTAATAGCAGTCCCACGACTTTGAAGACCGGTCATTGGCTATGCATCTTTCAAACATTGAAGAATATTGAATTTTTTGATCCTCTTGGCCTATCGTATAAATTCTACGCTCCATACATCAGCAACTTTATTGAAAGCAGGGGAAAAAACCATTATTCAAAATCAACGAAGAGTACAGGATTTAACGACTAAGACATGTGGCTTTCATGCACTACTCTTTTTCGTGTTCAGATGTCGTGGCTACACCTACAAGCAGTTTCTCAACATCTACGTTGACTTATCTCAATTGAACGACTTTCTAGTGGAGAATATACTTACAAGTGTATTTAATATTGATTTTAGTGCCCTAAGAATAAAATGTTCTAAAGATGTATGTGAAATTGTTTATTAATAAAAAAAAATTTATATACATGATAAAACGACTTTTCTACTCTTTAGATTTCATCCACTACTAGGTATTTGTCGACAACAACTAGTGCAGGTAGATTATCTGAATTCACAGTGTACTGATCCTGATATACTGCAATGTCAGGGTCACATTTTCTACAGTAGAGTGTGACTTCACTCTTGTCATATCTCTTTGTATAGTCAATGATACTATTCTCATTCATTCTATAGAATTCACATGTTTCAATTTGCTTATTTGAAGCAATTTCACAAACAGTGTCCTCAAGTGTCGAATCACATTCCGTCACAGCCAAATAGAAATCAGTGGGCTTATAATCATAACACCCACTGTCTTCACAACGATGACGTAGAAACCATATTCTTTTGTTGTTCCAACAGTTGAATCGTTGACCCGGTTCCTCCTCCCAGAATAATCTAAAACCACGACGATACCAATCTCGTAGCAATAAACTAAAATCACGGTTAGGATTCTTTCCAATCATACCGGGATATGTATTCTCCCACTGATTACATTTATCATAATGACAATTGGAGCATAGGTGGCCTCTAGGATGAGAGTCACACACCTCTTCAAGACAGGAATTACAACCTTTAATTTGTACAGCATATCCTCTATGCAATTTACACGGGTTGCATAATCTACACTTTTCATCATACTCCTCAACCATTGTGCAATTCTCACATGATGATGACCAGCTGCCCAGTGAGTACATACATAACGGACATGTATGGAACATTTTGTCATGTGTTGACACTCTCACTACCACAATGAAACTGAGAGAGAGAACAACAAAAATTGTCTGAGAGAGAGAGGGGTAAATCATCCTTGAGCATCATCTTTCTCATGAAAAAAGTCCTAAATTTCTAAACTAATGTTTAAAAGCATATTCACAATATCATTTTGCTGTGTTGTGATCAATATATCAATAAATTGTGTAAATGCATTTGGACCACGACGTAGAAGCTTCATACAATAGTCTAATGATGGAGAATCAGTTTTCATTATATCGACAAGCATTCCCCGAGAAAATATCTTCCTTTGAATAGACAATTCTAGAAAATTGTCATCTAGAATCAAACGTTTTTCTATAAGAACTAGATTCCTCTTGATTCGATCTTTCTCGAATCTATCCATTTTTTAGAGTCCTAACTCTCTCACAACCAACTTCAGACTAACCAGAATTTTCTCCACTCTAAAAAATATACGCTAGTCTACTATAGAAAGAAAAAAAATACCGTTGATTTAGAAACAATTTTATTGAACATAATTACAATAATAATATTCACTGATGCATTTTGTTCTCATCAATATATTTCGATAGGACATCTAATGCTGACCGAAGTTTATTTATATGGAGAATATTCACTTTTCCAGCAAAACATAGCTGCTCCTCCTGCTTAAATTTGCTTAATGATATCACGTATCTGGCATACATAGTGTCCCATTCAAGACATAGTCTACAACCAGCGGTTATTTCCACAGCCACATTGGGTACTCGTATATCGCTGCTGCTGTTGTCAGCTCCATCATTAATCTCCAATAATGTAAATGCACCACTCATTTTTTTCCTCTACTAATATCCTCGCAAATAAACTATTCTCTTTGAATTCAATTCTCTTACTAATATGAATTGTAAAGAAAGCTTTTCCTTTTATTCAAATCCCAACCACCAATCAATTTATACTCACTCTCTTTGAAAAAGCGTAATGCCTTGTAGAAGTATTACCTATATGCATGGGGATAGTCACTCTCTTTGAAAAACCAAACCAGACTGTACCCATCAAACCAGACTATACCCACCTAACCAGATTATACCTACCAAACCAGATTATACCTACCAGAAACCTGTTTGGTACGGGGGCGTACGCAAAGTAGTACCTTGGTTACTACTATTATATATCTGTACTTTGGCAACTCTGCTCTCATCTGTGACAGTTCCTTACCATTTACTTTGTACCAGTGTCCTCTCGCCTAATGCTCGATCACAACTTAATTCTTACTATTCTCAGATTGTTGCCTGCCTTAAACAAGCTGAGGCCATAGCTGTCCCTGTTTCACGTATTCGTTCGAAAACTAGAAGTTCTTTATGGAAAGAGGACCCTCAGTTAAAAATTGTGAAAAATCGGGCAAAAATGTGGCTTCGGATATGGAATGCGTGTGGCCGCCCCACTTCGGGTCATGTATTTAATATTAAAAAAAAAACCAAATCTGAATTCAAATCTTACTTGCGAAGCGTCCGATATAAGGGTAAGGAATTTCCGAAAAGTCCTCGGCAATGGAGTGAAGTGTTGAATTCTAGTAAGCTAAACCCGACTGTTTCGTCCAGTTTAATTCCTGGTGATTCATGGGTTAGTCATTACTCGACAATTTTTAGTACAGTAAATTATGCAGTCCATTCCAGGTTTTGTAGATTGCTTGATTCAGTTATTCCGCGTAGACTACGCCAGAAAGATATTATCCCTATTAGTGCTGAGAGTGTTGTGAAAAGCATTAAAAAACTAAAATCTAAGTCTGTTGATTTGGATGGAATTTGTGTTGAACATTTAAGAATCGATTCTCCCGAGTTGACTAGCCATCTGCAACTACTTTTTCAGATGTGTGTTAGTAGCTCACTAGTGCCTGATTCTTTCCTGTGTGGTACTGTTACCTCTGTTCTGAAGCGAGGGAAGGATCCGCTTAATTGGGGATCCTACCGCCCTATCACTGTAGCGTGTAATTTAAGCAAACTATTTGAATATGTACTGCTCCCATTTATTCAAGATAAGGTGGATTATGACGCAAATCAGTTCGGTTTTAAGTCGCGTATAGGATGCCAGCATGCCCACCGTATACTTGCAAAGGTGTTACAAGAAGCACATCGTTTAAAAACGGAAGTTCACTTTTGTGCGTTAGACCTATCTAAAGCTTTCGATACTGTTTGTCACTCTCAGGCATGGTTTTCTCTGGCACGTTTGGGTGTGAATAGTTCAATTATTTGTGTACTTCGGTTTTGGTACCAGAATTCATTTATTCAGTTGAGGCAGGGTTCCCGGGCCTTTGGCAAAATCCCAGTTAGATCTGGGGTCCGTCAGGGTAGTGTGCTTTCACCTCATATTTTTAAAGCTTGTTTATTGAGTGTTCTTAATATGATACCGCTTTCTTACTCTTCAGGGTTGTCAAACGTCTCCTATATTGCATACGCGGATGATCTTCTGCTTGTTAGCAGGTCAAAGTTTACATTAATGAAATCTGTGCTACTTGTATCGCGGCTGTATGGGGAAATTGGATTAAGCCTCAACACTGATAAATGCGAATATTTAGAGTTTAATTCAAAATCTTCAGCAACGCCGCTTGATTGCGGCGTATTTTCTGTAAAAAGTGTTGAATCTTTCCGATGGCTTGGGATCAATATTTGCAAATCGCTTACTTTATTTCGTTTCCGGGCATTGAGTGATATTAAAGATAAGCTGAAACTGGGGTACGCCAAAATTGTCCCCAACAGGGGAAGATATAACAGAAAAGCATTGGCTAAATTGTACTCGAGTTTTTGTGACCATGCAGTTTTGTTCCCAGCTGGCCTTCACATCCTGTTTCGGCCAGGGAATATTAGCGATATTAGAATTATGTATTTTAGATATTGCAAGCTTTGATTGTATCTACCTCGCAGATACAGTAATAGAAAGATGATGCGGATTTTTGGCGCTCCGGATATTGTAAATTGTTTTGTCAGACAAAGTAGCCGTCTTCAAGAGAACATTTATGCTACTTTGGGTGTTAACCACCCACTTATCCGGGTAGCGTAAGCGCATTGAGTGTATTATTTATTTATTGTGTTGTTGTTAAATGTATCTTTGTGTTTTTTTTTGTTTGTTTTTTTTTTGTTTGTTTGTTTTTTTTCTCTCTTTTCTTGTGTTACTCCACTTCATTTTCTGTATAGTGGGTCAAAAATAAATTATTATTATTATTAAAGTAAGGAGCGACATTAAAACTTAAAACCAAAAGAAATTATTCCGTATATGAAAGAGGCTGTCCCCTCCTCAATACCTCGCTCTTTACGCTAAAGTTTTAATCGGTCACACAGCTTTATTTTTTAAAACAATAAAAACTTTAGCGTAAAGAGCGAGGTATTGAGGAGGGGACAGCCCCTTTCATATACGGAATAATTTCTGTTTGTTTTAGGTTTTAATGTCGCTCCTTACTTTCAGTTAAAAAAAAACTTTTTTTTTTAGTAGGTAGTGGGTAGTAGGTAGTAGTAAAACCTACCTACTACGGCAAAAAATACAAAATTCCAAATTTTTTCAGATAGGAGCTTGAAACCTCTGCAGTAGGGTTCTCTAACACGCTGAATCTGATGGTGTGATTTTCATTAAGGTTCTATAACTTTTAGGGGGCGTTTCCCCTTTTTTTAAAAAAGCATATATATATATATATATATATATATATATATATATATATATATATATATATATATATATATATATATATATATATATATATATATATATATATATATATATATAATATATATATATATATATATATATATATATATATATATATATATATATATATATATATATATATATATATATATATATATATATATATATATATATATATATATATATATATATATATATATATATATATATATATACTACTACTAACAACTCACCGCAGCACCACTACTAACAACTCACCGCAGCACCAAGCCGCCTGAGGCCAACACAGCTACGCACGCTCCTCCTCCACCCCAATCTATTCATAGCCTCCCTTTTTACACCCGCCCACGGAGTTCCCATTTCCTTTAAATCTTTCTTTATGACGTCCTCCCACCCCAGACGGGGACTACCTGCTTTCCGTTTAGCCCTAGATGGTTGGCCGAAAAGAACAATCTTCGGCAATCTGTCATCCTTCATCCGCACAACGTGCCCTAACCACCTCAACCTATCTTTCATAATAGCCCTAGAGAGCGGTATTGAACCACATTTTTCATATAGCCTATTGTTTGAAATACGGTCAGTCAGCCGGGTACCCAGAACAATCCTTAAGCAATTTCTCTGGAAAACATCTAGCAAATCTTCATCCGCTTTTCGGAGCGTCCATGCTTCAGAGCCATATTTGACCACTGTCATCACTGTAGCTTCTAATATTCTAATCTTGGTTTGCAGACTTATCTTCCTATTCTTCCAGACCTTTTTTAACTGTGAAAAAAAACACCCTGAGCCTTGGCTATTCTATTTTTAACATCTTCACTGCTCCCACCATCTTTACTAATAATACTACCAAGGTAAGTGAAGCTACCCACCTGTTCAATCTTTTCATAACCCAACGTCACCTTTTCATCTTCACTTATTCCTAGCCTTAGTGACTTAGTCTTCGTAACATTAATTTTCAAACCAATTCTAGCACCCTGAACTCGCAAAACCTCTAAAACTTCATTCATTTTGCTCACACTTTCATCTAGGATGCTTAAATCATCAGCATAATCCAAGTCCAGGAGACTTTTTCCTCCCCATTTGATTCCGTGGTCTCCCATTGCCGTTCCTGGGCTCCTTAAAACAAAGTCCATCAAAATAATCCATATAAAGGGGGATAGAACACAACCCTGCTTAACTCCTGATTTAATACAAAACCAGCTGCTAACCTCATTTCCTACCTTAACCGCAGCAGTGTTATTCTCGTACATAGCACTAATCCCTTTAATGTATTTGTCTGGTATACCATACAAGGATAAAACCTTTATTGTCTGGTATACCATACAAGGATAAAACCTTTACTAAAGCTCTTCTATCAACAGAATCGAACGCTTGCTCGTAATCTATAAAACTGAGGACCAAAGGTGTTTGAAAACTCAGGCACTTCTCAATTATTAGCCTAAGAGTGAAAATTTGGTCGAAACATCCTCTAACTTTTCTAAAACCGCACTGCTCTTCTCTTAAAACTTTGTCTACGGCATCTCTTAGTCTAAAAAGTATCATATTACTAAGTAATTTACTACCTACAGAGACCAGACTAATGCCTCGATAATTACCACACTCACTTTTATCACCTTTCCTATAAAGTGGCTTAATATATATATATATATATATATATATATATATATATATATATATATATATATATATATATATATATATATATATATATATATAATATATATATATATATATATATATATATATATATATATATATATATATATATATATATATATATATATATATATATATATATATATATATATATATATATATATATATATATATATATATATATATATATATATATATATTTGGCACAGTAAAAGCAAACCAGTTAAGGACACTTTTTACAGAATAAAATAATTATCAATCCCTTTTAGGGTCAATCCCCTTTAAGATAAAGCAAAGATTCACGTACGGAATGTCAATAATAGGAGCGTATTTCATAAGCAACTGAAGGCAATCCGTGCAGTCGGAAGACAGTACTAAAATGAAAAAGAAGTACTAAAAGGACTTACGTCTAAGGACTTCAACGGTGGGTTAAAGCATAGCACATATTAAATACGTAACCTAACCTAATCTAAGTACCTTTTTTGCCCCTTCAACCCCAAAAAACAAAAGTTTGAATCTTTGTCACAGAGTGAACAACAACTCTCTTAGTTAGCGGAAACCTGTTTTTCAATTGGTATCTTTGAAATTCTCTATGCGGTTCATTGCGTGTTTATCGGATTCTAGACAAGTACTTGTCCATGTAACGACCATTATGATAAAAAGGAGCATAAAATAAGGATGTCAGGTTGATGCCTGGCTCTCGTTTTGGTTCTCAAAAGGACATGTCGTGAATAGTTTGTAGACAAGTTCAAAGTAAAGCCATCTTGATAGTATTAGGGCTATATACTACCTTTAGAATTTGTATCATAGTTGTATCGTACTTGAAATTCATTGTTGTATAGAGAGAAATAATTGGATTTCCAGAGTTCATATTATGTCTTTTTTTTATCTTCATTTCAAGTAATACTAAAGCATATATATTACAACTTAAGATTGTATATTAATCACTATTGGTATTATTGTTGGCGAGACCAAAATGATACCTGATAAATCAATCCAATGTTTCTGTATGTTGTTCAATGTCTTTGCGGTTATTAAAAAAATATTTAATTTTAAACTTATATTTTTAAGATAATTTTAGTTCTTGTATACTGAAAGTTACTGGTGTCACAACTGGTGTAAGACTATGAAAAGCTTTATAGATTAGTTTATTCTTGTCAGGCTACATACTTACTTTTGACTCCCAAATCAATATTCCTGTTTTTATACATGACTTTTGTGTTTTCAGTAAAGCGCTAGTTTTCTATAATCCCAGAAACATAGAGAAACATAATTAGTTGGTTTATTTGTACCAGTTATATATATATATATATATATATATATATATCTATATATATATATATATATATATATATATATATATATATATATATATAGATATATATATATATATATATATATATATATATATATATATATATATATATATATATATATATATATATATATATATTAAGCCACTTTATAAGAAAGGTGATAAAAGTGAGTGTGGTAATTATCGAGGCATTAGTCTGGTCTCTGTAGGTAGTAAATTACTTAGTAATATGATTAATATGATACTTTTTAGACTGATAATATGATACTTTTAGACTGATATATATATATATATATATATATATATATATATATATATATATATATATATATATATATATATATATATATATATATATATATATATATATATATATATATATATATATATATATTATATATATATATATATATATATATATATATATATATATATATATATATAATATATTATATATATATATATCTATATATATATATATATATATATATATATATATATATATATTAGATAGGCTGTGAAGTAATAATTTTTGCCCGTTTTAAGTTTCAATTTCGCTCTTTACTTCCCTCAGAAAAACTTTGTGTTTTTAAATTAATTTCCCCAAGAAAGGATAGTGAAGACAAGGCTTAATAGGATGGCTTAGATAGGTGACTTGTTTGCCAAGGGTAAACTAGATACCATACCCTCTCCCTCCCTATAGACTTTCACTGCCAGGCGCAAACTTTGAACATCAACAGAACTAGATCAGTTAAGCTTTGGTGTTTGAAATCGGTCCAAATTGATTGTAAGTTTATCTGGACAAAATTTTTGTTACATCTGCTTAGTTTTTCTTCTTTTATTATAGGAAAAATTCAAGCCATTCAGAGGCCAATTTAACCAAGTAAGTAACTTATCCATTACCATGAAGTTAAAGGTGAAAAATATTATTACCTAGGATATTTTAACTATATGTTTGGGTATGAAGATTGTTATTAAGGGTGTGTTCTATAACTGAATTATCATTAATGGTAATTACTTTATATTTTTTCCAAAACAATGAGCACTGCCAAATTATAAGCAATTCGTCTTAACAGCTGACGGTGTTAGCCTCTTTTACAGGGCTGGATTTAAATCTCTAACATTTCTAGGCTTAAGAGTTTTTGCCACTCCATTTTTGCGAGATTTTTGGAAAATCCCCGAAAATTTGAGGATAGTGGAAGTGCTGAACAGAAAGCAATTGGCGAACCAAAAGTAATGAAAGAGAGAGGTAATACCAAACTGTCAGCTGCCATTCTTGGGAGACATCTGACACAGTGTTTCCACTTCAAGTTTTTTGAAGTCCCTAAAAGGCTAGTGGAATATCCCTAGAAATCAGAATTTTCAATACTGAAATCCGTATAGGTTTCCCCATTTTCTGACTTATTTCCATGTCACTAGTAAAGCCTCGTTATTCTGACTTAATAGCATTATTTAAAGACGACTTATTTTGCAACTCAAGACCTTTTACTTGTACCACAATATCTTCTTTTGATGTTTAAAACAATATTTTGTATTTATTTACTAGTTAAGTTTGGTTTTGATTTATAGATTCTGGTGCCAGATTTTGGATTCTGGACCATATAAATATATTTCATTTATTTGTTTTTCTTTGCCATTATTTTATTTGTCTCTATTACTATTTTTGCAACACCCTAGTTTTATTTGGATTGGTGCGATGATATCCAACCAGTCGCTTTTTCAAGCATTATATTTGTTTAAACATGATTTGACTTGTTTTTATATCGAGTCGTGATTATGTTAAAAAAAAATTGTTTGGAAAAAAGAAAAAGTTATATGTTGACGGATCTGTCAAAAGGTGACTTGAAATATGAAACTTTAGGATAGAAAAATGCTTAAAATGTACTTTGAGTCGTACAGAAAAGGTAAAATATAAAACAATACTTAAGCATTGTTCACATTAGTAATAGGGTGCAGTAACACGAAATAGATTAAGTAACAGAAAAACATTCAATTCTTTTTTCTGCTATGCATGATCAATCAGTGGACTTAATTTGTTGCGTCAGCAGAGGGGATATGGAGGGGAAAATAAATAAAAAATTATTTTATACAGGTTATTTTGGGTAATTTGGGTTATAAGGCCACACTGCTTGTCACATCAATGTGAAAAATCTATCAGTTGCCTCAGAATACGGTTATATTGACAATAAACATCAAGAAAAATCGACTTTTAGTCATAATCAAATTCAACATCTTCTTCATTTTTTCCGATGGTAGTTGAAGGCTTGACTCTTCATGTTGAGCAGGAGCTGCTCGTCTCCACGAATTCATGGGGTACTTTATTGGGCCTGCATCATACTATGTTTTGTTTTAAGAATCCCACCTAATGTTTTCGTTATAAGCTTGTTATGACTGTCGGTGTTTTATGATTTTCACTGCACTAAAAAACATTTCGACGACAATGTTGGAGAAAGGAAGAGAAAGCACAAGTATTACTGCCAGTTTCTTGGGCCTGCTTCATACCATGTTTTGTTTTAAGATTCTCACGTAACGTTTTCGTTATAAGCTTGTTCCGTCTGCCGGTCCTTTTGATTTTCATTGCACTAAAAAAACATTTCGACGACAATGTTGGAGAAAGGAAGAGCAAGCACAAATATTACTGCCAATTTTAGATTTAAAATAGCTCGGTTCCGGAGGAGTTTTTCTTCAAAAAAAAAAAAAAACACAAGTAGATAACCGCATCCATATTTTTCAATATTTTCAACATTGATAAGACTTGCTTCATCCGCTTCTGTTCGATTTTGTCTCAATCCCATGATAATTTCCCCTTATTTCGAATGAAGGGTTGGAGAGAATTAGGCTGTAGTGATTGAGCTGAAGCAAGGTCAACCATTTCTGCATATTTGTAAATGTCAAAATCGAAACGAAATTGAGTTTGGATCTGCTGCACAGCTTCGATGTAAGAAGATCGTGCGGCTCTGAGGATCTTTCCAACTACGTCTTGGGGCACACCAGGATCTGATTTTAGCGCCAAGAGAGAGTTCTGTCCGTTGGGATCCAAATAAATACTTTCGAGGCGAAGGTAAACACTTGGGTCATTCTCATTAAGTTGGAATGTATTTGTTGATTTTACATAATTCTTCTTTATGAAGCTCAAATACAGTTCCTCGAAAAGAGATTCAGTTTCAGGCGATAAAACGGTGGTTTGTCAACTTGAAAAGCTATACTGAATTCAATAAGAAATCTCAATGCAAAGGAAAAAAAAAATCAAATATGCACTTCATGACTGGGTTCAGGTTTGTGTTTACACACTCATTGAGCTGTGTTGGATCATCAACTAGTAGAAGTCTGCAGTAAGCACTAAGAGCCTCCTTTTGTTCCAATTTCTGTCAACAGCAGCTTTGACTGAAAGCCATCGAGTCTGCCCAGACTGCAGAATCAAAGGCATGTCAACTTGGCATAACTTTTGAAATTCAAGGAAAGCATTTTGCCTCTTGTGACTAAGAACTTCTAAGGAACAAAAGACACTGAAATTTTTGGAAGATTTTTACATATAGTAGCTGTTCCATTTTGTCTTTTCTCAAGTTCATTTTTTTTAGCAAAGTAATGTAACCTAGTTTCATATGACAACTTTACAGATATATAGTACAGCAGACAGGGGGCTATCAATGAGTATCAACCTGGCTTTCAATCACCCTAAAATAACCATCTTGTAAATGAAAACATTCCTTATTGACATGATGTCATGATACTATTGAAAGGACAAGATGTTTGAAATGTCAGTAAAAGGTGACAGATCACTTGGTATCCCAAATGTATTCAACTTTTGGCGCCATTAGAGGGTAGCAGTAGCTATTGATTGCAGTTCAATTATAAAGAATCAGAACGAGGCAGGGGCGCTGTGGAAACAGGAGAAGGCAGAGAATTTTTAATGAAAATAGTAGTTTTGAAAGAATTTCAGACCCCTCTTCTCTTGACTTCTAGGTCAATTTAGTTGTCATCGTCGTCTTCTAGAACGCTCTATTTAGCAGAGGCAATCACTCAAACATAATGAACTTCCGAATTGACTGTGCAAAAGATCCTTAACTCACTTTATCGCGCGTTCAGACTATCAGCTTTCTGGAAAAATAGGATATTAAACTACTTCCGTCCATTTTCTTTTTTCGGGTCGGAAAAGTATCTTCTAGGGCCGAAACCCTAGAAATTCCTTACAAAATCCAGAAAACTTGTTAAAACCCCTAAAAATCCCCAAATCCCTAAATGAAAAATTTGCCCCTAAAATATCTCGAAAATCCCCATTATAGGGGAAAAATCCCTGAGAATGGAAACACTGATCTGACACTTTATAAGTTGCCAAGGAATTCCTGTGTTGTTTTATAATCGTTTTTCGGTAAATAGGCAGTGCGGCAGCGTAGTGTACCTGGTTCTTTGACGATAAGTCATATCAGTACAGTTTGTATTAAGAAAGAAATCACTCCGAGATTGATTTCACCCCCTGGTATTGCATGTCCCTAGGCCCGAAGCTAGTGGGCATATTGGTAAATTTAATCCTGCCCTTTTATATACAGTACAAGCCTTTTAGGGGCTATTTTTTTTTTTATCTTCCTCTACAGCCGTGATTCCCAACGAGGGGTGCTGGCCCCATTGGTGGAACATGGTAATATTTTGGTGGGTCACAGGCAGGACGTGCACCCTTTGGCTGATTATACTTTAGAGCTTTGATTTTGATGATTAAAAAAGGCATTAGAACTTTTAATTTCCGTTTGAATGAGCCCTCTTGCAACATTCTAGGATGACTGGGTCGATACAATCACCCCTTGTAAAAAAGGGGGTAAATAAACACGCATCCGTGATCTTTCTTCTGACAAAAAATACAAAATTCTACGTTTTTGTAGATACGAGCTTGAAACCTCTACAGTAAGGTTCTCTGACACACTGAAACTGATGGTGTGATTTTCATTAAGATTATATGACTTTTGGGGGGTGTTTTATCCTTTTTGCGAAAATAGGGCAAATTTTCTCAGGCTCGTAACTGTTGACGGGTATAACTAAACTTGATGAAACTTACATATTTAAAATCACCATAAAAATCCAATTCTTTTGATGTATCTATTGGTATCAAAATTCCGTTTTTTAGAGTATTGATTACTATTAAGACGGGTCGCTCTTACTATACAGTTCGTTACCACAAACTGTTTGAAAAAATACATTTTTTATGTGAATGACGTCAATCCATATGGATTTAAAGAGTAAGAAAGATACATGATAGTAGTGCAATGATCTCATGCATTGTATAAAAAGTGTTTTATACAGACAATATTTTTCATCAGCGTAAAATATGCATATAGGACGACCCGAAAAGAAATACCAAGTTAGTAGCCTTTTAAGCTTCCTCAAGGTGAACTCATGTAAAATTTTGAAAAACAAATTTAGTATCACGAGGGAACATCGAGGTTTCAGATATATATGGGCGGAGCATGGTCCGAAATTGGTTGCGAACCACTGCTCTATAGGATGGTAGTGGTAACAAATAATTAATGATTATTTCCTTTAATTGAGCTCAAGAAGACAACTGAATTCTATTTTAGACTGAACTTGACAATTTTCCTCTAGAAAAATGTTTAGAATACAAAGGCTTTTTTTTGTCAATTGTCAAACTTTTCCATATTTTTTAGTATTGGTATTTATCTTAATTTATGGAGGATGTTATTGAGACGCTTCACAGTTTAAGAGAGTCAACCTTCGTGATACTAAATCAGTAGAAAATAAACAGACTTGGCAAAATTAGCTTCTGGGAAACTTGTTTTGGATTTGTTCGCCTCTTTTTAACAGCACGTTGTTTTTCCAGATCATGGTTGCAGCAGTAGCTGCAATCTAGTAAAGAGTGAACCACAGCACATAGTAACCAAAAGTTAAATAACACGTTTAGAACAAAACTGGCTAGTGAAAAAAAAATGCCATCTTACACTCATTTTGCAATGGTAACTATTATCTCAGTTTGAACAACAAGGAAAATCACTTTTGTGCATGGGTATCGCTGATTTGTTTCCGTTCTTTTATTTTTTTTTCTATGGCTAGCTGTTTACCACAACATCATAGAGAGATGCTTAATGGTTTATTTGAAAGCTATTTTCCTATCTACGTGCTTTTTATAAATTTTGCCATCTGCAAGTGCCATATGGCACTAAAAATGACACTTTTTACGCCATTTCTCAAGGGGTGGGGCTAGCAGGCTACCAGAATGTTTTAGACAGATTTTTAATAGGTCATATAGACGATACTGCTCATATCTACGTCCTTAATATAAATTCCACCATCAGAAAGTTCCAAATGGCACTAAAAACGGTACTTTTGGTGCGTTGTCTCAAGTGGAAAAGCTGGGGCTAGTGGGCTACCAGAGCTTTTTAGAGGGACGTTTAATGGCTCATTTGAAACCTAATGCTCATATCTACGTGATTTTTATCAATTCTATCATCCGTAAGCGTGTTATAGCACAAAAAACAACACTTTTGATGTCACTTCTTAAGTAGAAAAGCTTGGAAGTACAAAACGATATCATTGTAATAATTACGACCCAAAATCCTTAACTGGAGGTTTGCGAGAGCACCTCCCGTGTGTCTCTCTTCTAAGTGGTGGTCAGCGTTTATCCCCCCCCCGGCGATTACCCGCCGGAAAACTGTTACCCTCCGGCGATTACCCCACTGTGAGTTGATTTTGTTCCACTTTCAACATATTTTTCCCTTCAATTCTTGTACGGCTTCTTCGCTCAGCTCCTTAATAAGGGTTGAGGTGTCTTATCTCTCATAGATTGGCGGAGATTAGAAGTTACATAAAAAAAATAAGTTTTGAACTAAAACTAAGGAATAACACTAAAACTTAAGAAATTATTCCGTATAAATAAAAAAGATCATGGCAGTGTTGTTTCTACATTAAATCAAGAGGCAACGCTATAGCGTTGCCTATAGTAAAGGCCATACGGCTCCAATGTTTTATTATTTATTTTATTTTATTTTTTTTCCAGTGGCACTTCATATGTAAGGTGTTGTTGTATAAACTTCAAAGGGGGCTCATTCGATTGGAAATCGGGAGTTCTAGTGCAATTTTTAAGGGTCAAAAGTGATTGGAAGGCAACTAACACCCCTTGCACACCAAACACATCCAATCAAAAGCCATTTTGTTCTGCGTAGTTGATTTCCAGATAGAAGTTAGGTTTTTGAGGAGGACACTCCTCCCACAGCCCTCAGGGCACACCTGGGGGCATATAAGGTTTTAATAGAAAGTTTTGTCATAGAAACTTCAAAAAGGACTCATTCGATTGGAAATCCAAAGGGCTAGTGCCCTTTTCAATAGTCGAAAGTGATTGGAGAGCATCAAACCCCCCTCTCACACCCACCTTTTCCCCAAACACATCCAATCAAAATTTTGAGATAGCCATTTTGTTCAACGTAGTTGAAAATTCTGAAAATTAGGTCTTTGAGGATGACAACCCACCCACAGCCCTCGGGGCAAGGGTTGTAAGTTATGCCCTGGGAGCATATAAGGTTTTTATACAGTGCTGTCGTAGAAACTTCAAAAAGGCCTCATTCGATTGGAAATTTAAATGGCTAGCTCTCTTTTTAATAGTCGAAAGTGATTAGAACCCCTTCCATGCCCACCATTTCACCAAACACATCCAATCAAAATTTTGAGATAGCTATTTTGTTCAACGTAGTTGAAAGTACTGGAAATTATATTTTTGAGCAGGACACTCCCTCCAGAGTCTTCAGGGCAAGGGTTATAAGTTATACCCTGGGGGCATATATGGTTCTTAGATAGATAGATGGATGAATAGAAAGATATTTGTTTCGAGAAATTGCTATCACAAGCCCCCAAGGGCCGAATCCGAATTTCGAAGTCCATGAAAAAAAACAAATAAAAAAGAAAATCATAACAAAAGCACAACAACTAAAAAAATATATCGGAATGATAGATTATTCCTTTGTCAGTTATATTAGAAACTGCAAAATGGCAACTAGTTAAAAAGATAATAACTGATAAAACTAAAAACAAATTAAATAATATATGCATTAAAAACTTTTTAAAAAGCAACATAAAAAGGGGACGGGGAACAAAAAAAAGAAAACGAGCTGTTTCTTTTATCTGTTAGAGATAAGATAAGATTTATGTACAAATTAACAACTACTTATTATATCAGTAAAAAAAGGAATAAAAGATTTATTATACCGCAAGGTAGTACAAAGAATGGGAGATAAGGTGGGGATAGGCTGGGACACAGATCATGGAAGACGATTTCTATCAGGTACATGGTATTCAGAGAAAAGGTTCGCAGTACGGGGGTTCAGAAGTGCCAACTTACCAAAACGGAGGTACAAATTATTTCTTCTTCGCTCGAGGGTCTCTAGTTTAGAAACATTTTACACATGCAAATATGTTTCCAATATTGAGGTAACTGTCCAGATTCGGTAATTTCATTAAACAGGGTGGATAGGGGCTTTGAACGGTAATCACTGAAAGCTTTAATAAGAGGAAAAGGAATATCTAAGGGGCGAATGCTTGATCGTTTTAGTTTTTCAATTTTTTACGACATCAAGTGGGGAAATATGGGGGAATGAACAAGGATCAGGAAATCTGGGAATACGTAAGATAGTGGTGGGAGACTCTGGACAATAAAAGCCAGAAACTTATTGAGGTCATTAGCTGTGTTCTTTGGAGGTTCATTTGTATTAAAATTTAGTTGTTCTTGAGTCTTGCCGGTAAGTTTTTTTAATTCGAGAGTACCAATTCTTTGGTTTATCTTGGCACAAGTTTTTAATTTTATTTTTATAGTTGGTTCGGGCAGCCTTTCTAATTTGACATTTTAATTCCTTTCTTAATTTGTTTGCTTCAGCTAAATTACCCCTGTTAAATAAATTTATTTTTGTGCAGATTAGCATTTTTATGTAATTATTTATGTAAGGTTTATCACTGGAGCATTTTCTGAATTTTTTTTCTGGGAAACATATTGAGTAGGAATGAATTAATTTTTTGTGAAAAATCAAAATTTTATCATCAAGGCTATTAGAATTATAAAGGTCTGACCAACTTTCACTGGTCAGCCATGAACCAAAAGAAAAAAGGCCTTTGTCACTGAGGGGACGGCCAACCCCAATGGAGGTAGTAAAGGAATGTTCAATGGCTGAAGAGGGAGAAAAAAGAAGACAATAGTGGTAACTGCCTCCTAATGGTGGCAGTGCTTGCAGGGGGCTGTAATACTTACTCATGTTAGAACAAATAACATCCAGAGAGGTGTTACCTTTTGTTGTAGATATTTTAACCAGTTGTTTAATATTAAGAGAGGTACAGATAGAATCCATCCTCAGGTGACTCGCATCACCAAGTAAGAAAATACCAGCGTTCGGATACTTTGATAACACAAAGTCAGCACTTATCAGAAATTGTTGTATAAATTTGCGTTTCTGGTCAATACTTTGGCTAGGGGAATGATAAAAGACGGCGGTTACAATTAAATTGAAAGGGCGGGGAAGTACTTTTGGTCTAAGGCTCAGCCATAGGATTTCATCGTAATCTGATAAGTTGGGGTGGGGATGAGTTTAGGTCGGAGGTTATCTCGGACAAAAAATAATATACCACCCCCTTTTTTTCCAAGAGGGTGATCGGGAGGGCGAAGTTTTATAAACTGAGTATAATTGCTGATTTTTAGGAAATCTGGGTTTTGGGACTAAACCTCTGTCACAGCTATAACATTAATTTTATGAAATTCAGGCTCTCAGCATTGGTACGTAGGAAAGATGGAAATTTAAGACGATTTGGGTATAGGGATTTTTTTTTCAATTCGGGATGGAATTGAGATTCGGGACGGGATGGAATTCTTGACGGGGGCTAAGCTCGGGTAGTCACAACAAGGCACTGGGGGATCATATCCATCTTTTTCAAATGCAATGGCATTTAATTGAGTAGGTACTAGCGGAGACTCTAAACAGCAGTAACTAGGTAGCGGCTGAGTTTGGAGTGAACTGGAGGAATCAAGAGAGATGAGGTTATCTTTGCAGGGGTATGGTACGAAGAGTCCACGTTGAGTGGGTACGCAAGGTGGTGGGGAAGGATAGATGGAAGGGTAGGAAAATGCTGAAAAGCAACCGGAGGCGTGGATGGGTTTATCTTTAAAAAAGGAGGAAGGGGGTATGGAGGCGGGGATATCCTTTGAATAGGTACTCGATTGGAAAGGACTGGATGGCTCGTGGGCTTTCTTGTGTGTGAGCGATGGTCTAAAAATTATTTAGTAGGATTAGCAGAATTTAGGTGGCCTCTGGGTAGCCCAGTTTTGTGGAACCTACAACGACTCTTAATGGGCAATTTGATATGAGGTTTTGCAAAGCCAAAGCATCTTCCACTTAAAAATTGTTTACAGATATCAACATGGGGGTATTTACACAGATTATTTATACAACGGCTAAAAACATGAAACTTACAAATGTGTAGATATTTACAATTACTAGACATACATATACATTCTAAAAATCTAAAGCTCACATTAGGTTGATTACACTTAACTCAATTTTTTTTAATATGTGATTGCATTGGGTGAGAATTTCCGCTTTTAAGTTCGACTGCATTGTCAATTTTTAAAGCTGTGTCATTACTACTGGATTTGAAGAATAAATTATCCTCAGTTAAGACAAGGCCAGTAGGATTAGTTTGCGTAACCTTTTTAATCCCTTGAGAAAATTCTGACGAAGGAAGTTCACTACCACTGGCTTAATTACAGATAGTGACGTTTTCAGGTTCAAAGGGTTTTACAGTTTTTCCGCAACTTGAAGAATTTGGATAATGCATATTTGGAGCAGAAGTATCAGCTAAAGGAGAAACAATGGCGGTGTAGGGGATTTTAATGCATGTATAGCATCAACAATTGCAAGCTGAAAACCGACTTTTAACATTTTGATTTCATTGTCTTTGAAAAGATCACTTTTCTGGCGCTCGTAAAGATCAGATAAAATATCATAAAGAAATTCAAGATTAATAATCTGTTTCCTGAGATTGACAATTTCCGCGTCTTTTTTTAGGCAATCTTCACAGGTATGGGGCTTGAAGACAATAGCCGTTTCTGCAATGCTTGTCGATTCACCTTTTCTGGAACAATAGATTTTGGGGGTAATTTGGGATTGATGGGTGGTCGTTATTTTTGCAGAATCAATCGACTCATCAAAACTATTGTTAACATTACTCAAAAACACAAGATACAGTAGGGGTTATTTAGAATAAATAGCTCTTATGAAAGTACTAAAAAATCTTTGGCTTAAAAAGCGTGGTATTAACTAGGGGGTGAACCCAATCATATACGTAATATTTTCTGTTCGTTATAAGTTTTGATGTTGCTCCTTACTTTCAGTTGAAAAACTTGTTTTTTATATTTAATTTCTGATCTTTTTTTAAATAATACTGGAAAATCCGGCGCCCCCTTCATAGCAATGTCCCTTCCCCCATGAAAACTTCCTTCATGGAAAGGTTCTCCTACATAACACTCGACCCCCCTTCCCCACTACCAGAAAAAATCCCCCTGAAAACGTCTGTATACTTCCCAATAACCAATACTATATATTAACATTGGGTAAAGTTCATAACTTTCAGCCCTTCCCCCAGAGACTTCGGGGGATTAAGTCATCCTAAAATACATATTTATCATATTTTCGACCATGCTGAACAAAATGGCTATCGGGTGATCAAAATTTTCATCAGGTGACTTTGGGAAAAATGAGCGTGGGAGGGGGCCTAGTTGCCCTCCATTTTTTTGGTCACTTAGAAAGGGCACTAGAACTTTTAATTTCCGCTCAAATGAGCCCTGCCACGATATTCTAGGACCACTGGGTCGATACGATCACCCCTGAAAAAAAAAACCCAACAAATATACACGCATCAGTGATCTTTCTTCTGGCAAAAAAAAAATGCAAAATTCCACATTTTTGTAGATAGGAGCTTGAAACTTCTACACACAGTTTATAGAATTATCCAGTAAGCTTATCGCAGATCATTTCTGGTCTTCGTTCTCGGTGCGAACAAAAAGCTCCTCCCATTTGTTTCTTCACTTATGGATCAGTGTGTTTGCGTCTATCAATGAGAAATGGTTACAAAGTGCATTATTCATAATAGCGGGTTTCCACTTGTTTCCGATTGTTTCGCGTCTGACTTGTCTACCCGTGAAAAGATCTGATGCCGCTTATGTTTCTATCTGCAAAAACGTTCTCCGGAGCACTCGCACCCCGGTCCGGGTTTTTATAATGGGTGAGATAGGGAATGATCATACTGGATAATTATATAAACTGTGCTTCTACAGTAGA
The DNA here is from genome assembly GCA_027921565.1 of Artemia sinica. Classification (NCBI taxonomy): domain Eukaryota; kingdom Metazoa; phylum Arthropoda; class Branchiopoda; order Anostraca; family Artemiidae; genus Artemia; species Artemia sinica. The sequence continues at coordinate 18,782,439 of CM051264.1, read as the reverse complement.
GTTCTCTGATACGCTGAATATAATGATGTGATTTTCATTAAGGTTCTATAGCTTTTAGGGGGTCTTTTCCCCTTTTTTCGAAAATCAGCCAAATTTTCTAAGGCGCGTAACTTTTAATGGGTAAGACTAAATTTGATGAAACTTATATATTTGAAATCAGCGTTAAAATTTAATTCTTTTGATTTAATTCTATTGGTATCAAAATCATGTTTTCTAGAGTTTCGGTTACCATTGAGCCGGGTCACTCCTTACTTACACTTTGTCACCACGAACTGTTTGATTAGCACTGGTACTTGCTAGAGAAAAGTTTATAAGGCTGATCTCGCGTCTTCACCTAAAAATCACAAGCGTCATTTATTTCAAAACAAGACGTCTTGACAGGTCAAGATCTAATGGAAGACTTCTTATTGAAGAAGTGCTCGAATAAACTTCAGAGAGGGCTCATTTGATTGGAAATTAAAAGTTCTAGTTCACTTTTTAAGCGTCAAAAGATATCGAAGGGTAACCTGCCCCCCCCCAAAAAAAACTTGTTTTTCCAAATGCATCCGATAAAAATTTTGAGACAGCTATTGTGTTAAAAATACTTCAAAGATCATATAACAAAACTCCGATGTCGACAAAATCTTCCAGGGCCCGGGGGCAGGCGTTGTTAGATATGCCCTGGGGGCATATATGCTTCTTATGGAAGGGATGCTCACATAAAGTTCAAAGAGGGCTTGTTTAATTGGAAATTGAAAGTTCTAGTGCACTTTTAAGAGTCAAAAGAGATTAGACGGCACCTAGCATCCCACCCTCCACGTCCGTTTCCCTCAAACCCGTCAGGTAAGAACTTCGAGGTAGCCATTTTTTCAGAATAGTTCTAAGCCCATATAACGAAAATTCCGGGGTCGATACAGCCCCTCAGGGCCTGAGGGCGGGCGTTGTAAGTTATGCCCTCGGGTAATATATGGTTCTTATGGAAGGGATGCTCGCAAAAACTTCAGAGAGGCCTCATTTGATTGGAAATTGAAAGTTCTAGTTCAGTTTTTGAGAGTCAAAAGAGATTGGAGGGCAACTGCCCCCCCACGCCCTTTTTTCCCCAAATGCATCCGATAAAAATTTTGAGATAGACATTTTGTTAAAAATAGTTCAAAGTTCTGATGACAAGAACTTCAGTGTCGACACAGCCTCCTAGAGCCCGGTAGTAGGCGTTGTAAGTTATGCCCCGGAGGCATATGTTTTTTATGGAAAAGATGCTTGTTTAAACTTCATAGAGGGCTCATTTGATTGAAAATTGAAAATTGTAATACACTTTTTAAGAGTCAAAAGTGGTCGGAGGTCAGCTAGCTTCCCCCCACACTCCATATATTTTTTCCCAGAGGCACTTCATATAAAAGGGGTCGTCGTATAAACTTCAAAGGAGGCTTTTGATTGGAAATCGATAATTTTGGTGCACTTTTTAAGAGTCAAAAGTAATTGGAGGGCAACTAGCCTCCCCCCAAGCCTTTTTTTCCCCAAATAAATCCGATAAAAAATTTGAGGTAGCCATTTTGTTAAAAATAGTTAAAGGATGATGTAACAAAAACTCCTTTACGCATGGCCATTTCGTTAAAAATAGTTCAAAAGTCAGATAAGATAACCTCCTGCGTTGACGCAACCCTCCAGGGCCTGGGGAAGGCGTTGTAAGTAATGTTCTGGGGGCATATAGGGTTCTTCGGAAGGTATGCTCGTACAAACTTTGGAGAGGGTTCATTTGATTGGTAATTGAAAGTTCTAGTTCACTTTTAAAGAGTCGAAAGATATCGGAGGGCAACAAGCCCCCCCCTTCCCCTCCATGCCCTTTTTTCCTCAAACCCATCTTTTTTCCCGAATGCAACCGATAAGAAATTTGAGATAACCATTTTTTTTTAATTGTTCAAAGATCATATAATGAAAGCTCCGGAGTCGACACAACCCCCCAGGGCCGGGGGCAGGCGCTGCAAGTAGTTCTCTGGGGGCATACATAGTTCTTATGGAAGGCATGCTCGTAAAAACTTCGGAAAGGACTCTTATGATTGGAAATTGAAAGTTCTCGTTCACTTTTTAAGAGTCAAAAGAGATCGGAGGGCAACTAGTCCCCCCCCCCTCCACGCCCTATTTTCCTCAAACTCATCTGATAAGAACTTTGAGAGAGCCATTTCTTTCAAAATGGTTCAAAGGCTATATAACGAAAACTCAGGGGTCGACACAATCCTTCTGGGCCATGGGTAGGCGTTGTAAGTTATGCTTGGGGGGCATAGACAGCTGTTGTGGAAGGGATGCTCGTATAAACTTCAGAGAGGGCTCATTTGATTGGAAATTGAAGATTTAGCTCAGTTTTTAAGAGTCAGAAGAGATCAGACGGCAGCTATCCCCCCCCCGCCCCGCCCCTTTTCCCCAAAATGCATCCGATAAATTTCTTGAGATAGCCATTTTGTTAAATATAGTTCAAAATTCAGACAAAAAAAAACTCCGGTATCGACACAACCACCCAGGGCCCAAAGGCAGGTGTTGTAAGTGGTAGCCTGGGGGCATATATGGCTCTTATGGAAGGGATGCTCGTATAAACTTCAGAGAGGGGTTATTTAAATGGAAATTGAAAGTTCTAGTTCATTTTTAAGATTCAATAGAGATCGAATGGCCCCTAGCCCCCTCCCACCCCATGCCCTTTTTCCCCCAACCCATCCAATTCAAATTTTGAGATAGTAATTTTTTTAAAATAGTTCAAAGGTCAGATAACAAAAAGGGGACAGGCATTGTAAGCAATATCCTGGGGCCGTATATGGTTCTTATGAAACGGATGCTCGTATAAACTTCAGATAGGGCTCATTTGAATTGAAATTAAAAGTTCTAGTTCATTTTCTCAGAGTAAAAAAAGATCGGAGGGCAACTAGCCCCTCCCGCCCTCCACGCCTTTGGGTTTATCGGATGGATAAAGTCATCCGATAAAAATTTGAGGTGACCATTTTGTTAAAAATAGTTCAAACATCAGATGTTACAGCTCCGGGGTCAACACAACCCCCCAGGGCTCAAGGACAGGCGTTGTAAGTTATACTCTGGGGATATATATGCTGCTTATAGAAGGGATGCTCATATAAACTTTAGAGAGGGCTCATTTGATTGAAAATAGAAAGTTCTAGTTCACTTTTAAAGAGTCAAAAGAAACCGAAGGGCAATTACCCCCCCCCCCACGCCCTTTTTCGTCAAACCCATCTGATAAAAAATTTTAGATAGCCATTTTGTTAAAAATAGTTCAAATATCACATAATAAAAACTCCGAGGTTGACACAAACCCATTTTTTCACTTTGATATTGTTATTTGATACCTTTGATACTTTGATGAACATTTGATTTTTTTTTAAGTTTGATTTTGGAATAAAGAAGTTTTAAAAAACTTGAAACTTTTTGCAATCAAAATTGAACAAAAATTAATTTAAAAAAAATTCCAAAAAATAATTTTTTTAAAGAAAAGTAAAGGCCATTTTAAACTTAATCTCAATAGATACAAATATCTGTTGAAATTCAAACTCAAAACGACCAGAAATTATTATTAATGAATAAATGAAACCTAAAACAAACAGAAATTAAATAAACAATCATAGCAAAAACATACAACAAGTAATAATATAAATGAATAAATAGATCTTAAAGCGAGTAATGCTTAGATTGAATATGAAAATCAAGCTTAAAATGAAAAAAAAAAATATTTTGCTATTGAAGTATAAATAAAACTTAAAACGAACAGAAACTAAATAAACAACCAATGCAAACAAACATACAATAGATATTAATATAAATGAATAAATACATCTTAAAACGAGGGAAACTTAAATTGAATATGCATATCAAGCTTGAAACGAATGAAAATTACTACAAACAAGAGTTTGGGTTTCTACTGCGTCATCAAACAGTTCGTGGTAACGAACTGTAAGTAAGGAGTGACCTGGCTCAATAGTAACCGAAACTCTAAAAAACAGAATTTTGATACCCGTAGATACATCAATAGAATCAGATTTTTATGCTGATTTCAAATATATAAGTTTCATTAAGTTTAATTTTACACATCACAAGTTACGTGCCTGAGAAAATTTGACTTATTTTCGAAAAAAAGGGGGAAACACCCCCAAAAAGTCTCAGAACTTTAGTGAAAATCATACCATCGGATTCAGCGTATCAGAAAACCCTAATGCGGAAGTTTCAAGCTCCTATCTGCAAAAATGTGGAATTTTGTATTTTTTGTCAGAAGAAAGATCACGGATGCGTGTTATTTGTTTGTTTTTTTTTTTTTTTTTTGTTTTTTGGTTTTTTTTTTTGTTTTTTTTCCCAGGGGTGATCGTATCGACCCAGTAGTCCTATAATATCGTAAGATGGCTCATTTGAACGGAAATTAAAAGTTCTAGTGCCCTTTTTAAGTGACCAAAAAAATTGGAGGGCAACTTGGCCCCCTCCCACGCTCATTTTTTCCCAAAGTCACCCAATCAAAATTTTGAGATAGCCATTTTGTTCAGCATAGTCGAAAATCTAATAATTATGTCTTTGAGGATGACTTAATCCCCCACAGTTCCCGGGGGAAGGGCTGCAAGTTATGAACTTTGCCCATTGTTTACATACAGTATTGGTTAATGGGAAGTATAAAGACGTTTCAGGAGGGATTTTTTTATGATGGGGGGTGTCGGAGGAGGGGGTTACGGGGGAGGATCCTTCCACGGAGGATGTTTCCTTGGGGGAAGGGACATTTCTATGAAGGGGGCGCCGGATTTCCCAGCATTATTTAAAAAAACGAACAAAAATTAAATAAAAAACTAGTTTTTTCAATTGAAAGTAAGAAGCAACATTAAAACTTAAAACAAACAGAAATTATTACGTGTATCTATTGACTAGGGGGGGGGGGTCGCCCCCTAGTCAATACCTCGCCCTTTTCGCTAAAGTTTTTTTAGTACTTTTAAAAGAGCTATTTGTTCTAATTAACCAGCCTTTGTGATTCAGGGGTTTGTGATTCGAACAAAATTCGAACTTTAGCGTAAAGAGCAAGATATCGACTAGGGGGCAAACTCCCTAATATACCTAATAAAACATACGAATATAAAAGTTCGTTACGTAAGCTAATTCGTAAGTTACGTCAGAACAAAATTTCGAGAAAGCCGTTTAGCCCAAAAAATAAAATTAATGTGCAAATTTCGTTTTAATTATTCATGTACGATGAGCCAAAATCAAAGCTGCATTAATTCAAAAACGTTCAGAAATTAAATTAAAAAAAACAAGTTTTTTAACTGAAAGTAAGGAGCGACATTAAAACTTAAAACGAACAGAAATTTTTCTGTATATGAAAGTGGCTGTCCCCTCCTCAATACCTCGCTCTTTACGCTAAAGTTTTAATCTGTCACACAACTTTATTTTTTAAAACAATAAAAAACTTTAGCGTAAAGAGCGAGGTATTGAGGAGGGGACAGCCCCTTTCATATACGGAATAATTTCTGTTCGTTTTAAGTTGTAATGTCGCTCCTTACTTTCAGTTAAAAAACTTGTTTTTTATTTAATTAGTAGGTAGTAGGTAGTAGGTAGTAGTAGGTAGGTCTAAAACCTACCTACTACGGCAAAAAATACAAAATTCCAAATTTTTTCAGATAGGAGCTTGAAACCTCTGCAGTAGGGTTCTACTAAACCCTACTGCGCTACCTAATACGCTGAATCTGATGGTGTGATTTTCATTAAGGTTCTATAACTTTTAGGGGGTGTTTCCCCTTTTTTACAAAAATCAGACAAGTTTTCTCAGGCACGTAACTTTTGATGGGTAGGACTGAACTTGTTGAAACTTGTATATTTTAAATCAGCATTAAAATTTGATTCTTTTGATGTATCGATTGGTTTCAAAATTCCGTTTTTTAGAGTTTCGGTTACTATTGAGCCGGGTCGCTCCTTTACTTACAGTTCGTTACCACGAACTGTTTGAAATTGACACTGAAGTGAGCCAAAAGCTTGTCTGCATTAAATTAACCATATTTTCTTACTATATTTTTATAATTTTGGTATTTTAGGATATTTAGGGTAGGCGTTAAATACTTATATAAATAAAAATCAGGGTAAGGGGAGGCCTTTGGTTATGCCATAAATCACATTGTCAAGTCAATTTTCAAAGCTCTCCTACTAATTTCCAATATAAGGGGAGCACAGAGAAGAACTAAAGCTGTCCTAGTCTATCAAAAAGTGATCCCCCCCTAGAATCTATTCCCTTTAGAAAAGCCTGAAGGGTGAGCATAAGCTCGGGTCTTGACCAAACAGAGTGAACTCTCGTTCCTCCACACTCTTAAGAAAAATCCATGTTCACGCACAGGTGTTACATTTAAAATGAAGTATTCCTAAAATGCACTTATAACAATTACCGCGTTTAAGTTCTCCCTTAAAAATTTAAAAATTATTCACGCTCTTATCGATAAGTGACATCACAAAACATGTTAAAAAAAGGGCGCTTGAAAAAAAAAATGAACTGGCAGCATGAACCAGCACAATTATTTTGCTTCACGAGTAACCTCTGAACCGTGATATTTTTGACCGCTATTCTTATTTAGAGATAAGATTTCAGGATTCAAATTGCATTTAGTATATAAGAAGAGTGTATGCTCAAAACATTGGTTATTTGACTGCCTTAGTCATTAACATCCATGGTAAGTTTTTTTTTTTTTTTTTTTTTTTTTTTTTTTTTTTTTTTTTTTTTTTTTTTTTTTTACAGAAAATGCTAGATGGAATTTGCCACGAGTTTAAAGAAAACAAGCATACGAATGAAGTCCTTCTGGTTGGAAAAACTTCCCTTATTACCACACAGAAAAAATTGGCATAAAACCTTGAATAAAACCTTCCGGTCCCATTTAAGACCTTAGCGGAAAGAGCGAGATATATATAGGCTATATATATATATTAGATATATATAGAGATATATATAGGCTATTATTATTTCATATAGGCTATATATATATAATATGTTTTTTTAATTGTTCTGGTGGTGGGATAAAAACTTCTTCTTTCCCTCAGCTTGTCTTTTGTCATTACGAAAGACATATGGCCGAACATTTTCAATGGTATGGTAGGCATTGATGACCTTATCCATGTAAAAATCAAAAACCCAATCTTCATCGCTATTATTTTCAGTTTGTTTGGTTAATTTTATATCGGCTTGTCTTTCACCATTATAAAATACATTTCGCCGAATCTTTTTTTTTAACAAAGGTATGCTAGGCATTGATGACCTTATCCATGTCAAAATCCCAAACCCAATCATTATCGCTATCATTTTCAAATTTGACACGTTTTGATTCTCGCTGTCCGGGTTGATTTTCATTGACTCGCTAACATGCTCGGTTTCGCATGTCTACTTACCGCCCGTGTCTTTGCTCTTCATTTTCATTTTTGACACGTTTTTGGATTTTGATTACTTCAGACAATTTAGCAATGGTCTTTGCTTTAGCTGCCCGTATTGGGGCTGTCGCAATTGATGGTGCAAATTTTCGTATTTTGGGTCTTCCAACAGACATTATATTATATAAATAACTGATACGTTGGAAACTCAGCAATCTTATATTATGATATGCATGACATCATATAAGAAAATGCTTATATGACGTACTAACATAGTACATGACGTCATTTGCAAAAATATGGAGCCGTTTTCGAGAAAAAATATATACATAAATAAATACATAGATGTATACAATTATTACTCAATTACAAAAATAGCCCATATATTCCATGGCATTTCCCGGGGAAGAATTGACTGAGGAGAGATTCCAGAATTGGAAGTTTTAGTTATAAAACGTAATAAAACTTCCAATGCACGTTTAAAAAAGAAGTTTATTTGAGTGTCTTGGTCGTTAACATCCGAGGAAAAAATTTTTTCAGAGAAAATTTGAGATGGAAATTGCCACGAGTTTAAAGAAAATAAAAAAATACGAATGGAGCATAAGGTAGAAAGGTGAAGTTCCTCTGATTTGTAAAACTTCTCTTCCTGTCCGAGTTACCAAAAACTTTACAAACTGGGGGAAATTCTGAAAAGAAACCTTATCTCACGTTTGAAAATTTAAAGAAAATACAGTTTTTTCAACTATAGCAAGGATAAAACCAGCCCCATTCTGAATCTCGTGTTCTTGTTGTTTCTGCATTGAATCCAACAGTAATTAGGAGATATATTATCTGAACATAAATTTTCAGTCGACAAAGTCCCGGATTTATGCCGAAGGCCCTGAGAATATTGATCGGTCCTTTTCCCAAAACGCTTATAATAACCCATACTGTTTGGTTTTCCTTAACAACACTGCAATTATTGCCCCCCACTAAAGGTGTCACGCAAGTTTTCAAGCAGGCATCTAAAATCAAGATATATGTTCACTAAGAAATCATCTTCATAAAGATACCAGGATATCTATTCTAGCCCCATTTACAATGCTCTGATTAATTCCGACTTTTATATACTTCCGACTTGTTAATGCTATTGGAACACTAATTGAATATATTAATTCCGACTTTTATATACTATTTTTGTATGTGTACCGTTAGAAGGTAACTCCTCACTGCTATTTTGTTTTTGAGGTTTGTTAATTTTTCTTTTTGCGCTGAAGACAGTTAAGCGGAGCTTAACATATATGTCTTTTCCTTCTTTTTTTTTCGTTTCGGCAGTAAATTACCAGGTTTAGAGACGGTTTCTCCTATTCTCCAGAAAGCATAAAATATATCTAGGAGTAAATAAATCAAATATCAACAAATATAAATATAGTTCAAAATCAGATTTTATTCAGCCACAATTTCACCATTCGGCAAGGAGATTTTTCACTTATTTTTTTTTTAATTTCTGGGGTCTCTATTGTTCTTTTTTCAGTGCAGACAGCTGAGCAGAAATATTTGGCCAAAATTTTTATTGGCTGAAATATTTGCATTTTCTCCATTTTTTTCACTGGTAATCACAAAGTTTCTCGTATAGTCACAACTTTAGTAATTAAATGAACTTTTTAACAGGTGCGGCGCGTGTCAGAAATGTGACCCGGGGTGCTTCCCTACTCTAAATTCTAATTTTGTTGGAATTCCTATGAAACTTTTATTTTAGATTATCAATTAATTATTTTCTGTTATTGTCCTGAACTTTATATCTCAGTCTTAGAGCACCCACCCCTGAAAATTTCTAAATAAGCACTTTGCTTGGGTTAAAGGCTTTGTTCAACTTTCGAACTTAATTTCTCATAATGACCAATCAGACTGAAGATTGAAGGAACATATTTTTTTCTAATTTGGAATGAGGGTTAATTTTTCATAAAAACCTAATTTCTCATAATGACCAATCAGACTGAAGATTGAAGGAAAATATTTTTTTTTCTAATTTGGAATGAGGGTTAATTTCTCATAAAAACTTAATTTCTCATAATGACCAATCAGACTGAAGATTGAAGGAAAATATTTTTTTTTCTAATTTGGAATGAGGGTTAATTTCCCACAAAAACTTAATTTCCCATAATGACAAATCAGACTGAAGACTGAAGGAACATTTTTTTTCTAATTTGGGATGACGGTAGTGGAGGATCCAGGGGGGGGCCCCGGTCCTGACCCAAGTTTATGGGATCAACCTATTTTGCCCCCCCCCCTTAGAGAAATCCTGGATCCACCCCTGAATGAGGGTTTCATGAGCATGTAAGTTTTAGTAGCTTCTGCTAGACATTATTTATTAAGAGTTCTACTGTCTGCTTGATTTGATTAAATAAAAAAAAACAAGTTTTTTAAACTGAAAGTAAGGAGCGACATTAAAACTTAAAACGAACAGAAATTATTCCGTATATGAAAGGGGCTGTCCCCTCCTCAACGCCTCGCTCTGTACGCTAAATTTTCTTATTGTTTAAAAAAATAAAGTTGTGAGACAGAGTCAAACTTTAGCGTAAAGAGCGAGGCGTTGAGGAGGGGACAGCCCCTTTCATATACGGAATAATTTCTGTTCGTTTTAAGTTTTAATGTCGCTCCTTACTTTCAGTTTAAAAAACTTGTTTTTTTTTTATTTAATTTCTGATCGTTTTTTAGTTAATGCAGCTTTTATTTGCATAATTATTTTACTTTTCTTTTGCTAAATGGATGTCTTTACAAATTAACTTACGTAACTAACTTCTATATTGGTATATTTTTCTTCTGGCAAAAAATACAAAGTTGCAGATTTTTGCAGATATGAGCTTGAAACCTATGTAATAGGGTTTTCTGATACGCTGAATCTGACGGTGTGATTTTCATTAAAATTCTTTCACTTGTAGGGGATGTTTCCCCTCTCTTTAAAAAATCGAGTAAATTTTCTCAGGCTCGTAGCCTTTGATGAGTAGTACTAAACTTAATAAAATTTATATATTTAGAATCAGCATTATAAACACATTCTTTTGATACATTTATTGACATCAAAATTTCGTTTTTAAAAGTTTCGATTACTATTGAGCCGTATCGCTTGTTTTTTTATTGTTTTTTTTTATTACGTATATGTTATTACGTATATGAGGGGGTTCTCCCCTTAGTTAATACCACGCTCTTTACGTTAAAAGTTAAAAAAAATTTTATTCACAAACCCCTGAATCACAAAGGCCGTTTAATTAGAATAGATAGCTCTTTTGAAAGCACTAAAAAAAAACTGTAGCGTAAAGAGCGAGGTATTGAGTTGGGGGAGAACCCCCTCACATACGTTATAATTTCTGTTCGTTTTAAGTTCTAATATTCCTTCTTACATTTCAGTTGAAAAAACTTGTTTTTTTTTTTATTTAATTTCTGATCGTTTTTTAAATAATGCTTGGAAATCCGGCGCCCCCTTCATAGAAATGTCCCTTACCCCAAAGAAACATCCTCCACGGAAATATTCTCCAGAGTAACCCCCTCCTCTAGCCCCCCCCCTCCAGAAAAAATCCTTCCTGAAAATGGTTGTATACTTCCAAATAACCAATAAATAATGCTGGCAAGTCCGGCGCCCCCTTCATGGCAATTTCCCTTCCCCCATGAAAACTTCCTTCATGAACAGATCCTCCAACATAACCCCCGACCCACCCTTCCCTCCCACTACCAGAAAAAAAACCTCCTGAAAACTTCTGTATACTTCCGAATAACCAATACTATATGTTAACATTGGGTAAAGTTCATAACTTTTAGCCCTCCCTCTGGGTACTTCGGGGGATTAAGTCATCCTAAAAGACATATTTATCATATTTTCGACCATGCTGAACAAAATGGCTATCTCAAAATTTTGATCGGGTGACTTTGGGAAAAAAATAAGCGTGGGAGGGGGCCTAGTTGCCCTCCATTTTTTTTGTCACTTAAAAAGGGCACTAGAACTTTTAATTTCCGTTCCAATGAGCCCTCCCACGATATTCTAGGACCACTGGGTCGATAAGATCACCCCTGGGAAAAAAAAAACAAATAAACACGCATCCGTGATCTTTCTTCTGGCAAAAAATGTAAAATTCCACATTTTTGTAGATAGGAGCTTGAAACCTCTACAGTAGGGTTCTCTGATACGCTGAATATGATGGTGTGATTTTCATTAAGGTTCTATAACGTTTAGGGGGTCTTTCCCCCTTTTTTTGAAAATCAGCCAAATTTTCTCAGGCGCGTAACTTTTGATGGGTAGCACTAAACTTGATGAAAGTTATATATTTGAAATCAGCATTGAAATCTGATTCTTTTGATGTATCTATTGGTATCAAAAACCCGTTTTCTAGAGTTTCGGTTACCATTGAGCCGGGTCGCTCCTTACTTACAGTTCGTTACCACGAACTGTTTGATGATAATAGATGGAAACACGCAATAGGTAATAGTACAGTAATAGCAATAACAGTAATAATAATAGTAATAGCAAAACAGTAATAGGGTAAAATACTTAAAAAAATACAAAAGATAGTAGTTCTTTATTACAAGTGTGGCGTCAAAATTAGCAACGAAACAAACCATTCACAAGTTTCAGCTCCTTCAATTTGCAACTCTTCACAACCATTACAGTTCCTAATAATCATGTTTTCTTAAGTTTAAATTATGGCATTTGTTTTACTTTATTCTCCTTTTTAGTAAACATCAGAAATGAAGTTACGCTGGGGGATAATTTCAGCTGGCAAAATCAGTCAAGATTTCTGTGCAGCGTTGCAACTTCTCTCAAAAAAAGATCATGAAATAATAGCTATTGCTGCAAGAAGTTTGGACGATGCTAAAGGACTTGGCTTACAGTATTCTGTGAAATATTGTTATTCCGATTATAAAGAAGTTGCCCAAAATCCTGAAGTAGGTAAGCAAACTCATTGTATTCAGTAAGCAATCAAAATTTCAGATATCTTCTGCCATTTAGCCTATTTTTTCCGCTCTTTTGAATTGTCTTTGTGAGGATTACGTTCGACCCTCTGTTGCTTAGCAGCGGAAAATTCAGATTTATCCTAATTGAAACGTCAGCATTTTTCCTGAGAGCAAAATTATTATACGAACGAAACTATCCTATTCCGCTAATTTCTTTTCACTATCATTTGCAGCTGAAGAACAAATTCAATTGGTATAATTTTGTTAACTGAACTAAGGAGCGTTTGAAAAGGAACGTTCAAAACACTTAATCGTGTTTTCCTCGGAATGAGTTTTCTAGAGGTAGGACACAGTGGCATCAGGTTCCAACTTGACCTCCGATGTTTTGAAATTAATATTGAAATTCTTTTTTAAAAATAGTAGAATAAAGATTTTAAAAGACAAAAATGATGTTGATTGCAGATTACTCTAGCCCATGGTACACAAAAGGGTAAGAAACTCTTGAACGTACTTTAAGTGAGTGTCAGGCATTTTGATTATGTTTGTTTTTTTAATTTTCTGAAAAGATTTTAAAAATTTGAAAATGTTCGTCCTAAACGGGTAATTCTCCGACTTTTCCACTAAATTGAGAAAGACTTACAAAAGAATAATAATTAGAACTTTCTAAATTTTAAGATTGTGACAAATAGAAAATTGTTTTTACCAACATTCTTCGTTAAATGTAGTATTGTCGTGATTTCTTTTTTCTCTTTATGAACAATATGAACAGTATACCCATTTTTAGATGCTGTTTATATCGGCTCAATCAATACAGCTCATTACGAACTTACGAAGATGATGTTAGAACATGGAAAGCCAGTGCTTTGTGAAAAACCCCTTTGTCTAAATTTGAAACAAGCAGAAGCACTCTGTGAATTTGCAAAGAAGAAAAGAGTATTCCTGATGGAGGTAAGTTGTTCTTATCAATTTCAATTTCAAATTTCGGCCTAATACCCTTAGCGGTTCTTGATCGGATAGACGGAACTTTTATAGGATTTGATAGTAAGAACTATTCATTAGACTATAGGCCATTTTAATCAAGGCTTTTAAGTCACATCGAAATAATATTTTATTTACTTATTTTTATATAATATACATATTTATATATTTCCGTATTCCTATCATAGTATCCTCCCTGTGGAAGGAGGATGCAACCACACCCTCCTCTTAAGCTCAGTCCCAAATAGAGTGAGAAAGCCCTGACAGGACTAAGGGGCTTATTGTATGACTTAATTTGAACAAAGACGACATATTGGAAAGATTCAGAAGGTTTCTAAGTCTTAGTTCAAAATGCTGGTAAAAAGTTTAAGTCTAGGTTTAAGTCATTTTCTAAATTTCATATTGATGGGTAATTTAAGCGTGTATCTCACTCCTCCTCTTTCTAAGGGCAATGCAATCAAGAATATTGTTTATATGTTAATACACTTATAACTGTCTACTTTAATAATTCAAAACTGGTTCGAACACATTGTACTGAAACTATTCCAAGGGCCAATGGAGGGAGTGACTCGCATCTTCTTGGTCTCTTGTTCCAGAAATGCATGAAAAGGCTTACTTTAATTCGTTTTATGCCCACACTGCTCTTTACTTAGGCAGCGCTATTGCGCTGCCTATGATTTATTCATTTATTCCATTTTCATTCATATGTAATCCTTTGAACTTTCTTGCAGGAGGTTTCTTTCCAGTATATTATCCAAAGATTGTTGTTGAATCAAAGACTTATTTCAAGAATCTCCTAGACCTTGAGTTCAAATTGAATGTCCTGGGGATTTATGCTATGCTTATGTTGAATCAAAATTTGTTTAATAATTCAAGATTCAAAGAACAGATTTTACTATTCAATAAGTGAAGGAAGCCCAAAAATATTAGAAATTGAAATGAACGATCAATCCTGAAACAAGTAGAAATTAAAATGAATTATGAATTCAAACTTAAGACGAACAAAGATATCTAAAATAGGAATTGGGTTGCTTTCGCTCTATTCAACCTCAACCTTCTAAAGGCTATTGTGTCCTTTACACTTAATTGAACATTATATATATTCCAAACAGTGTATTTAACTTTTGAAAATATCGACTAGAATAAAATGAAATTAAGATAACAATTAAGTTAACTGGCAGGAATTACTGAAAATAAACTGCATATTTAGTCTAAAATGATGTTTTTTATTTTGAAAATTAAAAATTTTATCCAACAGAACTTTCTTATTTTTCAACGTTGTAATTATAAAAAATATTTCAATATAATTGGTTTTCAGTAAAGTGAGAATAATTCAATAGCTTCTAGAAGGTTTAGGATCGGGGGTATTAGCCCCACCTTTTTTTTTTAGCAATTTCGGTTCGTTTTAAGTTTTAATTGATTCCTCATTTTGATTTTTTCTCGCTTTAGGATTCATAATTTAAAAGAACAAGTTTTTTTTTAACTGAAAGTAAGAAATACCCTATCATGGAAATTATTTCCCGGAAATCAAAACACGCGGAAAAAAACCCTGGATACTTTTCCCGGAACATCTCCACATGAAAATTTGGTAAAGAGAATGTAAGACAATTAAAAGAACTTAATATAGTAATTCTGTTAAATCCCCCCAGTGTAACATTTCCCCTGGAAGATTCCACCTCCCCCAAAAATATTTCTCTCCCCAAGGAAGATTCTCCTATAGAAATCTACCCCAAGCACAACAATCCGCCCCTCCCCCCCCCCATTGGGCAAATCCAGGATTTTTTTAGGGGGGGGGGGCACAAAATAGGTTGATCCGATAAAAATTGTTTTAGGGGGGGGGGGGTGCAAAATAGGTTGATCCGATAAACTTATGTTAGGAGCAAGTTTAATTAACGCAAACTTGGGTTAATTAAGTAAATTACACTACTTTAGACTACGCTAGGGGGTGCGAGCCCCCCTCGCCCCCCCTCTGCATCCGCCACTGCCAAAATGTCTGTATACTTCCCAATAACAAATTCTATACGTGAACAATGGGCGAATTTCATAACTTACATAACCCCACGGACTGTGGGGGGTCATTTTACACCTTAAGGTGCGCCGACAGTACCGCGTGGATCGCCTATGACCAAGTAGAAGAGGGGAGACAACCTGTCGGAAGCGCCGTACAGGTACCTGCCGGTTTTAATTCGCCTTAAACTGCATGGGACAGGTGAGCAGGTCTCGATGCTTCCCTTGCTCCCGGTGATCTCTGTCAGTGATCAGTTCTCGGAGAGTGCACCTATAAACCGGTTTATACCTGCAAGATATTTGATCGTAAAATAACTGATACCTGGTTGCGGACCTGGCTTGCTTAAAGGACTTGTATTTTGGATTTGTGACTGTGGCTTGATGATTAACGAAAATGGATAAGAACAATATCGTGTGGAACGCGTAACTGAATTTTGTATCCAGATCGATGATAACTGGTATAAAACACCAGCTGATTGTCAACGGTACTGTCGAGTTCTTGTTCAGAGCAGACATTCTAGTTGCAAAAGAGTTATTTCTGCAGAAATCTGGACTACCCAACTCCTTCCGTTGATCTTTAAGGATGACGAGAACGTTTTTGAAATTGTAAATTTTTTTGCCAAATCGGCAACAGAAAAGCGGAACCTACCAATATTTGTTATCTTCGAACCTACAGAGGTTCCAGCGTGTGGGGATGAGGTCAGTGCTGGTATAACCACAAAAGTTAGCGACATATCTCGCCGTTTTGATGGCTTTATGGAACGAGTGACCAAAGCGGACCTCCGTGTGTTTGGCCAGGCAAGCCCCACAAGCGAAAAAATTGCCCGCCAGAAACTGGCTTCCTATGTCGTCGTGAAGAACCCCCACCCCTGAAAACGCCACTCGAACGGAAGAATTTTATTGAATCAGCGTATGGTAAAACCCTAGATGCTATTAAGGTTGAGCTAAGGCCTGGTAAGAATGAATGGCGTGTGGCCGTTTCTCAAAAGGCAACTGCAGATGAAATAGCGTGCGGAATCAAAGCTAAAACCTCAGAATCCGATACGAAAGTGAAAACTCCTGCATACATTGGAATAATTAAAGGAATACCCGAGTCCCTTGGCGTGAAGGATGTGCGTAGTTTAATCGCTGGTTGTGAAAAGGCAGAGCAATGTGGTAAGTCACGATCTTTCAAGCTGTTATTTCCATGTCGCGAAGCCCTCAACTCTGCGACCAAGCTTTCTGTTAAAGTTGGTTTTGAGTGTTTCCAAATCCACGAGTTTGCGTTTCTTCCAAGGCACTGTTATAATTGTCATGAGTCTGGTCACATAGCTGCGCAGTGTAAAAGTACACCAAAATGTTCCCACTGTGCTGAAAATGACCATGGCGCAAACAAAGAAAATCTTTGCCGAAAACAGATGCGTTGCCTGAACTTTCAAAGTGCCTAACATACGTGCTACCACGCTAGCTGCCCGTTGAACGAGCCAGCCAAGTCGTCACCGGTAATAGTTCGAAATGACTGAGTCTCGCACAACTAAGCGTATAGTCTCTTACAATCTGAACGGTAATGTGAGTGCTAAATTAGCTGTGCTGGAACAACTGTGCCTCACGGAAGAAATTATTTGCCTTGAAGAACATTTTGTCTCGAGTGAAGGTAAAAATATCTTTGATTCCTTACCATCGCATTTCCTCCATCTTGTACCAGCGAAGAAGCCAAAGCGACGAGGACGCCCATCAGGTGGCCTCGCCACGCTTATCAGTGGCAATATAGACTCTGAACTGTTTTCCAGTTCCGATCGTTTTCTAGCAGTGAGAGTTGCTGAAACGGTTATTGTTAATGTTTACCTACCTACAGATTACAGGGATGATAGCTCTGAAAGGAAGGTTGCCATGGCGTGTAAAGAAGTCGGTAAACATATTAACAAGGTCAAAGCTTACAACCTCCAGTGGATTTTGTCGGGTGATTTTAATTGTGATGTGAATAAACCTGAAAGCCCTCGATCTGCTCTTTTGCTCAGTCTTATACCAAGTGAACGTGCTCTTTCACCGAAATCTGCGGATTTTACGTATATGCATACCTCTCGATCGGTGTCTAACCTCGATCACGTTTTTGTGTCAAGTATTACTTTTGATAATTCGTTAGCTGTAGATGTTTGCCGTGATTTTGTCACTTCTGATCACTTACCGTTGTGGTTCCGCATTAATGCACCATTCAATCGTACGCCTGTAATCCAGCGACCTAAATGGCTCACCGTTGTTGAATGGAATAAGGCTGAAGTAGGTCAATACCAATATTGCGTCGATGAATTACTCTCTAAGATAAAAATAACTTTCAACCTGCTCCAAACATCCGTCGCCATGTCTACAGCTGAAGCTCGTCTCAAAATAAATTTGTATTCATCATTTATTTCGCATGCGTTACTACAGGCTGAGGCACGATGTGTCCCCCATACTAAAGTTTGCACTGGCTCTCAGATTAAAGGCTGGTCTCAGAACTAATGTTTAGTTGACGCTTGTAACATGTCTAAATTTTGGCTAGGTATATGGATTGAGGGTGGTAGGCCCAAGACCAGTATTGTAAACCGAATTCGCATTTCGACGAAGCGTCTTTTCGCAAAAGAGCTCGAAAAATATAGAGTAGCCATACGTTCTGAGTTTCAGAAAAGGTTATAAATGATCCGGCGGTACTATGGAAGAGTTTGATCCGTCGGCAAAATGATAAACCTGCCTCGACAGCTAGCATCTCGCAAGAGGCATGGCAGCAACATTTCTTGAAAGAGTTCTTTGCACCTCCCTCCCAGCTTAAGCATGCCTTTGTTGTTAATCTTGATGAAACACTTTCAAAACATGTTCCAACCGTGTTTATCGTTTTTGTGTCAGATGTCTGGAACGCTGTGCGCAAAATTGAAAAGCCCTTTTCTCCAGGAAGTGATAATGTTTGTGCCAAACATCTTTTGATCGCTACTCCGTCACTTTTTTTGCACCTCGCGCTCCTTTTTCAAATGGTATTTGTAAAAGGCATAGTTCCCACTTCATTCTCGTCTGGCCGCCTTACTCCTGTTCCCAAAAAGAATAAACCACTGAATGAGTAGGAGGTCCCTTAAGTTGTCATTATCACTCTCTTCCGGAAGTTTCTCTAGAAAGCACAAAATAGCAATTAGTCATCATCAGAGTATTTTAACAGAATAACAGCCCTGAAGCAGCTTCAGTGCTGCTTCAGGGCTGCTTCAGTTATATTTACTCCTGATGAGTGTGTCAATACTTTCAAGTTGACTGATCATACTATCCAGTTCCGAATACTATCCAGTTGCAATAACGATAACGATAAACTTACGTTAGGAGCAAGTTTAATTAACGCAAACTTGGGTTAATTAAGTAAATTACACTACTTCAGACTGCACTAGGGGGCGCGCGCCCCCTTCCCCCCCCCCTCTGGATCCGCCACTGCCAAAAAGTTCTGGATCCGCCACTGCCAAAAAGTTCCCACTTCATTCTCGTCTGGCCGCCATACTCCTATTCCCAAAAAGAATAAACCACTGAATGAGTACTCGTCTATAACGGTCGGTTGGTACTATATTCTGCAAGGTGTTCGAAACGCTGGTTATGCCTGAGCTTTTACACAAATATTCTATGCCTCCGTTCTGGTTTGGATTCCAGCAGAGTTTAGGATGCGTCCATGCTCTGACTAAGCTCTCGTCAATCTTGGTTGATGCCGATATTTTGGTGAATTACTAGTTCTAGGAGTCACGATGTAAGCCTTGCATTCTATTCGCTGATTCATGCCCATTTTATGATTGATTTGTTTAAGCGTGGAGTTAATAGTTGTGTGATCCGTGCCATGTATGATATGTATACCCATTTGGTTGTTGTAGTCAAATTACCTGATGGGACTGTTACGCAAGTAGTAATACCAGTCCGAAAAGGGGTTAGGCAGGGAGCCTTACGTCTCCAGTTGCCTTCAATAACTATATTCTCGATGCCCAACCTCACACCAACCCCTCGTGTACTTTAGAAGGAATTGACATGTCGCTTATAGCTTATGCAGATGCAATTTTTAAACCCAGTCGAACAGTACTCTCGTTTGAAAGAAATTCTGTCACTCTTCGTCGAGAATACGCGAAGATCGATCTGAAATTTAACCCTGAAAAATTGGAATATATTATATATATATATATATAATATATAATAATATATATATATAATATATATATATATATATATATATATATGTATAATATATATATATATAATATATTATATATATATATTATTATATATTATATATATATATATATATATATATATATATATATATATTATTCGTTGGTTTATCCATATATTCCTACGGTTGCCTCCTATGGAGCAGTAACTTCTTATGCAACTATAGAAGAGTGCACGTTCTACAAATAAAGCTATTAGAACAATCGGTAGGTATGTCCAGGATGTACATGACACATGTGCTTGTTTTAGGTCCCTGAAGCTCCTTAATGTAGGTCAGATAAGAGATTACCAAGCTGCAGTATTTGTGTTTCAGTGTAAGAATGGTTTAACCCCTGATTTTTTTAAGAATTTTTACCAAATTAATAGTGACCTGCATAATTATGGAACTAGACAAAGTGATAATATGGTTGTTGATTTTCTTCGTGGTACCAGGTCTTCATTTTCAATGAAACACCTGGGTCCATCAGTATGGAATGAGTTACCATTGAGCATTAGAGCGGCGGAACATGTACCTCAACTTAAAATGAATTTAAGAGATTATTTTTTGGGGGGGGGAATTTGTTAAATTATATTAATAATAATAATAATAATAATTTTATTATAAGCCAAAAAACAGGCCATACAGAACAGTATTCTTAATCACACTCCACAAGAAAAATAGCATAAATATCAAGTTTCACTCATTGTGTCAACGCTTCATTTACAAATTTGCATAACTGCCTGATTGACCTTTTTACAGTCGTTTTCAGGATCCCCGGGAACTCCAAGTTACCACCCTCAAAATACTTTTCCCTTAATAGAGAAAGTTGCTGGCACTCGGTGAGAATATGGGCGACATCCTCAATACCTAGGTTACATCTGGGGCAAGAGTAATCCGCATTTGCATCTGGGGCCACCCTATTACGTTCAAATACTCTTTTTCTATTTTTTAGTGGCAGGCAATTCGCTCGGATCCGAAACCAAGTCCTCAACGTCTCCCCCGGTAATCCTAGTTTAAAATAATATTCGAATCCAAATATCTCTTTTACATGGGAATAAAACTTCAATGTTTCAGATGTTTTAACTGCCTGGGTCCACATTTGGACTTCCTGGTCTTTCATTCTTTCTACAATCATAGCCAAAAACGACTCACCTTGATCTGAGGGACCTAGCCCCTCATTCCAAATATATGATAATCCTAATCCATCTAAAACATTTTTTATTTGATACGGCCACGATCTTTTACGTTTCGACCGTAGCATCTCCACATAAGCTGCTTTTGCTAACCTATCTTCTGACAGACTTAGAACCTTTAGCCAGTACCGGATCATCTGTGCTAATCTACTCATTCTCAGCGAAAATATACCTAGGTCACCTTTTATAGCCTGATTGTGAGTCGTTACGTGAAGACCAATTAATCTCTTAAAGTGTTGCAGCTGAATTGATTCCAATTGTGGTGCCGGGTCATGCCCCCAAAGTTCAGCTCCGTAATGGATAGTAGGCAAAACTTTAGAGTTAAAAACATATTTATGCATTTTTAGATCTTTTATACTTGAAAGCCTTGAATTACGTAAAATGGCAGCTGAAACTGCTTTCCCTCTCTTAATCATCTGTTTTACATGCTCTTTCCATCCTCCTTTTGCTGAAAGTGTTACTCCCAAATATTTAAAATTTTCGCTCTCTTTTACTTTTTCACCTTTATAATAAAAATCTACTTTTTGATCATCATTATTCACACGAATTCCTCTAAAAACCACAATCTCGGTCTTTTTAATATTCAACACTAGTTTCTTTCTATCTAAATATTCTTCTAATATACTCAATAAGATTTGGAGCTCCTCTGGTGACTTGCCTATCAACACCGCATCATCAGCAAAAAGCAACAGAGATAACGTCAGGTTCCCTAGTGACACTGTAGGGGCCCATACCTTTTTAAAATGGTCAACAATATCATTTATATACAACGTGAACAACCTAGGCGAAATACTACTACCCTGTTTTACTCCTTTTCTAATTTCAAACGGTGACGATAATCCCTTCCCTAAAACTTTAACTATACCAAATGTGTTTCTATACATATCAGCTAGTATCCTAACGAAAAGTCTTGGTAAGCCTACCTTTAACAGTTCTAAGCACAGGAAAATCCTATCAATACTGTCGAAGGCCTTTTCTAGATCTAAAAATGCAACGTACAACCTATTCTTCCCTTTTGCATATTTCTCTACAAGCGCCTGTAGGACTAAGACCCTATCAATAGCATTATATCCATCCCGAAATCCTGCCTGCTCCTCCTTCAAAATCCTATATTTTTCTAACCAATGAGCTAATCTAGCATCTAGTATTCTTTCTAATATTTTGCTAAGACTAGGTACTAAAGATATCGGTCGATAATTACTGTGATCCGCTGGGTCTCCCTTTTTGAATAGCGGCAAAATCAAGGATGTTTTCCACGGCGATGGCCATTCTCCGGAAGCCAGAACTGAGTTGAAGATAGCCAAGAAGATGGGCATAAATAAATTGGAATTGTTTCAAGATCTTTGTTGGGACTCCATCGCTACCAGGTGCTGATCCTCCTTCCATGGCGCTTATGCATTCTTCGATTTCTTCTTCCGATGCGGGTTTTATCAGATCATAATCGTGTTCTTTCAGTGGGAAACTGGTCTCATTCTCTGTATTCGATAATTCGTCGCTGAACCAGCAGTCAAACGAATAGTCTTCATGAACCGCGTCCTTGTAGTATGTAGGCCATGTTTTCGGGTCAGGTACTTTTGGCTGAGCTATGGAGGCCCCTTTTTATATCTTTCTCCAGAAAGACCGCGTATCACTCTTTTCATAAAACTGGATCAGCTCCTCCTTACCTTTTTGAATAGCCAGTCTCTTCTTCTGTTTTAAAAGGCGTTTATACTCCCGGCGAACATTTTTAAACCTTGTTACTAGTCGAAGCCTATTTTCCTCTATTTCCTCTTCCCTCAAAATCTCCATTTCATTAATCAATTCTAATTTTTTTATTCTACATTCCTCATCAAAAAATTCTATATCCTTACAACCTCCTTTATTTCTTAGCACTGGGCCTGCTATTTCATGTAAAATCACCGTGAACTCTTCTATCAATCTATCATGGTTATTTATCTTCTCTAAATCACTTAACCTTATAGCTACATCATCCTCTGAAAACGCTTCACTTAATTTAACATTTTCCTCTGTAGACCATTCCCTAGGTATCTGACGTCTAACATTTTTATTATAAATACGACTTTCACTTGAAATATCCCTCATTTGGGGAGCACTCCTTGATCTAATTTCTAAAAATACCGGTAGATGGTCCGATCCTACTAGCTTAAGCACATCCACATTAAGGTAATTCGGATTCCAGCGAATATCCACCAAAACATAATCAATTAAACTTGCTTTAGCCCCAGATACGCAGGTAAACTCACCCCGATTTTTATCCTTTCCAAATCTTCCATTTCCAATCATCAAACCCGATTCTGCGCATAGTGTCAGCAACCTTCTACCCCATTGATTTATTCTTCTTTTTTCATCCCTGCTAGCTCTGGGAATTCTGTAGACGGCTGGGACTGCTGACGGAATACCTGGAATTAACACATCTTTTAATTCAACTTCATCACTAGTATAAGCATTAAAATCACCCATTAATATCAATCTATCGTTTTCAAAATTAGCTCTTTTTTCATCTAATTCTTTTACCAACAAATTCCACGTATCTTCATTTCGGTACGAGCTATTTTGAGGCGGAATATAAATCGATCCTATTACAATATACAGTCCATCCCAACATTCTAATCTAATCCAAATAACATTTTCTGATTTACTTTTCAGCTTTGTATAACTTTTGAAAGACTCATCTTTTATCAACACTACAATGCCTCCAAAATAACGATTGTTAGAAGCTAACTCTCGCGATACACTTTCCACATTAAAACCTCTTACTTTTGGAGTTTCACTAGGGCAATGCCAGGTTTCTATTAATGCTACAAAGTCAAAATTTGACAAATCACTTTCCACAGAACTTAACTTATTTTTTATACCCTGTACATTCCAAGATACAAACTTCAGGGTTTGTGTATGGCCTTGTCGATGCTATTGGGCTCCGTAATCACTCGGGGGGAAAGCTAACCGGTAATAATCGTCGCCCCTAGGCCTATTAATACCCCTGTACTGCCAAGGCTGGTTTTTTTGTAGCTGCCTGAACGGGCGTGTGTTTTGTCTGTAAATTGGTGGCCGATTCCCTTCAGTAACCCGGCTTGTCAATGGCTCCTCATTTCTTTGCCGTACATTTCTAGCGGTGCGACTGTAAGTATTATCAACGGGGCTAATCTCGCTACTTTTACGACCTTTCCCTGTTCCTATTGTTTTCGGCAAGTTGCTGTTTCTTTCAACTATCGTATTCGTGTCACTTTCATTACCAGAACAGTCCGACTGATCTGAAGGGCAATTCTGGACTGAACTCTGGTTATTTTCATTCACATTAGCGGGATTTATACCTCTGATCTCTGAGTTACTCTGTGCTGTATTAGGGGCCCTAATTGGGAGGCTTACCGTCATTTCTTTTATTTATTTACATTCACGGTCGTATGTGTACGTTTTACCTTCAATGATAAGCCTATCGCCTTTGAGCCGCGCATTTTGGCATTTTACTAGGGCTTGGGACAGCACTGGCTTTAAATTTTTTCTAGCCTCGCGTTGATACGTAGTGTAGTCCGGAGCAACCCCTACGCCGTTCTGTTTCAATACAAAACTTTTCCTGAGAACCGCATTTAGTATTTCCAAGTCGTGCCACTTAACTATTACAGGGCCTGATCTCAGGCGGAAAGCATCCTTTATGTCCCTCCGAGAAAGCTGTAGGTTCGAGAGGCACCAGCTAAGAAACTCGCAAAGCTCATCCTTCAAACTCGACTGGGATGGACCAGTCACAGGGAAATTGTAAAACACGAGGTTATAACGCTTTATTTCTGCCTCCAATGAGTCAATTTTCTGTGTAGACTCCCTGAGTTTGTTCCTCTTTTCCGCTAGATCGTTTGAAATTTCTGATTTTGTTGTATCTAGCTGTTTACTAAAACTATTCATTTTTTCCTCTATACCGGATAAGCTGTTTGAGAGCTGTGGGATCAAATCCAGTTTGAAATTTATTTCACGCATAAACTGAGAAATAGCGTCGGGATCTGACGCATCCGGAAGTTGAGGTGGCTGAATCTGATTCCCCTCCATTTCTGTTTGCGTATTCAAGATAATTAAGATTGCCTACCTTATTCTCTGCCAGCAATATTCTCCGGCAGCAGAGTTTATTCGTTGCGTCCCGCTTTAGCCCGGGACACAGCTTTGTAGCGCTCTCTTCTTCAGTTGTCAAAGAAATGAATTTTTATCCGGAGACGCTGCTATACTGGGGGGCGTGGCTAACTTCTTCCCGTCCTTGCGCACTGAATTGTGTATTAACTGTTTTAAACTAATAGATGTTATCGCTCTGAATGACCGATGAATACTATTATGGCTGGTAGGTTGGGTAGGGGAGGAAGAGGAGCTGGAGAGGTAAGGGTGGGTAGAGGCTAAGGTAATGTTGGAAGGGCAGAGTGGGGGAGGGGAGAGGGAGTTGAGTATTATGAGCGATGGAGATTGGATTTGTTATTATTATTTTCTTTTATATTTTATTTATCTATTATTATTTTTAATTCAGTTGTTTATTTATTTATCTATATTTTTTCATATATATAGGTTATAGTTTATCTATTTTTGGTTTATTTATAATAGTTTTAATTAAATAGTTGAGGTTTTTGTAAATAGTTGAGTTAATAGGTAAGTAGTTACGTGGACTTTCGCGCGATCGCAAACCTTCATAGGTTTTCTCCAGCGTGAAAGTGTTGTTTAATTTATTTATTTGTTTGTGAATGTCGATTAATAAAACTTATGAACTAAACTTATGAACTTATTCAACTGGGGTAAAGTACCGAGAGGATTTACAGTTAATCTCGACGGTGTGCCGGTCGCTCCCAAGTCCAAAATGAGGTATTTAGGTCTCCCAATCGGGGACTAAAAAGAACAAGAAGTCTGCTAATCCGCCATTTTTACCGTCGAACAGTGCTTACGGTAGCTTGGTAGCCAATAAATTACGACTTAACCGTCGACAACTAAGCAAACTTTACAACGCATGCGCGCTCCCAAATTTCCTGTATCTTGCAACGTTCTGGCGAGCATTCACAGCTACAGATCGAAAGCAATTACGGAGCATTTATTTTCGATATGTTAAGTATCTGCTTGCCTTGGCCCCCTGGGCAAGCAACTCATGGATTACGCGAAGGTACGGGATTATGGACCCAACTGCCTCGGTAACAAGTGCATTGAAGCTTATAACAGCAGAGTTGACCGACACCCCTGGAGTCCCATCCTAAAACAGTAGATCAGTCTGTGAAAACGTTATGTAGGATAGCAGCAGGGTTGCCACCGTCAGTAGGGTTTTACTAGATCTAGTAAAAAAAAAATCTAGTAAATTTAGAGGATCTAGTAAATTTCCCGAAATCTAGTAAAAACTAGTAAAAAGTTTATAGTAAACAAAACTTTTTTTTTATTTTCCATGAATTCAGGGAAAAAAATTATCGTAAACATATGACAATTTACAATTTTTGCTTGTCTGCTTTACAATTTACAATTTTGCTTGTCTGTCTTAGAGACAGACAAGCAGTCACCTATTTTCATAAACAGACACTTCACTTCCGGCGTCTAAAGGTCGACAAAATCAGCTTTCTGTGTATCAAATCTTACCAACTAAAAATGAAGCTATAATGACACTTGGGAATCTATTGGAATCAAAACAAAAGCCAACCACCCAAGGTGATTAGGTGAATCTCCTCAGTTTGAACATTTTTATTGAGAAAAAAGGAGCATGTTGAGAGAAATTAAAAGTAAGTAGAAATGTAACATTATATATATATATATATATAATATATATATAATATATATATATATAATATATATATATATATATATATATATAATATATATATATATATATATATATATATATATATATTATATATATATATATATATATATATATATATACATATATATATATATATATATATATATATATATATATATATATATATATATATTATATATATATATATATTTCATCATACTATATATATATATATATATTTTCAATCATACCATGAAACGAAAGAAAGAGAAAGGAGAAAAAAGAGAAAAGGAAAAGAAAGAGGAAGGAGAAAAAAAGAAATTGATTATCCTCTTATAGTAAAAATCGATGCTTGATGGTGCGCGTGCGGCGTAGCCGCACGCGCACCATCGTAAATTTTACGTGCACCGTAGTAAATTTTTTCTCTCCGATTTAGTAAATTCTTCCAGGTCGGGGTGGCAACCCTGGATAGCAGTTGATATTTTGTATATGTTTTATCTTGTCACGTAATAAGTTCCTCAGTTTTTACGTATTTTATGAATATTTGTCATTCCTTTTCTTTTTGCCACTTTTTTTCTCTTTACTTCGTTTATCAAGTGCATTACAACGGGTTATAAATAAATTCTATTCTATTCTAAATACATAATTGTTTGATCTTTCAACAAAACTGAACAAAATGGCTGTCACAAAATTTTGATCAGATAATTTTTGGGACAAAATGGGCGTGGGAGGGGGCCTAGTTGCCCTCCAATCTTTTTGGTTATTTCAAAAAGAGCACTAAAACTTTTAATTTCCGTTTTAATGCGCCCTATCCCGGTCTCTTAGGACCATTATCTTAATACAATCACCCCTGAAAATATCCTCCCCCCCCGCGGAAAATACCCCCCGGAAAATTCACCCCCGCGGAAAATGCCCCCCCCCCAAAAAAAAAAACAAAAAACAATACCCCCCGTAGAAAATAAGGCTTTACAAATTTGAGAATTTTATTTGAGTTTTATTTTTTTAATTTCCGTAGGGGGATTGAATTTTGGTACTTGTGTATTATGCGCCACTCACTCAAGTTTACGCTGTGTAAAATTCGAGAACACACCGTTTTTTTTTTTTTTTTGTTAGTTTCTTCGTTACTTTAGAAATAAATTTGCGCTATAGATTTGCACATTAGGGGGGGGGGGGGGGCGTAAGCATACCGGGTCTGCATGCAAAACGTGTTTGGTACAATTATTCTGCATATTAGATAGATAGACAAATAAGTGTATTTTAAAGCCGAATACACGGTCATGAACACAATAAAATAAAATAAGTGAATATAGTGAATAGGGGGGGTGTTTAACCCCCCAGAATAATGCCCTCCCCCACGAAAATAACCCCCTCCTTCGGAAAGTAACCCCTGCGGAAAATACCCCCTCCTTGGAAAATACCCTCGTAGAAAATACCCTCCCCCCCCCTGTGGAAAATAAGGTTTCTAAATTTATACATTTTATTTGAGTTTTTTTTTATAGTTTTGTTGAAAAGTGCTAAGAACGGGAAAAAGAGGAATTTACACACCAGAAGTGTCTTAAAAACTTAAAAAAAACACAAATCCATTTGTGTTGAAAAGACTTCCATATGAACTTCTGCAATTTTTGGCAGTAGCGCGTGCCAAATTAAAAAAAAAAATTGAAGAAGAAAAAAAATTTAGGCAAACAATCATCAAAATTAAGCTAAAACATATGGCACCAAAAAGTTTAAGATGGTTTGGCTATCCTTTGAAAGGATAGTTGGCTTTGGGAACCAACATATTCTAAATTGTTTAAGTTTTTACGGACAAAAGCGTTGTCAAATTCTACGAATTTGTTTTTCTTATCTTCCAAGTGTAAAACTACCACAAATCACCATTAACAAATAAATGAAACCCAAAACTAACAAAAATTACAATAGATAGCCTAGTTAAACTCAAAACGAGCAAAAAGTAAAAGGAATATGGCTGACAACACCCATGTCTTCTTCAGACCAGAAAAAAATTTGCACTTAACTTAAAAAAAAAAAATAAAAAACTGTGTATTGTCAGTTTGATATACATATTGTGATACTATTCCTTATAATCTTAATACTTCTTTATTTGTTGAAGTCAAAAAAGTGAAAACATTTAAAATGTATTTTGTTTTCAGTAAAGTGCAAGTTACTTTCTGGCCTTGAGGAGGTGTGGTGGTTGTCAGCCCTACTCATGCTAATTTTTGCTCTTTTGAGTTTGAATAGGTTGTTTATAGTAGAAAGGCCTTATTGAATCGTGACGGGAGTCCATATATGGGCATGGAATCCCCAGGGAGAATGATTGCGTAATCGGTCAATGACCTCTTTTTCCAAGGTCGATTTATTTGTTGTTGTTTTGGCCAAGTGCACGCTCGGGGCGAATGTCAATAATTCCCCTTAGAAACAACAAATTAATTCCCCTTTCTTGACAAATCAATCAACCATGACATCATCTGTCAGACATTAAAAAACTTCACCCAGAAACAATTCACCTTGACATCACCTGTCAGATATTAATAAACTTTGCCCCGGAAACAATTCTGGTCGAACTCCAAAGATATTAATAAACTTCGCCCCGGAAACAATTCTCCAAGAAACTCCGGCGAATGTTTTGATCTTAGAGATGAAGAGTTTAACGCTGGAAAAGGTTTCTTAGTAATTTCAAATGTGACAGCGCAGGGATGCCAAAAACAAAAGGAACATGCAGAAATTACGTTTAGGGATTATTTGGGCGAAATCGTTTTAGACATTTTATGGAATTATTTCGGCGAAACAGTTATAGACATTTTAAAAGATGATTTTAGAAGATGTTTTGGAAGAGGTTTTGAGTGTGGTCATTATAATACACAAGTTCCATTTGAACAGTGTCGTGAGGTCCCCTACCCCAACCCTAAAGGGCTCCGACCCCCCTACCCCAACCCCGAAGGAAGCTCCGGCCCCAAAAGAATCCCCCGGGCTCCCAAAGGGTCCCCCGGGCCCCCCAAAGGGCCCCCGGCGCCCCAAAGGCCCCGAACCCTCATTTTTTAATATTCTTTTAAGGCTATATTATATCTTTTCAGAACAAGTTCCTTTCTTAATGTCATTCCTTAACCATTTTTACAAGTTGAAGTACCAATCCTTTCACCACAACTTTACTATAAGGCTTTTCCAATACCCCAGCATCAAGCAATAGTTTTCAAAAGACATTTCAGAGCAACGTCTTTTCTTAATGTTCCCTTCTAAACCCATTCTCCAACTTGAAGTACCTGTCCTTTTCACCCACAACTTCACTTTACAGCTTTTTAGATACCTCAACACCAAGAAATACCTTTCAAAAGGCATTTCAGAGCAAGTTCCTTTCTTAATGTCCCTCCTAAACCCATTTTCCAAGTTGAAGTACCCATCTTTTTCACCCACAACTATACTTTACAGCTTTTTGGATACCTCAACACCAAGAAATACATTTCAAAAGGCATTTCAGAGCAACTTCCTTTCTTAATGTCCCTTCTAAACCCATTTTCCAACTTAAAGCATCCATCCTTTTCCCCCAGAACTATACTTTACAGCTTTTTTGGATACCTCAACACCAAGAAATACTTTTCAAAAGACATTTCAGAGCAAGTTCCTTTGTTAATGTCCCTTCTAAACCCATTTTACAAGTTGAAGTACCCATCCTTTTCACCCACAACTATACTTTACAGCTTTTTGGATACCTCAACACCAAGAAATACCTTTCAAAAGCCATTTAAGAGCAAGTTCCTTTCTTAATGTCCCTTCTAAACCCATTTTCCAACTTAAAGCATCCATCTTTTTCACCCAGAACTATACTTTACAGCTTTTTTGGATACCTCAACACCAAGAAATACCTTTCAAAAGGCATTTCAGAGCAAGTTCCTTTCTTAATGTCCCTCCTAAACCCATTTTCCAAGTTGAAGTACCCATCTTTTTCACCCACAACTATACTTTACAGCTTTTTGGATACCTCAACACCAAGAAATACATTTCAAAAGGCATTTCAGAGCAACTTCCTTTCTTAATGTCCCTTCTAAACCCATTTTCCAACTTAAAGCATCCATCCTTTTCACCCAGAACTATACTTTACAGCTTTTTTGGATACCTCAACACCAAGAAATACTTTTCAAAAGACATTTCAGAGCAAGTTCCTTTGTTAATGTCCCTTCTAAACCCATTTTACAAGTTGAAGTACCCATCCTTTTCACCCACAACTATACTTTACAGCTTTTTGGATACCTCAACACCAAGAAATACCTTTCAAAAGCCATTTAAGAGCAAGTTCCTTTCTTAATGTCCCTTCTAAACCCATTTTCCAACTTAAAGCATCCATCCTTTTCACCCAGAACTATACTTTACAGCTTTTTTGGATACCTCAACACCAAGAAATACTTTTCAAAAGACATTTCAGAGCAAGTTCCTTTGTTAATGTCCCTTCTAAACCCATTTTACAAGTTGAAGTACCCATCCTTTTCACCCACAACTTTACTTTACAGGTTTTTGGATACCTCAACACCAAGAAATACTTTTCAAAAGGCACTTCAGAGCAAGTTCTTTCTTAATGTCACTCCTAAACCCATTTTACAATTTAAGTACCCATCCTTTTCACCCACAACTTTACTTTACAGCTTTCTGGATACCTCAACATCAAGAAATACTTTTCAAAAGACATTTCAGAGCAAGTTCCTTTCTTAATGTCCCTCCTAAACCCATTTTCCAACTTGAAGTACCCATCCTTTTCACCCACAACTTTACTTTACAGCTTCTTGGATACCTCAACACCAAGAAATACTTTTCAAAAGGCATTTCAGAGCAAGTTCCTTTCTTAATGTCCCTCCTAAACCCATTTTCCAACTTGAAGTACCCATCCTTTTCACCCACAACTTTACTTTACAGCTTTTTGGATACCTCAACACCAAGAAATACTTTTCAAAAGACATTTCAGAGCAAGTTCTTTTCATAATGTCCCTCCTAAACCCATTTTACAAGTTAAAGCACCCATCCTTTCCACCCAGAACTTTACTATACAGCTTTTTGGATACCTCAACACCAAGAAATACTTTTCAAAAGACATTTCAGAGCAAGTTCTTTTCTTAATGTCCCTCCTAAACCCATTTTACAAGTTAAAGCATCCATCCTTTTCACCCAGAACTTTACTTTACAGCTTCTTGGATACCACAACACCAAGAAATACCTTTCAAAAGACATTTCAGAGCAAGTTCCTTTCTCAATGTCCCTTCTAAACCCATTTTCCAACTTGAAGCACCATCCTTTTCACCCACAACTACACTTTTCACCTTTTTGGATACCTCACCACCAAGAAATACCTTTCAAAAGGCATTTCAGAGCAATTTCCTTTCTTAATGTCCCTTCTAAACACATTTTCCAACTTGAAGCATCTATCCTTTTCACCCCCAACTTTACTTTACAGCTCTTTGGATACCTCAACACCAAGCAATACTTTTCAAAGGCTTTTCAGAACAAGTTCTTTACGTAATGTCCTTCCTAAACCAATTCTACAAGTTGAAGCATCCATCCTTTTCACCCACAACTTTAAATTACAGCTTTTTGGATAGCTCAGCACCAAGAAATACTTTTCAAAAGGCATTTCAGAGCAAGTTCCTTTCTTAATGTCCCTTCTAAACCCATTTTACAACTTGAAGTACCCATCCACTTCACCCACAACTTTACTTTACAGCTTTTTGGTTACCTCAACACCAAGAAATACCTTTCAAAGGCATTTCAGAGCAATTTCCTTTCTTAATGTCCCTTCTAAACCCATTTTCCAACTTGAAGTACCCATCCATTTCACCCACAACTTTACTTTACAGCTTTTTGAATGACTCAACACCATGAAATACCTTTCAAAAGGCATTTCAGAACAAGTTCCTTTCTTAATATCCTTCTTAAACCAATTTTACAAATTCTAAATTTTTTCTTAGGAATATTTCAGTAGTGTTTTGTTGTGGTTTACCTTGTCACAGTTACATTCTCTTGATTTTTCAAAGTTCATTTTGGTTTTCTTTCGTTGAAATGCAAGAGTTGGAATATTTCAGTAGTGTTTTGTCATGGTTTACCTTGTCACAGTTACATTCTCTTAATTTTTCAAAGCTCATTTTGGATTTCTTTCGATCAAATGCAAGACTTGGAATATTTCAGTAGTGTTTTGTCGTGGTTTACCTTGTCACAGTTACATTCTCTTGATTTTTCAAAGTTCATTTGAATTTCTTTCATTGAAATGTAAGAGTTGGAATATTTCAGTAGTGTTTTGTTGTGGTTTACCTTGTCACAGTTACATTCTCTTAATTTTTCAAAGTTCATTTTGGATTTCTTTCGATGAAATGCAAAAGTTGGAATATTTCAATAGTGTTTTGTTGTGGTTTACCTAGTCACAGTTACATTCTCTTGATTTTTCAAAGTCCATTTTGAATTTCTTTCATTGAAATGCAAGAGTTGGAATATTTCAGTAGTGTTTTGTCGTGGTTTACCTTGTCACAGTTACATTCTCTAGATTTTTCAAAGTTCATTTTGGTTTTTTTCGTTGAAATGTAAGAGTTGGAATATTTCAGTAGTGTTTTGTTGTGGTTTACCTTGTCACACTTACATTCTCTTAATTTTTCAAAGTTCATTTTGGATTTCTTTCGATGAAATGCAAGAGTTGGAATATTTCAATAGTGTTTTGTTGTGGTTTACCTAATCATAGTTACATTCTCTTAATTTTTCAAAGTCCATTTTGAATTACTTTCATTGAAATGCAAGAGTTGGAATATTTCAGTAGTATTTTGTCGTGGTTTACCTTATCACAGTTACATTTCTTGATCTTTCAAAGTTCATTTTGGTTTTCTTTCGTTGAAATGTAAGAGTTGGAATATATCAGTAGTGTTTTGTCGTGGTTTACCTTGTCACAGTTACATTCTCTAGATTTTTCAAAGTTCATTTTGGTTTTTTCGTTGAAATGTAAGAGTTGGAATATTTCAGTAGTGTTTTGTTGTGGTTTACCTTGTCACACTTACATTCTCTTAATTTTTCAAAGTTCATTTTGGATTTCTTTCGATGAAATGCAAGAGTTGGAATATTTCAATAGTGTTTTGTTGTGGTTTACCTAATCATCGTTACATTCTCTTAATTTTTCAAAGTTCATTATGGATTTCTTTCGATGAAATGCAAAAGTTGGAATATTTCAATAGTGTTTTGTTGTGGTTTACCTAATCATAGTTACATTATCTTAATTTTTCAAAGTTCATTTTGGATTTCTTTCGATGAAATGCAAAAGTTGGAATATTTCAATAGTGTTTTGTTGTGGTTTACCTAGTCACAGTTACATTCTCTTGATTTTTCAAAGTCCATTTTGAATTTCTTTCGTTGAAATGCAAGAGTTGGAATATTTTAGTAGTGTTTTGTCATTGTTTACCTTGTCACAGTTACATTCTCTTAATTTTTCAAAGTTCATTTTGGTTTTCATTCGTTGAAAGGCATGAGTTGGAATATTTCAGTAGTGTTTTGTTGTGGTTTACCTCGTCACAGTTACATTTTCTTGATTTTTCAAAGTTCATTTTGGTTTTCTTTCGATGAAATGCAAGACTTGGAATATTTCAATAGTGTTTTGTCGTGGTTTACCTTGTCAAAGTTACATTCTCTTAATTTTTCAAAGTCCATTTTGAATTACTTTCATTGAAATGCAAGAGTTGGAATATTTCAGTAGTATTTTGTCGTGGTTTACCTTATCACAGTTACATTTTCTTGATCTTTCAAAGTTCATTTTGGTTTTCTTTCGTTGAAATGTAAGAGTTGGAATATTTCAGTAGTGTTTTGTTGTGGTTTACCTTGTCACACTTACATTCTCTTAATTTTTCAAAGTTCATTTTGGATTTCTTTCGATGAAATGCAAGAGTTGGAATATTTCAATAGTGTTTTGTTGTGGTTTACCTAATCATAGTTACATTCTCTTAATTTTTCAAAGTTCATTATGGATTTCTTCAAAGTCCATTTTGAATTACTTTCATTGAAATGCAAGAGTTGGAATATTTCAGTAGTATTTTGTCGTGGTTTACCTTATCACAGTTACATTTTCTTGATCTTTCAAAGTTCATTTTGGTTTTCTTTCGTTGAAATGTAAGAGTTGGAATATTTCAGTAGTGTTTTGTTGTGGTTTACCTTGTCACACTTACATTCTCTTAATTTTTCAAAGTTCATTTTGGATTTCTTTCGATGAAATGCAAGAGTTGGAATATTTCAATAGTGTTTTGTTGTGGTTTACCTAATCATAGTTACATTCTCTTAATTTTTCAAAGTTCATTATGGATTTCTTTCGATGAAATGCAAAAGTTGGAATATTTCAATAGTGTTTTGTTGTGGTTTACCTAGTCACAGTTACATTCTCTTGATTTTTCAAAGTCCATTTTGAATTTCTTTCATTGAAATGCAAGAGTTGGAATATTTAAGTAGTGTTTTGTCGTGGTTTACCTTGTCACAGTTACATTCTCTAGATTTTTCAAAGTTCATTTTGGTTTTTTTCGTTGAAATGTAAGAGTTGGAATATTTCAGTAGTGTTTTGTTGTGGTTTACCTTGTCACACTTACATTCTCTTAATTTTTCAAAGTTCATTTTGGATTTCTTTTGATGAAATGCAAGAGTTGGAATATTTCAATAGTGTTTTGTCGGTGTTTACCTAGTCATAGTTACATTCTCTTAATTTTTCAAAGTTCATTTTGGATTTCATTCATTGAAATGCAAGAGTTGGAATATTTCAGTAGTGTTTTGTTGTGGTTTACCTTATCACAGTTACATTCTCTTGATTTTCAAAGTTCATTTTGGATTTCTTTCGTTGAAATGCAAGAGTTGGAATATTTCAATAGTGTTTTGATGTGGTTTACCTTGTCACAGATACATTCTCTTGATTTTTCAAAGTTCATTTTGGTTTTCTTTCGTTGAAATGCAAGAGTTAGAATATTTCAGTAGTGTTTTGGTGTGGTTTACCTTGTCACACATACATTCTCTTAATTTTTCAAAGTTCATTTTGGATTTCTTTCGTTGAAATGCAAGAGTTGGAATATTTCAGTAGTGTTTTGTCATGGCTTACCTTGTCACAGTTACATTCTCTTAATTTTTCAAAGTTCATTTTGAATTTCTTCCATTGAAATGCAAGAGTTGGAATATTTCAGTAGTGTTTTGATGTGGTTTACCTTGTCACAGTTACATTCTCTTGATTTTTCAAAGTTCATTTTGGTTTTCTTTCGTTGAAATGCAAGAGTTGGAATATTTCAGTAGTGTTTTGTGTGGTTTACCTTGTCACACATACATTCTCTTAATTTTTCAAAGTTCATTTGGATTTCTTTCCTTGAAATGCAAGAGTTGGAATATTTCAGTAGTGTTTTGCTATGGTTTACCTTGTCACAGTTACATTCTCTTGATTTTTCAAAGTTCATAGTTGCAATATTTCAGTAGTGTTTTGTTGTCGTTTACCTTGTCACAGTTACATTCTCTTGATTTTTCAAAGTTCATTTTGAATTTCTTTCGTTGAAATGCAAGAGTTGGAATATTTCAGTAGTGTTTTGTTGTGGTTTACCTTGTCACAGTTACATTCTCTTGATTTTTCAAAGTTCTTTTTGAATTTCTTTCGTTGAAATGCAAGAGTTGGAATATTTCAGTAGTGTTTTGTTGTAGTTTACCTGGTCACAGTTACATTCTCTTGATTTTTCAAAGTTCATTTTGAATTTCTTTTGTTGAAATGTAAGAGTTGGAATATTTCAATAGTGTTTTGTCATGGTTTACCTTGTCACTGTTACATTCTCTTGATTTTTCAAAGTTCATTTTGAATTTTTTTCGTTGAAAATGCAAGAGTTGGAATATTTCAGTAGTGTTCTGTCGTGGTTTACCTTGT
The DNA here is from genome assembly GCA_027921565.1 of Artemia sinica. NCBI lineage: Eukaryota > Metazoa > Arthropoda > Branchiopoda > Anostraca > Artemiidae > Artemia > Artemia sinica. The sequence continues at coordinate 18,746,188 of CM051264.1, read as the reverse complement.
CACAATTACATTCTCTTGATTTTTCAAAGTTCATTTTGAATTTCACTCATTGAAATGCAAGAGTTGGAATACTTCAGTGGTGTTTTGTCGTGGTTTACCCTGTCACAGATACATTCTCTTGATTTTTCAAAGTTCATTGAAATTTCTTTCAATGAAATGCAAGAGTTGGAATATTTCAGTAGTGTTTTCTTGTGGTTTACCTTGTCACAGTTACATTCTCTTGATTTTTCAAAGTTCATTTTGAATTTTTTTCGTTGAAATGCAAGAGTTGGAATATTTCAGTAGTGTTCTGTCGTGGTTTACCTTGTCACAATTACATTCTCTTGATTTTTCAAAGTTACTTTTGAATTTCACTCATTGAAATGCAAGAGTTGGAATACTTCAGTGGTGTTTTGTCGTGGTTTACCCTGTCACAGATACATTCTCTTGATTTTTCAAAGTTCATTGAAATTTCTTTCAATGAAATGCAAGAGTTGGAATATTTCAGTAGTGTTTTGCTATGGTTTACCTAGTCACTGTTACATTCTCTTGATTTTTCAAAGTTCATTTCGGATTTCTTTCAGTGACATGCAAGAGTTGGAATATTTCAATAGTGTTTACTTTGTCACAGTTACATTCTCTTGATTATTCAAAGATAATTTTGGTTTTCTTTCGTTGAAATGCAAGAGTTGGAATATTTCAGTAGTGTTTTGTTGTGCTTTACCTTGACACAGTTACATTTTCTTGATTTTTGTTAGGTTAGGTTAGGGTAGATCAAATTAGGTTAGGTTAGGTTAAGTTAGGTTAGGTTAGGTTAGCCTACGTACGCGCGCGTACGTAGGCTAACCTAACCTAACCTAACTTAACCTAACCTAACCTAATTTGATCTGGCCTAACCTAACCTAACCTAACAAAAATCAAGAAAATGTAACTGTGTCAAGGTAAAGCACAACAAAACACTACTGAAATATTCCAACTCTTGCATTTCGACGAAAGAAAACCAAAATTATCTTTGAAAAATCAAGAGAATGTAACTGTGACAAAGTAAACCACGGTTAAACACTATTGAAATATTCCAACTCTTGCATTTCAATGAAGGAAATCCGAAATGAACTTTGAAAAATCAAGAGAATGTAACAGTGACTAGGTAAACCACAGCAAAACACTACTGAAATATTCCAACTCTTGCATTTTATTGAAAGAAATTTCAATGAACTTTGAAAAATCAAGAGAATGTATCTGTGACAGGGTAAACCACGACAAAACACCACTGAAATATTCCAACTCTTGCATTTCAATGAGTGAAATTCAAAAGTAACTTTGAAAAATCAAGAGAATGTAATTGTGACAAGGTAAACCACGACAGAACACTACTGAAATATTCCAACTCTTACATTACAACAAAAGAAATTCAAAATGAACTTTAAAAAATCAAGAGAATGTAACTGTGACAAGGTAAACCACAAGAAAACCCTACTGAAATATTCTAACTCTTGCATTTCAACGAAAGAAATTCAAAATGAACTTTGAAAAATCAAGAGAATGTAACTGTGACAAGGTAAACGACAAAAAAAACACTACTGAAATATTTCTACTATGAACTTTGAAAAATCAAGAGAATGTAACTGTGACAAGGTAAACCATAGCAAAACACTACTGAAATATTCCAACTCTTGCATTTCAAGGAAAGAAATCCAAATGAAGTTTGAATAATCAAGAAAATGTAACTGTGTCAAGATAAACCATGACAAAACACTACTGAAATATTCCAACTCTTGCATTTCAACGAAAGAAATTCAAAATGAACTTTGAAAAATCAAGAAAATGTAACTGTGATAAGGTAAACCCCAACAGAACACTACTGAAATATTCCAACTCTTGCATTTCAACGAAAGAAATCCAAAATGAACTTTGAAAAATTAAGAGAATGTAACTATGACAAGGTAAACCACAAGAAAACACTACTGAAATATTCCAACTCTTGCATTTCAACGAAAGAAATTCAAAATGAACTTTGAAAAATCAAGAAAATGTAACTGTGACGAGGTAAACTACAACAAAACACTACTGAAATATTCCAACTCTTGTATTTCAACGAAAGAAATTCAAAATGAACTTTGAAAAATTAAGAGAATGTAACTGTGACAAGGTAAACCATGACAATACACTACTGAAATATTCCAACTCTTGCATTTCAATGAAAGAAATTCAAAATGAACTTTGAAAAATTAAGAGAATGTAACTGTGACAAGGTAAACCACAACAAAACACTATTGAAATATTCCAACTCTCACATATCATCGAAAGAAATTCAAAATGAACTTTGAAAAATTAAGAGAATGTAACTGTGACAAGGTAAACCACGACAAAACACTAGTGAACTATTCCAACTCTTGCATTTCAATGAAAGAAATTCAATGAACTTCGAAAAATCAAGAGAATGTAACTGTGACAAGGTAAACCACGACAAAACACTACTGAAATATTCCAACTCTTGCATTTCAATGGAAGAAATTCAAAATGAACTTTGCAAAATTAAGAGAATGTAACTGTGAGAAGGTAAGCCATGACAAAACACTACTGAAATATTCCAACTCTTGCATTTCAACGAAAGAAATCCAAAATGAACTTTGAAAAATTAAGAGAATGTAACTATGACTAGGTAAACCACACCAAAACACTACTGAAATATTCCAACTCTTGCATTTCAACGAAAGAAAACCAAAATGAACTTTGAAAAATCATGAGAATGTATCTGTGACAAGGTAAACCACATCAAAACACTATTGAAATATTCCAACTCTTTCATTTCAACGAAAGAAATCCAAAATGAACTTTGAAAATCAAGAGAATGTAACTGTGATAAGGTAAACCACAACAAAACACTACTGAAATATTCCAACTCTTGCATTTCAATGAATGAAATCCAAAATGAACTTTGAAAAATTAAGAGAATGTAACTATGACTAGGTAAACCACAACAAAACACTATGAACTTTGAAAAATTAAGAGAATGTAAGTGTGACAAGGTAAACACAACAAAACACTACTGAAATATTCCAACTCTTACATTTCAACGACAAAAACCAAAATGAACTTTGAAAAATCTAGAGAATGTAACTGTGACAAGGTAAACCACGACAAAACACTACTGAAATATTCCAACTCTTGCATTTCAATGGAAGAAATTCAAAATGAACTTTGAAAAATCAAGAGAATGTAACTGTGACTAGGTAAACCATGACAAAACACTATTGAAATATTCCAACTTTTGCATTTCATCGAAAGAAATCCAAAATGAACTTTGAAAAATTAAGACAATGTAACTATGATTAGGTAAACCACAACAAAACACTATTGAAATATTCCAACTCTTGCATTTCATCGAAAGAAATCCAAAATGAACTTTGAAAAATTAAGAGAATGTAAGTGTGACAAGGTAAACCACAGCAAAAAACTACTGAAATATTCCAACTCTTACATTTCAACGAAAGAAAACCAAAATGAACTTTGAAAAATCAAGAAATTGTAACTGTGATAAGGTAAACCACGACAAAACACTACTGAAATGTTCCAACTCTTGCATTTCAATGAAAGTAATTCAAAATGGACTTTGAAAAATTAAGAGAATGTAACTGTGACAAGGTAAACCACAACAAAACACTACTGAAATATTCCAACTCTTACATTTCAATGAAAGAAATTCAAATGAACTTTGAAAAATCAAGAGAATGTAACTGTGACAAGGTAAACCACGACAAAACACTACTGAAATATTCCAAGTCTTGGATTTCATCGAAAGAAATCCAAAATGAGCTTTGAAAAATTAAGAGAATGTAACTGTGACGAGGTAAACCATGACAAAACACTACTGAAATATTCCAACTCTTGCATTTCAACGGAAGAAAACCAAAATGAACTTTGAAAAATCAAGAGAATGTAACTGTGACAAGGTAAACCATAACAAAACACTACTGAAATATTCCTAAGAAAAAATTTAGAATTTGTAAAATTGGTTTAAGAAGGATACTAAGAAAGGAACTTGTTCTGAAAAGATATAATAAAGCCTTTTGAAAGGTATTTCATGTGTTGAGGTAACCAAAAAGCTGTAAAGTAAAGTTGTGGGTGAAATGGATGGGTACTTCAAGTTGTAAAATGGGTTTAGAAGGGACATTAAGAAAGGAATTGCTCTGAAAAGCCTTTTGAAAGGTATTTCTTGGTGTTTAGGTAACCAAAAAAGCTGTAAAGTAAAGTTGTGGGTGAAATGGATGGGTACTTCAAGTTGTAAAATGGGTTTAGAAGGGACATTAAGAAAAGAACTTGCTCTGAAATGCCTTTTGAAAAGTATTTCTTGATGTTGAGGTATCCAAAAAGCTGTAATTTAAAGTTGTGGTGAAAAGGATGGATGCTTCAACTTGTAAAATTGGTTTAGGAAGGACATTACGTAAAGAACTTGTTCTGAAAAGCTTTTGAAAAGTATTGCTTGGTGTTGAGGTATCCAAAGAGCTGTAAAGTAAAGTTGTGGGTGAAAAGGATGGATGCTTCAAGTTAGAAAATGGGTTTAGAAGGGACATTAAGAAAGGAAATTGCTCTGAAATGCCTTTGAAAGGTATTTCTTGGAGTTGAGGTAACCAAAAAGCTGTAAAGTAAAGTTGTGGGTGAAGTGGATGGGTACTTCAAGTTGTAAAATGGGTTTAGAAGGGACATTAAGAAAGGAACTTGCTCTGAAATGCCTTTTGAAAAGTATTTCTTGGTGTTGAGGTATCCAAAAAGCTGTAATTTAAAGTTGTGGGTGAAAAGGATGGATGCTTCAACTTGTAAAATTGGTTTAGGAAGGACATTACGTAAAGAACTTGTTCTGAAAAGCCTTTGAAAAGTATTGCTTGGTGTTGAGGTATCCAAAGAGCTGTAAAGTAAAGTTGGGGGTGAAAAGGATGGATGCTTCAAGTTGGAAAATGGGTTTAGAAGGGACATTAAGAAAGGAAATTGCTCTGAAATGCCTTTTGAAAGGTATTTCTTGGTGGTGAGGTATCCAAAAAGGTGAAAAGTGTAGTTGTGGGTGAAAAGGATGGTGCTTCAAGTTGGAAAATGGGTTCAGAAGGGACATTAAGAAAGGAACTTGCTCTGAAATGTCTTATGAAAGGTATTTATTGGTGTTGAGGTATCCAAGAAGCTGTAAAGTAAAGTTCTGGGTGAAAAGGATGGGTGCTTTAACTTGTAAAATGGGCTTAGGAGGGACATTAAGAAAAGAACTTGCTCTGAGATGTCTTTTGAAAAGTATTTCTTGGTGTTGAGGTATCCAAAAAACTGTATAGTAAAGTTCTGGGTGAAAAGGATGGGTGCTTTAACTTGTAAAATGGGTTTAGGAGGGACATTATGAAAAGAACTTGCTCTGAAATGTCTTTTGAAAAGTATTTCTTGGTGTTGAGGTATCCAATAAGCTGTAAAGTAAAGTTGTGGGTGAAAAGGATGGGTACTTCAAGTTGGAAAATGGGTTTAGGAGGGACATTAAGAAAGGAACTTGCTCTGAAATGCCTTTTGAAAAGTATTTCTTGGTGTTGAGGTATCCAAGAAGCTGTAAAGTAAAGTTGTGGGTGAAAAGGATGGGTACTTCAAGTTGGAAAATGGGTTTAGGAGTGACATTAAGAAAGGAACTTGCTCTGAAGTGCCTTTTGAAAAGTATTTCTTGGTGTTGAGGTATCCAAAAAGCTGTAAAGTAAAGTTGTGGGTGAAAGGATGGGTACTTCAAGTTGGAAAATGGGTTTAGAAGGGACATTAAGAAAGGAACTTGCTCTGAAATGGCTTTTGAAAGGTATTTCTTGGTGTTGAGGTATCCAAAAAGCTGTAAAGTATAGTTGTGGGTGAAAAGGATGGGTACTTCAACTTGTAAAATGGGTTTAGAAGGGCCATTAACAAAGGAACTTGCTCTGAAATGTCTTTTGAAAAGTATTTCTTGGTGTTGAGGTATCCAAAAAAGCTGTAAAGTATAGTTCTGGGTGAAAAGGATGGATACTTCAAGTTGGAAAATTGGTTTAGAAGGGACATTAAGAAAGGAAGTTGCTCTGAAATGCCTTTTGAAAGGTATTTCTTGGTGTTGAGGTATCCAAAAAGCTGTAAAGTATAGTTGTTGGTGAAAAGATGGGTACTTCAACTTGGAAAATGGGTTTAGGAGGGACATTAAGAAAGGAACTTGCTCTGAAATGCCTTTTGAAAGGTATTTCTTGGTGTTGAGGTATCTAAAAAGCTGTAAAGTAAAGTTGTGGGTGAAAAGGACAGGTACTTCAAGTTGGAAAATGGGTTTAGAAGGGAACATTAAGAAAAGAAGTTGGTTCTGAAATGTCTTTTGAAAAGCTGGAAATTTCTATTGCTTGATGTTGGGGTATTCGAAAAAAGCCTCATAGTAAAGTTGTGGTGAAAGGATTGGTACTTCAACTTGTAAAAATGGTTAAGGAATGACATTAAGAAAGGAACTTGTTCTGAAAAGATACAATATAGCCTTAAAAAAAAATTTAAAAATGAGGGTTCAGGGGCCTTTGGGGTGCCGGGGCCCTTTGGGGGGCCCCGGGGGACCCTTTGGGAGCCCGGGGGAACCTTTGGGGTCCGGGGGCTTCCTTCGGGGTTGGGGTAGGGGGGTCGGAGCCCTTTGGGTTGGGGTAGGGGACCTCACGACACTGTTCAAATGGAACTTGTGTATTATAACGACCACACTCAAAACCTCTTCTAAAACATCTTCTAAAATCATCTTTTAAAATGTCTCTAACTGTTTCGCCGAAATAATTCCACAAAATGTCTAAAACGATTTCGCCCAAATAATCCCTAAACGTAATTTCTGCATGTCCCTTTTGTTTTTGGCATCCCTGCGCTTTCACATTTGAAATTACTAAGAAACCTTTTCCCGCGTTAAACTCTTCATCTCTAAGATCAAAACATTCGCCGGAGTTTCTTGGAGAATTGTTTCCGGGGCGAAGTTTATTAATATCTTTGGAGTTCGACCAGAATTGTTTCCGGGCAAAGTTTATTAATATCTGACAGGTGATGTCAAGGTGAATTGTTTCTGGGTGAAGTTTTTTTAATGTCTGACAGATGATGTCATGGTTGATTGATTTGTCAAGAAAGGGGAATTAATTTGTTGTTTCTAACGGGAATTATTGACATTCGCCCCGAGCGTGCACTCGGCCAAAACAACAACAAATAAATCGACCTTGGAAAAAGAGGTCATTGACCGATTACGCAATCATTCTTCCTGGGGATTCCATGCCCATATATGGACTCCGTCACGATTCAATAAGGCCTTTCTACTGTTTATTGTTTTTTCTGTCGTTTTGGGTTCAATTCATATATTTATGGTGATTTATGGTCGTTTTACGCTTGGAAAATTATTTGAATTTATTTTTACTCATTTTTGGCTCAACGAGGCCATGCGCACCGGCAAGGAGGGGCAGGGGCGGGGGCATGGCCCCCACCCGGGAAATTTGGGACTATATAGTAATTCAGGGATTTAGGACAAATCCCTGAATCACAAAGCCTGTTTAATTAGACTAGATAGCTCTTTTTGAAAGTACTAAAAAAAATTAGCGTAAAGAGCGAGGTATTGACTAGGGAACGAACCTCCTCATATACGTAATAATTTCTGAAATACCATCATTCCTGGAAAAAAAAAAAAAAAAACTGATAATAAAACACAAAAAAACTTATCGATTCAGGGGGAAAATACAGAAATATAGCATTCCGTCCAGGGGAAACATTTCTGATTATTGTGGCTTCATACATCAGTTCATGGGTACTCTTGCAATGCAATCAAAAGTTGACGGCATATTTTTACCGAAATCGTCCCTTATTAAGTTGTTTTCCTTGTGAAATTTCCAGGTGGGGTCCATGAGCCACTCCCTGCCCTCCCCCCTCCTTGTCGGTGCCAATGGCCTCGTTAAGCCAAAAATGAGTAGAAAAATAAATTCAAATAATTTTCCAAGTGTAAAACTACCACAAATCACCATAAAATAAATGAATTGAACCCCAAACGAACAGAAATAACAATAAATAACCTATTCAAACTCAAAATAGCAACAATTAGCATGAGTAGGGCTGACAACCCCCACACCTCCTCAAGACCAGAAAGTAATTTGCACTTTACTGGAAACAAAATACATTTTAAATGTTTTCACTTTTTTGACTTCAACAAATAAAGAAGTATTAAGACTATAAGGCATAGATACCACAATATGTAAATCAAACTGACAATACACGTTTTTCTTTGTTTTTATTTTTAAAGTAAAGTGCAAATTATTTTCTGGTCTGAAGAAGACATGGGTGTTGTCAGCCATACTCCTTTTACTTTTTGCTCGTTTTGAGTTTGACTAGGCTATCTATTATAATTTCTGTTAGCTTTGGTTTCATTTATTTGTTAATGGTGATTTGTGGTAGTTTTACACTTGGAAGATAAGAAAAACAAACTTGTAGAATTTGACAACGCTTTTGCCCGTAAAAACTTAAACAATTTAGAATGTAGATAGTTGGCCCAAAGCCAACTATCTTTTCAAAGGATAGCCAAACCTTCTGGAACTTTTTGGTGGCATATGTTTTAGCTTAAGTTTGATGATTGTTTGCCTAAATTGTTTTTCTTCTTCATTTTTTTTTTTTAATTTGGCACCCGCTACTGCCAAAATATGCAGAAAACCATATGGAAGCCTTTTCAACACAAATGGATTTGTGTTTTTTTTTTCTAAGTTTTTAAGACACTTCTGGTGTTTAAATTCCTCTTTTTCCCGTTCCTTAGCACTTTTCAACAAAACGATAAAAAAAGCTCAAATAAAAGTTTCAAATTTAGAAACTTTTTTTTCCACGGGGGGGGGGGGGGGTATTTTCCACGAGGGTATTTTCCAAGGAGGGGGTATTTTCCACGGGGGATACTTTCCGAAGGAGGGGGGGGGGGTATTTTTCGTGGGGGAGGGCAGGGAATTTTTCGGGGGTTAACTACCCCCCCCCCATTCAAAATATTCATTTATACTATTTTACTGTGTTATGGCCGTATATTTGGCTTTAAAATACACTTATTTGTCTATCTATCTAATATGCAGAATAATTGTACCAAATACATTTTGCATGCAGACCCGTTATTCTTACCCCCCCCCCCCCCCTAATGTGCAAATCTATAGCGCAAATTTATTTCTGAAGTAAAGAAGAAACTAACAAAAAAAAACGGTGTGTTCTTGAATTTTACACAGCGTAAACTTGAGGAAGTGGCGCATAATATACAAGTACCAAAATTCCATCCCCCTACGGAAATTAAAAAAATAAAACTCAAATAAAATTCTCAAATTTGGAAAGCCTTATTTTCCACGGGAGGTATTTTTTGGAGGGGGTATTTTCCGCGGGGGGGGGGGGGTATTTTCCGCGGGGGTATTTTCTGGGGGGGGGGTATTTTCCAGGGGAGTATTTTCGGGGGGTATTTTCGGAGGGTATTTTCCGCGGGGGTATTTTGCGGGGGTATTAATATAATCTGCAGAGATAGCTATTTATTTTATTGAAAAAACTTGCAAGTTGCAGTAATTGGGCCACAAGTGAGTAGACTATAAGTTAAATCGAGACTTCATTGATGCAACTACTCTGCAAAAATCTTTTGAGGATGTGCTACAAGAATTTCACTGATTATTAGCAAGTATTTGATAAAATACAGTCCATTTTGTTTGAACCCTTACAAAAGGACATAAGTATAGAAAAAGTATCGATACCAAAGTGTCTGTTTTCACCAAATGTCGTATTGAGCATCGACATTCGACAGCTAATGCTTCTTGGGTATCTCCCATCACTACCCGTTACTAAGTCATAGCTATTGCTGCCTCTATGGAAACAACTGCAAAAAATGTATTCCATGCTGTCGATCAATTAGGCAGTTCTAAACAGAGTCACCATTGAACAACGTCAATGGAAGGGGGTTCTGTTTTTGCGTCCTACACTAAAAAAAAAACTTACACGCTATTTACCAAGTAGAAACGATCTAATAAACAGATTTTCCATAGTTGCCTCCCCTCTACAAAGCGTGGTATGGTCTGGGTGCCTACGTATAAAAATACTTTTTTAGGCACTATTTCACTTGATAAAATGTCATCTATGTTTCATAAACTACCTGGAACTCATCATTTTGACTTAATTTAGGCGCTTTGGGTCCGTCTCTTTCCTGCAATGCTGCATCTTCGAAAGGAGCTTGATAACAAAACTGTTGGTGAAGTTAGTCAAGTAATCGTTTCATTTGGAGTTCAAATTCAACATGTAGACCGGGTTAAAAAGAAACAACTAGGTGGCGGTGCAGCCAATGATATTGGGATCTATTGCGCTCAATTGGCCAGTTTTGCCTATGGGTCAGAGACACCTCTGAAGGTAAGTATGAAATTTATGTCTCCTCTCTCTCTCTCCCCCTCTCTCTTTCTCTGTCTCTCCCTTTCCCTCTCTCTCCCCACTCTCTCTTTGTGCTACTTACTTTTCCTCAAAACCCGAGGAAAATTTGGCAAAAGTATCTTACTCTGACCGTCGAACTACAGCGAGGGAACTGATTGAAAGTAATTTTGTACATGGTTCGTTTAGTCTTAACCTAATACCTTTAATTGGCATCGAGGGCCTGTGAAATTCATTCAAAAGTTATTGTCAAATGAGCCAAATGAGAATTAAAAACACATTTTCCATTGCCCTATGAAGTGGCGGAGGTTCATGTTCGCTGTACAGGTTTTGAAGGTTTTTAATTTATTAATAATTTCTTTTGTGCCGTCCTACATTGTTAATGTTTTGGCAAAACACAACAATTTTGCCATCACTCGATAACTGAAATTCAGACTTATCCGATTACTACTACTATAATTAGTAACAACTCACTGCAGTACCATGTTTGCTGAGGTCAACACAGCTGGGTACTCTCCTCCTCCTCTTCAGTCTATTCTAAACTTCACTTTCCACCCTCTCCCATGAATGTACAATTCCCTTTAAATCCTTTCTTATATGCTTGTCCCACCACGTTATATGCTCCTTCCAACAGGTGACAACCTGTTTTTCGTTTGGTCCCTGGTGGGTGGATAAAAAAAAAAAACAATATATTGGCTATCTGCCATCCGCCATCAGTAAATGTGACCAAATTATCTGAATATTTCTTTAATTATACCCCTAGAAAGTTGGATCACACCATATTTTCCGAATAGCTTATTGTTTTACGTAAGGGTCAGTCAATCCAGTACCTCAGATTATTCCAAGATAAGTTTCCTTTTAAAAAAGCTTAATAAACCTTTCTAAGATTTTTGAAGTCCCCCCCCCCGTTTCAGATCCTTACTTGTACACACTCATTTTCATAGTTCCCATTACACAAACCTTGACTTACTAATTTATTTTCCTACTCATCCAAACTTTTTTCAGCAGTTAAAGATCCCCTTTTGCCTTTGCTATTCAACTTTTAAATCTTCACTGCATCCAAGTTTTTACTGCCGTCTTTACTACCCAGGTAAGTGAGGCTAAATATTTGATCGAGCTTCTTGTTAAGCAGCATCAGTTTTTCCCTCATTTCTTCCTTGTATAAGCAACATAGTCTTCTTAACATTGATTTTCCAACCTTTCTTTTACCCTGAACTTTCTAAATCTATGAAAGTTCATTGCTTTGTTAGCGTTTTCATCTAGAACCCTCAAATCATCTGCATTATCAAAGTCCAGGTGGTCATAAAATGAGCAACTAGTATTCTATTATCAATACCTTCCTAGCTCAAATAAGACTTAGCAGCTTTCTTATTCAAACTCAAACGCTACTCCATCCCTATATACCCCATCCTACCTGCCTGAATAGATAAGTTCTATATTACCTAATTTCATGTTTTTTACATGTTTACAGTCCTAGGCCCATCTTGCTCTCAACATGGTTTTCCATACTTGGCAATGGTCTTCATCAACAAGAGTCGAAATCCTGCACAAGCAATGACAAGCCTATTACCTCCAATTCGTTATATATTCGTGCCCACAAATATTAGGCTACTATGGGGAGGCAGCTCATAAAATATAAGTTGGCCAGGAAGGGGGTTTTTCAGCTTAAAATAGCCCACCAAAACAAACGAAACCCAGAATAAATATCCATCAACCAAAATTCAGTGCAAATGCTGTATCGTTTACTAGACAATAACTTTCTCGAGGGGTGCAACTTCTCAAGATTACTCAACAGTGATCAAAGGGTAACCGTTCCCCTTCCCTCCTCGCGCTCTTTTTCCCTAAATGTATTCGATCAACATTTTGAAACTGCCATTTTTTTCAAAAGTTTAAAATTCAAATACCTATGACTTAGAGGTAAAAAAATCCCCCATAGTGCCTGTGGCAAGGGCTGTAACATATGCAAGTTGCCCATTGGTAATATATAAGGTTTTTGTGGGAAGGGGGTCTAGTTCTTTCTTTAAGAGAAAAAAAAAATCAAAGACCAAACACTCTTAGATTTACTCATTTACGGGATAACTTTGATTTACGGGGAAGGGCTGAAGTTATGCAAGATGTTTATTGTTACTTTCATATTTTTTTGATTTGATACTTTTTCTACTTAATACCTTTGTTACTTATTTTGTTACTCTGATACTAGTTTTAATACTTTTATGAGACTTTGATGTTGAAAAAAATTGATTTTGAAATAGAGAATTTTAAAAAAAAACTTGAAACTTTGCAATTCAAAAACGAACAGGAATGGATTAAAAAAAAGATCAGAGAAAAGAAGTTTTTCAAAGAAAAGCAAAGGCCAAATTAAACTTAAGATCAGCAGAAATAAAAACCTATAATAATTCAGTAGAAAGGCTCTAATGACTCCCGTACGAACACATGTGCTGCCATCTACAATTTAGTTTAACGCTGTACGAACATAATTTATTCAAGGATTATCGATCGAGTTTAATGGGGTCAATGACATCTCTTTCAAGGTCGATTTATTTGTTGTTTTCAAGTGTATTGACACAGGGGGTCATTTACATAATCGGTGGGGAATGTATTGATCTAGGGGGAGAATTTCCAAGAACTTGATTTACATAATCGGTGGGGAATTTTATTGATCCGATAACGGGAAACAGAATCACGTGTCTCCTTCTAAGCCTATCAGAGGGCCGGAAATATTAGCGGGAGAGGATTGCAGAGAATATAAGGAAAGGATTTTTGCTATAGTTTTTATTAGTCTGTGAATAGAATTCACTAAGTTTATAATTAGCAGTGTGATAACATGAGTGAAAAAGTTGAGTTAGAAATATCCTTTTATTGCAACTGTTCTATTTGTAAAGGACATTTTCATGATTTTGAACATTCTCATGAACCTACTGCATGTTTAGACAACATAGATACAGAGATATATGAGAAGAATCTAGAGGAAATGAGAAGAAAAAATTATATGTGATATGGAGAGAAATTTATATCGATTGCAAGTAAACTCACATAAAACAAGCTTCGATATGGCAGAAAAGGAAGATCAAAAGAAGAGACTGGGAAAAGAGGGCTTTCTCTATAGAGATATATCAAAATATAGTGTAAAAGACAGCAGTGAAAACCCAATGAAAAATGTGTATAAAGCAAGATATAACTCTGAATATTATAATGAATGTGTTTTTTAAGAGAAGAGAAAAAGTGGCCCTTTAAGAGACAGCATAAGAGGTCATTCTACGGAAAGGGATTTTAAACAACAAAAACCGTGGTGGAAGAGTTCTCCTTTATCATTTAACGATAAATCTAATTATCGATATGTATAATGAGTTTTATATTGTAATCATATAGTAAATTTGTTTGTAATATTTTAATTTTCTCATACTAGATATGCATAGAGTAAGGATATCAGCAGAGACTTCTGCAAATGAATAGTTCAATTTAATTAGATCACCCACTAGAGTACTATCAGTCCACAGCCAAGTTTTCTATCAAAGATAACAAAAAATAATTCATTCTTCTAATCTTTACTCATTACTTAAATCAATATTTACAATGCTTTTTAAATAAACAATGTCCGGTTCTATATGAAATACATCATTATCTTCATCTATTATTACTATATTGCATAGAGGGGGTTGGATACATTCAATTTCATCATCATTTATTGATATATCAATCAAAGGGATGGGTATGTCCTCAAATAAATCGCCGCGTACTCTTATTGATGATAAACCTGGTGCCAACCGCTCGTCATCCTCTATGCAAAGTCGGCACGAAGGTCCCCGCCGTACCAGATCCTCTGTCGTATACGACAGACCATCCTCCGTATAATGTACTTCTAGCACATCGTCAGTAGCATCAATGGCTGTAGTAGTACAGAGAAGAGCCTCCTCATCAACTGAGAGCTCCCACCCGAGCCATACATCCTAAAAAGATTGAGGACACTATGATCAAAAATTTCTCTTAGAAATAATATTTTTCGTCAGTGATAACACTTTTTCTGTTCGAACTAGCAAGTTTAGTTAGGTTAAAAATGCCAAATTTTCCACTTCAGTTCAGATTTTTCTCAAAGAGATGAAAAATTTTAGATAATGTTCCAAATTTTTCATTGAAGATAGAAAAGTTCAAGTTCTCTTCTGAATTTAAACCAAATTGGAAATCACGATGAAATTTTTTAGATTTTAAGAAACTAAGGAGACGAGAAAGCATAGCCTTTTCAATTTTTTCATAGAAGGTAGAAAAGTTCAAGTTCTCTTCGGAATTTAAACCAAATTGAAAATCATGAAGAAAATTTTTAGATTTTAAGAAAGTAAGGAGACGAGAAAGCATAGCCTTTTCAAATATTTTACTAAATACTAATAAAATTGAAAGTGATCGATAATTGGATGGTTCATTTCCTGTGCTTTAGAAATATTTAAAAAAGCTTCTAAAGTAGAATTTTGGAAAATTTGAGTGTGGGGGGGAAGCGGGATTTCGAACACATCTTCCCACGACATAACGTGTCCTCTGAAGTCGATTCTGATGTTTTAGCGCTTTATCTACTAACGCCTTAGAAATATTTAAAAAAGCTTCTAAAGTAGAATTTTGGAAATTTTGAGTTTGGAGGGAAGGGGGATTTCAAAAAACATCTTCCCATGACATAACGTGTCCTCTGGAGTCGATTCTGATGTTTTAGCACTCTATATATTAACGCTTTAGAAATATTTAAAAAAGCTTCTAAAGTAGAATTTTGGAAAATTTGAGTTTGGGGGGGAAGGGGGATTTCAAACACATCTTCCCACGTCATAACGTGTCCTCTGAAGTCGATTCTGATGTTTTTAGCGCTCTATCTATTAACGCCTTAGAAATATTTAAAAAAGCTTCTAAAGTAGAATTTTGGTTTTTTTTTAATTTTCCGGAAATCTAAACCCACTGAAATTTTCCCCGAGGATTTCCTCTGAAACATCTCCACATAAAAATTAAGCTGATAGAGAAAAAGTAAGACAAACAAAACTTATTTCATATTGGAAATCTGTCATCTATGTTGAAGAAAATGGCTCCAAATTTAGATCTGACGACTTCAGGTAAAAAGGGGTATTGAAAGGGGCTAGTTGCCCTCCATTCTTTTTGGTCACTTAAAAAGGACACAATAATTTTTAATTTCCGTTTGAATACATCATCTTCTGATCTTTAGATAATTAGTTCGATACTGTCACCCCTGGGAAAAACAAAAAGGAGCTATAGGAGGGGTCCCCCCTCTCCCATTTTTCAAAATCAGGGAAATTTTCTGATGCTTATATCTTTGATGGATGACGCTAAACTTGATGAACCTTATATATTTTGAATATATAATAACTCAATTCTTTTTATTTATATATTGATATTTAAATTATATTTTTTAGAATTTCGGTTCTACTGAGCCGAGTCAATCATTTCTTACAGTTCGTTACTTCCAACTATTTGAAAACCGAAAATATAAAAGTATTTTTTTCTTATTTTTTCCATAAAAAAGACTGTTAATAGAAAATGAACGTAGCTAAATGTTAAAAACTGTTTCCACAAAATAAACTTTTCAAAAAATAAAGAGCTCCATTAAACTAAAATGAGCAGACAAAGTCAAAATAATCTTCCAAGCGTAAGCCTACCACAAATCACAATCAATAAAATGATAAAACCCAAAACGAACAGAAATTACAATTAATAACCGAGTTAAACTCAAAACAAGCAGAAATTAACATGAGTAGGGTAAACAACCCCATATGCCTTCTCAAGACCAAAACATAATTTATACTTTACTGAAAACAAAATACATTTGAAATGTTTTCACTTTTTTAATTATAATAAATAAAAACAAAACTATTGAGACTATAAGGAGGGGCAGTTCCCCTAAAATACAGAATAATTACTGTATGTTTTTTATTTCTATATTGATCATTACTTACAGTTGAAAAATGGCAGTTGTTTTTAAAAACTTAGATGTTCATAAATAGAGTCCTAAAATGATTTAAACTTAAAACGGTGTCTGATTAAAGTTTAGGCTTCTGATCTTTCTTTATTGACAAACCAGGCAAAAGAAGAGAACAATGACACATCTCTTAAAATAAATGAGATATTTCGTTCAAACTTTGTTAAATTTTTATAACTTCTTTATATTTCCTTCAATTTGTTTAAAAATAAATTAAAACTAAATGAGACATGATGTCTCATGCTAATGAGATATCGTTTAAAATAAATGAGACATTTCGTTAAAAAATTTGTTAAATTTTTATAACTTCTCATTTTATTTCATTCAATTGTTTTAAAATTAATTAAAACTAAACGAGACATGCATTTAGCTCATAAACAGTAAAATTATATTTTTTAAACCGTAAAAAAGAAGCATATGAGGAGACAATTCAATCATCTCCCCCAACAATGAAATATTTGAGAAAATTCAGAGAAAATTCAAAGAAAATTTATTACTTATTTCGGTTTTAGAGTATCATCTAGTGAAAAAGATGTTCAGGTTTACGTTTCTTCTTGAGTAACATAGATGGTTATGATCTGTTTATCCAAGTTTTAGAAAACAAATGAAAAATCGTTACTGTGGGTTTTGAAATCAGGATTTACGCTATTACTCCGAAAATTTATGCGAGAAAACGGAAATTTCACTAAGGTTTTGAAAGAGATAATATAAAGTTGCATTGCTACTAAAAGTTATTTGTTTTCTAAAAAGTTTGACTTTGAAACTAGTTCATTTTACTTAAATGAAATATGACGATTAGCCAAACCAAATTTAGAAATAGAAAGTCATAGAAAAGATTCAATTTCCGGAAAACCAAGTCAGCTTCAATTCTTAGAAAATTAACATCTGGCTGTCATCGCTATACAAAAATTCTATCATGTCTTAAAAAGCTATTTAAACTTACATTGAGACATGATGTCTCATGCTAATGAGACATCGTTTAAAATAAATGAGACATTTCGTTAAAAAATTTGTTAAATTTTTATAACTTCTCATTATATTTCATTCAATTGTTTTAAAATTAAAATTAATTAAACTAAACGAGACATGCATTTAGCTCATAAACAGTAAAATTATATTTTTTGAACCGTAAAAAAGAAGCATATGAGGAGACAATTCAATCATCTCCCCCCCCCCCCCAACAATGAAATCATTGAGAAAATTCAGAGAAAAATTTATTACTTATTTCGGTTTTAGCGTATTATCTAGTGAAAAAGATGTTCAGGTTTACGTTTCTTCTTGAGTAGCATAGATGGTTATGATCTGTTTGTCCAAGTTTTAGAAAACAAATGAAAAATCGGTACTGTGGGTTTTGAAATCATGGGATTTACGCTATTATTCCGAAAATTTATGCGAGACACGGAAAATTTCACTAAGGTTTTCAAAGAGATAATATAAAATTGCATTAGTACTAAAAGTTATTTGTTTTCTAAAAAGTTTGACTTTGAAACTAGTTCATTTTACTTAAATGAAATATGAGGAATTAGCCAAACCGAATTTAGAAATAGAAAGTCACAGAAAAGATTCAATTTCCAGAAAACCAAGTCAGCTTAAATTCTTAGAAAATTAACATCTGGCTATCATCGCTATACACAAATTCTATCATGTCTTGAAAAGCTATTTAAACTTACATTGAGACATGATGTCTCATGCTAATGAGACATCGTTTAAAATAAATGAGACATTTCGTTAAAAAATTTGTTAAATTTTTATTACTTCTCATTATATTTGATTCAATTGTTTAAAATTAATTAAAACTAAACGAGACATGCATTTAGCTCATAAACAGTAAAATTATATTTTTGAACCGTAAAAAAGAAGCATATGAGGAGACAATTCAATCATCTCCCCCCAACAATGAAATCTTTGAGAAAATTCAGAGAAAATTCAAAGAAAATTTATTACTTTATTTCGTTTTTAGAGTATTATCTAGTGAAAAAGATGTTCAGGTTTACGTTTCTTCTAGAGTAACATAGATGCTCATCATCTGTTTATTCAAGTTTTAGAAAACAAATGAAAAACCGGTACTGTGGGTTTTGAAATCAGGATTTACGCTATTATTCCGAAAATTGATGCGAGACACGGAAATTTCCCTAAGGTTTTCAAAGAGATAATATAAAGTTGCATTGGTACTAAAAGTTATTTGTTTTCTAAAAAGTTTGACTTTGAAACTAGTTCATTTTACTTAAATGAGATATGAGGAATTAGCTAAACCGAATTTAGAAATAGAAAGTCACAGAAAAGATTCAATTTTCGGAAAACCAAGTCAGCTTCAATTCTTAGGAAATTAACATCTGTCTATCATCGCTATACAAAAATTCCATCATGTCTTAAAAAGCTATTTAAACTTACATCAGCCATTGAAGAATCGACGACTTCATTTGAGGTATTCATCACTTTATTTCTATCTTTATTTCAATCTGCACTGGAGTTAAAACCTTCAAACATCTAATAATAAACAGTAATAACGGTTATTTATTACGAAAATCATAAGGGAGAGGAATCTAGAAGATTCACTGTCCCCCATTCATCATTTAACCCCCTTGAGAGAGTTTTCGAGCAGAAATAGACATATTTCATCTTTTAGATATTTAATTCTTCTCTGAAATGTCACAGTTTCAGATTCTCCTCCTTTATACTGTCATTTTCGCTAATTTTATAGTCGATTATTACCTATTATTTATTCAATTATTAATGTGTGAATGCAGGGGGGAGGGGGACTAGGAGCACCACCATCCAGATAGGTTTGAAAGATCTCTAGGAAAACTTCAAATAATCGAATATTAAAATACATTTTTGATCTTTTAGTACATCCTACTATGAAAAAATCCTCTGAAAGTCACTACCCCCAGGGGGCCTAGTCACACTCAACGAATCAGTTATATCAAATCTGATAACCCATTAAAAAGACATTGAGAAAAAGAAGCAATCTAATATCACATTGGAAATTAATAACATTACGCCATTGTATGACTTGTTTTTCAGAAATAAAGTTCTATCTATACTTCACGACGGATAATTAACCTATTAAATGATATTGAGAAAAAACATAATTTATGCGTGAGAGGACCTAACATAGGTTACCTAATACTTCTAGGTTAACTTATAGTAGGTTTAGTGGCGCGCCACTTAACCTAGTATAAGTTAACCTAGAAATGTTAGGTAACCTAACCTAACCTAACTATTCCCAACTTTTACCGGCTTTATGTATAAATATTATAACTTAAAAACCTTTCCCCAGGGCTGAAGGGGGCCATTTTATCTCTAAAGGCATAGTTATTGAGCCTTTCAACTATGCTGAAGAAAAAAATCCATCTCTAACTTGATTAGACGATTTTTTAAAAAGGTGACGTGGGAGGAGGGGGGGCGGGTCCTCTCACCCCCCCTCCCCTCCTCCCAAGGAGGAGGGGTTGTCTACCCTACTCATGTTAATTTCTGCTTGTTTTGAGTTTAACTCGGTTATTAATTGTAATTTCAGTTTGTTTTTGGGTTTTATCATTTTATTGATTGTGATTTATGATATGCTTACGCTTGGAAAGATTATTTTAACTTTGTCTGCTCATTTTGGTTTAATGGAACTCTTTATTTTTTGAAAAATTGATTTTGTGGAAACAGTTTTTAACATTTAGCTAGGTTCATTTTCTATTAACATAGTCTTTTTTATGGAAAAAAAATAAGAAAAAAATACTTTATCTTTTCGGTTTTCAAACAGTTGGAAGTAACGAACTGTAAGTAATGATTGACTCGGCTCAGTAGAAGCGAAACTCTAAAAAATATAATTTAAATATCAATATATAAATAAAAAGAATTGAGTTATTATATATTCAAAATATATAAGGTTCATCAAGTTTAGTGTCATCCATCAAAGATATAAGCATGAGAAAATTTCCCTGCTTTTGAAAAATGGGGGAGGGGGAAACCTCCTAAAGCTCCTTTTTTGTTTTCCCAGGGGTGACAGTATCAGACTAATTATCTAAAGATCAGAAGATGATGTATTCAAACGGAAATTAAAAGTTATTGTGTCCTTTTTAAGTGACCAAAAAGAATGGAGGGCAACTAGCCCCTTTCAATACCCCTTTTTACCTGAAGTCGTCAGATAAAAATTTGGAGCCATTTTCTTCAACATAGATGACAGATTTCCTATATGAAATAATTTTTATTTGTCTTACTTTTTCTCTGTCAGCTTAATTTTTATGTGGAGATATTTCAGAGGAAATCTTCAGGGAAAATTTCAGTGGGTTTAGATTTCCGGAAAATTAATTATTCCGGAAATTTCTAAAGCACAGGAAATGAACCATCCAATTATCGATCACTTTCAATTTTATTAGTATTAAGTAAAATATTTGAAAAGGCTATGCTTTCTCGTCTCCTTACTTTCTTAAAATCTAAAAATTTTCTTCATGATTTTCAATTTGGTTTAAATTCCGAAGAGAACTTGAACTTTTCTATCTTCTATGAAAAAATGAAAAGGCTATGCTTTCTCGTCTCCTTACTTTCTTAAAATCTAAAAATTTTCATCGTGATTTCCAATTTGGTTTAAATTCAGAAGAGAACTTGAACTTTTCTATCTTCAATGAAAAATTTGGAACATTATTTAAAATTTTTCATCTCTTTGAGAAAAACCTGAACTGAAGGAGAAAATTTGGTATTTTTAACCTAACTAAACTTGCTAGTTTGAACAGAAAAAGTGTTATCACTGACGAAAAATATTATTTCTAAGAGAAATTTTTGATCATAGTGTTCTCAATCTTTTTAGGATGTATGGCTCGGGTGGGAGCTCTCAGTTGATGAGGAGGTTCTTCTCTGTACTACTACAGCCATTGATGCTACTGACGATGTGCTAGAAGTACATTATACGGAGGATGGTCTGTCGTATACGTCAGAGGATCTGGTACGGCGGGGACCTTCGGGCCGACTTTGCATAGAAGATGACGAGCGGTTGGCACCAGGTTTATCATCAATAAGAGTACGCGGCGATTTATTTGAGGACATACCCATCCCTTTGATTGATATATCAATAAATTATGATGAAATTTAATGTATCCCACCCCCTCTATGCAATATAGTAATAATAGATGAAGATAATGATGTATTTCATATAGAACCGGACATTGTTTATTTAAAAAGCATTGTAAATATTGATTTAAGTAATGAGTAAAGATTAGAAGAATGAATTATTTTTTGTTATCTTTGATATAAAACTTGGCTTTGGACTGATAGTACTCTATTGGGTGATCTAATTAAACTGAACTATTCATATGCAGAAGTCTCTGCTGATATCCTTACTCTATGCATATCTAGTATGAGAAAATTTAAAATAGTACAAACAAATTCATTGTATGATTACAATATAAAACTCATTATACATATCGATAATTAGATTTATCGTTAAATGATAAAGGAGAACTCTTGCACCACGGTTTTTGTTGTTTAAAATCCTTTCCGTAGAATGACCTTATGCTGTCTCTTAAAGGGCCACTTTTTCTCTTCTCTTAAAACATATTTCATTATAATATTCAGAGTTATATCTTGCTTTATACACATTTTTCATTGGGTTTTCACTGCTGTCTTTTACACTATAGTTTGAGATATCTCTATAGAGAAAGCCCTCTTTTCCCAGTCTCTTCTTTTGATCTTCCTTTTCTGCCATATCGAACCTTGTTTTATGTGAGTTTACTTGCAATCGATATAAATTTCTCTCCATATCTCATATAATTTTTCTTCTCATTTCCTCTAGATTCTTCTCATCTATCTCTACATCTATGTTGTCTAAACATGCAGTAGGTTCATGAGAATGTTCAAAATCATGAAAATGTCCTTTACAAATAGAACAGTTGCAATAAAAGGATATTTCTAACTCAACTTGTTCACTCATGTTATCACACCGCTAACTATAAACTTAGTCAATTCTATTCACAGACTAATAAAAACTATAGCAAAAATTATTTCCTTATATTCTCTGCAATCCTCTCCCGCTAATATTTTCGGCCCTCTGATAGGCTTAGAAAGAGACACGTGATTCTGTTTCCGTTATCGGAACAATAAAATTCCCCACCGATTATGTAAAACAAAATTCTCGGAAATCCATTTCCCCTCAAGTCATAGATCAATACATTCCCCACCGTTAATGCGCATGTGCAAACTTCGTCCGGAGTCAATACACTTGAAAACAACAAATAAATCGACCTTGAAAGAGATGTCATTGACCCCATTAGACTCGATCGATAATCCTTAAAAAAATTATGTTCGTACAGCGTTAGACTAAATTGTAGATGGCAGCACATATGTTCGTACGGGAGTCATTAGGGCCTTTCTACTTAATTCAAATTAAAAACGACCAGAAATTACTGCTAAAGAATAAAGAAATCCCAAAACCAACAGAAATTAACTAAATACTCAAAGCAAACAAACATACAACAAGTAATAATATAAATTAATAAATAAATCGTAAAACGAACAAAAGTTGACTTGAATATGCAAATTAAGCTTGGCTACACCCCCTTCTCTAACTATAAAAGTGTAAAGCCTACTCCGTCATTGGCGCTTTACTGGAAACTATATGCGTCTTGAAAAGTGTTAGAAAGAACTAATAAAATTAAACTGAATCTTTGATGCATAATAATATTAAGTGCTGAAAGCTCATCAGTTCAAGATTTTATTTGACTATTTTTTTTATTTGTTTTCAATGTTTTAAAAAGTACAAAAGGAAATATTTGTAATGTAATTCGTTTACACTAAAGCGCCGATGACGCAGTAGGCTCTAGATTTTTACATTTAGAGAAGGGAGCAGTAGCCAATTTTTTAGCGGTTTGTAGCGTTGCAGCTCTGAAGGGGCTTCATGCGAAGTGCCAAAATTTAGATTCACTTTCCGAGCTTGACAGTTAAATTCTTGAAAAAAAAATTAATACTGCTGTCAGCTTTCTGCTCAGCCTGAATATCAAAGTGAACCTTTTCTGCGGTTTCGGCTTCATTCTTGAGAAGAAAAAAAAACAACTCAATGTAGCACACAGCCGTGCAAAATGCAGAATTTTCATCCAATTCTCATTCTCATGAAAATGGTCCCCTTATTCTAGGTGCTTGCTTAGGTTGTTTTTGTGTTGTTGTTTTCAGTAGTTCAGTCACGTGTTTTTCGTCCAGTCTAAATTTTGGACAGGGTTGTCCTTTTACAGGAAGCAAAGAAAATGACTATATCATTGAAATATTGATAAGAAAATACAGACTATAAAAGAACAAGCACAGTCTTTTGCAAGGAAGAGCGATAATAACAATTCACGAGAATTTGATTTGAACAAAAGTGCAAAAAAATTGGCATTTTAGACCCTAAAGCGTCGGGGTGTCACCCAGAACGAAAGTCTCAAAAGAACACTAAAAATGGCCTTATTGTCATTGATTGCGTTGCAACGGAGAGGTTTAAACAGTGGCTCCCAGGGTAGAACATGTACCGATAGTTATTTCCTGTACGGTCAAAGGTATCAAATTGTAAATGCGATAATGACTTACACCCCATTTTCCTGTAAGGTTGCTAGAAATTCCTTAACGTAAGTATGAACAGACGCTAAAGGCTTATGTTCCCTCTGAAACGTGCGATTTTGCGACAAGCTTATGTCTGTTGCTTTCACCGAAAAGATACTAACATCATTTGAATCTTTAATTGGCAAAATCTGTCCATTCACCAAGCAAGAATCACTTTTTTATTTAAAGTTTCATTTTAGGAGTAATCTAAACTTGCTTTAAAAAAAAAAATCTTCTTCAACGATTTCCGCCAGTTTTCAACTTGTTTTTTTAATTTAAGTAGACTCAAAGCAAATTCAAAAATATAATTTGATAAACGGATTTAACCAAATCGCATAACGTAATTGTTTCTCTTAATTTGAAAAATTAAAACCGCAGGATGGTAGAAAATAACATACCAAAAAAACTTGCACGAGGAACGTACGCATTAAGTATAAAACTGAAAAAAATCAACTTACCGTATTTTTTACCGTGATTTTTACCATAATAAGCAACAATACTGACACTTGCGCGTTACAAGAAAAGCACATTAATAGAAAAATAAAAGAAGGCACTGTCTTTTGATGTCGAGTCTAATTTATTTCGGAATTGTTCATTTGAGCAGTTTAACTTCGACACAACTCTTTCGAAATTCAGAAGGTATACGTTCTCTTCAATAAACATTTGAAATAAATTTCAGATTGTAACAACTGGGCATTTGAATGAATTTGGGGTAGATGAAAGCTCAACTTCCGTTTTGACATACAGTGGAAACAGGACTGCTACTTTGATAATGTCGACTAAAGTGGACTTGCCAAATGAGGGTTTGATTATCGGCGATAAAGGAACAATTAAGGTACGCATTACTAATCTTTCATTTCTTGTGATTTTTTTACTTTTATAATTCTTTAATTAATTTTATTTTTAAACACAAAAACTTCATAATAATTTTGATAACTTGATAGTTCTAATTATATAATATAATTTTATTTATAACATAATATTGTTTAAATTACATATAATTTGATTCATAATATAAATTTAATTTTATAATTTAATAATTTTAGCAACAAATTATGTAAATAATAAAATTACTTTATCTGAAATTACTCTTTGACCTCATAGGTACATTGGGATAGACCCTATCCCTGCCATACAAAAAAATAAAGTCGACGAGAATAAAAAGAAAATTTGTTATAAAAAGGGAGTACGTCTTAATCCTTGCTGTGGTGTTAATTCATGAAAATGTTAAGGGTAGATGACGAAAAAAAAACTGTTTCAAGCTCTATGAAGATATTTTTCCTTATATCTTTATCAAAAAAGGTATTTTTCTAATTTAATATCCTAAAAAAAAGGTGATTTTCAAAACCTAGACCGGGAAAGGGATAAAAAAGGGCAAATGCCCACGGCCCAATTGACGCACCTGAGGCCCCATCCTAATTAGTGTGTTAGTCTTTCTTAATTTTCAAATAATAGCAACAGGGATTCTTCATTTTTGTGCAATAACATGGATAAAGTGATTAGCGCGAATAACGCTAAAGTAGAATATCTATTTGCCTGTTTATCTTAGCATTGAAGCTACAAGCACGGATTGGCTATTGGTTCATAAAATGGAGAGGCTTGATCGTAATGCTTTCCACGGATAACCTGAATATTATAAAATAAGAATATGAACGAAGCATGTCATGTGTGTTTTACATGTTGTATATTATACATATTTTTAACCCCGCTTCGCAGACAAAAAGTTTGGATTTGGTAAAATTTGGATTTCAGGATTCTATACTGGACATAAATTGCTGTTCAAGGGCTGCGTGGAACCCACCTATACTCTTGCTTTGACCTGCATAGTCTTCAAATCCATAGTTTTTTTGTTATATTCTTTTTAGTCTTGAAATTCCGCAAATATAGTGCAATAAACAAATATTTTTGTAATTCTTAAGCCAGTACTAAAAGCACAAATAAAAAAGTAAGTCTAGATAATTTTATGATTACTTGGATGATAAAACTTATTGATAAGGTTCGAGGCACATAAATGGACCCTTGGCTCCTCCAATACCCCTACCCCTTTTACCATGATACCCCTTTTACTCCTCCAAAACCCCTTTTTTTACCATTATGACTCCAATGGTTCATTTTTCAGGTCGACCTGGGACCGTTTTCAAGATTATAGAGGCCCTTCTCGAAATTCCAGTTTTTCTCGATATATTGTTACTGTTAAGATTAGTCGAAGTAATAGTTACCATTCCTGAATCAACTTTAAATGGTGATTTTGTTTTCTCATAAAGCAGTCGTTTTAAAGAATTTTTAAATATTTGGTTACAATCGGACGGGGTTCATTCTTACTAGATTGCAGCTATCAATGCAACCACACAATTCCTTTGAGCCTCACACTCTTTTTTATCACTTACTGAAAAACGTACCTGATTGTATTGTTTAGTAACGAATCAGCATATTTAGAAAGAAGTTTTGTAAGCAGGGGCGTCGTTTGGGAGGGTCAAGGGGGGGCAGTTGCCCCCCTAGTAATGTGGAGAAAAAAATTATTATATAGCCCATGCTCCTTGAATATTCGAAAGTAGACCCCTCTTGCCCCTCCCCTAATGAAAATGTTGTAGATTTGCACCTGATTGTAAGGCATATCTCTATGCAAAAGAGACTGTGATTTTCAGATGCATATACAGAAGGGTTTCCTCGGCATCCAGACAGTAGTGTCAATTCATGGAAAAAGATGAGGGGTGCAAAAAAATCCATTTCTTTGAATGCAAAAAGGAGGGCCCTTTTATTTTATTTTTTTTACAATGAAAATCCCCAAAAAAAGGAATTTTCTTAAAATCTAAGGGAGGAGAGGGGAAAATCTTAGGTGGGGTTGCAAATACACCTTTCCCCCAATTGAAGGTTCTGCACTTAGCTCCATCAAAATAAACTGATTTTTACATTTTCTCCTATGGTGCTAATATAATTTTCCTACTTTGCCGCTTTTACTATGCCCCTTACCACTAATTTTCTGCAAATATATGTAATTTACATTCATAATTCTTTTTCTTGTCATAACTCGCCTAAAAAGTACATATATAAATTTTTTAAGTCTCAATTTCGGTAATTACAGGTTCCCTTCAGGTTCTGGTGTCCAACGGCAATTGTTACTCCAGATAAACAATACGATTTTCCTCTGCCGCCATCAGATCACAAGTACAACTTTCATAACTCCAATGGATTGTGCTACGAAGCCGAACATGTCAGACAATGTCTTAATGAAGGTAAAAAAAAGAAGCTTTAATATTTATTAGTTTACAAAGTAACGATTTTCTATCTGTTCATCCCTTTTGGAGCCTATAAAATGTATTAAATCAGTGTTTCCACTTCATATTTTTCAAAGTCCCTAAGAGACAGGTGAAAAATCCCAAGAAATTCCAGTTTCCAATATCAAAATTCTAAGGGTTCCCTACTTCCTAACTTCTTTTAAATCAAAAGTTAAGCCCAGTTATGCAAACTTTTAACAGCAGCTGTTTAAGAAGACTTATTTTGCAACTGAAGATCAGTTACTTGTATCAAAGTACTTTCTTTTATCATTTACAACAATATTTTGACATTTAAAACTATCGACTAGCTAAGTCTGGGCTTGATTGACATATTTCTGTGCCGGATTTCGAAATCTGGGTCACATAAAGTTGAGTAATCTGTCGATATGTCCGTCAAAAATGACTGGAAATATGAACTTTGTGCATAAAAGTTGTTGATATGTGCTCCTAGTTGTAGTAAAAAGGTAAAAAAACAACAATACTTGGCATTGTTTATTTTCGTGTTGTAAGGTGCATCAAGGCGAATAGAGTGCAGTAAGACAAGTAAAAGAAATAGACTTCATTTCTATTTTTGTTATACACGACCAATTAGAATACTTAATAATTTTTTCAGTGTATCATAGGGTGGTCGAAATAGACAAACTATTTATTTTGTATGACTATTTTAGGTAAATTGGGTATAAAAGAGATTATAGAAAATAATTTTTATCCAGAATTAGTCACTAGCTTCAGTACCTTCATCCTTTTTTCCGATGGTAGCTGAAGCCTTGACTCTTTACCCGTGCAGCAGTAGCTTCTAATCTCCATGACTGCGTGAGACACCTTCTTAGGCCAGCTTCATACCGTATTTTACTTTCAGAATTCCACGTAACGTTACTGTTTTAAGCTTGTTCCGTCCTTATGCTTTTTAATACCGTAGAAAGCCTTTCGAAGACAATGTTGAAGAAAGGCAGAGCAAATATTCGTGTCGTTTTTAGATGTGCGTATAGTTCGGTTCCAAAGGCATTTTTCTTCGAAAAAACAAACGCCAGCCATATTTTCCATATTCATGAAACTTTGCTTCCTCCACTCCAGGTTGGCTTTGTCACTATCCCACGATATTTTCCAACACTTTCAAACAAAAGGATGGAGATAACCAGGCTGTAGCGACTGATCTGTCAACGATTTATACATATTTGTAAAGGCCGTCATCTAAACGAAGTCGAGTTTGGATCTTTACGTAAAAAGATACTGCAACTCTGAGGATCTTTTTTTCTGTATCAGGTGTACACCAGAATCCGATTTAGTATCTACAAAGATTTCTGTCCCTTGTCCCACGGAAATTCCTGTTTATGAGACTCAATGACGATTTCTTGATAAAAAATTTAGTCTCTAGTTTCAGACGATAAAACAGTTTCTTGTCATCATGAAAAGCTACATTAAATTCAGTAATCAATCTCAAGGGAAGAAAATCAAACACACTTAATGAGTATGTTTAGATTTGTGTATTAGAGTTTGTTTAGCTTTGTTGGATCTTTAACTAGTAGAACTTTGTAGTAGGCACTAACAGCATCCTCTTTTTCCAAAATTCGCTCGACTACGTCTGGCGTACCAATATCAACTGAGAAGGCTTTATTCCAGAATATTACGCCAAGAGTTTTACTAGATACATCAGGGGATTCATCAACAAGAATAGAAGAGCAGCGATCCCGTAAGATTTCAATCAAACGATTTTCATAAAAGCCACTTAGTGCTGTTCGCATGTTAATGGTAGCTTTCTTTTTCTTGAGGTGCACATTCTCCACCATTGGTTTTGAAGGTACTCTTTAAAAAAAAAAACACACCAAAGGCTCGACCTCTGAAATAGCCAAGTCTTGTTCTGCCTGGAAACTGTAGATCCTGGCATCAAGAAGCTTTATCTTGTCAGCACATTCCTCTTGCAACAACTGATTAAGAGTATGCTCAAAGTTGTTTCTTCGACCTCAATCTTAGAATGTTTTATCAGCTCTGATTTTCCACGTTCAACCATCCTTTTAATTACAGCTCATTCATCCATGAGTGAACAAACTTTTGAGAGTTCTGGGTACAGTAGCTGTGTGCAGGTTCACCCTTCTTTTTTTTTTGGAGAAGTTGTATAATTTGAAGAGGGCAGTACAGAAGAATCTAAATCTTCAATATTGTTGTTTTTAAGAAGAGTGGGTATTTCTCAGTATAACTCAAAACCAAAGAGTTAAATGAAAACTGAAGGAATTACGATGACACGAGTAAAAAATCACAAATATAACCCATGGTAAAATTTTTGCAGCAGTTCATTAATTTACTCTTTTATGCTCATCAAAAAGAGGAGAGTTAACCTAACCTAACCCAACCTAACTTTAACTTTTACATCGAACCTTGCATAAGACTGACAAAGCTGATTGGCAAATCTCATTGAGTCTATACAGAGAAAAGGGAATTTGGACATTCACCGGTGAATGTCGACATTTACCAGCTTTCAGTCTTCAGTGTGCTTATGTGTTCATTTATTTTTTCTCGAAAAAAGTTCCATATTTTCTTCTTTTTTTTAACTGGCACGCTGAGCTTTTCTGGAAAAAAAACGATCTAGATAGGTCACAAGTTTGGGAAGATTCATTTAGAGCCTTAATTTTGAGAGACTTTTTCAAGTGAATGACGTCAAATTCAAGGAGAAAATTACAAAAAATTTCCCCAGGGGTATCGTATCTTTTTCGGTATTTATGAAGCAGGGGAAATTATACAACATGAGAATTGATTCCAAACAGCAAAAGCAAATGGCATGGAACAAGTGACAGTGAGAATCCCATTAAATTGCGAAAGAAACTGCTGCACGATGAAATCTGCAGTTAGAAGAAAAATCAAATTACAATTGAGAGAAGGAACGTATTGTTTTAGCGTATGTGAAGAAAAAACAGGAAAGAGGAGTTGAACTGATGCCAGAATTTCATAATTCAATTGAAATTACCGATCAGCCGCCCTATGACTTAAAAGTAAAGAATTACACGAAAATTAGGCTAACATACGATTTAGGTATTTCATAGAGTATATACAATGGAACATACCTGTTTGTTACTGAATCATATAACAACGTAATTAAATAAAAAAAATACAAGATGAAGAAACCTTCCGAACGGCTAAATCAAGACAGGTAACAAGCGACAAAGAGAATCCTATTGGTTGTTGTAAACGAAAATGTTACACGACGAAATCCGTGTTAATAATACAAATCAATATTACACTGAAATGAAAATATCGTGTTAGTTTAGCGGAAACAGGAAGGAAATATAAATGAATCCAAGGAGAATACAAAATACAGATCCTATAAAAATATGATTCTGTGTAAGATAAATAGGTAGGAGAATTGAATTCACGCCATAATTTCGAAAGTCAATTGAAATTTCTGATTTTCCACGTTGTAACTTAATTAAAGAATAACGCAAGGATTGTGCTAATATATATATATATATATATATATATATATATATATATATATATATATATATATATATATATATATATATATATATATATATATATATATATATATATATATATATATATATATATATATATATGTACATATGCATGCATCAAAGTATTTTAAATTTGTTAGTTGTTATTTTTTTTAGGTTTGATAGAGAGCCCAGTCGTTCCACACAGCGAGACGCTTCTGCTTGCCAAAATCTTAGAATCTATTCGGAGTCAAGTCGGAGTGCACTACCCAGAAGATGATAAAGAATACTAACCTTTCATTACATGAACTATTACGTGTTTCATTTGCGATTAAATTTGTTGTGGCAAATTTAAAGGCTTTGCGTACCAGATCAGAGGTGTAATAATTAAAAAATATTCACGAAACAAATAAGCAATTATTTAATACAAAATGTAACACGTATTTTAAGGAACCCTAAGCTGTGGGAAGACATATCTAGGCATGAGAGATATGGCTTGCCATGAAATATCTTATTATTCATCAGTGAACAATAGATAAGTTAAACAGAATCAGTTTCAGGTTAAATTGTAGATAATTTATTAAACGCAAATAGAACCGAAAATCAACACAATTACTATTCATATATGAAGCAATAATCAAATATTAAGACCTGCCATCTGAATAATAGAAAATTATAAACAAAAAACTAAAAACAAAGAGAGAGAGAGAGAGAAATCTCAAGATGAAGAAAATAAAACGGACTGGATAAAATACATCGGAGACTACATTAAATACAAGACCTAGGAGAATTGCAGTAGAATTAGGAAGCAAAAGGATTATTTTGCAACACAATAATTAATTTTGCATCCATTTTATTTTACCCAGTTGCTTCAGCATTGTCGGTGAAGCAACTCTATTTAGCTTTTCTGGTGCTATATCAAAAGAGTGAAAACATATATATAATATATATATATATATATATATATATATATATATATATATATATATATATATATATATATATATATATATATATATATATATATATATATATATATATATATATATATATATATATATATATATATATATATATATATATATATATATATATATATATATATATATATATATTATGTATATATATATATATACATATATATATATATATATATATATATATATATATATATATATATATATACATATATATATATATATTTATATATATATATATATATATATATATATATATATATATATATATATATATATATATATATATATATATATATATATATATATATATATATATATATATATATATATATATATATATATATATATATATATATATATATATATATATATATATATATATATATATATATATATATATATATATATATATATATATATATATATATATATATATATATATATATATATATATATATATATATATATATATATATATATATATATATATATATATATATATATATATATATATATATATATATATAGAAAATATGGATATTTGTTGTTTTTTTTTCTTGGTTTTGGATTTTATTTAATTTTTATCTTGTTTTTTGTAGCGTTGGAATGTCATGGTTTATGCAGACGAAATATTCACGCCGTTTTAGTTTTGTCTTTTCCTTCTACTGGCCGCAGTCCCGTTTTTTCTTCATCTTGAGATTTGTGCCTCTCTTTGTTTTTGTCATGGCTGGCCAGTTCGTCTTTAAATCTTTCAAAAATAACAAAAATAGACCATTTAGAAAAAAAAAGTTAGCTGATTATCCAGTACCCCGCAGATCACAGTATAAAAATCTTTGAATGAGAACGTTATTTGATTGGGAAGGTTAAGGGGGAGGGGGTAATAAGGGAAGGACTCACTTAGCCTTATTGTTATTATTTATAAAACCACGATAACAGGAGTTAAAAAAGAATCAGTGTAAAATTGATGAGTATATAATTTAATCAACGCGAAAAAAGACAAAAATCAGCGCAATGAATTGAATGAATGAATTTTATTAATAACCTGTCTTCCAATCAACAGAAAAAGACAGAGCACAAACAAGAAAAGAAAGAAAAATCAAAAACTGGCAAGAAAAGCAAATACAAACAGAAAGAACTACATAATAACATAACTATTTGAGAAGGTGGGCCCACTCGTGATCCAGAAGCTTTAATTTTTTCACGTAATTCTGAATTACCTCCTCCACGGTACTCAGAGGCTCAACAATTCCATATTTCGCAATAATATGGCGGTTTCTAACAAAAGGCGGCACTTGAAGAAGATATCGGGCATACTTGAAAAATACCGACCTTATGTCTTTCTTGTTTCGTGCACTCAGGAGCTTCCAAAAAGGAGACAGGTACAAGACATGAGGCAAAGCTACTGCATTATAAAGACAAGCCAAATATTTACGGCTTGAATTGCGACGGCTAGTGCCAACACCCGCATAGGCAATGCGCACTTTTTTAGAAAGGTGTTCAATAAGGAAAGACTGGGTCTCTCGAAGATTACGACCAATCGGCAGGCCAAGGTACGTAATGTTACTCAACGGTGTTAAGGTAATTCCACCAAGCCTGACTGTAGCATTATCTTCAGGGCAATTAAAAAACAAAACAGCAGACTTTTCTACATTAAACTGCAAACCAATATCAGCATAACTTTTTTCAAGACGCGAGAAATTATTTTCTAATGAAGAAAGCAACCGAGACAGATTTAAAAGATCATCTGCAAACCCAGAAGTGACAAGTCAATATGCTTGCAAATATTACTCGGAGAGATAACCTGTTGTGCATCATTAACACTGTTATTATACAAAGTAGGAGACGTTATACCCCCTTGCTTAATTCCCTTATTTACGGATATCTCCCCACTAAGCTCACCATCTTGCAAACGAACACGAAGATTGAGGTTCCTATACATATCACGTAGTGACCTTACAATAGAAGAACGCACGCCTCGCTTACAAAGCTCAAACCAAAATCTGGGCATGAATCCCAGAGTCAAAAGCTCTCCTGACATCACACTGACCTAAGATCAAAGTTTCTCGCGAGCGATGAGCATTATACCTTTTTGATTATACCTTTTTCAGCTTTTTAACGGCCTGGCAAATTAAGACCGGTGACACTGAAAAATCGTCGAAGGTGTCGGTAAGCATAGAAGCCAGTTCATTCTCGCAATTAGACTGCAGAACTGGATCAGGCGCTTTGAACTCGACTCAAGTAAGCACTCCACTGATTAGCAGAAATTTTAGACGTAGGCTTAGCTTCTTCAGGCTTAGACCGAAGCGACCAAATAAGGTTCGGATTCTTACTGAGCTTTTGCACAAAATTTTCTTTGAGGGTTGCACGGTGGGCATCTAACGCTTTATTGAACTTTCGTTAAGTATGGATTCGAATATCGTTCACTATTCCACTTCGTGGCTTCCCGCTATCATGCCAAACTTTCAGCCATAGCTTTGCCGACGCACAAGCCGCCACTAGCTCCGGATTTCTAGACCACCCTTTCACCTGCGATCTATTACGGATACGCTTCACAGGAACTGCTACACTCTCCGCGATACTCAGAGCATGCGATATTTCTGCACAGTACATGTTTATCTGCAGACGTATTTCACTTTCACTGCAATACGAGTTTGCATTTCTCTGCAGCAGATGGAAGGGAACTTCTATTTTACTCCGGATATCCCCAGAAGTAGCCGCAAAGAGATCATTCGACTCTTGTTTCCAGTCACTGTAAACTCTCCACTGGGATTTGCACGGACCCGACAACTTTGGACAGTCCAGTGTTATTGACAATGACAAAGGCAAATGATCAGAGTATGAACCATCAGCTGCAACTTTTACTTCGTCACTCACCGGGAAGTTCGTTAACACATGGTCAAGATTTGAGACGGTGTTGGCAACACTGATAAATGTGTAAGCTTTGTCCTTATCAACGACATTTAACTGATCAGGAAGGGAACCTATAACGATTTGAGTCCTTTCAGATTCGGTATTAAGTAGGTCACAGTTGAAGTTCCCTATTAATAGAACTTTTGTATTCCCAGGAATTTGAGCCTTCACGAAACGGCTTAACTGAGTGCATGCAGCCGTGAACTTGCTTTCCGAGAGGCTAGATCTATAATTAGTAGGAAGATAGACGTTTATTATCACAGTATCGCGAACTTTAACAGCGAGGAAGTTTTTACTTGATGCTAAAAGTTCAGCCTGAAGAGACTTTCTCACCAAAGTGGCTAAGCCACCAGATGGCCGACCTCTGGATTTCACACGTTCAGCTGGCCGAAATAAAACACTGGAGCGAACTTGAGAACTTGAGCAGGTTAGTATCGTCCTCGGAAAGCAGGTGCTCTTGCATACAAATAACTTCATTTTTTAGGCTCATAGTATCAAGCAGAAACTGTTTTCTCAA
This sequence comes from Artemia sinica, assembly GCA_027921565.1. Classification (NCBI taxonomy): domain Eukaryota; kingdom Metazoa; phylum Arthropoda; class Branchiopoda; order Anostraca; family Artemiidae; genus Artemia; species Artemia sinica. The sequence continues at coordinate 18,711,176 of CM051264.1, read as the reverse complement.
GTGCTTTCCCATTTATATTCCAAGACAGAATACTACACATTTTGGGAGCGTGATCCATCTTTCAAGTTTTTTTTCTGTTATCAGGACAGGCATAGTAATAACATGTGTGCCTAGTCGAATTGCAATTCAGGCACCGAGTAGGATTTTGACAAGGGTTCTCAGGGGAGCTTGTGTGGCCAGTTTCTCCACAGCGGCTACAAGTTTCAGCTTCCTTACAGTCCGCCGCTATGTGCCCCACATGATGACACCGATAACACCTTCGAGGCAAAAAAGCAGAATTCTTCTAGACGAAATGGTTCGAAACCAATTTTAATCGGGTTCGTTAAGGCAGCGGACAATGTACTTTTAGAGGGGTAATACATTTTGAACGCTTGCGAATTGCCGCACTTGATTGCTTTTTCACAGTCTTTTGACAGACTTTTCAGAAGGTTCTCCGTCACGTTGCTGGGGAGACGTTTCACTATACCGAACCGATGAACTGGGAATTAACAAATCGATTCTCAATTTTATGGTTACTTTTGAGGGCAGCCGAGACTTTTTCTGCGGCCTGCTTCGAAGAGACTGACAGTTGTTCCTTATTTCTCCGCCTGAGCACTGCATCCGCTAATGTTGTATCACCCAGTGCCAAGCTTGTTATAAAGTCCTTACGCTTTCCTGGATTGTCTAACTCAGGAGGAATATTCTTCACGACAACCGAGAATAGCTGTTTTTCCACATTTGGCGTTTTAGATACTGACGAGGAGGCTGTAGGCTGACTCTTGGAATCAGAAATAACTTTCAAACCATTGTTCAGAGTAGACCCCGGCGCCGCGCCGGCGGATCGACCGAACGCCGCCGACGAGAGGCCCGGTCGAACGCCGCCGAAGTGTCGTTACGCCACCGGCGTGCCGCAGGCACGCCGCCGCCAACAGACGGCGGCGTTCGGTCGACTTTAAATTAATTTTGCGGCAATTCTTTAAAGCGTCAACCGCAAAGTCGGAGCTTTTCCTTCTCGTGTGGTTTAGTATTTCGATTTTCCTGATTAGAAATCAAGCAGGGCTTGCACTATCCCCGGATTTTCGGGTATTTCCCCGAAAATGTATGCGTCACCCCGAAAAAAAATTTCGTTCCCCGAAAATCACGCAATCACGGTGCCACCCCTAGCGATTTATCACCAGTGACTTTCCCTGCCAAATATTACTTTGTATACCATAATTCTTCACTACTCTCTTTTTCATTAATTTTTGTCTCTTTTGTTACTTTGCATAAAAACCAGACAGATGCCATATGCAGTTGCAAATATTGCAATATACTCAATTCTTCATATGTTGACAAAAAACAGTATCGTCTTTATGAAATGAGTTTAAATCGTTTCGAATGTAGTTTCCCAATCGCTATTTCTAACATCGTTCGTAGTCAAGAATTTCATTTTCAAGTTGAATAGTATTATAGAACGAATTCACTACTAAACAGCTTCAGCCTTCAGTTGGATTTTGAAATTGACAGCCGACAGATTGTCCCTACAGCTGAATTGTAAGTTTGCAGATTTTTTTTTTTTTTTGCTGTTTTTAGATAAGATTTTTCTTAATGTTTAATACTCAATTGTTAACCCCCCCCCAAAAAAAAACCTTCTATTGAAACAAAATTTAGCTATAGACTAAGCTTTGTACAAGGTTGGGTAAATAAAGATTGAACCGGAAGTTATCCCAAAAATATGATTCATAAATAAATTGTAAATTATTGCCTATAGGGGGGGGGGGGATATCATTTTTAAATGATAATACCTCATTTTTGATTATTGAAAGCAGGGATGCCAAAAAGATAATTATTTTTTTCATTTAAAGTGGAGACAGAAGAAAATGATATCAAATTCCCTGGGAAACCATTGAAATATTTTGATAGACCCAGGACCCCCTATTAATTCATTACCTTGGGTATTTTGCGATTTCTCATAGGCTACTGGCCTAATTTGGCTTTGGTGTGTGCTTCCTTTTAATTAGATTCTTTGGATCTTATTGAATGCCACGGCGAATCTATGACTCAGTTTTCCAATAATTTGAGGTATATCTGAATAATTTCGACATTTTTGTTGTTGTCTTTGTACCCCTTTACTCATACCCTCAATTTTTTCCAGGAACACTAAGCTGTTTAAACGTTATTTTGCGTGTTTGTTTGAACCATATAGCGACCTAGTTAATTATTAAGTAACTTATTTTTCTAGTGAAAGCTGAGACAGTATCCTATCAAGGTGGTATTCAGAGGGGGGGGGGGGGGGGGGGGTATTACATTTAAATGATAATATCTCGAAATTTTTTTACTGAAAGCAGGGATCCCAAAAAGTTATTTTTTTTTACTTTAAAGCAGAGACGGCATTTTATCAAGGTGGTATCCAGAGGGAGGGGGGGGGGGTAGTGAGCTATCATATTTATATGATAATACCTCGATTTTTTTTTTTTTTTAAAGCAGGGGTGCCAATAAGTTATTTTTTGTTTTATTTATTTAAAGCAGAGACGGTATCCTATCAAAATAGTATCCAGAGGGAGGGGGGCATAGAGAGTTATTATATTTAAGTGATAGTACCTTAATTGTTTTTATTGAAAGCAGGGATGCCAAAAAGTTGAAAAGTTTACAAAAATTCTCTTGACGAATAACGAAGAAGACCAGTTTCCAGCAAGCGACTTGTGAATTTTTGAACTCATGATTAGGCTCGAATCTGTTGTAAATTTAAGCTGTGGTTTGAGAAAGACTGATGAAAACATCAATGTTTGCGGTCAACATTGATCACGGCGGCGGTGCGCCGCCGACATCTTACCGGCGGCGCGGCACGGCGTGCTGTTTTTGGCCCCGCCGCCGCCGGTCTTCCCTCATCGGCGCGGTGCCGGGGTCTAGTTCAGAGTATTTAACTTGCGGGAAAACTGTTGCAGCTCACTGTCCATTTTTCTCGTCATTTCGTTCACTTTGGTAGTAATACAGACTGCAATTTCGTCACCACACGTGGGAACAGACTCCGGTTCGAGAATAACGAAAGTCGGAAGCTCTTTACCGTCCTTAGCACAGCGCCATATGGCTTTCGCGATATCCGTCAAGTTATCACAGTCTTTATTGCATTCGCGTTATCGTTCTTCATATACCCGAGTTCAACCTCATAGTAAGTCCACAGCAGTTTTTTGGCTTCCATAATACTGGCATGATCAAAAAACTCTATTCCTTTGTTAACGAAAATATCAGACTTAATACCCTTTGTCATGCATCTAGATACAAAGTTTAAAACTGGATTCAATACCAGCACAGTTTTCATTTCATTAATCTGGATTAAGTCCAAAAATACATTCACCAATTTTTCTTTGATAATTAATAATATCGAATCCTAAGCAGATATTTTAGGGTTGAACTATATATTCAATATTTTTCTGGTGGTTACCTTGCGAGAAAAGTAAGTGAAGCGTTGAAGGCTGTCTACCTTGTCCCCGCAATTTAAGGGGCAAGCCCAGCGGGTACCACAGCTCTTGCTAACAACTCTCTACCCCCCTCTGCTTACTTTTCTTTCCCCCTCAAATGTAGCGTAAATGCCTCTAAATATCAGATGTCCTATTTATTTAAAATCGCACTGCTTGATGGCTAATCTCCAATATTATCAGTGAAAAAATTTCAAATTCAGACCACTTTTACAAAATATAAATAAATGTCCAGAAACTAGGTTATTAGATTAAGCAAAGGTTTTATTATAGGTCAGGAATCCTTTGACAAATATTGCGAAATCCAATAGCTACACTGGGATTATAATTCACTGAAAAAGCTTACTGGTTTGATAATGTTAATAAAATATCCAATTTATGACAGATACATCAACCAATAATTAAACATTAAACCAGACGCGCAATAACAAAAAATACCCAAATAAATATCTGTATAAAGAGACTTGATTACGGAATTCATTTGGAGGGGGCTAAGGAATTTGGTGAGTATTAAAAACACATCTAGGGGCCGAAATTGCAGCTAGATCTTATTTTTTACCATATTTTCGGAATTTTTTCTTATTTTGGTATATTTTCAACCTTAGGGAGGAATTCAGCTAAAGAAAATACCTACATATTCTCTAAGAGTTTTCGAAGTGGAATCCTAAATAGATACTAAAGATGAATGAAAGCGCTGTATTACGTGGGACGTACAGTGTTAAAATGGACCCAGTCCATGGAAGACTTTTTAAATATAAATTCTAAAAATAAAATGAGTATAGTCGAATCTGTTTTGTACCAAATCCAAAATAATAACCATCCCAAACGGAGAGGAATGAAAAGTAACGCATTAATAAAAGATTCAGCATTGAAGTGTACCAAGCACAAAAAATTAAGGGTCGATTTATAGGCTCATATATTTTCAGTAAGGTTTCGGCAATTTCCACACCTTTCTCATTCTTAAAACAAAAAATTTCTTCTAAAAGTGATTTATTACATAAAAAAGCAATAGATACCAATTTCCTGTCGAATAGGCCCTTTAACATCTCTATGATGATTCAGTCCTAGTGGCAATAAAAAAACTACCCCCCCAGACTTTAGACAGTATCATTTTTGGTATTTTCATGGAAAAGATAGAAAAAGTGACAAATTTGTCCCTCCCCCTAGGTTTTTAAAAATATATTTGCCCCTTCCCCCTAAATTTTCGTGAATTGAAGCCAATGGCATAAAAATCCATGTTTTAAGGGTATTTCCCATTAGCTATATATGAACCCCTGTCCTTCATTTGTCAACTTCCATCATGAAATAATCAGTTGGGATCTGAAGCTCATGTTTGAAAATGTCTCTAACTGTTGAATGCTTCAGAATGCAAGAAAACACCTGAAAATTGTGTATAAGTTTAAAAGTGTAATTCATAATTAAACTGAAGGGTGGCTATTTATACGTCTAAAATCTTTGGCATTCAAATTCAGTTTTGATGATGAACTGGTAGCGCTATATTGTGCCAAATAATGCTGCAGAAATGAATTATTTGAAATTATAATTAATAATAAAATTTCTAATTAATTACATTAAATTTATTAATTACCTAAACTTAAGCAACTAAAATTTAGTATCTTACTTTTTTTTATAATTGTTTAACTCCAATAAACAGTTGAGGACCAACCCACTATGGTAAGCATAGCAGTTTTCAGGTAAAAGCTGAGAACCATAAACAAAACAAATCTAAAATAATTAGGTTCATTGTTGCTATGAAAAAAAAATAAGCTCCCTTTCAGCAACTGAAATATCTTCGACAATATGCGAAATATAATAAACACAACATATTGCAGCACAAAACCTATTCATTATGGACTCAGGGGTCACCACTCTTCAAACGGAGAAGGGCTTGTGACTCCCAGCATGGGCGCCCATAAGCTGAATTTTAGGGGGGGGGGCTTATTTGGTCTAATCGGCACTTCCAATGCAGTATAATAGAAATCTCAAAACAAAAATGTAAAATATAAGGCAGCTTCATTCAGCCAGGGGGGCCTGGAGCCCCCCCCCTGACCCCCCATGACTCCCAGTTTTGAGCCACAGTTCCTGGTTGCAGCTGGAAAATATTACGTTTCAGCTACGTCGAGGAAGTGTCATTTTGAAAATGTAAGCCTCAAAGCATGAAAGTAGCTCGTTCTTTACAATTTCTTAGTTGAAATAGTATGACGTTATAATTAAGCATAGATTGGTACATCTGACGTTTGAATAATTTCATTAGACAGAAAATAATGATTGGAGAAATTTTGATGACTTTCTGACAAACGTTACACGCATTTGTCATTTGTTGTATCAACAGATCATGGTCACCAGTAAGGGGGGGAGGGGGCAGGTCGATTTCAAACTGGGAGTTTCTCCCTCTTCCAAGTCCAAGATATACGGAAAATTCAAAACGCTGCAAAACTCAGAAAATAAGGCGGCTTATTAACCACAAGGAGAAGGATAATAACTAGACTTCTTCTTAAGAATAATACAATTATGGGTAAATCCGAAGTTGCAGAAGAGCAACCATAGTTGAAGAAATTTTGCATAATTTGAATCTATCTAGAGAAAGAATTTGGCATTGTCAAGGAACATTTTCTTTTCTTTGGGGGTAGGTTCTGTTAAAAGGTCTAAGCGTTCGAACTTGAAACAAACTACACTGGAACTGCAAGAAGATTAAGTTTACATGCAAAGATAAATGGTAATTAAATCGAAAAACTCAAAAAGTTCAAACCGTACCCCAATTTCCCCTTAAAGGCTGAGGATATGTATCACTCAAAGCCAAATTAATATACCCCCATCCTACACAAACACTTTAAAATATTTTTGGTGAATTTAATGTTTTTTTTATAGACTTTTAGTAGTCAAGAAAAACAACTCCATCAAGTGTAAACAAAATCTCGACTTGTCTCCTGTATAAATTATCACATCCTACCATGAAAATAAACCTGAGGAAATTACAGAACAAAAAATAAAGCAAATGAGGTACTTTGCCCCCCCCCCCTACAACCCCAAAAAAACTACCTCAAATTACTTGTGGATAAACTTGTTTCTTGTCTGTACAGGAAATTTCGCGCATTCTTTTAAAACAATTCTTATGCATATTTTTACTATGACTTGTGCTTTAAATCCCTCCTAAATTATTGAACAAAAAAGAACTCAGGTAACAATAATAAAACAACAATGGGTAAACATAGTTTATTTTGTACTCCTCTTTTTTAAAGTTCCAAAGAAAAGAGAAATCCGAGACCCCTCCCTCCCACAGTTTCAATTTAAAAACCAGTCTAGAACAAAACAAAAAAAGCTTTAATATCTGTAGCACCTATAGAACAATGGGAAACAAATCGTCGCTTCTTCACTGACACAGAAGTCACCTTTGATATTTAGCTTCAAACGGCAACACCAACCTCCTCAAACAGATCAGTAAGACGATCCAACTGTTGCGAGAGGCTTCGGGGTGATCCTCCTCTACTCCTATTCAAAAGCTTCAATGCATCAGCATATTCAAGCTCTGTAAATAGCTTCCCCTTTTCCAGAATACTATCTAAAAGCTCATCTGGGGTTAAGACTAGCATCTCGTAGTACTGCCCAGCTCTGTCTAAGCCAGGTTCCCGACGTCCACTAAGATTGTTCATCGTCTGATTAAGTGTAACTATATTCCGCACCATTTTTCGAGCACCAGCAGCATTAATTTTCGCAATTGTAGAAGCATTTGATATTAGAATACTCCCACAGAAATGACCTACGCCTTCTATTATGTATTTCTGCTTCGAACGTTGAAGAACAGGTGATAGCAAAACATCAACATTACTCAAATGTTGGCAAAGTTTCGTAATCTCTACATCCGGCTCCGGCGATTCACTCAATAACCAATAGTTAGAGTTGCGCATCTGCGAGCTAAGGTGGTAAAAACAATGAATACGTATTTCCAAATGGAGGATAAGCAAACAGGTATCAGAAAGGTCTGAGAATTGACGTTGAATCGACTCCAATTCTTTCAAATTTTTGAATGCTGCCCGAATATATCCATTAATCTTCCAAGTAAACCATTCAAGAGATTCGTGCAGAGTGCCAAGCGCTTTCATTTTCAAGAGATCATTTATCATTTCGTTGCTGGATAAAGATAATTCAGGCAGATTTGAAATTAAAACTTTGCTTTCTTTTGCAAATTTATCAAGAGCTTCTTCAGGTGTTTCATGTTCAGGCGTGTCATGACTTAACTCCTCTAAAGCTTTCCAGCTTGGTAGTGATTTTAAAAGTCGAGCAATGTCATTGTCTTTGACCCACGACGCAGAGAGTATTCTACGATCATCCAAGTCCTCGTCTACAGTCGATCTATAGTTAGAAAGCACTTTTTCTAAAAACATACTAAGAGCTTTTATTAAAAATTCTGCATTCCTGTTTTTCACAGTTGAAATATTTGAAGCCAAATGACAGGAAATACGTACAATTTTTTCAGCTTCAATACACCACTGATAAATAGGCTCTTTAGCATCAAAAGCAGCTAGAGTCACTGGATCTGATATCAAAGCGTAAGTACTCTCTGCTTTTCTATCAATTTCACTAAGTGAATTTTCTAAATCAATCTCGAGCTCGTCCATTACGCTTTCAGTGGCAGTTTGGGCCACATAATTATACAGCTCACAATGACTTCCACTTGTATAACCAATATCCACTTCAATATCTTTCATGAGGTCTTGTAAAGTGATATAAGCTAAAACTAAATTATCCGCCCCAGGTTGACACAGCAGTGGCATGTTACTTTCTGCACTTTTATCTCTCTTGCTTTCTAAAGCTAACCCAACAGCTGATGATCGAAAAGTGAAGAGTGATTTCAGTGGTCTATTTGTTCTTCTTCTAAACTGTTCATTGAAATCAAAGGAAGAGACTTGATGCTTAACAGGAAATAAATCAGAGGATCCATTTTTCTTTGTTATATGCCTATGCAAGATATCTTGAATCTCAACCTGAATAGCAGTCCACACTTGCTTAACTGAAAACATTTGAACATTAAGTTTTTGTTGGTTAGCGACAGTGGCGAAGGCTGTCCGAGTTTGATTGAGAGCGTTTACTACATGACGCACTTGCTGAATCACAAGTTCTAAAAATTGACCAATATTTCGATCACTCTGTTTTAACTGGTATTCTAGAGTGTTTTCTATAATTTTTCTGAATTTCGGACACATACTGATATTGATTTTGTCAATAGCATTTTGAAGTTTTCCAATCTCTACCAGAGACTGACAAAGATTTGTCAATTTAACAATTTGAAATTCTTCTGCCCTCCCTGTTTCTACCTTAGACAAAATCGCTTCTCGAACACCAGGATTAAGCAGCTGTTGAAGTTTCTCTCTACCCGAACCAGAGGAGGGAACTCTCTGAAAATTCCCAAAAAGAACACTTTTGCACGATTCATCAAACACCAATTTTTCCACATTTGACAACAATGCATTATAAATAATGTCTCTTTTATTTTCAACTTCTTTTCTAAGTTCTTTGAGACCATCAATTTGTGACAATGAGCCATCCAAAGCCTTAACTGTTGTACAAAGCAGTTGAGATGCTTTTGTATACTGTTTTCTATCAATAAGTCCCCAGCAGTTCGTCATTGACATCTTTAAGATCTTGTATATCATTCAATATTTTACACATGGTTTCATGTTCCTGGCTTTCTTCCCACAGGCGTCTCAGTTCATCATGTTTATACCTGAGTTTTCACACGGCACGAAGATAGTTGAGATCTCACATCACGAATCTTCTCTAAAGTCTCTGAAACTTTGCTCATGGTATCACTGTAGGCTTTCATAGATTCTTCAAAAGTGTCAGCATATTTGTTCACGTATTTATCAACTCGAGCATCCGTCTCCCTAAAATAAGACCCAAATGGTTAAACAATACTGTTTCAACCGTAAAATATGAGACAGTAGACAATACTGTTTCTTACAAGAGAAAAATATTAAACCGGTATATGATTAACAATTATTAACTAATTATTTTCATTTTGAAACAATCAATATTAAGAATTTCAAGAATAATTACTATAATGAAGCCCAGACGACACTTTCCAAGGGATATTAACCCTAAAGCAAAAAAAAAAAAAATAGTATAAGCTGTTGATATTTCTCTGATGAGCTGACTGATAAAACATGGTCAGCTCAGTTCATCAATTGATTATGGCATTTGAATTCGGTAACGAAATATCTTAATAACATCCAATATCCCCATACAAATAGCCCGAATACACACAACAGAATGACAAGTTAAGTTGTCTCTGGTACAGTTTACTGTGCTCAAGCTATACCAGAGACAGCCTAACTTGTCATCCTGTTTTGCGTATTCGTGCTATTTGCATGTCGAGACTTGATATTATTAACATATTTCAAACTCCAACTGTACCAGAGACAACCTAATTTATCATTCTGTTCAAAAATTCTGCCTCTATTTCGTTTGTGGGGTAGATCAACCCCGGAAGCCTTAGTGTTCAAAGAATTTATATTTATGACGAGGCTTGATTTCTAGTTCTTAAGAGAAGGAATGGCATAAGGTTAAGAGCTAAATACTCACCTAAACCTCTATGTCTACTGTCTATTTTCAGAATTTCAGGAAACTAAGTGAAGTTGCTTATTTTCCTATTGAAATACAGACTTTTACCCCTATTGCAATGAGATGCATCGAATGTCCACCACCTCTCGTATGCCCACCATGCAATGAGATGCCAACCACCTCTTGTACGTGATGTTTGTTTAAATTCAAAAGGTGTTGTCAGTTTCCTCTAGATCTATCCTCTTCATCTCTAACCTCACAAAACGTTTGTTTTTAGTTTTCTTACATTATTTTTGAGTCTTTTTTTCAAATTACTCTTTGTGTTTAAGTTTATTTTTAGGTTCTTGAAAATACGGGTTTATACCATCCCCTGAAAATATTTCAGATATAACATCTTACACTGGCTGTCACGTGCTATTTGCACGGTGATATTGGATGCTATTAAGATGTGTCTTGTTTATTGTTTTTCGTTTTCCGTTTCTTTATATGTTATGTTTAATTTAGTTTAGCTCTTTTTTTTCCTTGATAAAGGCTTCCGGACGTGAAGCAGAAATATTTGGATTTCTTTATAATTTCAAGTTTTGGCTTTTTCTTGTTTTCCCCACTGCTTTGTATAAAATATCATACCCGTTTTCTCGGTACTTTCATTAGTTAACTTCTGTAAAATAAAGAGAACAGTGATTACATAGGTTGTTTAAAGCTACGTTGACAATAATTTGAATTCAATCCTAAAAAGTCTTAATCGGAAACTTTCCATTAGTACATTGAAATTCCTTTCCAAGTTCAGCCAATTCTTGTCTTATTGCAAAATTCAGCCTGGCAGCTTTCTGTAAATCATGAATATTTGATGGAAAGCAAAGTCGGCTTAGCTGGCCACCTTGCAAATATTGTCCTATTGTTTGGTTCTCGAGATGAAAGTTCTGTTTCGGGAATAAATATTTTATAATTATAGTCTACACAATAAAGAAAATTTTCATTAGTAATTCCGCTCTAAAACTAGTTCAACCAGTTAAAGTCAATCTGGGTTTTATCAGCTGCATATAGTACAAAGTGTTCTCTATGATGGCCATCAACTTTTCTTTAAAATCACTAAAAATGAGAGGAAACCTTAATAAAAAAGGAAAAGTAAAAATAATATTATCTAATTTAAATAAAGTGTAAAAAAAATACAATAAAAACACAATCTCTTAGAAGGCACTGTATCCACTGAGTCAACGAGTACATTTAAGTTAGACAGAGGATGGCTGAATAAGGAGCTTCTGCGTAGTTGTGAGGCCACCAGATCCTTAACCAGGACATATCAAGCAACGAGAGAACTGGCAGAAGTCATCACAGAGCATAACATGGATGGAATCCTTATTACGCCCCAAGCTGCAATTTAAGATAGCCAAAATAAAACAGAGAATTTGACTTACCTATATGATCTTTCAAGTTTGATCTTTTCCTTTTCTCTCTGGTCATTTTCTCCAGTAGCTGACAGTAAACGAATCACCTGCATCAATAAACTTTGTGATTCACTTGCATCCATTGTATATCAGAGTAACCTGTAATAAGACGAGTTCATATAAATTAGGTTTTCTCAGCACAACTCCTGGAAAGAATTCTGAAGTTAAGAATACTCCTCTTTCATCAACCCAATAAAGGGGTCGGTACATTCTCTCTCTCTCTCTCTCAATGCCATTAGAAAAAAGTACAAGCAGGAGAGGCCATGATAGGCATGGAGGAGGGGCCATGATAGGCATAAAGAATTTATTCCATTCTAAGGGGGTTTAATTTAAGTATTCCAGGTAGTTTGAGCAGAATAGAGGTTAATGTGATAGCAGCAGAAGTGTAAGTTAGTATAGTTAAATCATTTTTATATTTAATATATGAACATTTTCTACCTGCAAGAAACATAGTTAGATATAACAGCAAAGCCAAATCGGAAGATAAGTCTACAAACCAAGATAATTCCCCAAATATTTAACACTAACAACCTATCAACCAGAGAAACCGCCAAAAAATAAATAGTGGGATTAAGGCCCTTACAGGGAATTAATTAGATACAGAAAATAATTATTTCAATGATTGTGAAGAGTATCAATGAACTAATCCCATTCTCAACAAAACCCATTCAACATTTTACAAAAACTGCAGAACTAATGAGGATTGCTAAAACAGCAAATTGCACAATAGCAATTTGCCTACAAAAAATGTACTACTCGTGATTTTGACCAAAATCCGTGTAAAATTTAAAGCTTAAAAGCACGACAAAGATTACTTATAGTTAAAAGTTCAAACTAAGTTAACGTGATGACCAGTTGAAAGATTAGACGGTGGGATGATAAATTAAAACTGGAACTTAAAAACTGAAAAGCAAACTTCAAGAAAGGAGTCACAAAATCTAGGAAAAGGCAAAGGATAACTTTTTAATCAAATTTAAACCTTCAAAAACCCACCAAATAAGTCTATAGATTCATAAAAAAAATGGATGGCAGAAAACAAGAAAAAATAAACCCACCAATAGCGTTTAAACGGAGGAGTATAACAGCAGATGAAGAGAAAGCAGTAAGTGGACTGAAGCACTAGTAAAGAGACAACCCAACAAAGACACAATCTGGGAAGTTAGAAGACCTAGTAGAGATAAACACTAATGAAAAAGATTGTTCAAGTCAGAGGCAGTGCTATAGTGTTGCCATAAAAGAGCCATAAGGGTTCAATGTATCAATAATTTTTTTTTTTCAGAGACACTCCATAGGGAAGGGGTGTCGCATAAACTTCGGAGGTGGCTCTTTCGATTGCAAATTAAAAGTTCTAATGTCCTTTTTAAGAGTCAAGAGTGATTGACAAACAACAGGCCAACGCCCTCCCCCACACCGTGATTCCCAAAATACATCCAATCAAAAGTTTCAGATAGTCATTTTGTTCAAAATAGTCCAAGGTCACATATCATGCCTTCAGGTTTGATAAACCCAATTCCAGCGCCTGTGGCAAGGGCTGTAAGCTATGCAAGGTGTCCATTGTTATCAAACAGTTCGTGGTAACGAACTGTAAGTAAGGAGCGACCCGGCTCAATAGTAACCAAAACTCTAAAAAATGGAATTTTGATACCGATAGATACATCAGAAGAATCAGATTTTTATGCTGATTGCAAATATATAAGTTTCATCAAGTTTAGTCTTAACTATCAAAATTTACGAGAAAATTTGCCTTATTTTCGAAAAAAGGGGAAAACAACCCTATAAGTCATAGAACTTTAATGAAAATCACACCATCAGATTCAGCGTATCAGAGAACCCTACTATAGATGTTTCAAGCTCCTATCTGCAAAAATGTAGAATTTTGTATTTTTTGCCATGCATGTTTTTTTTTTTTTTTTTTTTTTTTTTTTTTTTTTTTTTTTTTTTTTATTCAGGGGTGATCGTATCGATCCAGTAGTCCTAGAATATCGTGAGAGGGCTAATTCGAACGAAAATTAAAAGTTCTAGTGCCCTTTTTAAGTGACCAAAAAAATTGGAGGGCAACTTGGCCCCCTCCCAAGCTAATTTTTTCCCTAAGTCACCTAATCATAATTTTAAGATAGCCATTTTGTTCAGCATAGTCGACAATCTAATTAATATGTCTTTGAGGATGACTTAATCGCCCACTGTTCCCGGGGGAAGGGCTGCAATTTATAAACTTTGCCCATTGTTTTACATATAGTATTGGTTATTGGGAAGTATACAAGCGTTTTCAGGAGGAATTTTTTTCTAGTGGGGGTCGGGGTCAGAGTAGGTGTTACGGGGGAGGATCTTTCCATGGAGGATATTTCCTTGGGGAAGGGACATTTCTATGAAAAAGATCAGAAATTAAATAAAAAAAACAAGTTTTTTCAACTGAAAGTAAGAAGCAACATTAAAACTTAAAAGGAACAGAGATTATTACGTATATGAGGGGGTACGCCCCCTAGTCAATACCTCGCTCTTTACGCCAAAGTTTTTTTTAGTACTTTCAAAAGAGGTATCTATTCTAATTAACCGGCCTTTGTGATTCAGGGGTTTGTGATTCGAACAAAATTCGAACTTTAGCGTAAAGAGCGAGGTATTGACTAAGGAGCGAACTCCCTAATATACGTAATAAAAACAAAGGAATATAGAAATTCGTTACGTAAGTTAATTCGTAAGTTACGTCAGAACAAAATTTCGAGAAAGCCAATTAGCCAAAAAAAGGCAAATTAATATGCGAATTTCGTTTTAATTATTCATGTACGGTGAGCCAAAATCAAAGCTGTATTAATTCAAAAGGTTCAGAAATTAACTAAAAAAACAACTTTTTTTTAACTGAAAGTAAGGAGCGACATTAAAACTTAAAACGAACAGAAATTATTCCGCATATGAAAAGGGCTGTCCCCTCCTCAACGCCTCGCTCTTTACGCTAAAGTTTGACTCTGTCTCGCAACTTTATTTTTTTTAAACAATAAAAAACTTTAGCGTAAAGAGCGAGGCGTTGAGGAGGGACAGTCTCTTTCATATACGGAATAATTTCTGTTCGTTTTGAGTTTTAATGTTACTTTTTTCAGTTAACTTTTCTTTTAATGTTTTAACCTTACTTTCAGTTAAAAAAATCGTTTTTTTTTTTTAGTTAATTAAGATCTAAGGTATCAATCGGATGGGTAGTCAAAAAACTTTAGACGGGGTTCATTCAATTGTAAATCGAAAATTCCAGTGCCCTTTTGAAGATTTAGCCTACTTTTCACCCAGTCTCTACTGAATGAGTTCTTATTCCAGTTCAATGGCCCTTGTGTTTCAGCAGTAATTTTTAAAGAATTATGACTAAAAGTCCAAGGACATTGAAATGTCTAGATATCTAGCACCCTCCCCAGGCCTACACAATGATCCATTGCCCCTCCTTTATAGTACGTGATGCACAATTATACATCACCAAACATAATTTCTGAAAAATTGGGAATTTTCCTCGGGGAGAATTTTCTGGGAGGGGGGACGCCAGCTCCAAACTACATGATGGATAGAAACAATATTGTTAAAGATTACCAGCCAGTTTTACAAAATATAGAAGCACAATAGAAAAGGCAGTATTACAGTATAAGATGCACCTTGCTGCCTACAAAAAGAAGTAATACTTTTAACAACATCCTAAAAGAAAAGTTCTTGAAGGCATTGTAGAAGGAAATTTAACAGGAAATTGCTTAGCACAACTAAGGATTATTAGTCAAATAGTGAGATAGCAGTAAAAGTTGGATTGTATATTACGAAACAAGCAATAAAGTTAAAAGATCAGAGTCTCGGGGCTCTGCTCTGAGCTTCTGCCTGCATTATTTGAATCTAGCTGATTTACTGTTAGATGATTGTTTAGTAATGTAACCTGTATTTAGTGCTTATGCTGCATTTTGGGCCACTGGCAGAACAGTAGAAGTAGTTGCAAAGGTATAGGATACACTTTCAGTGTTATAAACAGGGGCTGCAGAGGCAGACTACAACCTTGTATAGAAAAAAAAGGAAATAACCAGGAAAAGCATAAGCCATAATCCTGATTCACCACCATAAAACAAAATTATGACAATTGTAAGTAAAACAAATTTCCTGCGTGTTACCATTGATAACAAATACATGTGGATAAATCATATTAATAGAATAAATCATAGTTGTGCAAAAAAAAATGAAAATGATAAGTGGATGTAATTTTGGCCCAAGAACCGGTAGCAATACTTACAAAAATCACACATTAAAATACTTACAAAAAGTATGGCAAAGTGAAACCACTCAACAGCATCAATAATTAAATAGGGTACATAGACAACAGTGATGACAACAATAAAAGAAATTGAAATAGTTCTTGGTAAAATCCCTAGAAGTGTTAAAAATACAAGATATGTGTTTGGTAATAACACAAGCATTAAAATTTTTAGAACTTAAAACAATTCAACCATTGGATAACATAAAAATTCCATTAGTCACTAAATTGAAAGGTAGTACAAAAAAAAAGACAACTAAATAATGATAGAAAAGAAATAATAAGGTGTTCAATGATGGATCAAAGAATGAATATGGTTTAGGCTTTGCTTACTTTATCCCAATTATAAATTTAAAAATGAAATATAAATCGCCATCATAATGTAGCATATTCCAAGCAGAAAACAAAGGTAATTCAACTAGCAAAAGCAGCTGGAAACAAAAAACCTTTGATTTTATAAAAATTAAAAAAGAGTTAGTTTTAATTAAAAATTAAAAAATTAAAAATTCTGTTGCGAATTTTTGCCTCTCGCTGCCTGGAAACAAAAAACATTTAATTTTATAAAAATTAAAAGAGTTAGTTTTAATTTAATTAAAAATTAAAAACAATGCTGCGAATTTTTTCCTCTCGCTTCCTGGAAACAAAAAACATTTAACTTTATAAAAATTAGAAAAGAGTTAGTTTTAAATGAAAATTAAAAAATTGAAAAATCTGTTGCGAACTTTTTCTTCTCACTTCCTGGAAACAAAAAACAGTTAGTTTTATAAAAATTAAAAAAGAGTTAGTTTTAATTAAAACACATTAAAAATTAAAAAAGACTATAAAAGAGTACTATAAGGCATAAAAAGTTTCCCAAATAAAACAATGACAAACAGAGAAATTATCCTCTGCTATAATCAACTATTACAGTTACAGATGATTAAAGAAAGCTACTCAGTTTCTTCAAATTGGATGCATATACCCAGGGCCTTCACGTGTAGGGGGGAAGGGGGACGCCCCCCCCTCTCAAAAAAAGAATTTTTGGCCACTCGGTTAAAAATGAGTTGCTTATATCATGGCACAAAGCAGTCCAATTTTATGATCCCACCAACAGTTTTGTTCCATTAAATAAAGACCATGAAAATACGGTACTGACATATCATATACAGAAATCTTGAACTTGCTCAGTAAACACACAGCAGTTTTACAGACTCCTGCTGTGATTTTCTAAACTATACCACATTTTTCCTTTTGATTAAATAAAGAGCATGAAAATACTGACATAAAATATCCAATATCAAAATCTTGGCTGGCAAATGCAGGGGTTATGCCATGACTTTACAGATGGCATCACAATTTTTCATTCAGTTAAATGAAGAACATGAAAATCCAGACATGACATCTTTTAAAATTCCACTCTCAGTCCATAAACGCACTTGTTTTTACTATCTGGAAAGAATGGGCAAAAAAAACATCATTTAGTAGAAACTAGAAAATACTGATATGACATCTAATGAAATCTCAATCTAGGTTGGTATATGCAGCAATTTTACCAGCTTGTTTTGTGACTTTCCAGACAGTGCCAACATTTTTCGTTTTGTTAACTAAAGAAATTAAAAATTGTCATGCCAACTGACATAATATATACTTTAATTTTGATCTCAGTCGGTAAACGCAGTGTTTGTACCAACTCAAGCTATGATTTTTTATGGATGGTGCTGGTATTTTTATTCAATTAAATAAACAACATGAAACACTTGGTCTTTTAACTGTTGAGGTGAAAAGGATGATTGGTCTGTTCTTCAATTCCATAGCTGAAACTAAGTTAGGGATTTCTGTTATTTCAGGAGGGCTTTTTGCGTTTCTGCTTTCTAATAACTGTCTGAAAATCATTATTGAGCAGGAAATCGGTTTTTTGGGTTTGGGGGCTCTGAGACTGTTATCATGGTGGTATTCTGGCTGTCCTCACTAGAGATTGGAGATACAGCAATGGCATTGGGCAGCAATGGGGATGTCAGCTTGTGAATACCAATTTGATAGTTGACCCCCTTCTCTGAGGGGGACTGGAAGAGCTAGGATACGTACATTTAAGGAAAGAAAAATTCCAAAACAAATTCTACCCACAATAAACGTAAAGAAAAGGCAATAATATACTTCCCAAAAATAATGATAATAAAGGCTTAATTCCAATCACTGAGGATGAAAAAGGGATATCAATAAAATATTTTTTATAAACATCCGATTTTCTTCTTTTCTTCATGACCCCCAAGTCTCTCTCTGCTTCAAACGAGATGATAGTCTGTCTTGATCTGTCCATCCCTAACATATGATAAGGGCATTTGCCATTTTTCTTTCTAAAGTGGATTGTTCAACATTTATTTACATTGAATTCAAGCCTCCACAAAGTTGCCCACTGGGAAAGTACCCATAGGTCATTCTGCATAGAGGCTCTCTTATTGGGTGTATCAACAGGTCCAATTTGTTTGAAGTCATCAGCATAAAGACTTACTTTTTTTTTACTGTGGTTGGTGCGGCATTAATATAAATACTGAATAATGTTGGTCCCAAGATGGTTGCCTGGGGCACTCCACTTAATACTTCCACTTCTTCTGAAAAGAATACCTGTCCATTTTTTCCAAATATTTTCACCCTTTACTTTCTCCCGGAAAGAACCTGAAGCACCCCCTCTACAATTTCATTATATATTCCAATTGCAAATAATTTGGTCCTTAGTCAATGGCGACATACCTTATTGAAGACTTTCACAAAATCAATAGAACCAAGTTGACAGGGATTGCTTGATCCAGGTGCTCAGTAATATAACCATACGCATCAATCAAATTAGTCTCAACCAAACGTCCATGTCTGAAGCCATGCTGACTATCACTGAGCAGCTCATTGGTGTTCAGGTGCCCAACAATGTGAGTATTCATGATTCCTTCTAAGATTTTACCAGCTACAGATGTAAGACTAATGGGTCGATAATTGGAAACGCTGTTGCGGCTACCCCCACTGTGTACAGATGTAACGGTAGCATTCCGCCAATCCTGAGGAATCTGCTTAGCATCAAGAGACTTCTGAAATATGTTTGTAAGGGGAAGGGCTATTTCCGCATGAGCTCCTTTCAATACTCGTGGGTGAACTTCATCAGGGCCAACACATTTATTAGGATTAATCTGCTTCAGTCGACTCTCCACATTAGAGGCAACCACAGCTATCTTATGTATATGCTCACCAATAGAATATTCTCGTGCCTCTGGTAGGGGGGGGGGGGGATTGTCTGGAGACGTGAACATTGACTTAAATTGACTACTCAATTCAGCTGCTATATCTTTTGGGGTACTAACTGTATTTCCATTCATAAGTAGTTTCATAACTGAGTGTCTCCCTGGTTTCCAAGCTGAAGCATACTTCCAAAATCTCTTAGGGCTAGATTTTGTATCAAATGCCAATCCCTCTTCATATTCTGTTATAAGTTTTGTCGTGAGATACCTAACTTTATTTCGGGTTTGTTTTAAATTTCTCATAGTTCTCATGGGAAGGGTTACTTTTGTATTTGCTCTAATACTTCTTCTTTTTACGCACAGCTTGCTTGACAACACGAGTGATAAATGGTAGGGTTTTGGGTCTTCTTTTCCAGGAAATTACTGTATGTTTATCTGTAGCTTTAGTCAAAACCCTTACCATTTCAAGCCAAGCCTCCTCCATATTCTTAACATCAATGAACCAATCCTGGTGTGCCAACTCTTGTCTGACCTGGTTGTTGTAATTTGTATACACATGCTTAATCCAATTATTCTTTTGTGGGTACAACCTAAGCCTACAAGTAATTACAACATGGTCACTCACTCCAAATGGCGGTTCCAAATCAACACTAATGAGCATCTCAGTGGTCATTAATAAACAAAAGGTCTAGTAGGGTTGGGTTCTGCCCACTTCTATACCTGGTCGGACAATCAATTGCTTGGTATAGAAAATGTTCATGAAGACACTCTAGAAGTGGGTCATTTGGGTTTTCAACTCCTTCTGTAACAGCAAACACATCAATCCACTGCAGTTCTGGTAAATTAAAATCTCCAACAATAAGAACGTTCTTATGATATTACTTCATCACATTATTAATAGAATATGCAATAGCTGGAAGGGAACTTGTCTAACAAGGGGAGCTATAACTTCTATTAAAACAGCCTATGACTACAGGGAGACTTCACTGCAGAATCTGTATCCATATTTGCTCCACCCTAAGGTTCGTGATCTGAATTAACTTTAAGAGCTCTTACCTGGAGTGGAGATCTGACTTACACTGCTATCCCTCTACCATTTGGCTTTGATAGATTGGTGAGTAGCTCAAACCCAGTTTGAATTTGTATATCAGTAAGAGCAAATTTAGTATGTTTTGGTTTCACCTCAGTGAAGACAAAACACTTACTTCATGCCTTGTTGACATTAACTAAAACAAAAACAAGTTTTTTTTTAACTGAAAGTAAGAAGCGACATTAAAACTTAAAACGAATAGAAATTTTAACAGCTTGAACGAAAGGAATAATTTCTGTTCGCTTTAAGTTTTAATGTCGCTTCTTACTTTCAGTTAAAAAAAACTTGTTTTTTTTTTAGTTAATTTCTGAACGTTTTTGAATTAATGCAGCTTTGATTTTGGCTCACCGTACATGAGTAATTAAAACGAAATTCGCATATTAATTTTTCTTTTTTTTGGCTAATTGGGCTTTCTCGAAATTTTGTTCTGACGTAACTTACGAATTAACTTACGTAACGAATTTCTATATTCGTATGTGTTGGGGTTCCACCCCTGTTTCTTTTCCTTTCAGATAAATGATCTGTTTTCGTTTTCTTAATTACATTTGCTTATAGTATAATTTCAAAAGACAGGTTAAATTCTCGTTGCTAAGTTAGAGGGCGTCGCAATAATAAGTAAGCTTTGAAGTAAGTTCTATTTTTGTACTTCCTGGTTTGGAGTCATTGAAAGATAAAGCTAAGAGGTAGAATTGGTTTTGAATGGGGATTGGGATGATTGGCTAGGCCAAGCGAAGGTCCACCCCTATGAACAGTGCTGTAAAGATTATTATTGTTTGTCTAGTCTGCGTTTAGACCCCGTTCGGGGAGATATATATTTTTGTGGGATTATTGTGACCCTTTTGGAAGAATACAAGTAAGGTATTTTCTAGAAACTGTGTACTAGCTTCCGTAACCCAGGCAGGGTAGGAATAGAGCTACGAGGTACCGTCATTATTATATTGACAGGGAGGTTTGTTACCTACAAGGAGAGAGTTAGAGATTTTCTAGCCGTAACCCAAGGCGGGTACACATGGCTTTAGAAAGTGGCCATCTGACCACTCGATCGCGTTATCATACCCTGGGACAGGGTATACTGTAAATCGGGTAGTACCAAACCCGATATTTGCAGAACCGGTGTGGTAGACGCGGCCTCACATTATATTTTGGGGCCGGGGCTTTCCCCTCCAATAAGTGGTGGCACCCGTCTATTCCCACGCCAGTGGCGTTGTGGCCTACCGGTATGACACTGGTGGCTAAATACCACGAACATTGGTGGCAGCAACAAAAGATCCTATCGGTAAACCTGATAGATACGGAACCGTTGGGGTAAGAGTGGGAATCCCACAAACATTTGGGCCGACAAGGGGTTCTCCCCTTCAAGTAAGTGGCATAGCAACCTTTTTGCGCCATTTTTGCACCAATAAGTGGCGACCCGTACTTTACACCCCAATAAGTGGTGGCAGCAAGAAAAGGAGCTATCAACAGCACTGATAGTAAAAGAATTTCGCGTTTTCGAAGAGACTAGTTGAGTTAGCCTATATAGTGATAGTAGCCTATTGTGGTTACATATAAAGAAAAAAAATACGGACTCAATTAATAGAATTATGAAGGTTTATAATGGGCTGTGTGCCTTGTTAGATCATAATTGAAAAATTTACGAATCAATGTATCGCGCAACTAATTAGTGTGCAAAAATATAAGGAAAATTGACACGCAGCAATTTTTCGCGAGAGACTGGAAGTTACATGGATAAAAGAATTTTCATTTAGATTGAAGAGGTAATTTCAATTAATGGAATTTTGAAATTATGTCAGACAGAGACGAGATTAACTCAAGACCAAGAAGGGCGAGTGAAGCCCATAGAAAAAGTAGGAAAATAGAAAGAAAGGCTAATATGGAGGCCCTTGAGAGAGAGCACCGAGAATATGAGGGGAAAATGCAAGCTGAGAAAGATGAAATTAGAAAGAATAGAAAAGAGGACGGAAAGACTAGAGTAGCCTATAAAGAAAGAGAATACGGATATAGAACGAACAGATTCAGAAAATGAATTAAGAAGAAATAATGACAGACGAAATCAAAGTAGTAAGAGTAGAAGGAGCAGTGTTGAATCGAGATCCAGCAGGGGCTCGCGAAAAAGTGCTCAAATAGATATGACACAACGTATATTAAATTTCATGGAGAAAGTAAGGAAAGACACAGAACGAAAAGAGATAGAAAGAGAGAGAGATAGAAAAGAAAGGGAACAAAGAGAAGAGGTAGCCGAAAGAAAGCACCTAGAGTATATGAAAAAATTACAGGATGAGATGGACAAAATTGAAAAAGATAGTCAAGCCAATGAAATACTTCATCAGGCTCGTATGGAAAAAATTGAAGCCCGTAAGGGAATGTCAATGAGTGAGAGATTATCAGACATTTATCACACATTAAATGCTAAAACGGAAAATCATGCTAATTCGTTGACAAGGCGGGGAGGTGGACCGGCCCATAAAACAAATTGGGAGGCTGTGCTACCCTGTCGAAAAAACGAAATGCTGGATACTCAAAATGTTGATAATTTGGTAAAATTTTATTCCTCGGAGCCTTTTTCTAAAAATTGCCATAATAAAGATGAGAAAGTAACCTATAAAAGAACAAATTGGGCTATAGCCCATAATGAAGGAAACATTGACGAGTTTGTGAAATCACATATAATAGAAGGAAAATTCAACGGAAAATTGACCGAAATGGTAATTGACTCAGGGAGTGAGCAAACTTTTGTGCGAATGGACCTAATTAAAAAGACGGAAATAGACCATAAAAATAATATTACAACATTGTATTATTATGGAGATAAGCATCAATGCCCGTCTGCTTGGGTAAGAATAGAAATTGCAAAGAAGGACGGTACGGTCCAGAGAAAAACGATAAAAGTAGGCTTAGTACCTACGCTAGCAGTGGATGTTTTAGTAGGAGGAGACTTTGGAGATATCGGAAATCTCCTGTCGTTAAAAGCGACTTCTTTAACAGTGGGAAAATTACAAAATTACACTACGACGGAAAAATATAATACTCCGTTAACTACGGGGGGAGGTGGACCGGCCCATAAAACAAATGGGGAGGCTGTGCCATCCTGTCGGAAAAGCAAAATACTTGATACGCATGTTCGAAATATTGATAATCCACAGAAATGGGATGCAGAAGTAAACAGACAACATAATATTGAAAATAAGACGCGTGAGAAATGGTTTTTCGGTTTCCCAGAAAATGGAAAACTTGAAAACACTTTTAATGAATATGAGACGCTAACAAGTACAGGCCAAAATGAAGCACTGATTGTACCAGAGAATAAGGAGACGAAATTTATTGTGCGCGCTTTTCCTCGAGAAATTTTAGTACAATATGAAAAACCAAATGTCGGAATTCAGTTCCCATTTGATAACGAATTATTTGTTTCGGCGGTAAGAATAAAGCAGACTAAAAGAGAGAAAAGAGATATTAAACGGAGCTACAATGAAGTTATGCAGTCAAAGATGGTGAACACTGGAGTCCAAATCAGATTTAACGATGATTTAGTATTTTGCGAGAATGACAAAACTGAGAAAAGTAGAGATGAAAAGAGGAGTGTAAAAAAGAGACAAAATTTGGAGATTCAGTCTGCAGTGGCGAAAAATAAAAAAAATGTTGGATGGGCTGTGCCTTGATAACATAAATAATAGGAGAAAAATAAATGTTGGATGGGCTGTGCCTTGATAACATAAATAATAGGGGGGAGAGGTCAAAGGCCCATGGGGAATAAAATAAGATGGTTATAAAATAGAGATGAATGACCTACAACAGGTTGGGGGAAAAGTTGGGAGATATTGAATGTCGAGTTGGATTGTAAAAACTTGGAAAGGAATCTGAGAATGGTATTATCAACTCAAAAGATATGTCGATACTTTATGAGGGGGAGGAATCCCTTGGGGAAGATCCCCTGCGGGAAGTCGCGAAAGATAGCCCTTTTCCTCAATGCACAACTGGCGGACAAGTTGTGATCCCTTTACCGAGATTTTGCCTTTATGATCTGGAGTCCTTGGGGATACTCTCTCCCAGTCACTTCACATTTCACCCAAACCTTTGTCCAGTAGCCCTATTCATAGTTTTTACTCTTCATGGGAAACCGACAATTATTTCCGGCAAATTGTATTCAGTGGGAGATGCATCCAAATTTCATTTTCAATTAGCATCAACGCATATTCTGCGCTTGATTATCCCAGGGGAGGGAACCCAGAAAAAAGACGATCCATGGTACGCTCAAAATTTTACTTAATTTCCGGTACCCTTATCGTTTTCACAGGCCTTTGCATTTTCGGCCTTAGATTATTTGAAATTATGCCAAGGGGCAATTTACTTTTTTATTGAGATGTGGGGTTGTTTCCACAGATGGAAATTAAGAGGCTAGTGCAGCCATTTTTTCATGATGGCTGGCATCATCATATGTGCAAGAAACTGATTCTCTGCTCCTCTCAAATGTAAATTCGTGAGAGCGAGAAAATTTTTTGTTTTTGATTGTGCTGCGCACAATCATTCTCTACGAATCTTGGGGACTTCAACTTTCAAAACCTAATGCGGATGCTATACGATTTAGACCATGGTGGTCCTACAGTAGAGACGTGTCGATGACGACCGATCCAGAGCCAAGCGGTGGAAGTAGTAGCACAGACACTGGTGGAAGAGAGAAGGCAAGTGGATATTGTAAAGTTGAAGTTATGTGTTTATGTTTGTAAGGGTGGAGCAAGGTAGCGCGTGGGCGGTCATTTATCTTACGGGGGGATGGGAGGTGTTGGGGATCCACCCCTGTTTCTTTTCCTTTCAGATAAATGACCTGTTTTCGTTTTCTTAATTATATTTGCTTATTGTATAATTTCAAAAGACAGGTTAAATTCTCGTTGCTAAGTTAGAGGCGTCGCATTAAGTAAGCTTTGAAGTAAGTTCTATCTTTGTACTTCCTGGTTTGGAGTCATTGAAAGATAAAGCTAAGAGGTAGAATTGGTTTTTGAATGGGGATTGGGATTGGCTGGGCCAAGCGAAGATCCACCCCTACGAACAGTGCTGTAAAGATTATTATTATTTTTTAGTCTGCGTTTAGACCCCGTTCGGGGAGATATATATATTTTTGTGGGATTATTGTGACCCTTTCGGAAGAATACAAGTAAAGTATTTTCTAGAAACTGTGTACTAGTTTCCGTAACCCAGGCAGGGTAGGAATAGAGCTACGAGGTACCGTCATTATTATATTGACAGGGAGGTTTGTTACCTCCAAGGAGAGAGTTAGAGATTTTCTAGCCGTAACCGAAGGCAGGTACACTTGGCTTTAGAAAGTGGCCATTCGACCACTCGATCGCGTTATCATACCCTGGGACAGGGTATACTGTAAATCGGGTAGTACCAAACCCGATATTTGCAGAACCGGTGTGGTAGACGCGGCATCACATTATATTATGGGGCCGGGGCTTTCCCCTCCAATAAGTGGTGACACCCGTATATTACCACGCCAGTGGCATTGTGGCCTACCGGTATAACACTGGTGGCTAAATACCACGAACATTGGTGGCAGCAACAAAAGATCCTATCGGTAAACCTGATAGGTACGGAACCGTTGGGGTAAGAGCGGGAATCCCACTAACATTTGGGCCTACAAGGGGTTCTCCCCTTCGAGTAAGTAGCATAGCAACCTTTTTGCGCCATTTTTGCACCAATAAGTGACGACCCCCGTACTTTACACCCCAATAGTATGCTTTAATTACGTATATTAGGAAGTTTGGTCCCTAGTCAATACCTCACTCCTTACGCTAAAGTTCGAATTTTGTTCGAATCCCAAAGGCTGGTTAATTAGAATAGATAGCTCTTTTGAAAGTACTAAAAAAAACTTTAGCGTAAAGAGCGAGGTATTGACTAGGGGGCGAACCCCCTGATATACGTAATAATTTCTGTTTGTTTCAAGTTTTAATGTTGCTCCTTACTTTCAGTTGAAAACACCTGTTTTTTATTTAATTTCTGATCATTTTTCAAATAATGCTGGGAAATCTGGCGCCCGCTTCATAGAAATTTCCCCTCCCCCAAGAAAATATCCTCCTCCGTAACCCCTACTCCGACCCCCCCCCCCACTGGAAAAAAAATTCTTCCTGAAAACGCCTGTATACTTCCCAATAACCAATACTATATGTAAACAATGGGCAAAGTTTGTAACTTGCAGCCCTTCTCCCGGGAACTGTGGGGATTAAGTCATCCTCAAAGACATATTAATTAAATGTTCGACTATGCTGAACTAAATGGCTGTATCAAAATTTTTATTGGGTGACTTTGGAAAAAAATGAGCTTGGGAGGGGGCCAAGTCACCCTTCAATTTTTTTGGTCACTTCATAAGGGCAATAGAAACTTTTAATTTCCGTTTGAATAAGCCCTCTCACGATATTCTAGGACTACTGGATCGATACGATCACCCCTGAGAAAAAAAAAAAAATCTTATGGCAAAAAATACAAACTTCCACATTTTTGCAGATAGGAGCTTGAAACCTCATTAGTAGGGTTCTGTGATACGCTGAATTTGATGGTGTGATTTTCATTAAAGTTCTAAGACTTTTAGGGGTTGTTTCCCCCTTTTTTTCGAAAATAAGGCAAATTTTTTCAGGCTTGTAACTTTTGATGGGTAAAACTAAACTTGATGAAACTCATATATTTGAAATCAGCATAAAAATCTGATTCTTCTGATGTATCTATTGGTATCAAAATTCCGTTTTTTTAGAGTTTCTGTTACTATTGAGCCAGGTTGCACCTTAATTTCATTCGTGACTTAATTTCATTCATCTTTGTAGTTATACAGTCTAAATTACTATAAAGTAACTTAAGTCCCTCAATAATAGCATTGTCATCATTAGCTTCACTAGATCCAGAATCACATGATTTAAAAGAAGTGGTATCTGATATGGGTTCATTATTCCTGTTATCCAATTTAGCATGAACATACGATTCAGTTTCTGTATATTTCATAGAGCCAACTTCACTAGTACTATCACAAATATAAACACTACTTATAGAACTATTTACAAGTCTTAAAGGGGTACCAGATATATCTATGATTCCATGACATTGTCCTGCAATGATGACTGACACATTGCATGGGTCTGGGAGTATTTTTGGTCAATCTTATTTCCTCTGATTACTAAGACCACTTCCCTATTCAATCTTCTCTTATGCAGTTCTTCATACAATCTTTGTCTCTTTTCGCGATCTTGCTTTGACACGTCGTTTCTAAATTGAATGGCACCCTTTCTTTCAAAAGATTTCTGTAGGATTAGCTTCTTTATTTCGGAATTACCCACTGAGAAAATAATCGGGATAGGACGTTGAGTACTGGGCCGTGGCGTGGTTGTTGCATTTCCTAGTCTGCAAACGTTAAGGACAGTAACATCAGAGAATCCATAATCATTAGCCAAATAATCATGTACAAATTGGGCATCATCAGTTTGTGGAGGAACTCCAAAGATCACTATATCAAGTTTTCTTTTTTGTCTTTCACGATCCTCGGCAATCATCATTGCCTTTACGCGATTTTCGAACTGTTCATCTAAAGCTTTTCTTAATGTAGCTACTTTGGCGGTCACTAAATCTTTTAAAGTGTTATTGTCCTTTTCCATTTCTGAGGATTGCTCAAGAGTACAAATTCTATCTTCTACTGCCTTAAACTGTGGGTCAATTTCGGCTTTAAGTTCATCTTTAAAGCTAGCAAAAGAGTCCTTTTGTGCCTCCTTAATTTTAACATCCAGGGTCTTTACTGCATTCTCAAAACCACTAAAAGAGTTCTTAATAAATGCATCAACAACCATAGTCCAAAAAACTTTGAACTCTTACATGAACTGTGCATCTTCTTTAAGGGGCAAAAATGAAACAAGTCTTTGCTTAGAAACAAGCCATTGAGAGTGGTGAATTGATATTGAAGCTTAAGAATCTGTCAATGACAAGATGAATGTTCCAAATTATGTGTTGTGCAACATTACCTGCTTTGATTTTATTCTTATTTTTATACTCATACTCCAAGTCCTGGTTAAACTGAAGATTCTGGCACAAAAGCTTCAGACTGAATAGTTTGATCTGGTGATTGCAAACATAAGACTCAGGGCAACACACAGCTTTTTATATGACCTATTCTAAGACTGATCTGGTAGAAGAAAATCATGGCATCAAAAGCAGCAGTAGAAAAAAGTTAGTTCACTAGCCAAATACAAGTTGCAACTAAAGCAACATCCTAGGTCTCCACCTGCTTATTACTCAGAGGCAATTTCGAATCCTGGAGCTGCCATGCTGGATGACTGGGAATTATTATATGCCAAGGAACTCTGTGCTGTGTCTACAGACCCCTAATAAATGGATTGGACAACGCAATCCACGATAGCTCTTCTTTTATGGGGAAAGCATACCAAAGTCTACTAATGAAAATGGGCAATAGCTATGAAAGCCTTTCTGAAGCCATAAAGATGTTTCACCAAATAATTTGTGATTTTGTGAAACATAATTTCTTCGCGATTTTATGTTTTAAGGTTTTTTTTTTCTGGAAAACACCTAGATCTTGCAAAACTCATGCTAGAGCTACTGAGCAGGACTGAGATCAAAAGCTATAGTCATTCATTACACCATCTTTGAGACCCTATTATGTGAAATTTATGCAGCTAAATCAATATTCCCAGCTTTCTGGCCAGTTTACCAGTGGATTGTGACAACATCAACTTTAGCGTAAAGAGTGAGGTATTGACTAGGGACCAAACTTCCTAATATACGTAATTAAAGCATACTATTGGGGTGTAAAGTTTCAGCAAACTGAAACTGGTCATGGCACATTTATTGACAACAAAGGACAATGAATGTTTTGATCACCTTGTTCTTACTCTTATAACTTTAATAAATCAAATAATATCACATTTTGATTACTAAATATCAGTATATGTATATTAAACTGACAATGCACATTCATTTGTATTTTTTTCAGTAAAGTGCAAATTATGTTCTGGCCTTGGGAAAGCATAGGGGTCTTGAGCCCAACTTATGTTAATTTCTGCTCGTTTTGAGTTTGACTCGGTTATTTATTGTAATTTCTGTTCGTTTTGGGTTTCATTTATTTATCGATGCTGATTTGCGGTAGTGTCATGCTTTGTAGATTATGTGATTTTACTTTTGCCCATTTTTTTGTTCAATGGAGTTCTTTACTTTTCTTTGAAAAACTTATTTTGTGGAAAAAGTTTTTTTAATTAATTTCTGTTCGTTTTATATTGACATAGTCTCTTCAGGGAAAAAGAAAAATACTTTAAATCTTTTCGTTTTTTTAAGACTTTATAGTTTGGTCTGCTATTTGTATGCTGGAGAAAAATTTTCAGCAATTTTTAACAACATACACCCTTTTAAAAATCTGGACAAAATAGTAGTGTTTAATTTCGTTTCATACCTCCTCTAGTTGACCTGAAATGGAAAACTTGATACCATTTGCAAAAAAATCTGCTTACTTTCTTTGATAGCTTGGATACACTTATGCTATTTTGACTTGGTTAAATTTTAAGAGCAGAAGTAGCCCTGAAAGTTTGAATATAACACCCTCAGTCATTTTTGGGTTACTGCTGAGATGCCTTATTGGGAATTAGCATTAACACAGTGCATTTTGATCTAATCTTAAGGCAACATTTAGTTTTTAAACATAAAGGCAAATGGGAGGATGGGCATTGGAGGGGGATTAGTTGCCCTACAATCACTTTCGACTATTAAAAAGGGCATCAGTCCTTTCTATTTTCAATCAAATGAGCCCTTTTCGAAGGTCCTACGACAACACCTTCAATACGAAGTGCCCTGGTCTAAAAAACAACAACAACAACAACAACAAAAAATCATACATTATACCAACATTGATCTTTAGTACACAAATTTCAAGCCTTCCAATCACTTTCGACTATTAAAAAGGGCGCTAGGCCTTTCGATTTCCAATCGAATGAGCCCTTTTTGAGTTTCCATGACAACGCTTTCTATAGACACCTTATATGCACTCAGGGCATAAATTACAACCCTTACCCTAAGAGCTGTGAGGGTGGTTGTCATCCTCTAAGACATAATTTCCAGAACTTTCAACTACATTAAACAGAATGGCTATCTTAAAATTTTGATTGGATGTGTTTGGGAAAATGGTGGGCATGAGAGGGGTGTTGGTCATTCTCCCATCACTTTCAACTATTAAAAAAGGCACTAGCCCTTCAATTTCCAATCAAATGAGCCCTTTTGAAGTTTCTATGACAATACTTTCAATAAAAACCTTATATGCCCCCAGGGCATAAATTACAACCCTTGCCCTGAGGGCTGGGGGGAAGGTTGTCACCCTCAAAGACCTAATTTCCAGAACTTTCCACTACGTTGAACATAATGGCTATCTGAAAATTTCCATTAGATGTGTTTAGGGGAATGGTGTGCGTGAGAGGGTGGATAGTTACCCTCCAATCACTTTTGACTATTAAAAAGGGCACTAGCTCTCTCAGTTCCCAATTGAATAAGCCCCTTTTGAAGTTTTTACAACAACTCTAACTATAAAAACCTTATATACCCCCAGGGCATAACTTACAACCTTTGCCCTGGGGGCTCAGGTGGGTTTGTCATCCTTAAATACATAATTTCCAGAACTTTCAACTACGTTGAACAAAATGGCTATCTCTAAACTTTCATTGAATGTGTTTGGGGAAATGGTGGGCATGGGAGGTTGGTCTCTCACCTAGCACTTGTTAAGGCAAGACATCTCTTTTACTTTGTGATAATTCTCAACTGCAAAATCCAGTTTTATATCAATTTATTGCACTGTTGATTCCAGGGCCCCTCATATTTGGATTTTATGAAGAAAGGGGCAAATGCTTGTAAGTTTCTTTGAAATGTCATTTTGATGAGTTGAGGAAAGAAGCGAGCGTACAGTATATTTAGCAATATATTAATTACCAATACAATATAATTAGCGATGTCTCTCACGAAAAAGTATTTCGATGAGCGTATGGACAACTTAAAGCAACTGGTAGAAAATCTTTGTTCAGAGAATGCAGCATTGAAACAAGAGAACACTGACTTGAAATCTGCTCTTGTGGCAGTTAAAAACCAGGTTTTAAGAACTGAATTGTATGTTAAACGCAAGAATCTTCTTATCCATGGAATTCCTAACAAGGAAAATGAAAATATTGAAGAAACCGTTAATGATTTTTTGTCAGAAATGTTGGTATGGAACTACAGGGATATTAAGTTCACAGCCATCTATAGGCTTAGAAGCAAGGCTAAAAGTCCCAGGAAACAAAATTCTCATGCAGCATCAGACCCTATTCTTCTATCTGTTCTAAATCTTCCACATAAGGATAATATTATGGCTTATGTTGGTAATCTAATAAATACGGGGAAAAGCATCAGTATTGACCTTCCATTGGAGCTGGCTAAATGTTGGAAAGAACTTTTGAGTACGGGTTATAATTTAAGAAATTGTAAAGTTGTCTCTGATAAAGTATCTCATACCAAAAAGGTTCAAAAGGGGACTAGGTTATGGCTAGAGTCTAAAAACACTTCTAGTTCTAATTGGATCAAGGTTGATGACGCATGCTATGACCTGCTTACCCTAGTTTTCCCCTCGGCCAATCCTGATTTCGATTCTGACACATGATTATTAGTGAGTGCTTGCTTCTGTTCAATATTATATCTTCAAAAATGTGCTGTTTGTTAATGTTATTTGTCTTTTTGTATTTTCCTTTTATGTCTTTCTTTTACCCTCAGTATTTACACCTTCCTGTGCTATTTTACTGTTATTTTTTTTTTGTTTCAGAGCAAATAATCAAGTTCGTGTCAAAGCCTTTTTAATTCGGATTAAGAGGTTGACATCACTGGTGTTCACGTGACTACAGCATGGCTCTCTGTCACCTGCATTGGTAAGTAATTATGGTTGAGATTGATTCTCTCTGTCGGGATCAATGCTAACATAACACTAGGGAAATTAAATGATTATGAATTTGGGAGAGTTAATTTTAATGAAATTATAAATAATCTGGTTGGTAAAGCCCCCAATATGAATTTCTATGAAAATTTTGAGAATATTATTGATAGTGTGTTTTGTGGAGGAGCTGAGATTTTGGGACTCTGGAGCTCAGTGGGGTGATGCATTCCCAGTTGTGCATCTAAACATTCAGGGCCTAAATTCCTTGTTTGATGATATTCAATTATTATGTAGGAATTCATGCCCTGCAACTATTGGTCTCTGTGAAACATTTTTGAGCAAGAAAAATCAGGTACTTTTGGATATTCCCTGTTATATGTCAATATTTTTCTTAACCACAAGACAGCCCATAAAGGTGGACTCGGATTTTACATCCGAAATAATTGTCAGGCTGTACTAAGACATGATTTATGTACAAATAATGAAAAGATATTTGAGTTACTTTTTATAGAAGTCCCAATCAATGCTAAGGAAAGGGTAATAATAGGCGAAGTATATTGTTCTCCAAGTGGGTCTATAACTCAATTTATGGAAACATTAGAAGATGTTCTTGGAAACGTTTTTGCTGAAAAATCAGAAGTTATATTGATGGGTGACTTTAACCTTGACCTTGCAGAACCATCATCTAGACAGGCTTCTGATCCTTTGTCTTTACTAATTTCGTATGAATTAGCTCCTTGTATAAACATACCAACAAGGATTTCTTACCAGTCAGCAACATTAATTGACAATATTTTTCATCACTACACTCTATTAAGAATAAACTACTGCTTTCTTAATACTTCCAACCATTTGCCAGTTGCAGCCTTGTTTCCAATCCTCCAAAACCCACAAAGATTAGTCCCCCCAGGATACACCAAGATTCTGTTGCTCACCAGTGGAGCTGGATAGACTGAAAGAAGATCCGAGTACATCTTCATGGGACTTTTCATTAACAGAAAATATTAATTTGGGCAATTATAATGATATATTTGGCCAGCTTCATGACACTGTTAGGGAAAAATTCACGTCTTATTGTCTAAAAGCTACTTTAAGGAATTCTTGATCAAAAAGATCAACACCCATAGCTCAGCGTTGTCACTCTGACCATTTGGTTTTTACTAGTTTTGGGCGAAAAAATTTACTAGATTGGCTTACGTTTTACTAGATGTTGCCAAAAACATGCGCGTGTCACGGCTTTCGCCGCGACACGCGCATTGGCGTGAGAAAGCTAGTAAATACTTTTGTCATCAAAATGAAAACAAAAACTAAAAAGTAGCTAGTGCGTATTTTTTTTCTGCTTGTGCCACATCTTAATATGATTTCTCTTTGGCCATTCGGCTTATTTGCCTTCAAATATGTAGGAAATGTGTTCCTAGTTATTCATTAGGTCCAAACAGTTTCTTCCAACCTTCTAATTTTCGACAGGCTTGGCCTTACTCCATAGTTTAACCAACTTTTCTGAAAGTTTTTAGTTTCAGTATATACTTACAACTAAGCTTCACAAAAATTTCAGGTACACAAAAAAAAAACGACCACGAAAAAAATTAAATTCAAAGTAAAAAAAAAAATAATAATGAAGTCCGATTCGACAGACCAAATTCGACTTTTTCAAAGCTTAACCGCCGGTCCTGCACCCTCTTCTGTTTCCCAGGGACCGGGTTCGTATACGCGTTCATCTTCCATTTTCTGCATGTATCAATCAGAGCGGGCGGAATCTCCCACTCCAAAGCACATCTTGTGTGTCTGAGGCAGAGTTGCTTGGAGTGCATGAGAGCTCCAACTGTGTCGATATTTAATCGGTTTCACCCAGTTGTCTTGATAATATTTAAACTGGAAAAATGCTGCTCTGCACTGGCTGAAGCATGGGGCAAAGCACAGAGGGTCAACATAAACTTGGGGAGCACTCAGAACATGGCTTTCCTGCTACCATCTTTCAGTTTGGTAAGCCTCTTCCAGAATGTAGGAGGACACTCTAAATGTGATTCTGATACTATTTCTGAAATAAATTCATTTCGGATTTGAATTTCCTTGTACTCACTTTTAAGGTCCTACAGCATCTTCATCCTCTCCCCTTCCGTTCTGCAGTCTCTAACAGCAACATGTTTAAACCTCTGCAGAAGAGGGAAAAGTGACATGTTTCGTTGCTCATAGCTTTCAGTGGATCCAGAAGTTCTAAAGATGTAAGAACAGGGTCATCCAGTCTTATCCTAGCATGGATCTGCTTAGCAAGTTCAATAAGATAAGCAAGGCAGGCTTTTCGAATAGCTTGCACCCAGTGACGTTGATCTTCCACTGACAGGCTTTCAAGGTGCAACTCGGTATTCATCCCAAGTTTAACATTTTCAAGCTTCAAAAAGTTTTCAGGACTGCTCACGTTCAGGGACGTAAAGTTACCTTTGAGCTTCTCAGGACGAAGGAAACACTTCAGAGTAGACAAGTAAAGCTTGCAGGTACGTCTCAAAAGGCAATGAATCCTTGTTCCACGTGACTGGAACTCAAGGTTGAACTTGTTGATCTTTGCCAGTATATACGAGAGGAAGTACAAGTAGGCCTTATTCACGCCTATATCCATCACATTTAGCAGTTTTTTGGCTTTATCCCTTGTAGAGCTGTCCAACGATGTTAGGGACATGTCTGTCAGATACAAATGCAAGGCTGGCCACTGTTCAAGTAATCTGTTAATTCCGGCTTCAAGCAACAACCAGCGCGTGCTGCTAATCTGCAGAAGTCTGTGGTTGGCAATTCCACAAAACTCCTGGAAAACCTTCAGTTCCAACTGTCTCTTAGGGCTTGCACTTATGAAGTTGATGAGTTCCTTCATTAAAGTTTCAACTTCAGCAGGTAAGTGCTTCGCTGCAGCCGAAGCACACAATGCAGCACTATGGCAAGTGCAACCAAGGACAAACAGCTGCGGATTTTCACGCAGCAGCTGGGCTGCGAGGCCGTTTTCGCGCCCCATATTGACCAACGCATTATCAAGACCAAGCCCAATCATATTTTCTAATGGAACATCAACTTTCTTAAAGCACTTCGTCAGAAGATTCTTTTGCCCACTCGCAGTTGCGTCGTCCACCTTTAGCAGTGTCAGGAATTCTTCCCTCACGGTATTCTCATTGTCTACATACTTCACAATAACAACTAGGGACTTTGTATCTGATCTGTCTGTGCTTTTGTTGGTGATTATTGAAAAAAAGTTCTTATGAAGAACAGATGCTAAAGTGTCCTCGCCATGAAATCCTATAACATTTTTAATAATGCCAGTCAATTTAGTTCGCTTCATTTCAACAGTCTTGGCTGTAGCTGAATCCCCAAAAGACTTTTTCAAAACGGGAACAAGAGTATTAATTTTTGTCAAAGAAATATCTTCAGCTGCAACCCATGCTGCAAGGCGTAATTCAGCAGCTGACACCATCCTATCACTGTTCTCTTTTTCCTGCCTTTGCTCATTTCCAACTGCTCCCTCAACTGTCAGTTGTCCCAATGCTGCTTTTACGTTCTTCTTATGAAGCTCACTAATTGCGTGATTCTTCATGACAGTCAAACGTCCTGTCAGTTTTGGCTGACAGTATCTGTAATAGGCCTTTTTGCTTCTGTCTGGCAATTGAATAAGGAAAGGTTTCAGCACTGAATCAGTCAACCACTCTGGTTGAAACTTCTGTGCATAGTGCATCTTCTTAGACTTGTGACCAACAGACTTTGCACGAGTCTCTGAGTCCTCAGCCAGATTGATTGTGGAAGATGTAGATGCAATTTCATCAGATTCCTGCAAAACACTGCTTTCCAAAATTTCTACTGATTCTTGAACACAGTCCAGCCCAGTTTGACAATGGTGCTGATTAGCAAGATTAGCTATCCCTATAGTGTAGGGTGCCTGATAGAATCAGAATAGACAATAAAAAATGAGTTGTTCATATCCTGTATCTACTGGGCAGCATTTCTGTAACTTTACAGTACATGTTACTGAATAACATAGATTGACAAATGAGTTGTTTTTGGTTAATTTCAAATATAGGATGATAATGAGATATTTAGGAAATAATCATACCATTTGACTCAGAATTTAATGCTGTATCCAAATATAGCAATCATTTCCAGTGGAAACTCATTCTCTAGATTCTATAAATCAAGCTTTTAAGGGGTACAAAGGGATTCAAGGGTGGGCTGCAGGGTTGTAGGTGTGGTGGCCTAGACCCTGAACTCCAAGTAAGCCAAAAATTAAAACTGAAAATAGGGTTTTCTATCCTAGAAATCTGGAAAACTCCAGGCTTATTAAAATTTCTGGAATTAATTTCCACCAGAAATGATTGTTATATTTGGAGAGAATATTGAATTTGGTAAAATTCTACTTTAGCTACTTTTGGCTGTCTTGGAAAGGGGTTAGGTTAGGAAAATGAAACTTTCAGGGTTGGGTCTACAGGCTAAAGTATGTCTGGGAAGGTATTTTGAAGTACTTAACTCCACTCCTTCTCTCTCTAGAGGGTCCCGAAATTTGTCGACATGGCAGGTGTGGTGTATACCCATTGAAAATTTGACAAAACAATATTTTACCTTAATTTTCAGTTATCAGTTTCTTTTTCTCTGGCTTTAGCTTTGAAAATGCAATTTTAGTTATTTGAGTAGAATTTTAAGCCATATCAATGTTTTATTTTCAAAATTTAGGAAATGTATTTGCATATATTTAAAACCTTATAAATCAGGATTGAGCAAAGTTGTGAAGCTGAAAACAATTTTGTTATAATTCATTTAAGCAGAAGATCTATTTTGCAAGGTTTCACTTCTATAACTCACAGATTTTTAGAGGTCATCAAAGGTCAGGACCCACTAGATGGAGGAATGGAGGTAGGTACTTCAAAATACCTTACCGGGAAATATTTTAGCCTGTAGACCCATCCCTGAAAGGGAGCATTACAAAGAAATACAACTAGCCTAGAGGAGACTTAAGAGAAGAATAAGCACAAAGGTGTCACTCCAAAAACATTTAACAGGCATTCAGCCTGCAAACATGAAGCCCTTGCTCAACATACCTTTTATGACTTATTGCCTAATTATAAAATGAAAAATTCAGATCCAATAAGTCCAGATCTTGATTAAAAAAAACAGATTCCAAAAGTGTCGAATTTCACGCCAAAGGACTTGAGCAGTTTGTCGTGTTTTGGGACCACAGAATAAATGTCATAGGAACAGTAAGACAACAGTCAACCGCCTCTGGTGTATTTTCCCAACAAAATACTTTCAGATGAGGGCAAAAATTACTAGATTTTGGCAAAAATTTACTAGATTTGTTTGATTTTACTAGATCTGACCCCCATTTTACTAGATTTACAAGGTGGATATGCTTTTTACAAGATCTAGTAAAATTTTACAAGGGGTGACAACCCTGCCATTGCTCCCTGGTTAACATCAGGAGTGCTCAAGTCAAACAAATAGGAAGCAGAACTTTGGAAAGAGTACAAAAACAGACCAAGTGATGCTAAATTAGAAGCATTTAAGTTGTATGGTAATATGCTGAAATCAATTATTCAGAGAGCTAAAACAGTTTATTTTACAAAAAGATTTATTGATTGTGGTAAAAATATAAAGAAGAAATGGGACACAATTAAGGAACTTAATTGGCCATCCAGAAAACTAGAAGGGTTCCCTAAGTCTCTTATGGTAGACGATCAACTTATCACAGAAAAAGGCCAAGTAGAACATATATGAACAAATTCTTGGCAGAGATAGGGTAAAAACTGCTAATAGGGTTTCCTACTGCTTGGTGTCACAGACTTGGAAGCAGTTCCTAGGCCCCCCATGCTTGAAATCAATGATTCTTGAGGACGTTACTATGCTGAACAAAATGGCTATCTCAAAATTTTGATTGGATGTGTTCTGGGAAATGGTGGGCATGGCAGGGGTTTTGGTTGCCTTCCAGTCACTTTTGACTGTTAAAAAGGGCACAAGCCACTCCAATTTCTGATTGAATAAGCCCTTTTTGAAGTTTCTATGACAACTTCTTTGATACAAAGTGTCCTGCTCTAAAGGAAAAAAATAATAAATAATACATTGTGCCAACATTGTTCTTATATGCCCTCAGGGCATAACTTAAAACCCTTACCCTGAGGGTTGTGGGGGAGTGTCCTCCTTGGAAACATATTTTCTATGTGGAAATCAACTATGCTGAACAAAATGGCTACCTCAAAATTTTGATTGTATGTGTTTGGGGGAATGATGGGTGTGGGGGGGGGCTAGTTACCCTACAATCACTTTTTGACTATTAAAAAGGGCACTAGCCACTGCAATTTCCAATCAAATGAGCCCTTTTCGAAGTTTCTATGACAACTCCTTCAATGCAAAGTGCCCTGGTATGGAAACCAAAAAAAAAGAAAATATAATACATTGTGCCAACATTGTTCTTTACTTAGGCAGCATGATTGTGCTGTCTATGATTACCAACTAGTTGTATGCAAGCTTCTTACAAGAAACTGAACTACAAGGTTAATCTTCTTCAGACAATACATTCTTTTGGATTAAACTGTACTCTCCAGTTTTGTATTCAAAATAGGCATTATGCTAATTCTTGATAAAAAAAAAATTGTTGGTAAAAATGATCATTCAGTCAGAACAATTCCTCCCATAGAGTGAGCCATGGTTTGTCAGCCAGTCCTTGTTGATATTTGATTTGAAGCTATCAATTGTTGTAGATCCTACTGTTGTCTTGCTTAGGCCAGCCTACAGACCTATGATTTCATTGTAGAAGAAATTGTGTCTTTTTCTTGTCTTGGCATGCTTGCAGAACAGCTTTGCTGAATGACCTCTGGTACTTGATGACTGGGCAGGTTCAAACATATCTTTGTCATGAGACTTGAGCAACTTATAGGTCACTATCATATCACCTCTGTGTCAACAGTATGTCAAAGTTGGTAGCTTCAGGCTCTGCAGTTGATATCCATACTCTTTATCTTTGATACCCTTTATGCATTTTGTTGCCTATCTTTAAACAGATTAGAGAGCCATCTGGTCTGATTTATTAATTGGTATGGCAATGCAAATTCCATACTCTAATCTAGGTCTCACCAGACTTTTATAAATTTTAGTCACTATTGCTGGGGATCTACTAGTGATTGTGTGCTTAATGATACCAAAAGTTTGGCTAGCCCCTGTTACTGCAGCATGGGTGTGGCAATTGAGTTTGAGGTCTTTATCCACAACAACCCCCAAATCTTTTTCTGAGGTACTCTTGGAAATCAGTTGTCTCTCACCAGAATTTGATAACACTGAATATTGTCATCATGGGTTATTTCTTCCAAAATGGAGAACCTTGCACTTTTCAACATTAAACTCAAGTCTCCATATATTGGTCCATTAGGAATTTTTAGGAAGAAAATAATTTTTGGTACTTGTTAAGAATCCAGTAGTCATTTGAGAAAGATCAAAAACAGGTTTTTGCTGCATAGTGAGGTAATGCTTACTCCATGACAAAGATTTAAACTTTAGTTTTTTGGGGTTGAAGGGGCAAAAGGAAGGTACCTAGGTTAGGTTATGCAATTAAAATATACTCTGCTTTAACCCCACCCTCCTAATGCGCAACTATTTAGCCCAAATTTGTTCATAAACCATTATATTTTCATTCTATTTTGTTTTATTTCATTAGCATTAACAAAACTTCACTTCTCACATGAAGTTCAGTTGAAATTAGTAGCTATTCTTTAAAGATTTTAAATAGATTTACATGCACTGATTCAGATGAATTATAGATATTAGACAACAAGGAGTATATATCAGTTGTTAGAATTAAGATCTCATGGAATTGTGATATCAAACAGTTTGTGGTAACAAACTGTAAGTAAGGAGCAACCAGGCTCCTCTAAAAAACAGAACTTTGATACCAATAGATATATCAAAAGAATTACCTTTTTATGCTGATTTCAAATATATAAATTTCATTAGGTTTAGTCTTATCCTTCAAACATCACAAGCCTGAGAAAATTTTCCTGATTTTCAAAAAAAGGGGGAAATGCCCCCTAAAAGTCAACTGATCCTAATGAAAATCTCACAATCAGATTCAGTATATCAGAAAAGCCTATTTCAGATGTTTCAAGCTTCTATCTGCAAAAATGTAGAATTTTGAATTTTTTGCCAGAAGAAGGATCATGGATGCATGTTTTTTTGTTTGTTTTTTTTTTTCCCAGGGGTGATTGAAAGTTCTAGGAATTAAAAGAGATTAAAAGAAATTAAAAGTTCTTGTGCGCTTTTTAAGTAACCAAAAAATTAGAGGACAACTAGGCCCCCTCCCCTGCCCATTTTTTTTACCAAAATTGTACAATCAAAATTTAGAGATAGCCATTTTGTTCATCATAGTTGAAAGGCCCAATAACTATGCCTTCATATATAACTTGACCCCCCCACAGCCCCAGGGGAAAGGTCTTTGAGTTATAAATTTGCCCATTGTTTGTGCATAGTACTTGTTATTGGGATGTATGCATACATTTTTGGGTGGGGGAGGGGCAAATTTTCTGCTGGGAGTTTTTTTCTAAAGGGGAATTTTCCATGGGGAGGGAAGTTTCCAGAGACTGAACTTGTCATGGGGAAATTATACACTTTGAGAATTTGCCAAAATTCTTATACAACATTCATTTTATATGTCTTGTTTTCTCTTTTCATCACAATTTTACATGCAGAGTGGTTAAGAGTGATTATCTAGGGGAAATTTGCACCAGGATTGAATTGTCTAGAGAATCTTTCTATGGGGAGGGGCTTTCTCCATGGAGGTGGGGCCAGATTTCCTGGCATTATTTAAAAAACAATCAGAAATTAAATAAAAAAAACAAGTTTTTCAACTGAAAGTAAGCAGCAACATTAAAACTTAAAATGAACAGAAATTTTTATGTATATAAAGGGGGTTTTCCCCTCCTTAACACTTCACTCTTTATGCTAGAATTTGAATTTTGTCCTAATTCTCTAAGAATGACTGCCAAAAACACAAGGGCTGTTTAATTAAAACAATAAGACACTTTTTTAAAAGTACTAAAAAACTTTAGCATAGAGAGTAAGGTGTTGAGGGGGGGCAACCTCCTTTATATACATAATAATTTTTGTTTGTTTTAATTTTTAATGTTGCTCCTTACTTTCAATTGAAAAAACTTGTTTTTTTTATTTAATTGGTAACAGGAGGGGTGGTAAATATGATATAAGGGAGGAATCATAAATATTTTATGTTTGGAGAATTTTATATATGGCTGTGTTAATGCATAATGATTACAAGGATACATGTTAAGAAAACATTTCTTACTTCATAATAGCCTATACAGAAAAATTCTAGGTAAATTTATATATATATATATATATATATATATATATATATATATATATATTATATAGTATATATATATATATATATATATATATATATATATATAGGCTATATATTTAAATACTTTAGCTAGGAAGAGAGTGAATACATCATTTGATGCCTATTTTTATGGTCTTTTATAGTTCATATATTTTTCTGGGGGGAGGGGGGCTGCCTGCCTAGTTTTCAAATATCTGTCATTAAATTCCTTTTTTTTTATGTTTGTACACTCTTGTCAAGGTAGCTTGCCTTTACCACCCTGGATTATGAGGCAGTGAAAAGGGTAAAATTCTACTACCCTTTCCAATATAGCCAAAAGTAGCTAAAGTAGAATTTTACCGTGAAAAGAAGCTAAACTAGAATTTTGCCAGATTAAGTTCTTAGATGAAGGAAAGAACAGATCTTGATGCTTTCACATACCCTATATTGATCTGTAGCCTAGATTTTATTTGTGAAAACTGATTCATCAGGCTTAAGATTCTACGGCAGGATAAAAGCTATTTAAATAAGACATCTTCAGAAATATTTCAAGGGAATCTTCAGAACTTTCAAACAAACCATAAAGCTAATTAAATTCCTCCTAAATTGTCCACTGCGATATTCTATTTGTGTAAGATACATAATGAAAAATTCAGATTTTTAATAGGTAGCGATACAAGGTTTAGGGTAATAGTATTTCTAGTAAATCGGCAGAGATTGTAGGTTCTAAAATTGGTATGCAAACAGAGGTGGTTCGAAGGGGGGTGGAGGAAAAATGATTCGACCCCCTCCCCCCCCCCGCGCTTTTTTTGACCTCATTGAGTACCAGATGCTTAATTCAGAGTCAGTTTAAGTTATTTTTCTTTTCCTGGAAAGACTTTAGCTTGTTTAAACCCCTCGGTAAAGAAATGCTCAGCTTCAGCTGTAGATACCGAAAATCAAATCCACACGTAAATAGAATAGATTCGTTTTATTTTATCATTTACTTGTAATTTTTACAATTTTCTTTTTAAACAGAGTTGTTTAAATTAAATCAGTTTTAAAGGGACTGGACTGGTGGCAACTAGGCCATAATAACCTGCCTATGCTCGTGTATGATTTTTTTTTATCTGGTCGTTCAGATTTAGCCCCTACTTTTTTGAAGTCATATAATTCGTCTATTTTGGTTTCATCCAGCTCCCTGGCACTCAATTCAGTCAGAGACAGTCTAAGTTGTATTTTCCTTGTCCTGGAAAGACTTGGGATTTTTAAACTTCTCAGTAGAGAAATGATTAATTTTAACACTGCTTAGCTTCAGTTGTATAGATACCAAAAACCAAATTTGCATATAAATAGAATAGAGTCGTTTTATTTTATCGTTTAATTCTTATTTTAAATAATTTCAAATTTAAACAGAGTCGTTTAAAATAAACCAGCTCAAAGGGACTGGACTGGCAGTCTAGCAGCTCGCCTTGACAAACTTCTATTAAACTTATATATGATTTATTGCTGTCGGATAGTTCAATAGTTTGGGAAAATTCAAGTGAAGCCTGACTAGATAGTATAAACAAACCAAAAGCAAGAGA
This sequence comes from Artemia sinica, assembly GCA_027921565.1. Classification (NCBI taxonomy): domain Eukaryota; kingdom Metazoa; phylum Arthropoda; class Branchiopoda; order Anostraca; family Artemiidae; genus Artemia; species Artemia sinica. Next base: position 18,668,345 of record CM051264.1, on the reverse strand, counting down.
CAAGGTTACCTACATGGAGTGTGTGTCGAGCTTTGACTATGAGTAGAAAAGAAGGCATGAAATTTTCAGACACAATAGAAAAGTAATCAGGATTTGAAGAAAAGGAATTCCAAGAGACCCTTTTAAAGCAAGTGTATCTAGGACAGTGAAAACTCGATTACAAAACGAGGTTCAGACGGATACAACGCTTGAGAAAGACACGCAAGATTTGGCTATGTACCCAGTATTTATTTAACAGGACAGGAGTACTTTTGAAGAGTTGGGATAGCTCATTCAAGTTAGGAGGTAATTTTTTGTCTAGGACGAAAGCAATAAATAATGTTGAAACTTATAACAGACAGAAATTAGTTAAGAAATTATTCCAAATGTGTGCCTCTGAATAATTTTTTATGTCACGCCATCAGTCAACACAAATGATGAGAAGGAGTCAAATATAGAACAAGACATCTGCAATCAAAGACCCAAAAAGGTAATTTACATATGCTGCTTACATATGCTATATGTATCCAGCTGCTAAGCTGGAATACATTAAATCAGTAGTTACTGGTTCCAATACCATTTTTAAGACTGTCCAAGAAAATTCGGTGTTGAATGCAAGAGATATCTTCATGGAAATACAATCAACATCATCTTCTGTGTTTTATCTATGTAACAAGCTATTTGTCGATTGCACTGAAGAACTTCTTAACATTTCAACAATTAATTGAGTTGCCGTCGAAGGTTAAATTGACTATTTTGGAAGTACAATTCACAGGAATCAGGGAATAGGGGCGTTTGCATCTGAAATGGCATGGGGTATGGCAGTTCTTAGAATTCAGTATCATGAAAGATTCTTCAAGTTTCGGGTGTTTCCTTTTCTCCATTGGTCCCGGGAGAGACCAATTAAAAAAATCTTGGCTGGAAGACGGTGTGCAGCACTGGCGCAAAATGAAGAGCAAAGTAAAGGTGAAAAAAGAAAAAAAATGGCAAGTGATTTTTCTTCCGAGTCACACAAAGTGGCGTTGTCCAATTTTGCCACTTTGTCAATAACAGAGGTCATGAGAATTTCATTTCCTACTTGATGAAAGCACCCGAACTAAGGTTATACAGCAAGAAAAAGACGAAGAAACAAACGGACAAATTGTGTAATTTTTTGGGCATCGTAAGAACCTTAGCCAGAAAGGGCATTACCCTAAGAGAATCAAAGACAAAATGGCAACTTCGTTCTTCGGTTCTCCTAAAGGCAATGACCTGTCCCGCGAGGGTCCAAAAACTTTTCAAAAATTTTTCTGTTTGTCTCTTTATCTTTTGCTTGCATTCTGAAGTTTCTAACAAGATATGTGACTGCTCTTGATACCCAATATAGACCATACCAATTTGCCTATTTACCAACAATTTCTCAAAACGAGTACATTTACTTACAAGCCAGGAACAAGATCCTCGACACAGTTTTGAATTAAAATTTATCCTGTGATGGTGGATACAACACCAGATGATCCGTGCTTTGATAAGATTGCAGTCGTAGCCCACACTATTCGCTCAGAAGGGACACCTAGCAAAAGATTATTGCGAGGCTAATGACAAAACTGAGCAGGTTATGGCAGAAAGTATAATAAAAACATTGTCAAGGAGAGGAATTCCTTTGGTAAACTAGCTTTCCAGTATTATGACTATGTAAGTGCAATGTCTGGTCGATTTGATTGAGCCCAGTAGAAAGTATTTGAACTTCTATATTGCTGTGTGCCATATTTCTCTTCCAGGCCCACATACCAAAACAATGTTATAGAGCATATTGCAATTCATGTCTTGGTGGACTGTAAGGGCTGAAACCCTAAAAACACTTGAAGCAATAGTTACTTCGTTTGAAGCAATCGTTTCAGCCATTGCCGAATTTAAACAGATAAAGAACGCCGATGTGAAGACGAAGGCACAAGGTAGCGGCCTTCTGAAAAGGATTTTAAACTTCGACTTTATTGCCTGCCTCATATTTATGAAAAATACAATGTACAAGATCAGTATAGTAACAGAAAAACTTGAAGAAGAGGGGATCAACATCATCGATACAATCGAGATGCTTGAAACTATGAAGAAACATTTCGAAAGAATATCGGAGGATGAAATCACCGAGATGTGACCTGCGTTTCCCAGATGGATGGAAGTCAACTCAGGGCTAGATTTCATCTGACATCATCATCGGCGACTTGGACAATCTGGTTTTGACAGCTGAGTCAGAGTCAAGCCGAGCTCTCAATGTATCATTTCTATAGACAAAATTTTAGGATCCTGCTTGATAGGTTGACTACAATGATAAGAGATAATCTCTGAGCTTACCCTGTCAACTTTGAGCCATATCGCTCTTTAATTCAGCCTCCTTTGAAAAAACGGTTTTCAGTTGCATATATTATTGAGCTAACAAAAACGTTGTTCCCAAACCAAGAAGTAACCTCAGATTCTACTGCTCTTCAAATAGAGCTTGAAGTTCTGTTTCACTTTCACCATGGCGCCACTTGCTTCAGAGAAGTTTTAGGTGAAGGCAATCGCCGGTAACATCAGCTTAAGCAAGCTAATCATCTTTTGCAAATTGGCCATGACAACACCTGTTGCAGCTGCTGCTACGGAAAGAACATTTATTAGCTCAAGTTTGTTAATAATTTACTGAGAACTATGATGGTTGATTCTTGACTAGATCCCCATCATTTGTCGGCAAATGAGAAAGACCTTACCGATGCCATTGATTTAAACAAGATGGTCCAGCAGAGGTCCACTTTAAAGAAGAGCACCTCTGCTTCAATTGCGACGCTTTGCGTCGTTCGTGGTGCTACCTTTCAGCAAATGAGTCCTTGATTTATAAAACACACTTATTACTGATGCGGTGAATTTTTTCTCCCCGAATGATGGGAGATTCTGTATCTAGTGGGATTCCCGGTGCATGAAACTTTTCAGTATATTCGGCACCAACTTTGTTGCAAATTCAGATTTGACCATGAAACATGACTTTTGAAAACCGAAACACACTCACTTTTTCGGCACCGCATCTGTGTCAACCAAGAGTACTCATGCTGAACGATAAAAAAAGAAAAAAAAAACAGTTTTTCCTTTTTTCTCGGTGCCTATTGACTAAGGTGCTTCTAAATACCTAGGGCGATTTTTGCACTTTTGAGAGCTAATCTAAGTTTAGCTTTTTATATCCTTTATAAAGCGTTCGTTTCTTTTTCCACTAGTCTTCTGATTTGGTTGAATGATAAACTGATTTAAGAGCTCAGTTTAAACTTCGTTGTTTGCTGTTTAGCCCTTTTTTCCAGATCAGAAAGGGATATCCGATTGAAATTCCTCGAAGTGCTACGAAGTGTTTTTACGCTCAATTTATCTAAGAGATTTCTAGGTAAATTAAGAAAAAACACTTCTCCAAGGTCGTTAAACAGCAAAACAAGGGAAACATCCAAACGATGAAAACGAATACAACTAGTATTCGAATTCCAAGGATCATCAAGAATAATTTTATATGAACTTCAAATAACGATAAACAAAAAAAAGAATTGCTAGAATAACCTAGACACTGAAAGACTTAAGGCAAAAAATACAACTTGAAATTTACCACAGCCTAATCAAAGAAGACTTTTTTTTTTGTGTCCCTTCATGTTCACTTCTGGCACCGGACACACCCAATCAGCGGATCAAGTATATCAAATTTGTGAGGGCAAAGATATACTGATTCACTCTAACGAGTGCCAACATCGTCTCTGTATCCAACATGTTTCTCAATGGTACTTCATTCAACATCAGAAGCAAAAATTGTCTTTCCACTATTGCAAAGGAATGTGGCCGAGACATAAGAATCTGAATGAACCCAGGAAGTTTACAGACTATGTGGTTGTCACCAACGTCATTGTGCTTGCCAAACTTGCATCAAAATGCTCTTTGCTCTTTTTGATCAATTTGCCCAGTGAATTACTGTTCATATGGTCTGCGCTTTCTCTGTTTGTGTCCCATATTTCCCTGTCCATGTTCCTCGAAGTATGAATTTAAAGTATTGTAAATAACTTGGGTACCAATAATTTTTAATAAAAGCAATGATGGTAAAGAAAGAATTGATGATAAATAAATAAAGAAAGAATTGCCTTTTCATATATTGGTTTTACTTTCTTGATAAAATTTAAATTGGCACATATATCAATCCATAAAACCAATTGATAGCAATATCATGTTGTAGAACTAATACGATTTAGGTTAGTTTAGCCTACTTTAATGTTTACTCTTATCATCTGAAAGAGAAGCTATCAAATTTTACTGCTATAATCTTCTGTAAATAACATGCAAGCGTCGTATATGCCTTGTGTATTGAGGGGGCAGGGTCTCCCTTACATTGATGAGAAGGGCCCTCAAGGAGTAATTAAAAATAGTGGCCTAAAATGCACCTTTTTTCAATTTTACCCCCCCCGCCCCCTCCTCGCAAAAAAGTTTTGTCGGCGTGTCCATTCCCTTTGCTCTTTAAACAGCAAAATAATCAAACCTTTTTCTAAAAGAAATCAAGCATTTGCTTGTCAGATTTTTGTTTTGGCACTAAATGTCTGAACATTGATTAGTGTACATATAGATGTAATTTTGAAGCCTGCTAGCACCTGGAATGTAAAGGCTAGGTTCTAATATTTCAATGGGAAAGTCTTCTTGGCTGTAGGTACCACCTAACAAATCTCTAGTGAATCTCAGCGTTTGATTTCTTTGACACTTATCACAGCAAGGTTCCAGGCAAATCAGTCCAAATTTCTTCATTTGATCACATGGATTCGCATGACGGAGTTACCGAAAGCCCTGATAGATTATGTACTTATCGAGTCTATATTCAAAAATTCTGTGTTGGATTTCCCACTCATATTTTGGTGCTAACACAGACTCCAAGTCCGATTCTGATCACAAACTGATAATAACTAGAATTCAACTTCGGTTGTCGACTAAGTGTAGAAGCCGTATACCCCCCAGAATAGATGTAACAGGTTTGAATAACCCTAGAACCAAGGCTATGTTCCACATGGCCTTGTGTCAAACAGGTTCAGTGCCTGTCCATCATGAACGATGAAGACCAAAAAGGAAAACCAAACGTCAAAACCAAAAAGGAAATGCTGGATCAGCTAAGAAAACCATTAAGTTAACCGATAAATGTCGAGCGCCTTACTTTAAAACAGAGCGTAAGAAGTTGACAGCAGAAGTGAAGAAATCTTACATAGGAGATACGCAAAACTACTGGACGGAAATGGTAGATTCCTTGGAAGCCGCGTCTGAGGCACACGGCACCCGTAAGCTCTATCAATTTCTGAAACAGGTCACTGAGAGGAAGCAGTAAGTCTATAAGATCATTCGTCTTAAGGACGGACAGATTATAACTGACCTGTCTTCAAGAGCATCAAGATGGAACGAAGATTTCCAATAGCTCTTGGATTCGTCACATCATCCGCAAATAATCCCAAGTCCTCATACAGCGATCCTTCGAGCGCCTGGATTATGAAGTTTTTCCAAGCCCCCCGATATCGAAAAAATAAAAAAAAATAAAACATTTGTTCACTGAAGAATGATCCCTTGTGGAATTTGGAGGGAAAGACATATTATTGAAAGACATATTCCGGTAGCCTCTGCCAGCTTTACCCAGCTCAATAAATCACTATGGAGGTGTCGAAGCATGAGCCTCACCACAAAAATTAGAGTCTGTGAGGCGATCGTCAGAAGTACTCCTCTATATGGGTGTGAAACATGGGCTATCAAAGCTCAAAATGGTTGTAAGCTGGATTTCCTTGATCTCGACTGTCTTCGTCACATTCTTCGCGTCCAGCGCCATGACCTCTTCGGTCGACTCTGGGACAGTGACGGGTAGTACCATGTCGACCCTTTGGACATAATTGTGCCCCTTGGAAAGCGTCTGTTGGAGAAATTATGGATGCTAGACGAGGTGGAGGAGCGTCTAGTTCCCGTCAAAAGTAGAGTAAATAAGCACCTTCTGTTGGCAACTTGGCTGCCTCGTACCTTGTATTATGGTAGCCCTTCTCTAACTTTTTGATTTCTGTATGTTTGCAGCATAAAGAGGGTCTCTCCCCCTCCCCCCCCCCCCCAAAAAAAAAATATACCTGCAATAATTGTACTTTTATCTTAACTTTATGTTTTTTCTGCTGAATTTTTATTTGATGCTTATAATAAGATTAAATTGTATGTTAATTAAATACTTCTTGTTAATATGGTACATTAAAGATCTTTATTCAAAGAAAAGAAAACGAAATTCTTTTCGCAATTATCAGTAGCCAGCTTGCTAAACTAATACACACGTAGACGAGGCATGATTAAGTATGACAAAATGAATTTCTGATAACATAGATTTGTACTATTAACATGGTTTTCAGTAGCATCAATTGGTGGGGTGGGGGGGGGGACACATAACTTTCTGAATTTCTAATCCCTAGATTTTAAAAATACCTTTTTGGTACCTGTCTTAACTTTGATATTTTCTTGAAAAAGTTGAAGAAAAGGACTAATTTACCCCCGTCCCCTAGATTTTGAAAACTAAATCTTGCATCTACAGTTGAAATTCACGATAATTTTTACTAACAAGTCTTACATGCAGGGTCAGATATAGGGGAGGGGGCTTACCCCGTTTGACCCCCACCCCGAAATTTTTGTCCGACTTGCACAAAAGTAACAAAAAATACATGTGAAAAAGCTTTTGTTGTGCTTTCTAAAAGTCTTTTTTTTTCATAAATCCCGCAACTGAACGAAAATACCTTCGGAATATGTATTTCAATTTCTTAATTAAATCCTCCCGCCAAATCCACAAGGGATCCAAGATAAACAAATTCATTTACTTGCTTAGTACTGTTGTCATCTAAGAATATAGAAGGGGGACTCTGGGAATGGGCAAATATCACTTTAGTCTTTGTTGGATTAATTTTTAATCCAAACCATTGCAGAGTAGTATGCAACTTCGTCCATTATGATTTGTGGCTTTCAGCGGATCATCTTCAGCGAGGGCAATATCATCAGCATAGTCTAAGTCAATGATCTGAACACCTTTTTCGACAGTTACGTCTTCGCGTGTACTGATAACTCTCTCCATAATCCAGTCAATTATATTACTGAAAAAGATGGGGGATAAGACGTTTCCTTGCTTTATTCCTGAGTCTACAGTGAAATTTTCAGAATATTCACCATAAGCCCGTACCCTTATCTGCGTGCTCTCATAGTATGCTTTCAAAGCTGTACAAAATGTGAGGACATTCCATCCTCTTCTAGGATTCGCCAGAGAACATCTTGTTCAACTGAATCGAACACTGCTATGAAGGAAAAGCGACAAACCAAATCAATGGCACTGTTTTAAAAGCAACCCCAAGGATAAAAAGTTGCTAGGTATACGAACCCCTGAGCCGAAAGTTAGCTTGTTCTTTCCTCATTCTCTCTTGTCGGGCCATGTTTGAACCTATTGAGTAGAAGAATGGTGAGCAACTTACAATATCAGTGAGACTCCACAGTAGTTCTTATATTCTGACTTATCGCCCTTTTTGAAGAGAGAAAGAAGGATATAAGCTTTCTAGTGCTTAGGGATATTCTTTTCTGTCCAAATTTGGTCAAACAACAGTTTGAGTTGAGAAGCGACATCTCATCATTAGTTTTATATAGATCTGGAGGCAGACGTCCTTCACCAGGAGCCTTGTGGTTCTTCAGTGAACAAATGTTTTTTTTTTTTTTTTTTTTTTTTTTTCCGATATCGGGGGTGCTTAGAAAAACTTCATAAGGCGCTCGAAGGATCGCTGGATGAGGACTTGGGATTATTTGCGGATGATGTGACGAATTCAAAAGTTATTGAAAATCTTTGTTCCATCTTGATACTCTTCAAGACAGGTCCGTTATGTTCTGTCCGTCCTTAAGACGAATGATCTCATAGACTTACCGCTTCCTCTCAGTGACCTGTTTCAGAAATTGATAGAGCTTACGGGTGCCGTGTGCCTCAAACGCGGCTTCCAAGGAATCTACCATTTCCGTCCAGTAGTTTTGCGTATCTGCTACGTAAGATTTCTTCCACTTCTGCTGTTAACTTCTTACGCTCTGTTTTAAAGTAAGGCGCTCGACATTTATAGGTTATCTTAATGGTTTCTTAGCTGATTCAGCCTTTCCTTTTTGGTTTTGACGTTTGGTTTTCCTTTTTGTCTTCATCGTTCATGATGGACAGGCACTGAAACCTGTTTGACAAGGCCATGTGGAATATAGCCTTGGTTCTAGGGTTATTCAAACCTGTTACATATATCCTGGGGGGTATACGGCTTCTAGAGTTAGTCGACAAACGAAGTTGAATTCTAGTGATTATCAGTTTGTGATCAGAATCGGACTTGGAGTCTTTGTTAGCACCAAAATATGAGTGGGAATCCAACACAGAATTTGGGAATCTAGACTCGACAAGTACATAGTCTATCAGGGCATTGGTAACTCTGTCATGTGAGTCCACGTGATCAAATGAAGAAATTTGGACTGATTTGCCTGAAACCTTGCTGTGAAAAGTGACAAAGATATCAAACACTGAGATTCACTAGAAATTTGGTAGGTGGGTACCTACAGCCAAGAAGACTTTCCCATAGAAATATCAGAGCTAAGCCTTTACATTCCAGGTGCTAGCAGGCTTCAAAATTACATCTATATGTACAATAATCAATGTTCAGACATTTAGTGCCAAAAAATCTGAAAAGCAAATACCTGATTTCTTTTAGAAAAAGGTTTGATTGTTTTGCTGTTTAAGAGCAAAAGGAATGGACACGCCAACAAAACTTTTTTGCGAGGAGGGGGGGGGGGTAAAATTGATAAAAGGTGCATTTTAGGCTACTATTTTTCAATTACTCCTTGAGGGCCCTTCTCATCAATGTAAGGGAGACCCTACCCCTCAATACACAAGTCATATACGATGCTTGCATGCTATTTACAGAAGATCATAGCAGTAAAATTTTGTACGTTCTCTTTCAGAATGATAAGAGTAAACATTAAAGTAGGCTAAACTAACCTAAATCGTATAGTTCTACAACATGATATTGCTATAAATTGGTTTTATGGATTGATGTATGTAGCCAATTTAAATTTTATCAAGAAAGTAAACCAATATATGAAAAGGCATTTCTTTCTTTATTTCTTTATCATCAATTATTTCTTTACCATCATTACTTTTATTAAAAATTATTGGTACCAAAGTTATTAACTTACAATACTTTAAATTCATACTTCGAGGAACATGGACAGGGAAATATGGGACACAAACAGAGAAAGCGCAGACCATATGAACAGTAATTCACTGGGCAAATTGATCAGAAAAGAGTAAAGAGCATTTTGATGCAAGTTTGGCAAGCACACTGACGTTGGTGACAACCACATAGTCTGTACACTTCTTGGGTTCATTCAGATTCTTATGTCTCTGCCACATTCCTTTGCAATAGTGGGAAGACAATTTTCGCTTCTGATGTTGAATGAAGTACCACTGAGAAAACATGTAGGATACATAGACGATGTTGGCACTCATTAGAGTGAATCAGTATATCTTTGCCCCTCACAAGTTTTATATACTTGATCCGCCGATAGGGTGTGTCCCGTGTGCCAGAAGTGAACATGAAGGGACACAAAAAACAACAGATCTTCTTTGATTAGGCTGTGGTAAATTTTAAGTTGTATTTTTGTCTTAAGTCTTTCAGTGCTTAGGTTAGTCTAGCAATTCTTATTTTGTTTATCGTTATTTGAAGTTCATATAAAAAAGTTCTTGATGATCCTTGGATTTCGAATACTAGTTGTATTCGTTCTCATCGTTTGGATGTTTCCGTTGTTTGCTGCTTAAAGACCTTGGAGAATTGTTTTTTCTTAATTTAGCTAGAAATCTCTTAGATAAATCGAGCGTAAAAACGCTTCGTAGCACTTCGAGGAATTTTAAGCGGATATTTCTTCTTCTGATCTAGAAAAAAAGGCTAAACAGCAAACAACAAAGTTAAACTGAGCTCCTAAATCAGTTTATCATTCAATCAAATCAGGAAACTAAGCGAAACAAGAAACGAACGCTTTATAAAGGATATAAAAGCTAAACTTAGATTATCTCTCGAAAGTGCAAAAATTGCCCTAGGTATTTAGAAGCACCTTAGTCAATAGGCACCGAGAAGAAAGGAAAAACTGTTTTTTTTTTTATCGTTCAGTGAGTACTCTTGGTTGACACAGATGCGGTGAAAAAATAATGAGTGTGTTTCGGTTTTCAAAAGTCATGTTTCGTGGTCAAATCCGAGTTCGTAACAAAGTTGGTGCCAAATATATTGAAAAATTTCCCGCACCGGGAATCCGCTAGATACAGAATCTCACATCATTCGGGAGAAAAAAAATTCATCGCATCGGCAATAGGTGTGTTTTAAGAATCGAGGACTCATTTGCAGAAAGATAGCACCGCAAACGACGCAAAGCGTCGCAATTGGAGCAGAGGTGCTCTTCTTTAAAGGGGACCTTTGCTGGACCATCTTGTTTAAATCAATGGCATCGGTGAGGTCTTTCTCATTTGCCAACAAAATGAGGGATCTAGTCAGGGATCAACCATGATAGGTCTCAGTAAATTATTAACAAGCTTGAGCTTAATAAATATTCTTTCCGTTGCAGCAACTGCAACAGGTGTTGTCATGGCCAATTTGCAAAAGATGATTAGCTTGCTTAAGCTGATGTTACCGGCGATAAGTTCTCTCTTGGTGAAACTGTAGCAAGTTTTTTTTCTTAAAACACTAGCAAACTTTCTCTTAGAAGTAAGAAGTGTTTTTTTTTGTAATAATAACAAAAGTTTTGGACTTAATACTAACGAAAGAACTTTCGGAGCATAAGTAACAAGTTTTTTTTCGTTTAATACGAGCAAAAGTTTTACTAAATACTATCAATTTATCATGCGCACTGAAAGTTACAGGTTTTTCCTAATAGTCCTATCAAATATTTTCTAATATCAGCAAAGTTTTCATCAAAGACACATTTCTCTTAGAAATAACAATTTTCTGTCAATGACGTAACAGTTTTTCTATTAGAAGTAGCAAGTTTCTTGTAACACTAAATCAAATTTTTCCTTAGAAGTTTTTCTTAATACTATCATAAAAGTTTTTACTTAACAAATACTACCAAACTTTTTTCGTAGAAGTAGCATGTTCTTCTTAACAGTAACAAATTTTTTCTAATAGTAGCAAGTTTTCTATCAAAGGTAATAAATTTTTCTCTTAGAAGTAACAATTTTCTGTTAATGGTAACATAGTTTTTTTTCTTAGAAGTAGCAAGTTATTTCTTGGCACTAACAAATTTTTCCTTAGAAGTAACAAGTTTTTTAATACTACCAAAACTAAGAATTTTTTTACTTAATACTAAAAGGTAATAAATTTCAAAATGTTTTTTTTTATAGAAGTAACATATCCTTTTGAATAGCAATAAAAATGTCTTGGATGTAACAAGTTTTTCTGAATAGTAATAAATTTTTTCCAATAGTTGCAAGTTTTCCTTCCAAGGTAACAAATTTCTCTTAGAAGTAGCAACCTTTTACAAAGAAATTCTAACATCGCCCCCAAATACTTCTAATAGAATACTAAAGTTCAGTCATAACCCAAAATCATTCCTACAAAGTGAGACTTTTTTCTCATCGTTGAGAAAATTTAGAACTGAACTGGAACTTTTTGAAAACATTTGAAAGAAAATATTAAAATAAGTCAAACTCAAATGAGCAGAAATCTTTTAAATATTATTTGATTTTTATACCCTGGGGGCATAAAAATTCAAAGGAATTTACTGAAAAAAATATGCATGTCAATTTAATATACATATGTTGATATTTATTCCTTAAAATCTTAATTAGTTTTTGATTTCTTAAGTTATAAAAGTGAAAACAATTAAAATAATTTTTTCAGTAAAGTACAAATTATATTCTGGCTTTAGAAAGCATAGGGTTTATAACCCTACTCAGAATAATTTCTGCTCGTTTTGAGTTTGACTTATTTTAATACCTTCTTTCTAAGGTTTTCAAAAAAAATCTTTTAAATGTTTTCACTTTTATAACTTTAAGAAATAAAAAAATTAATTAAGATTTTAAGGAATAAAAATCAGCATGTGTATATTAAACTGACAGTGCACATTTTTTCAGTACATCCATCTGAATTTTTTCCAGTAAAGTACAAATTATATTCTGGCTGTTAGAAAGCATAGGGTTTAGAACCCTACTCAGATTGATTTCTGCTCGTTTTAAGTTTGACTTATTTTAATTTCTGTTTGTTTTGGGTTTTATTTTTTATTGATACTGATTGGTGGTAGTTGTATGCTTGGTAGATTATTTGATTCTATTTTTGTTCATTTTTGGTTTAATGGAGTTCTTTACTTTTTTTTTTATCAGCAATGCTTCAGGACCGGTTGATGGTGTTAAGTTAAAAATTTGATCGTGTGTTGAAGGGATGTTGAAAAAAAGGTGCATTTGCATACTGTTACTAATGCTACTACAACTATTGCTACGCATAATCACTGAACCTTTCAACAATGTTGAAAAAAACTTGATGTCTCGAAACTTTGCTTGGATGTTTGTTATGGGAATGATGGGCGTGGGGAGGGGGAGGGTCTCTCAAATCCCTTTTGACTTTTTAAAAAAGTTATAATAACTTCCAATTTAAAATCAAATGAGACCCATCTGAATTTAATACGACCACCCATTCCATAAAGACCTTATATGGCCCCAGGTCTTAACTTCAAGCCCTTACCCCGAAGCTCTGGGGGTTTTGCCAGCCCTGTGGTCACTGCTCTATGTTCTTTGAACTATTTTAAACAAAATTGCCATCGCACAATTTCAATCAGATACATTTGGTGAAAAGAGGGGGTAGTTGGGGGGGGGCTACTTGACCTCCACCACTATTGACTGTTATAAGAGAACAAAAACTTCCAATTTCAGCAAGTTGAGCAACCTCTAAAGTTTATACAACGATCCCTTCAATAAGAACCTTAAATGCCCCAGGTGCATAACCTACAGCCTTCGCCCTAGGCTCTGTTGGTTTGTATCAACCTCAAAAGCCTTGTTATATGATATTTGGACTATTTTGTATAAATGGACTGTCTCAAAAATATCTATTAATACATCTCGCGAAAAAACAACGTCTTTGTGTGTGTGTGTGGAGGGCGGGGGTAGTTACGTTTTGATCACTTTGACTCTTAAAAAGGGCACTAGAATCTTTGATTACCAATCCAATGAGTCCCGTCCAAAGCATATACAACCACCCTTTCTTTAGAAACCTTATTTGTCCCCAGGGCATAACTTACAACCCTTTCTTTGAGAGATGTGGGGGGGGGGGGGTTGTCCTCCTCACAGACATAATTTCTGAAACCTTCAAACTACGATGAACAAAATTGTTATCTCCAAATTTTCACTGGAGGTGTTAAAGGAAATAAAGAGCATGGAGGAGGGGGCTGCTGATAGCTCTTAAATCACTTTGACTGTTGAAAAGGACCCTATAACTTCTGATTTCAAATCAAGTACCCCATCCGAAGTTTGTCCAAATGTTTACTAGTTTGGCAAGCTGGCTACTGGTAATTGCGAAAATAGACTTAATTGTGTAAGTCGTTCTAGTTCTACTCGAGACAGTTCTAGTTCTATTCTAAGAATAGAACAGTCTCATTTATAGATAGCAATAGAGAAAGGGATTCTTAATTATACGGCTTTAGACATTTACACGATGGATCTGAAGCCATTGTGCCTCCCATCCTGTGGAGATCTTTGAATATAGACCATCTTATTCCATATTTTCATTAGCAGAAGCTTTGTATATTCTGTTTAGCTGCAATGTTAATATAGTTGTTAATATACCTAGATAAATACATGTCAAATTCACTCATAAAAGGATTTCTGTTGTGTTGTCTTTGAATAGAATTTAAAATTGGAGGTGTTAAGGGAAATGAAGAGCATGGAGGAGGGGGGCTGGTAGCTCTTAAATCACTTTGACTGTTGAAAAGGACCCTATAACTTCTGATTTCAAATCAAGTACGCCCCATCCGAAGTTTGTCCAAATGTTTACTAGTTTGGCAAGCTGGCTACTGGTAATTGCGAAAATAGACTTAATTGTATAAGTCGTTCTAGTTCTACTCGAGACAGTTCTAGTTCTATTCTAAGAATAGAACTGTCTCATTTATAGATAGCAATAGAGAAAGGGATTCTTAATTATACGGCTTTAGACATTTACACGATGGATCCGAAGCCATTGTGCCTCCCATCCTGTGGAGATCTTTGAATATAGACCATCTTATTCCATATTTTCATTAGCAGAAGCTTTGTATATTCTGTTTAGCTGCAATTGTTAATATAGTTGTTAATATACCTAGATAAATACATGTCAAATTCACTCATATAAAGGATTTCTGTTTTGTTGTCTTTGAATAAAATTAAGTTTATTGCTATTATAAGTTAATTGTAATTTATTACAGAGCTCTTTTTCTTTTCTTCGAATAAAATACGTGCCATATTAAAAAAAAATATTTAATTAAACACACAATTATCTTATTATAAACAGCAAAAAAAAAACAATCCTCAGAGAAAAAAAGGTTTAGATAAAAGTACAATTATTGCAGGGATATTTTGTTGGGGGGGGGGGGTCTCTTTATGACTACAAACATACAGAGATCCAAAGGGTAGAGACAGGCTACCATAATGCAAGGTACGAGACAGCCAAGTTCCTAACAGATGGTGCTTACTTACTTTAATTTTGACGGGAACTAAACGCTGCTCCAAGTTGCCAGGCATCCATAATTTCTCCAACAGAAGTTTTCCATGAGGTACGGTTATGTGCAACGGCTTCGACACGGTACAGCCAGTCACTGTCTCAGAGCCGACCGAAGAGGCGGCAGCCTCCAATCGGCTCTAAGCCGTTTTTTCATCACTGGCCACCAATCTTTCTTCTCGCCTCCAGGTCAACGGTTCCAATTTTCAAGCGGTGGTGCCTTAATAGCGGACTTTGAGATGTATCGGTAGTCTTCACGGCGTAGACAATGGTTCCAAGAAAAAAAAGCGATTGTCTACTAATGCAAGGTACGAGACAGCCATGCTTCCAACAGATGAGGCTTACTTACTTTACTTTTGACAGGAAACTAGACGCTGCTCCACGTTGCTAGGCATCCATAATTTCTCCAACAGGTTTTCCAAGAGGCACGGTTATATCCAAAGGTTTGAAATGGCACAGCCAGTCACTGTCACTCAGCCGGAAGCCTCCGAGATGGCTCTACGTTGTCTTTTCCATCACTGACCACCAATCTTGGCCTCCAGGTCGATGTTTTCAATTTCAAGCGATGGTGCTTTAATAGTGGACTTCGAGATGTATCGGTAGTCTTCACGGCGTCGAGAATGGCGTAGCCACACGAGCCGTTGTCTTTTTACAACTTAAAAAACTGGATACTGTTGTTTACAGCGCTCACGGATCTCCTTGTTGGGTACTCGTTCATGCACTGGACGCGAAAATACAGCGAAGACAGTCGTCATCAATGAAATCCAGCTTACTACTATTTTAAAATTTGGCAACCCATGTTTCACACCCATATAGAAGAGTACTTCTGTCGATCACCTCGCAGACTCTAATTTTTGTAGTGAGGCTCATACTTCGATACTTCCATAGTGATTTATTGAGCTTAGAAAAGCTGGCAGAGGCTAGGCGAAAACGCCTTTCAATTTCTTGATTAGATCCTCCCTACGAATCTGCAAGGGATCCGATGTAAAAAATTCTTTAACTTGCTCAATGCTGTCACAATCTACGGATATAGAGAGGGGACTCTGGGAATGGTCACTCATCACTTTGGTCTTTGTTGGGTTAAAACTTAATCCGACCAGTGCACTGCAGTATCCAACTTCGTCCATTATCATTTGGACTTTAAGTGGATTATCCTCAGTGAGGGCAATATCACAAAGCATAGTCCAAGTCAGTGACCTGAACACCTTTTCCAACCATTACTCCTTTCGAGTGTGCTGATAACAATCTCCATAATCCAGTCCAATTACAAAAAAAATCCAGTCAATTACATTGAAAAGGATGATAGGACGTCGCCAAGTTTACTCCGGAGTCTATAGCGAAATTTCAGAATCTTCACTATAAGCCCGTACCCTCATAGTATGCTTTCCAAAGCTCTAAAGAATGCAAGGATATCCCATTTCCATCTAAAATACAACTTCGTCCATTATTATCATTTGGGCTTCAAGTGAATCATCCTCAGTGAGGACAATATCATCAGCATAGTCTAAGTTAGTGACCTGAACACCTTTTTCCAACCGTTAGATCCATTACTCCTTCGTGTGTGCTAATATCTCTCTCCGTAATCCAGTCAACTACACGATTGAAAAGGAAGATAGGACGTCGCCTTGATTTCTCGAGTCAACAGGGAAAATTTCAGATGTTCACCATAAGCCCGTACCCTCATAGTATGCTTGCATTTCGAGTCAACAGGGAAAATTTCAGAATGTTCACATAAGCCCGTACCCTCATAGTATGCTTTCAAAAAGCTCTACAAAACGCGAGGACATTCCATCTTCTTCTAAAATACGCCAGAAAACATTTCGTTCAACTGAATCGAACGCTGCTATGAAATCAGTGAAGGGTCAGCGGCAATCAAATCTATGGCGCTGCTGTAGTAGCAGCCTACGGATAAAAATTTGCTCGGCACACGAACCCCCTGTTCGAAAGCCCGCTCGTTCTTTCCTCATTATCTCTTCTCGGGCCTGTTTAAATCTATTGAGAAAAATGGCGAACACCTTACAATATCAGCGAGAGCGATTCCACGGTAGTTCTTGTATCTGACTCGTCACTATTTTCGAAGCGAGGAAGGAGGATTGAAACTTTCCAGTGCTTCGGGATATTCTGCTCGGTCCAAGTTTCGTCCAACAACGGTTTGAGCTGAGCAGCAACAATCTCAAAACCAGCTTTATATACGTCTGAAGGCACACCATCTTCACCAGGAGCTTGTGGTTCTTCAGTGAACCAAACGGCTTTTTTTATTTTATTGATATCGGGGGGGCTCGGGAAAAAACTTCATAGGGTGCTCGAAAGGCCGCTGAAGGAGGACTGGGGATTATCTGCGGATGAAGTGACAAATTCAAGAGCTCTTGAAAATGTTCTTTCCACCTTCATACTCTTGGAGACAGGTTCGTTATGATCTGTCCGTCCTTCAGGGGAATGATCTCATAGACTTCTTGCTTCCTCTCAGTGGCCTGTTTCAGTAATTGTTACAGCTTACGAGTGCCTTAGACACGGCTTCCATGGAATCTACCATTTCCGTCCAGTAGTTTTGCCTATCTATTCTGGAAGATTTTCTTAACTTCTGCTCTTAGCTTCTTACACTGTTTTAGAGCATGACGCTCGACATTTGTCGGGTAACTTAATGGTTTCTTAGCTGATCCAGCATTTCCTTTTTGATTTCCAAGTACCAATTGATTTCTCTCGCCGAATCCTTCATTACTTCAGCAAACTGCTTCCAATTTTGCTCTATGGAACTATAGGGAAGTTCCTCGACGTTTTCTTCATCATTCATGGCGGACAGGGCGCTGAATCTATTTGACAAGGCCAGGCGGAACATGGCCTTGGTTCCAGGGTTATTCAAATCCATGACATCTGTTTTGGGGGGTATGCGGCTTCACAACTTGATGGATAACCGAAGCTAAATTCTAGTAATTTTTCAGTGTGTGACCAGAATAGGACTTGGAGCCTCTGCTAGCACCAAAATATGAGTGGGAATCCAGCACATAATTTTTGAATCTAGACTCGACAAGTAATAATCTTAGTCTATCTGGGCTTTGGTAAATCTGTCATTTGAGTACCACCTGATCATATGAAGAATTTTGGACCAATTTGCCAGGAATTGGTAACTTCTGCTTTACCTTGCTGCAAAAAAGTGTCAAAGAAATAGAACGCTGGGATTCACTAGAAATTTGGTAGGTGAAAACCTACAGCCAAGAAGACTTTCCCATAGAAGTATTAGACCCTAGCCTTTGCATTCCAGGTGCTAGCAGGCTTCAAATTTCATCATATATGTGCATTATTCAATGTCCAGACATTTACTGCCAAAATAAATTCTGGCAAGCAAATAGTTCATTTCTTTTAGAAAAAGGTCATATTATTTTGCTGTTTAAAGAGCAAAGGGAATGGACACACCAACAAAACTTTTTTGCGAGGGGTGGGGGGGGGGGGTAAAATTGACAAAAAGTGCATTTATGCGGGGTCTCCCATCAATGTAAGGGAGACCCCGCCCCCTCAATACATAAGGCATATACGATGCTTGCATGCTATTTACAGAAGATCATAGCAGTAAAAATTTGGTATGTTCTCTTTCAGAATGATAAAAGTAACAATTAAAGCACGCTAAACTAACCTAAATCGTATTAGTTCTATGACATGGCATTGTCTAAGAATTAATTTTGTCCATTGATGTATGTAGCCAAATTACATTCTATCAAGAAAGTGAACCAATATCTGAAAAGACCATATTTAGTATTTTTTTTTATCATCATTACTTTTATCAAAAATTATTGATACCAATTTTGTTCATTTATTACACTTTAAATTCATACTTCAAGGGACAAGAACCGGGAAAGATTAGATAAAACAGAGAAAGTGCAGACCACATGAACAGTGAAAGCCCCACATGATCACATGAACAGAGAAAGTGCAGACCATGTGAACAGTGACATGAAACAGTGAAAGTGCTACACAACCACATTAACAGTGATAGTTCAGACCACATGAACAGTGAAAGTGCCACATGGCCACATGAACAGATAAAGTGCAGACCACATGAACAATGAAAGTACCACATGACCACATGAACTGAGAAAGTGCAGACCAGGTGAACAGCAACATGAAACAGGGAAAGTGCCACATGACCACATGAATAGTGAAGAACACATGATCAGTGAAATGGAACGGTGAAAGTGCAACATAACCACATGAACAGAGAAAGTGCAGACAACTTGCACATTGACATAAAACAGTGAAAGTGCCACACAAACACTGAAAGTGGAAGGATATGAACAGAGAAAGTGCAGGCCATAGAAATAGAGGATACCACAATGTATTTATAGTCAGTTATTGCACTGGGCCCAAACCTGCACCAAAACAAAATAAATTATGTTAATGACTCTTTCAGACTAAGCTGCACATCCTTTCACACTAGGATAAATTAGAACTTTACGTTACGTAATCTTACGGAGCAAATTTTGTCAGTAACATAGATAGTGCCAAGCAGACTTATGCTCAGAGGAGGTTTTTTGGGAGTGGACAGAGGGGGTACTTGCCCCAGGCACCGAAATTTTAGGGGCTTATTTTCAATAAATAATTTTTGCTTATGATCATTTTGTTTTTTTTTAAATTCTATTTTCATTAGAATAAAGTAGAGGGTGCAATTAATAAATTAAAATGATTAATAAATTATTAATTGATAAAATCAAATTACATTTAAATAATGAAATAATAATTATTAAAATAACTAAATAAGTGATAATTAAATAATTTAAATAGTAAATAAAAAATAAGCAAACAAAAAATTATTAGTTAATAAATTAATTAAAAATAATTTTTCAATACATGAAAATTTTGTTATAATTTGGCCTGAAAGTTTTGTGGGAGAAAGAAGAGGGGGGCGCAAACCAAGATTTTGCCTGGGCGTAAGAAAGCTGGAACAACCACTGCTCTAGCTCTATTTATAACTTTATTCCATGTAAGCTTATGTTACATCATGGCAAAGTCAATTTAGCAGCAACAAAATGATATACCAGCACAAGCAATTAACAAATTTTCAAATTAATTAAATACTTTTCCTAGAAGGTCTTTCACACTTGATCAGAGCTTGCATCTTGATGTCCGTTCCACATTTTTATTTTTGAATAATTTGCTTATGGTCATCTTTGACAATGATTATGATAATTTTATGGGTTTTTACACAAAACCAAGTTGAAAGGACTCGTTTTTTTCTTGTCAGAACAGTTAACGTAACGTAATTTAGTCACTTAATATAGAAAATTACGTAAGTAGGGTGAAAACCACTCAAGTGTTTTTGACACTTGAATTTTATTTTTTATTAAATTAGAAGAGCAAAAGATTTTTTGCCACCAGCAAATGATCAAAAGATTTTTTGTTGTTGACAAATGAGGATTTTATAGGCAAGGATAGTGGGAAAGTACTTAGGAGTATTATAAGAGCATATTCATTTTTTTTTTTTACATTTTCATCCGAAATGAAAATGTTTTTTTTTACATTTTCATCCTAAACATTCTAAATATAGACTAAAATTATCAAAAATATAGTTGTATAATTGTTTCACCATCTTTGTTAAGTTTTTTTATCCTTGCATTTTTCTTTTTCATGTCTTTACCTTTCAGTGCATTACATTGATGATGACGATTACATCTCACCCTATATCCCAAAATTAAATACTGAAGTACATATATAATTTATATATTGAAGTACAACCCTTGGGGATATTTTTCAGGAAACTATTTAATGGCAACAAAAAAAACAAATAATAGTAGAAATAACTATAAAAAACTCAACCAGGCAGGGAAAGTGAAACCAAAATTAGTTGAAATTTTCAGACCCATGACTGTCACTTAAATTGCTACCTCAGTTGTCATCAAACGACAAATCTACATGTTCAGTAAAGAAGTTATCTTTACTGTGACTATTGTCTTCACTTTCATCATCTGATGGATCCCTCTTAATTTTCGATTTCACAATTTCACTTAGCACAACATCATCCATGAGGTCATCATCAACATCGTCATTACGTTTAATTTTCCTTTTTCGTAATTGTTGAGTTGGTTTTCCTATTTTTTCTAGAACAATACCTCTTTTCATTAGCCCTTTGACACCTCCTGAAGAGACCTCCCCAACTTTTTTTCTTTTTCAAATTTGGCTGGTTTTGCCTCATTAATCTGACACTAAAGCCTCCATACTCTTTTTCCAGATTTTTGATCTTATCAGCCTGTATGGTGATAGTTTCCCTTAAGCTAGACACTTCTGTTTTTAACACTTTTTTTATTCTCTTTTAAGTTTTGAATTTCGAGTTTCAGCTGAATTGAGTTTTTCTTTCATTTTCAAGTTCATACATTTTTCTCTCATCAAATTTAAGATCTTTCGCTTCTTTCTGCTTACTCTTAGCAAATTCTTTTTGCAATTCACCAAGTTCAACAAGCTTCAGGGCGAATTTCTGCTCAAGCTCAGCCACTTTCATTTTCTCTTCCATCAATTGCTTTTTCAACATTTTGATGTTGACATTCAGAACATGCTCAGTTTTACAAGGCTTTGTTATAGCTCCTTCAAAAGTTTTTATTCTTTCTCTCAACATGCCCAACTCACACACCATCTGTGAGTTTTCTGTTGACAGTTGCCTATTTGCGTCTATATACCTGGAAGCAGCAGAATTTAACTCTCGTATTCTGGCATCTTTACCTCGACAACACTGACATATGTTGCAATTTTCCTGTGATTCGTTTAAAATCAAATTCCCTTCAGGATTAGATGGTATGTCCCTTTCATCAGCAACTGGAACTGGGAAAATAGTGGGACAAAAGTCATTGTGCTCAGGAAAAGCTGATGGTTTTTGTTCATGGAAATGTAAACCACAGACTTTTGATGAGGGGAGGTAGCGCCAATCTAGATAAATGGATTTAATTCTTGTAATCCAAGCATTCTTCCTTGCTGGGTTGGATGGAAAGTCGAAAAGTTCATAATAGGTACTGCCATTCCTGTTACCTGAAAAAAAAAAAAAATTAAGATAAAACTGATCAAGTAACGTCAAAATGAATGGACAGTAACGGTGCACCAAGATATGGTGGTTCTAGCCCCAAACCAATAAAGGCATTCACTGATGGGTTGGCAATTGAATAACTTCAAATGAAAAATGCAAATGACAACATGGGTTGCAAGAATAAAAAGCAAATAAATAACGAAGGCTTGAGAAATCATTCCTGATTCCTATTTTTTTCATTATATTTAATCAATCTTTTAAAAGAAAACAATCTTTTCATTGTAGATAAAATGGAGGAGGATTAATCTACAGCACTAAGTATTTGGGAGAAGGTGCTGATTTCAGGAAGTCAAGTTCACAAATTTTCAGATTTAGTGTTGCATTTCAGAGATGTGTGAACTTTTTGCTTTATTGTTTGTTTCTCTTTTATCTTTTAAAACATATTTCTAATTTTTTCTGAAACAAACACAAAAAATTGTGAGCAATTTTTTTTAAATATGTATTAATGTAATTGCCTAGAAAATGGTTCAGTTTCTTTTTTGCTTAACAAATCCAAAAAAAAAGGAAGAGAAACTGTCAGCTTCCTTGAAAGGGACAAGGCCTGGAGGTAAAGATCTCAACTTATTTTTTAATTTTAATTTTCCAACTGTTTATAAACTCTGTAGAATATATTTTTTACTTATGATTACAGCAAGGAAAATTATAAGGGGTAAAGGGAGCAAGGGCTACCAAAAGCATAGTTTCTACCTAGATTTGAATGGGAATATTTTGCATTTACCTATTTTGTGTGTTTTGTTTTAATGCCTTCTTGTTTCCGGGGGGGGGGGGGGGGGCACTGCCGCCCCCTTACCAGTGTTCACAAATCTAATGCCTAATGGAAAAATTCCAATTGAAAGACTTTTGGCTACATTGGAAAATACCTAAGTTGTCTAAGGAGAACTTTGGGGGATGGATCCAAAGCCTAAATTATTCCGAAGAAGGTCTTAGGGTTAGAGAAGGCCTAGGATGAGCATAAAGAAGAAATGTGCTTTCAAATATAGTTTTTTTTTCTAAAAAAAATTGCCGTAACCATCGCAATGGAAGGGGCCTCTAGGAATTTTTTTTCCCTGTAATTAATATCAGTTGGAGCAACCGCAAATGTTTTTAGAAGGCGTAAATTTGTATTGTTCCTTACACTTTTGCCTCTTAGTGGGGGGGGGGGACAGTGCCTCAAAAACAGTTATTCTGTGTTTTTGTAGGCCAATTCCCTACTCAATACAAGTATGACCTACTCAATACAAGTAGGTCAATCCAGAGGTACCCATCAAATGTACTGTCATGCTGTACATTACTTTATCCATTTGCATGATCACCCAAATTAGTAACTAGCACCACGATTTTAGATGCCTTCAATTATCTTGGGTACCAGAATCAGCAAGGTATCGTCCCGACTCTAGACCTATTGAGGCCCTACCTGGGTACCAGACTTTTGTTTTACTGGAAGAACACCTGGAAATTTTTACTTTAAAGCAAAGTTACAAATGTGTTTCTATCCTTATGCATTTCTGATTTTGATATTTCTGATTACATTGTTGTGTTTTATATCATAATTCTAAAATGTAAATATATAATTCGTAAATGTTACAATTCACATTCTAACAACCTAACGCACTGCAATTTAAAACAGGTTAAGCATTGGCTATATTTGAAAGTTCATTTTCAACACACATAATATTATGCATCTTTCAAAAGTTGTTGAAATAAACTGTAAGGTGATAAAACCAGCACTTTTTAACAAATAACATATATTTAATAAATACTAATATTTCTCCTCAGGAAATACATTCGACTTTCACTCTAAATGGATATTGTAATATTTATAATACTGACAATGCGCCAGGGGCGGTGAAATACACATTTGCCCCCCCCCTCCCTAACAAAAACCTAGATCTGGCTCTGGGCCAGATCTAAAAAAAGACCTCATACCCAACACCTTCCTTGGGAGAAGGAAAGGACCCATTATTTCTACTTCTTTTATTCCTTTTTTGTTGAAGCTTACAAGATTCTATAGAAGACATTTCCTGTCCAGAAAAGAAAATGGATTTTCAAGTAAAAATTCTTTTCTTATTTCTGATTCTACTTTACTTTGACTCTTAAGTTTTGAAAACACAATTTCAACGACTGAGCAGCTTTTAAGCCATATGGAGTTTTTTTTTTATGCATAAATTTTAATACATTCTTTCAAAATCTTTAAAACCTTACAAAAAAAGATTTATAAAAGCAGACTTCTAAATGATGAAGTTTTGCTATTTCAGAGAGCTTTGAGTTAAGTCAATGAAGGTTTCAAATGGGTGCATAACTAAATTACATCCTGCAAAGGTATTGGCAAGTTTTCTATCTCTGGTCTTTCCCTATTTCTAAGACTAAAAAATATCGCATAGAAGACAAGTCAACTACCTGTCTGAAAATAGGCAAAAAAAAACTCCCTAATTTTGGTCGAGTCTATCTTTATTTGCTTCTAGATTAAAAAAAAAAAAAAAAAAAAAATTAGAGTTGACTCTCGCTAATTCGAAATTCACGGGACTATACGATTTTTCTTTGAGTTACGTATAGCTGAACTTCTGCATATTTCGAGTTATAGAGGTCATTCTTCGTTAAAACATCATTGTGACAACGCTCCTTGATCTCTTCTCTAGCTTGCTGAATTGTTGCCTCTCTATAAACTTCATCATTGTGATAACGCTCCTTGATGTTTTATTTGGCTCTCTCAATTTTTACTTGTCAATAGGCCTGGTCGGTTGAATACCTTTGCTGTTCTCTTTTCAAGATGCTATCTCTGTTTTTTGTGTAGTACTGTTTTTTTAACTTGCGTGTAGCTTGCTTGGATGAAATCATTATGTAACCATTAGTTGGAATGAAACCATTGTTCTATTGTGGCATTTTATATAGTAATCATGATCTCATGGTGTAATGATGTTATTTCATGAGGTCATGGCGTAATGGTATTATTTCATGACGTCTTCAGAATAACAACATAATGTCATGTTTTTCTATTCATGTCATAGTTCTAATATAACAAAGACGACATTCATTATTTATCTAGTAGGGTTTCAGACAAGGTGGTTCTAATGATGTACTTTTGTTTTGATCTGACTCTATTTTTAGGAGTTCTGGGTTTTATATTTCTTAGCATTGGGCACGATCGTCTCTTACTAGGTTGCTAGCTACTGCTGCAATCCGGATTCACATATATAGTTATGAGAGGCCAAGTGGTCCAAGGCGCTGGTGTTAGTCACCAGTCTCTTCGGAGGCGTGGGTTCAAATCCTACCGCTGGTATATTATTATGACGTCATTGATCAATCTTTAATATGAAATATGCAATTTTTCGTAAAAAACTGATTCTATTTTAAAAATAATTTGTTTTAATTACAAAAGGTTTTAAAACCCCATTAATTTCCTTTAAAATGAGCCATTGAACAACTCTCTACAATGTTCCAGTGCCAAGCTAACAGTGGAATTACTAACCTATGCTATAATTAAGTGGTGTGTAAAATTCAGTATAAGCAAGAGGTTGTTATTATATTCAAAAATTAAATATCTTTGAAAAGACTGCAGTATAAAAAGACATCAAAAATGTAGTTTTTAGAGGAAAAATGTATTCTGTTTTAAAAATAATTTGTTAAAGTTACAAAAAGTTTTTAACCCCATTCATTTCCTTTAAAATGGGCCATTGAACAACTCTCTACAATGTTCCAGTGAACATTAGTGGTGAAGCTGGCTGAAAAAAAAGTGTATAATATATTCACCTTTGCCCACCCAAAAGCTTGTTTACACTATACTACTGTTGTCTGCAATAACTCATTGCTGATAATTTTAGCAAAAGTTGAGAACCAGTACTTAATTTTATGGTTGCTAAAAGGATGTTTATTATGCATTGTTTTTTGAATTTAACTAAATAGTGTCTTTGCTATATAGTAACTTTTCTTCACTACTGCTTGAAGAAAAGTGTGATATTGAAGACTTTGGGCAGGCAAATGCCACTTCATTTTTTTTTCACCGGGTGTTTAATATCCATTATAAAACAAATTCCCAAAACCAGTTTTCAGATATCTTGAAAATTTATTTAGGCTTGTGTTTTTCACAAATGTTTCAAAACCCCTTTCCCCTGAAAAATATCTCATGCTCCTTGACTTCCCAGGTTTGGAACTCCTCTTGCCCCTCCCCCTCCCCCCAATAAAATGCTCAAGCTACACTCCTGCCTAGGGCTATATATAGCCTAATTAGTGGGGGAACAAAATCATCACAATGGCAAGCATTATATTTTCAAATAGTTACTGATTAGGGAATCACAAGATAGACTTGTTTGTTATTATAGTGTTTCTTTCAGAGGAGCCAAGAAAACAGAACTTCATTTTTTAATTTGAGATACAATGGACAAATTATACTATTTCAGATAATTTGAAAACATAATGAACAAACCATAAAATAAAGTGGAGTTGATCCTTAAAATACAATGAATAGAAATTTTCAGACATTTAAGAATTTTGTTACTAAAGCATTTTTGCATTAGACACCAGTAAAGTTCTTGATATTTAGATAACTTTACTAGCCAAAATGTGAATATGCCACCCTATGTGCATTTTAATGCTAATTCTATAGTTACTAATTGCTACACTTACATGTAATCTCCAGCCTCCCACCCCCTCTAATAGAGCCATACATGTATCTAGGCTATATACAAAACTTTCTGACTTTGTTCATTTGAATAATAGGTCATCAATTGATTTACAGTGCCAAGTGCAGCCAATGTATAAAAAAACAAACAGTTTTTTAAGCCTATCCTAAACGCGAATCAGCAATAAAAGACACATCAAGTGCTTCAAGTACTAGAAAAGAACAAAAAAGTCATTGTCAAATTTAAAAAGCCATTGAGTAGTGTTCAACTTGTCCCAATGTCAGAAATGGAATCTTGTATATATTTAGTTTTTATATATAGCCTAGCTTAGGGCTACATCTGGAACCTAATTTAAGAGAAAAATGGGTATAATTTAAATAAACAGTGGAAAAAAAAACTTTAAATAATAAAAATATAATTATACTATATTTTTTGACTCCACATTTAAAAGCCTTTATCAACAGGAAAAAAAAATTAAGTTAAATTAAACTAAACACAGTATATAATGTAGGCTACCCATTTTTTTCCCTATTAAATTCTGTAAATGGAAAAGCAGTGTGGCTAAGAAACTATTTATATCTGGGACCATTAGGGGGGATGGGCACATTGCTGGAGTATTCAATATTATGAATGAATGAACTTTATTTCCCACTAAAGACACAATGTCACCAGAAGAGTAATAAAAGGAAAGATAGCAACAACAAAAAGCATCAAATAAAATACAAGCAGAATAGCAAATGGACACTAATATCACAGAGCATCAGATAGTTCATTTTCTGCTAAACTCATATAAAGCTTTTCTAGTCTTTTCTGGTTGATAGTAGTTGTGTTATGCTTCCAAGGAGGCAAGCACAAAAGAAATTTACAAAAACTGTATGTTTTACAGAAACAAGAATACACTGTACATTTATTATTTCAGATAGGAGAATCCAAAAAGGAGAGAGCATCAACACATGTGGTGTAATCATCACCAAAATATCTGGACCCAAATCTGTTGACTGTGTGAAGCTTTTAAAGATACAATCATACCATAAGTTTTTTTGGACTCTACTAGTAAAATCATCTATTAACAAAAGATGAGTTGATTTAACATTACAAGCCACAGGTAGACCAAGATTCATTATACTTGAAGAAGATTTTATTATCTTGTTACAAAGTTTTACTTCTGGGGCAGGAATGCTTCCTATACAATTGAAGACAATAAAACTCATTTTCAGTCTTGTTGAAAGACAGACCTAGGGTAAAGGTACTGAGGATTTGACAGTTTTGGTAAAAAAAAAAAACTCTTTTTCTATTCCAGAAGGCTTAATTTAAAACTTTTTGTTTGAAAAGAGTTTCAGTATATAGAAAAAAATATCTACAAATCTAACTGTTTGATTAGAAGCTTGAAGTTTTATCAGAAAAGGGTACAAAATTCCGATTTTCTTAAAATTGGAGCGTTTTCACCTACAAATTTGACAGAACAAAAAGTTACCTGTTTTTTGATGTAAGTTGAACCCAATTTGACACATGTAGAAATACTTGGGTAATACTTCTGGGTGGATCCTCGTGGATTTGACATGCCTATTCTTTTTACTTTATTCCTTTGTTTCTCTTCATCTTTTTTAAATGTGTAGATGTATAGAATACTATTCAGATAGTGGAAGCAAAAAACTGAAAAAATTCCTCAAGAATGGGGACAAAATTGGATAGTCATTTGGAGTGTAAATGTGTGACCCAGGTCTCTGTAATATAATGTGTAATGAAGGTATCTTTATAAATGCTATCTGGAATGGCCCACTTTCTCTCAGCTTTAATGTTCCAGCAAAGATTTCTTTGTTGTTCACAGTTAAAGTGTTGCATGCATTTGGCCATTTCAAAGTTAATCTACCAGTTTAATCCACTTAAAAAAATATTTAGTTTTGACTATCCTTTGTCTGGAAAGTCCAAAATTCTTGGAATAGGTGTGTCCTTCTTAAGATTATTAGAAGTTTGTGACACCAAGGAGTTTAATATGTTTCATTAGCATTTTGGGTGGATAGGAATTCCACACTAATTAGGGAGGGGTTCAGAGAGAATATTTTGTATTTTACAGCTTGGGATCTATTTGAAAAGCAAATGTATAAAATCTACTAAATAGCATGTTTGTAAGATAATTTTGAGATAACCATTTTGTTCAGCATAGTTGAATTCCAGATAGAAATCAAGTTTTTGAGGAGAACACTCCCCCACAGCCCTCAGGGCAAGGGTTGTAAGTTATGCCCTGGGGGCATATAAGGTTTTTATAGAAGGAAGTGTTGTAGAAACTTCAAGAAAGGCTCATTCAATTGGAAATTCAAAGGGCTAGTGCCCTTTTTAATAGTCAAAAGTGATTGGAGGGCAACTACCCCCCTCTCATGCCAACCTTTTCCCAAAAACCATCCAATCTAAATTTTGAAATAACCATTTTGTTCAACATAGTTGAAAGTTCTGGAAATTAGGTCTTTGAGGATGACAACCCCCACAACCCTCAGGGCAAGGGTTGTAAGTTATGCCCCGGAGGCATACACGGTTTTTTTTATAGAAAGTGTTGCCTTAGAAAATTCAAAAAGGGCTCATTTGATTGGAAATTGAAATGGCTAGTGCCCTTTTTAATAGTTGAAAGTGATTGGAAGGCAACTAACACCCCTTCCACACCCACCATTTATGCAAACACATCCAATCAAAATTTTGAGACAGTCATTTTATTCAAAGTAGTTGAAAGGTCCCAGGAAATTATATCTTTGAGTATGACATTCCCCCACAGCCTTCACAGTAAGGGTTGTAAGTTATGCCCTAGGGGCATATAAGGTTTTTATTGGCAGCTTTGTTTTAGAAACTTGAAAAAGGGCTCATTTGATTGGAAATTCAAAGGGCTAGTGCCCTTTTTAATAGCCAAAAGTGGTTTAAGGGCAACTAACCCCTCTCACACCCACCTTTTCCTCAAACACATCCAATCAAAATTTTTTATATAGCCATTTTGTGAATGTATTAAAAAGTTATAGAAATTAGGTCTTTGAGGATGATAACCCCCTCAGAACCCCTGGGGTGCCCCCCCCACCCCCCCCCCCCCCCCCCCCCCCCCCCACCCCCCCCCCCCCCCCCCCCCCTCCCCCCCCCCACCCCCCCCCAACCCCCCCCCCCCCCCCCCACCCCCCCCCCCCCTCTCACACCCCACCTTTTCCTCAACACATCCAATCAAATTTTTATATATGCCATTTGTTGAGGGTTGTAAGGTATGCCATGGGGGCATATAAGGTTTTTATAGATAGTGATGTTGTAGAAACTTCAAAAAGGGCTCATTCAATTGGAAAATTAGAAGGGCTTATGCCCTTTTAAATATTTGAAAATGATTGGAGGATAACTAACATCCTCTCACCCCCACCATTTCCCCAAACACATCCAATCAAAATTTTGAGATGGCCATTTTGTTTGATGTAGTTCAAAAGTCTGGAAATTATGTTTTTGAGGATGACACTCCCCCCACAGCCCTCAGGGCAAGGGTTTGTAAGTTATGCCCTTGGGGTGGATAAGGTTTTTTTTTTTATTATAGAAAGCATTGTTGTAGAAACTTCAAAAGGGAATCATTTGCTTGGAAATTGAAATGGCTAGTGCCCTTTTTTAATGGTCAAAAGTGATTGGATGGTAAATAACCCCCCTCTCATACCCACCATTTCCCCAAACACATCCAATCAAATTTTGAGATAGCCATTTTGTTCAACATAGTTGAAAGATCTGGAAATTATGTCTTTGAGGATGACAACCACCTCACAGCCCTAAGGTCAAGGGTTGTAAGTTATGCCCCTGGGGCATATAAGGTTTCTATAGAAAGTGTGTTGTTGTAGAAACTTCAAAAAGGGCACATTCAATTTGAAATTGAAAAGGCTGGTGTCCTTTTTAATAGTCAGAGGTGATTGGAGGGCAACTAAACGTCCTCTCACGCCCACCATTTCCCCAAACACATCCAATCAAAATTTTGAGATAGCAATTTTCTTCAATGTAGTTGAAAGTTCTGGAAATTAGGTATTTTAGGATGACAACCACCCTGCCCCCAGTTCTCTGGGCAAGGGTTGTAAGTTATGCCCTGGGGGCATATAAGGTTTTTATTGAAAACATTGTCATAGGAACTTCAAAAGGGCTCATTTGATTGGAAATTAAAAGGGCTAGTGCCTTTTTTTAATAGTTGAAAGTGATTGGAGAGCAACTAACACCCCTCTCACACTCACCATTTCCCCAAACACATCCAATCAAAATTTGTGATAGCCATTTTGTTTAATGTAGTTGAAAGTTCTGGACATTAGGTCTTTGAGGATGACAGCCCTCAAGGCAAGGTTGTAATTTATGCCCTTGGGGCATATAAGGTGTTTATAGAAAGGGTTGTTGTAGAAACTCAAACAGGGTTCATTTGATTCGAAATTAAAAGGTCTAGTGCCCTTTTTAATAGTCAAAAAGTTATTGGAAGGCTTAACATTTTTATAGTAAACATTGATGATGATACAATGTATTATTATTACTTTTTTTTTTTTTTTTTTTTTTTTGAACAGGGCACTTTGTATCAAAGGAGTTGTCTTAGAAACTTTGAAAAGGGCTCATTTGATTGAAAATAAAAAGGGCTAATAGCTGAAAGTGATTGAAGGGCAACTAGTCTCCTTCCCATTTGCCTATTATGTTTAAAACCTAAATGTTCCCTTAAGATTAATCAAAATGCACTGTGTTAATACTAATTCCCAATAAGGCATCTTAGCAGTATACCAAGAACAACTGAGGGTATTATGTTCAAACTTTCAGGACAACTTCTACTCTTAAAATTTAACCAAATCAAAATAGTGTAAGTGTATCCAAGCTATCAAAGAAAGTAAATAGAATTTTTTTTGCAAATGGTATCAAGTTTTCTATTTCAGGTCAACTAGAGGAGGTATGAAACTAAATTAAACACTACTATTTGTGTCTAAATTTTATAAAGGGTGTATGTTGTTAAAAATTGCTGAAAATCTTTCTCCATTATACAAATAGCAGGCCAAACTATAAAGTCTTAAAAAAACAAAAAGGTTTAAAGAATGTTTTTCTTTTTCCCTGAAAAGACTATGTCAATATAAAACAAACAGAAATTAATTAAAAAAACTTTTTCCACAAAATGAGTTTTTCAAAAAAATTTTAAGAACCCCATTAAACCAAAAATGAGCAAAAATAAAATCAAATAATCTACCAAGCATGATACTACCACAATCAGCATCAATAAATAAATGAAAGCCAAACAAACAGAAATTACAATTAATAACCATGTCAAACTCAAAACAAGCAGAAATTAATATGAGTAGGGCTCAAAATTCCTATGCCATCCCAACGCCAGAACATAATTTGCACTTTACTGAAAAAATACAAATGAATGCGCATTGTCAGTTTAATATACATATACTGATGTTTAGTATATGAAAACAGTTACATTTTTTCAAAAAAGCCTCTTTTCCTTTACAAGAGCCTCACTCTTATAGTGTTACTTTAATGGCTATATCTGGCACAAGCCTATTAGGGGGCACAGGGCATAATTGTTTCTGGTAGCCTAGCAGCAATTATATCTAGGCCTAGAAAGGACATTGATTCAGAATCAAATGGCACTACTGTTTTGTATATTATTGTTTTTCCTCCAGAATATTCTATAAACTAGAATTTTACCTAGGGCTAGACTAATTGCACAGGATCACTTTCACTCTTCTAGGCCTACCTATTCCCCTTACTGAGGGCTGAATTTGAATTATCTTGAGAAAATTGTTGATAGATGGTTAAATCCATGAGTTTCCAATCTTCAATGATAATTCTTTAAATAAATTCCAAGTGAATTTTATACAGTAGCTTAATAGATAGATAAGATTTATTGCAAAATGCCTGATGACCATAGCAACCCATAATACAGTCTACAAACAAAGTCAGGAACAAAATATAACTTTAAGATAATACAAATCAAAACAAGAACAAAAAAGAGAAACACACCAAGATTCAAAATGTTAACCAACAAACACTGATTATAATACAATTCAAATCCTACAAAACTGTATCAAGCTATCCCCTCAAATGTGATACCCTATGTTTAATCCCTAAATGAAGAAACTTACACAACTGTTTCAGCACATTTGTTCCTCTCAGTCAACTGTTCAATTAACCAGCATTCACTTCCAAACACTTGTCCAAAACATTCATTTTGCAACTCAGACAGCTCTTCACACTCAGATACAAAATGAAACAAGTTCTCATTCACACATCCACACATTGGGCAAAATTAGCCTAAGGATAATCAGGTCACAAAAATAAACACAAGGTCATAAAATAAATCAGGTCACAAAAATAATATGTAAAAGACCTGATGGTAAATTTTTTTGTAGTTCACATTAATGACTTACAAATAAAGTAAACATACCACTTGATGCCTTTTTTTATGCTCTTTCTAAATATAATAAGTAGTTTTGTTGGAAATAAATTTAACCCCTTTAAATAAATTTAAAACCATTCAGGGCGGTAAACATTTACCAAGTCATATTATTGAGTAACAACTAAAGTGAATATACCATTCAATGCCTTTTTTTATGCTAATTACAAATATAATAATCATTTTCTATTGGAAATGAATTTTAGCCCCCCCCCCTATATATGCCAATTCAGGGTATATATTTCTACATTAGGGGGGGGGGGGGGGCAAATTTTATTTCTGATGTAAATGGGGGGTAAGTTTAAACTTTACCCCTGCCCCCCCCCCCTAATGTAGAAATATATACCCTGAATTGGTATATAAAGGGGGGGGGGGGCTAAAATTCATTTCTGATAGAAATGATTATTATATTTGTAATCAGCATAAAAAAGGCATCAAATGGTGTATTCACTTTATTCCTAACTCAATAATATGATTTGGTATATTATTTACCTAAATTTTATTTATGATGTAGGCTAAACAAGAGGTAAGTTAAACTTTACCCCCCCCCCCCCTATTGTGTAAATATAAACCCTGAATTGGTATATTTAGGAGTGGGGGTGAAATACATTTCTAGCAAAAATGATTATTATATTTGGAAAGAGCATAAAAAAGGCATCAAGTGGTATGTTTACTTTATTTTAAGTCAATAATATGAACTACAAAAATTTACCTACTTGATTGCACTAAAAGAAACCTTAAAGCCACAACTGTAGGACATCCAGGGATGCAAGACATGGAAGAAATATCAGTCAGATAAAATAAAAAAAATAGGCTAAGTAGCCTAAAACACCTGATTACACTAAAAAAAACCTTACATCCATACCTGTAGGACATCCAGGGATGCAACACCTGGAAGAAATATCATTCAGATATCTTTCAGCAGCGATCTTTGACCTATTGGCCATATTTACGGTTTGTAAATTAGACATTTTTCAAAGATTTTGCTAATTTCTTCTTTGATTCAAAACATACGTCATTGCCAAATATAAAGCTTTCATTTCTCAAAAAATAGATGGCTATGTTGCGCAGTCATCACGAATTCAACACCTAGGAATGACCCAAATCACAAATTCAGTGCAACCAAATAAATATCTGTCGAATTTCTTGGGAATTTTTTCTCAATAGAAACATGCAGTTTAGATTATAAGCTTTTTCTTTTAATTTGGGTATATTTCTATCACACGTAGGCCTAAGAAATTCCAACTTTGGCTTTCATCGGCAACATTCAAGCCTTCAATGTATTTTTTTTTTTCCCCGGGCACTTCGTCGGAAGGGGTGATCCTAAATATTTGAAGAAAGACAGATTCAATCAGAAATCAAAGTTTATAGTTTCCTTTTTAGAAAATGTTATTGGAGGGAAGTCAGCTTTCTCCTGTAGCCTTCTTTTCGCATTCTTTACCGATATACCCATACACCACGAGGTTAAAGTTTCGAGAGAGCCATTTTGCTCATAATAGTCAAAAAACTCAGTAAATATACTTTTGTGGATGACAATTTTCCTGTTGCCTCTGGGATAAAGGTCGTGAATAAAATAGGTTGTCAATTGTTTACAAATAGGTATTATACCTGATACACATTCCCGTAAGTAGCCAAAGTTAAGTAGCATAAGTTTTGGGATTTTACTTGGGTCTCTTCACATTGAAATTTTCCATTTCAGATTGAAACACAAGTACTATTTTGTTTTTTTTTCAAAAAATAATTTTAGAATTAAGCGAACATCTTGAATTTTTTTTAATCAATGAAAGGAAAAAATGTCTCTGTTAGATTTTAAATAAATATATTCTGCATCCTTCCCCCTATATTTTTGTCAATTGATACCCTCGTCTACAGAAATATTCTGTAGCTGAATGAAATATCACAATTTTCACGTCCAGCAATTGAAGAAAATCTAAACTACCAGTTAGTTTTACAATTTGATAATGCACTGAGCACTAGCACCTAAAAATAGTTTTATCATTGAATAAAACTAGGCTAGTTTTGCCTATAGTTTATTACAACCCAAAGAGACATATAGAAAGCCAGATTGTTCCTAGTTTTGCGATTTAAAGCATCTTGAAACTTGTCAAAACTCACAATTGGCATTAAGGGCCAGAGAAAAGGAAACCAGCCAGGAACACGTGTATTATCTTACTTATCAAACAATTTAACTCGAACTTCAGAATTGCTTAACAACTTTTTACAATTTATTAATTCTATAGACCCAATCTTAAAATTGTATTCACGAAATTAAAAAAAATTGATACACTGAATTTGATACATTTGCCTCTCAATTACTTGGACTATCTGTCTTATTTCTCAAGTGATCATTGGTGTATGGAGGGGGGGGGCTGCTGTCCCCCCTAGGACTTCAAGTTTACATTAGATATGGTTGAAAAAGCAGAAGCTTGAAAAAACAGTTGAAAAAAGGTAGATGGCTAAAAAAGCAGTTGATAAAAGATAGATCGTGAAAAAGTTGGAAATAAACTGCCGAAATGACAATAAAAGTGAAACAAGAAGCAATTATCCATAATGTCTTGGAAAGACTTGGCTCTAATCCAAAACAATTAATGCTGAAGCTTATTGATGATTTTGGTGATTACTTATTAATAAAGGTTTAATAGGTATGATAGAACTTGCTGGCAATGTAAGGTTTTGTGAACTGACAATATAACTTCAGCTTCCTCCCCCCGCCCTTCATCACAGAATCGGCTGCCCCCCCCCCCTAGACAAGAAGCTACGTACACCCATGCAAGTGATTATCACTAGGTTAAAAATTTTCAATTTCCTAAGTAGCTTAATTTACGTGAGCTAAGTGAAAGAATAATTTATGTAAAGTAAATTAAGTAGATTTCCCATACCAATATAAACGGAAGAAAAACTAATGTGCATCTGGCTATTTAAACTGGAAAAAGAAGAGATGTTCAATCATGGGTATGTGATTGGCTCAAAACTTTATTGGATCTGCCTATGGTTTGAGAATACTACGAGTTTTTTTGGAGGAGGAGAGAGTCTTGTATCCCCTAAGAAAGACAAAATAATTTTGTACCTGATGAGCACAAGGGTGGATCCAGGATTTTTTTTAGGAGGGGGGATGCAAAATAGGTTTATCCGATAAAAAAATTTAGGGGAGGGGCGCAATAGAAGTTTATCCGATAAACTTGCGTTAGGAGTTTAATTAAGGCAAACTTGAGTTAATTAAGTAAGTTACACTACTTTAGACTACGCTAGGGGGGGGAGCGCACCCCCTTTTCCCCCACCCCCTGGATCAGCAAAAGGTTTAACGCCCTAAGTCCTGGGACAGAGAGGAATAGATTCTCAAAGGGTACGAACACTTCTCCTCCTCCGACTAAAAAAAGGACAAAACAAACTTTTTCCGGTTGGCTCAGAACTTATCTCCTTAATGCAAATGCAAAATTTCCTGGACAAAAGGGACCCGCTCTGCAAAATAATCTAGTTTGTAGGTACTGTGTCTCCACAAATTGGGTCCGAAAATGGCCAAAATGATTTTTTTTGCATAAGCATATTGAAATTTGTAATCTCCTGTTCCCGGTGGATCCTACAGTAAAAAAAAAAATTTCAGTCAGGGAGCAAGGTCAAAGTCAGGTGATTCTTAATCGACTTTAAAATTACGCGTAAATATAGCCAAGAGAGCCTTAATAAAGATGCAAAATTTCAAAAAAATAGGTTTTATTTGCTTATGGCGCTACAAAAATGGCATAATATTTTCTTGGGATTTGCCCCAATAAAATCTACAAGACTTTCTATCGATGTAAAAATGACATAATTTCTATCTAATGTAATTTAAATGTGCTAATGATACAAAACAGAACTTATTCACGACCCCAGTCTTAAGTCTGAGCTACCCAAATAAAAAGCAATGCAGCAAGCACTAAAAATAGAGTTGACAGGTCCGGCTGTACTTCAAGAAAAACAAAATATTTTGAAGTTTGCTTGTATGAATTTGTCACGGCTGAAATTGGTCTGATAAAGTCTAATTTCTCCGATTTAATTAAACTGACAAATAATTTGTAGAAGGACCAAGGTACCTTAATGAAGACAAGCATTACAGAAAACAACTTATATATTCACTCGTGATGCCCAGAAACAGCCCTATTTTTTGCCTCAGATAAACTTGCTACCTACTGGGCATACACACTAGGCAAAACAAACCAAAGGGGAGAAAAAAGGTTGAATATAATTAGGTTATATTGGTTCTTGATACCCAAAATGGACTAAATTTGTTTTTCTCCGATCGGCATGAGTTTTTCAGGGAAAGTGAAGAGGACCAGAGGGATCTTAATCAGAACACCGAATTTTGGAAGAGACATATTGTAAATGGATTCTTAACGCGAGAAATTTTTTTTTTTCTGCCGATCCACTTGAAAATTTTCATGCATGAATTTTATATTCAAGAGTGTCTATAGGACGGCTTCTAACCTATAGAACATCAAAAAATGCAGTAGATTTTCAATGTATATAAATAAAAATCTCCCTGTCCCATCCACCCAAAATTTTGCAGTAAAATTATTATTTAAAAATTAAGGCTCAAACCTACGGCTAATGAAACATTTTGACTGAATGTTCAAATTTTAATTAGAATCCAATATTTTAGTTCGTAAGCAGAAAAACTGAAAATCAGCAAATAATCAGTTATTGTAAAATATAATGCATGTAATTACATGTATGTAAATACAAATTTAGAAATGATAAAATGGTAAAAAAGTAACAGAAAATGATTTTAAAATATTCTCTAAAGATAAAATCTGTCAAGGAAAAACAAAGAGTTAAATTAAAACCTAGAACGAGCAGAAATTAAGCCATGTAATCATCAGTATAAGAAATGGAAGGCAGATGTCACGCCCTAAAAAAAATGAAACTTTCCCGGAAAGTTCTAAATTGATCCCAAACTGTATGACAAGCTGTTTACTTAGCAAAATTCGTTTAAAGATTGTTATCTTTTAATGTAGCCTTTTAAGAACACGTGATCACCATAATGAGATATAATCGTTTGCTTCAAAACAAAAGGAAAAAAAAACACATGCTCTTACGTGAGCATCCAAAAACCAAATGACTGATCCGACCTATACTAACTCGGGAAACTGTTCTATTACCCATTCTCTCTATTACCCATTAAAGATTGTTATCTTTTAATGTAACCTTTTAAGAACACGTGATCACCATAATGAGATATAATCGTTTGCTTCAAAACAAAAGGAAAAAAAAACACATGCTCTTACGTGAGCATCAAATAACCAAATGACTGATCCAACCTATACTAACTCGGGAAACTGTTCTATTACCCATTCTCTAACATTACATACCACGTAATAGTTCACAAATTAGCTATTGGCTGACTGAATATCACCTACGCTTTATTTTATGTAAAGAAAAAATATTTTTTTTTTTATATTACCATTTGAAATGACGTTCTTATTAAAAAAATCCTCATTCTTTGCCGTAAATAGTTTGCATTTATGGCGAATAGAAAGATTCTAAAATTAGTTCTCTACTTTCGTGCGTCTCACTAACATTAACATTACCTGTCTCAATATTGCTGCTGAACTCACACACGTTTTTCTATTAAAACCTTTTCCAGCAATTAAAAAACACTAATGGAAGACGAATTCATTTTCTATAATTTCATGAAAGCCGGATTCCGGCCCTGCCAGTCTGTAGACCAATATCTTCACAAAATTCTTGATATATGATATTTTTAGTTTCATTTATCTGAGAATAAGTTTCCTTTGCTAAAAACCACTACACCCCTGGGCTAGCAGAATGAATTGATGTTCTGATTGGTCATACGGGGCCCAAGGTTTGATTCCCGCTATTGCAAGATTGGGCAACAAGCCCGCTCTCTGTCCCAGTAAAAAAGAATGTCCTGGCAACTGAAAAGTAGATTCAGCGCCTTAAGAACCGTCAATGGTTCTGGATGATCTTCATCCTTTCTATCCAACATCACTGTTGACAGTGCACAACCTGTTCCATAAACAAATGGAAACGGCTCCATTTGTTGTAATTAAATGAAAACCAGACTCAAGCCTTCAACAGCGTTTAGCATAGCCATGGTTCTACTAAAACTCATCTACGAAGCGTTTTGTCTTATTACGGATAATTCCTTTTGTTTGAGGTTCAAGCCCATTATAAACAAACAATACTTTAATTTCATTTGCTTGATGACGAATTTTATTTAATTACCTTAAAGTATTAAAACCATTAGAATAAAAACAGTTTTTTACCCCCGGTCCTATGTTAGGTCTATACATCGTTGAAAAAACACTATTTTCTACGATTTTCCTTTTGGTTGTTATACAATCCCTAAGATTTCTTATTTGCGCAAAATCTCTCCTTTGTTGCCACACTGAATCGTAAAAAGAAAGAGGCGGAAACTTGTCTTGTTTAGAAATTAATCAAAAAACTTTTTGCACAAAATAAGTTTTCCAAAAAAGAGCAAAGAACTCCATTAAACCAAAAATGAACAAAAATAGAATCAAATAATCGACCAAGCATAACAACTACCACAAATCAGTACCAATAAATAAATGGATCCCAAAACAAACAGAAATTAAAAAAAGTCAAACTCAAAACGAGCAGAAATTAATCTGTGTGGGGTTCTAAGCCCTATGCTTTCTAAAAACCAGAATATAATTTGTACTTTACTGAAAAAAAAATCAAATGAATTTACTGAAACAGTGGATATGTGCACTGTCAGTTTAATATACATATACTGATTTTTATTCCTTAAAATATTAATTAATTTTTGATTTCTTAAAGTTATAAAAGTGAAAACATTAAAAATTTTTTTTTTTCAGTAAAGTACAAAGTATGTTCTGGCTTTTAGAAAGTATAGGGTTTAGAACCCTACTCAGATTAATTTCTGTTCGTTTTGAGTTTCAACTACGTAGAACAAAATGGCTATCTCAAAATTTTTATTGGATGATTTTGGAGTAATGATGGGTGTGGGAGGGGTGTTAGTTTTCCTCCAATCACTTTTGACTAATAAAAAGGGCACTAGCCCTTCGAAGTTTCGAATTTGTCGAAGTTTCTATGACAACGCTCTTTATGAAAACCTTATATGCCCCCAGGGCATAACTTACAACCCTTGCCCTGAGGGGTGTGGTGAGGGGGGGGGGTATCATCCTCAAAGATATAATATCCAGAACTTTCAACAACGTTGAAAAAATGGCCATCTTAAAATTTTGATTGGATGTGTTTGGGGAAATGGTGGGCATAAGAGGGGGGTTAGTTGCCCTCCAATCAGTTTCAACTAGCCTATTAAAAAGGGCACTAGCCCTTTCAATTTTTAATTGAATGATCATTTTTTGAAGTTTCTACGAAAATATTTTCTATATAAGACTTTATACGCCCCCGGGCATACCTACAACCATTGCCTTGAAGGCTGTGGGAGAGAAGGAGTTGCAATTCTCAAGAACCTAACTTCCAGAACTTTTATCTACGTTGAACAAAATGGCTATCTCAAAATTGGATTGGATGTGTTTGGGAAAATGGTGGCTGTGAGAGGAGTGTTAATTTTCCTCCTATCACTTTCGACTATTAAAAAGGGCAATAACCCTTTCAATTTCTAATCGAAGGAGCCCTTTTTTAAGTCTGTGCGAAAACCCTTTCTATAAAAAACCTTAAATGCCCCCAGGGCATGGCTTACAACCCTTGCCCTGAGGGCTGTGGGGGTTATCATCCTAAAATACCTAATTCCCAGAACTTTTAATTACGTTGAACAATATGAATATCTCAAAATTTTTATTGCTTGTGTTTGGAGAAATGGTGGGCGTGAGAGGGGGTTA
Source organism: Artemia sinica (assembly GCA_027921565.1). NCBI lineage: Eukaryota > Metazoa > Arthropoda > Branchiopoda > Anostraca > Artemiidae > Artemia > Artemia sinica. The sequence goes on along the minus strand of CM051264.1, from coordinate 18,627,717 downwards.
CTTGCCCTCCAATTACTTTCAACTGTTAAGAAAGCCACTAACCTTTTAATTTTCCAATCGAATGAGCCCTTTTTGAAGTTTTACGACAACGTTTTCTATAAGAAACCTTATATACCCCCAGGGCATAACTTACAACCCTTTGCCCTGAGGGCTGTAGGGGGAGTTTCATCCTCAAAGACATAATTTCCAGAATTTTCAACTACGTTGAACATAACACTTATCCCAAAATTTTGATTGGATGTGTTTGGGGAAAGGGTGGTTGTGAGAGGGGGGTTAGTTGCTCTTCAATCACTTTCGACCATTAAAAAGGGCACTACCCCTTTCAATTTCCAATCGAATGAGCCCTTTTTGAAGTTTCTACGAAAACACTTTCTATAAAAACCTTATATACCCCTAGGGCATAACTTACAACCCTTACCCTGAGGGTTTTGGGGTGGTTGTTATCCTCAAAGACCTAATTTCCAAAACTTTCAACTACGTTGAACAAAATGGCTATCTCAAGATTTTGATTGTATGTGTTTGGGGAAACGGTGGGCGTGAAAGGAGGGTTAGTAGCCTTCCAATCACTTTCGACTATTAAAGAATGCAATAGCCCTTTGAATTTCCAATCAAATGAGCCCTTTTTCAAGTTTCTACGATTCAGCTTTTAATAAAAAACTTATATGCAACCAGGTCATAACTTATAACCCTTGCCCCGAAGGCTGTGGGGGGAGTGTCCTGCTCAAAGATATAATTTCAAGAACTTTTAACTGCGTTGAACAAAATTGCTATCTCAAAATTTTGACTGGATGTGCTAGGGGAAATGGTGGGCGTGGAAGGGGCGTTAGTTTCCCTCCAATCACTTTCGACTATTAAAAAGGGCATTAGCCATTCCAATTTCCAATCGAATGAGCCCTTTTTGAAGTTTCTACGACAACGCTTTCTATAAAAACCTTATATACCCCCTGGGCATAACTTACAACCCTTGTCCTGAGGGCTGTGGAGGGGTTGTCATTCTCAAAGACGTAGTTTCCAGACCTTTCAACTATGTTGACCAAAATTGCTACATCAAAATTTTGATTGGATGTGTTTGTGGAAAAGTTGGTCGTGAGAGGGGGGGGGGGGTAGTTGCCCTCCAATCACTTTCAACTATTAAAAAGGGCACAAGCCCTTTGATATTCCAATCAAACGAGCCTTTTTTGAAGTTTCTACGACAACGCTTTCTATAAAAACCTTATATACCCCCAGGGCATAACTTACAACCCTTGTCCTGAGGGCTGTCCTCCTCAAAACATACTTCTATGTGGAAATCAACTACGCTGAACAAAATGGCTATCTCAAAATTTTAATTGAATGTGTTTGGGGAAATGGTGGGCGTGGAAAGGGTGTTAGTTGCCTTCCAATCACTTTCCACTATTTAAAAGGGCACAAGCCACTCCAATTTGCAATCGAATGAGCCCTTTTCGAAGTTTGTACGACAACTCCTTCGATACGAAGTCCCCTGGTCTATGAGCAAAAAATAAATAATACATTGTGCCAACATCGTTATTTACTTAGGCAGCGCTATTGCGCTGCCTATGACAAGTCCAACCAAACGGTTGCAACACCCAATTTATCTGTATATGCTCGCTGAGCAACGCAACAATCAAGAGGTTGGCACAACAGTTATTTCAGTATGGCTTTGGAAGAAATATAGGCTAGTGGGAATATGTAAAAAAATTAAGTAATAAAACTGTTGTTGTTAAAATTAGGAGAAAAAAAAAAGGATTCTGTTGATATTTTAATAGTCAACTAAAGGAATAACTATATAGAATATGATAGCCTACTAATTTTTCTCTTTTAAAAGATGCTTTTGTACTAAATGATAATTTATGGTAATTTTAATAATTAAAATTACTAATTACAATTGTAAAGCAACTTAACTAATACTTTAAAGTGGGTAATCTTGAATACTTTTGATGGTATCCATATTAATGCAAAGGTTATATTTATGGTAGTTTTGTCCTTTGCTATAAGAATCAGGAAAGTTAGAGCTCCATGATGATTTCTGCTGCTTTTTGCAAACGTTCCTTATTTTCAAACTTTGCACTCGCTAAGGATTAGCGGTGATTTCTTAAGCGATATGTGATTTCTCTTAGACATTATTTAGGGTTATTTCTTGCCTAATTTGAGTATGGTGAGTGCCACGAGATACTTACTCGCACTAGGCCTATTACTTACTTGAAGTACTTTTGCTTATGGCTCATTAAGACACATAGTTCTTTTCATCGAAATACGTTGATGAAAAGAACTAAACACATAGCTATACATAAAAATTCTGGCACCTGCACAATGCAAGTTTCCGGGGGAAGGGGAGAGAAATATTTTTTTCCAAAAAAAATTTATTTCCCTCCCTGTTAACTATTTGACTCCCTATAAATATTGACTCCACTATTTGACTCCCTATAACTATTGACTTCCCATAAGAAATGTTTGAACCTCTGAATAGAAAGTTCCAAGAAAATAGGGAAAACTTAGGAATTCAGGAGGGGGTGTCTAATAAATGTTAAGTAATTAAAAAATATTCAGACGTCCTTTTAGGCCATCCATCCAGGGCCAACGAAAATCAGGTCACCCCCGAATGGGGTGAGAAAGGTTCATACAGAAGAATTTAAATGAAATTGGGAAGGAGCAGGAGCGGGCACAGCTATGTTGGCCTCAGACGGCTTGGTGCTACAATAAGTGGCTAGTAGTAGAAGTTAAAGATTTAAATTTTAAGATTTTGCTATTTGAACTTTCTATACAGTTCTTATTTTCTAATTAGTCAAACTACAAGCTAAATTTGACTAATCTATACACTAATCTATACAGGTCTTAGTTTCTAATAAGTCAAATTACAAGCTAAAAGGATCACCATGTACACTTTTAGACTAATTCACTTGAGTCTTTAGGGTAAGTATTAATAGCTCATCTTTCTATGATTTTGCATAATAATAAAATGGTTTTCAACATAATTAATGAGTAATTCAGGCAAAATTAAAAATAGAGGGTTTTTAGAAATCCTATAGGGCTTCACAGTATGTACAATAGAATATACGGCTTGGATTTCTCTTTTCCAACTATCACCCAGTGTTTTTCTTTTTTAATGTCTAGAAAATAAAAATACCGTCGTTCTTAAAGTACAAAGGACGTCAAATTAAAAAGTTTTTTTTTGCCCCTGGAACCTATTTGGTCCATTCATAGCTGAAAACCACAGTTTTCTAGCAGTTTTTTTTTCCATATTATGAAGTTTTTTCGGCTGTGACGCTGAATTCTGAAAATATACAAGCAAACTTAGTTTAACATATTGAAGTGTGATTACTGCTATGTGCGAGAATAATATTGCTGCGATTAAGGTAGGAAATGAGGTTAGTATCTGGATTCGTATTGAATCAGGAGTTAAGCAGGCTTGCATTCCATCTCCATTTATTTGGATCATTTTGATGGACTTTCTCCTGGGAGGGGAGTAAAAAAAGTCTGACTGGTGGGATGACCTTCCCATAGAACAGTGGAGAAAGATCTACCATCCTAGGGGGATGTATCTACCATCTCCGTAAATATTCTTTTTTTTTGCTACGGCAAGACTTGAAAAGCTCAATACTTAGTTACATTTCAATTTAGGAAACTTTCAAAATTTGGCCAAAGGCTATGGGAGAACAGGGAATTAAATGGGAAAGTAAAACTCTCATAGACTTAAATTATGCTGATGATAACAGCGTTCTAGATGAACATGCTATGGACAGAAGTTACCAAGACACTGGAAGAAAGCTTATGGGCAAAGTTATTCCTAAGGTAAAATACCCCAAGTCCTCATGAGCTCCTACCCATATCACTAATCCCAAATTTAGCCAAAGTGACCGAATCGTTCATATATCGTGAACTTTTGTGACAAATAAGCCTTTGCCTCGACCTTTACCAGTACGGCTAGCGGTACGACACACTACTTAGTGCGGCTCTACCATCTAATTGCTGAACGGTTAGCCAAGGAGGTACCATAACTGATCTGCATCTGACCAACTATCGTAAGGCGTTCTATTTTAATATGCCACATCAAAGCTTTGCAGAATCTGAAGCGAACGGGTGCTAGAAAAGCCATTCTACTATTAATAGACTTTCCGAGACATGAATATCAATGCGTCGATGCACCTTTTCCCGGGGATCTTGGCTCTGAGTGGGCGGAAACAACAAGTGGCACTCCACAAGGCACTAAACTTGCTGCCCTCCTGTTTTTAGCCGTCATTAACTATTTTTGTGTGACAACACTGACAAAAGATTCAAATTTGTGTATGATGTGAATTGCTGAAATTCAATCTCATTGAAAGGTTTCAAGTAATCCCCAGTTCGATAATGATCTAAAAGAAAAAGTGAAAGATCAGTGGAGTTCAAATGTGCTTCATATTAACGTTAATTAGACCAAAGTGATGCGCTTCAATCCTCTGAAAAGGGATGTTGATTGCCCTGATTCATGTTGCTCTACCACCTTGACTGCATTTGTCCTAGATGTGAGGTTCAGCAACGATTGTTCATATAGCCCCCACGTTGCGAACCTTTTAAGAAAGGGCAGCTACACGATGCGATCCTTAACTACAAGGCGTCGATTCGGGAAGCAATTAATGCTCGCATACATGTGCTGTGCATGCCCTTTGCTTGAATAGGCATGCCCAGATTGGGGACCACAAGTGCATAACATTGACTACCCCAATGACGAAATTGAAACGTTGCAAAAAAGAGCCTTAAAAATCCTCCTAGGAACCAATTATTTCGTTTACGAATCTGCCCTTTCAGCTCTACTAATCCCAACCCTTAAAGAACACAGGTACCCTCTGATGTGTAAGTTTGGACGCTCCGTGCTTTTGAGCGATGAATATCGTTCCTACTACCCCTCGCCTCTGCAGTCAGTCGAAACACACGCCACAAGAACAAGCTTGAACCAGTGCGCTGCAAAAACTAATCGTTTTAATAATTCATTCGTTCCTTTTTTGCTAGTTAAGTGATAAAAACATACTCGCTGATCAGTATGTTGTAAAAGACAGCGTGAATTAGTGGCGACACTAACCGTAATTACGAAAGCTAGTTTATAAAATAGTTCTTGAAAATGAGCGATTTTTTGGAAGTTTTGAGATTTTAGGGCGCAAGAAAAGGCTTTAAAATTAATGTTAAGAAGACTTAAGTCGCTTAGACTGGGAATAAGTGAAGTTGAACATGTGATGTTTAGTAACGAGAATATCGATCAATTGAATAGCTTCACTTACCTAGATAGCATTATCAGTAAAGACGGTGGACGCAATAAATATGTTAAAAGTAGAATAGTCAACGCCACAGATTGTCCTTTCTGGCCAACCATCTAGGGCCAGACGAAAAGCAGGTCGTCCCCAAATTCGGTGGGAGGAGGTCGTATTGAAGCATTCAAGGGAAGTTAGAACTTCTTGGGAGGGTGTAGAGAGGGAGGCTTTGAATAGATTGGGATGAAAGAGAGACGTGCGTAGCTGTGTTGGCCTCAGGCGGCTTGGTGCTTTAGTGAGTTGTTAGTAGTAGAGGCAAAATTACTTTGTTAAATTTGACACAGCATTTCAGCAAAAAATTGAAACATTAACAATCTATTGATTCCCAGAGACAAGTACACCTTCTTACACTTTTTGGTGCCATTAGTTTTTAGCTTATTTTTTATCCACACTTACTTTTTTTTTAAATTCGGCATCCCCTACTACCAAAACTGCATAACTGCATATGGAGAGATTTTTTTCACTAACGTCTCGCGTTCTCAAATGAGTTTCGAATTTTTCCTGACCTTTAAGGACATGATTGTCTAAGCTTCCGCTTAACAAATTAGAACAAAAGTATTTCATTTTGACTGTCTATGGTTCTTTAAGCGGAAGAGCCGTCAAGGTACGTCTTTTTAAGAAACTTCGATATTTCCAAGCACAGTCCTTCAGAAAAAACTTTTCCTGTCATCTACATACTTTAATTACCCTCTTTTTATATATAAAAAAAATTGTGCAATCTTTATGTAGTCTGTGGAAGCACAGTGTAGAGACCTCTGTTTGGCAACATGGGGCCGGTGGTTTGATCTCAGTTACCACAGGGCTGGCGGGGAAGGAGACCCGTCAGTTAAATAAATTCCCTTAAAAGGTACCACAAATAACACAGGAGGAACTATTTATGTTGCTATTTAATAAAATATAGGTCCTTAATATACTTGTCAATAGCAATATATGGTTGACCCAAAATAGGCCCTAGCCTAGGTTAAGACCTAGATTATTCCCTGACAAAAGAAGCCAACAATATTTTTCAAAATTCAAAACACTTTTAATTTATGGTGGTTCCTAACGCCACAAAAATTACATTCTTTAGCTTTTACAAAACTTTTTAAGTCTAGAAGACTTATCACATGCCTCGAGTTTTGAAAACTCTCCAATCAACTGTGCCATTTCCCAAATTTACTTTATTAGATAAGTCTTAAACTTCATGGTGGAGAAGTTACAAAATTTTCCGACTTACAGTTATAATTATATATTTATTTTATTATGATTATGTTACTAATTAAAATGTAAACATTATTATAATTACAATTACAATTAAAATTAACAATTGTATAATGAAAAATCCAAACTTGTTGTCCCAAAACACAATAAATGGCATTGTATGACTTGTAATATTTGAAACTCCCAGACTAATGTCATTAGAAAAATATCTCCACCAATCCGCTGTGAACAGAAATCTTAGAAAAGCTTCCTAAAAATTAATTACACACACAACACGAGAAATAAAACATCACTAGGAAAGCAAAAATCAAGCACACAAAAACGAAAACAAATTATTGACTGTTCCATAGAGACATCAAATCTGTGTAGAGCCAAATAGAGGAAGATAGGGGATGTACATAAGCGAGAGGGGCACAGACTCAAGGTCAGGGTTCACCTTGAAATCACAAGTTTTGTTGGGTTACTGAGCACTTCTTATTTTAAATACGAATTTTTGTATTGTTACCCCCCCCCCCCCCCCCCCCAAAAAAAAAAACAAAACAAATCGTGTGCATGTGCTTGAGGATAATTGGTAGGACTTTATTTCATTTCATTTAGAATAACAATATTCGGTTGTCAAAGCTCAAAGCCGGATAATGAGCAAAAGCGAGCACTGTTCTCTATATAAATTTGATATCTCTATAGATAGTTGAAAAAAACATGACGGAAATACAGTAACAACAAAAAGGCACTAAAATAATCAAAAGTACTATTTTGATTCAAAAATTACATCCTAAAGGAAATTGTGCGATATTGTCAAACCTAAAATCTGTTCTGTAATTTTACAAATGCTTTATGAGGTTCATAAAACAGGATTTCAAATGACAATGCCGAGATACTTGAGCATGAGAGTGGTCAGGGGGTTTTGATAATTTTATATTATAAGAAACCCCAAAATATTCATACCCTCCCGCACCTGAATTTGTTTTTCTTTTCAATCATTTCATAGGGAGCCCATTAGGTTTGCCTTGTCAGCCAGACACAGTCATGGTATAAATTGAGCTTAACATTATAGATTGCAGTATACATCTCCGATCTCCCCCCCCAAAGTTCAAAAACTCACACAAATATTTACCAGGATAGAAAAAAAAAACAAAGTTTAATCAAAATCTTTACATTTCAGGCTAACTTGGCAAAAGGAAATCCTTAGCCAGCTAAATGTCTTACTCATAGGGAGCCATTAGGTTTGCCTTGTCAGCCAGACACAGTCATGTGTATAAATTGAGCTTAACATTATAGATTGCAGTATACATCTCCGATCTCCCCCCCAAAGTTCAAAAACTCACACAAATATTTACAGGATAGAAAAAAAAAACAAAGTTTAATCAAAATCTTTACATTTCAGGCTAACTTGGCAAAAGGAAATCCTTAGCCAGCTAAATCTCTTACTCACTAAAATGAACAAACTTTTCTCATAAAGGATGTCCAAATTAAAGTCCATGCATAAAAACGATAATTCACTATTCCAAGGGGAAAAGGTAAAACTTACAATATTAAAATAAAAGAATACTTTTACAATTTTTCTAGGAAATTCATATAACAAAGATTTATTCCGACGCAGGTTTGGCAACGTCTTTAATCTTCACATTTGTAACCATATGTAGGGGCTACTCATTTGAAACTAATTTTATCTTTGACCCGTCTAAAAATATTTAGTACTTCCTTTGAAAAGCATAAGAAATCTGTAAAGTTGCCTCTATCTGTTAAGGCTAAGGTAAAACTGTGGGAGAGAGGTGCCCTTGAGCCACCTAAAAATATTTTAACTGTTTTAATTGGAGCTTGCACCAAAAATGCACTCTTTTCTCGCATAGTCCCTCTTCCCCTGTGAAGAGATGTGTTTTAGGACAATTTATTCTGCTTCTTCTCAAACGCTCTTAGTATCACATAAAGAAAGAAAAACGAGCAAAAATGGGGTTTTTATAGGCCAAATGAAAGTACTGAATAAAACACAACAAAGCAAATATTTCGAGAGGACAAACGCTTCTCTTCTTCAGCGCGAAACGAAATAATGTATCCAAAAACAAACGCGGAAAGTCAATGTGAAAAGAACCAAAAAACCAAAGAAAAAACCAAAATTTAAAAGATGAATAAAATTCAATAAAAGCCAAAAATTAAAAGAATTAAAACTAAATACCAAACAACCATAAAAGCGAGTTATTCGCCAATATCCGCGATTTGCACAAAATTCAAAAAATTATGAGCTCCATCGACGGATACTAGCGAGTTGTTCGCTAGTATCCGTCGATGGCAGTTCATAATTTTTGAATTTTGTGCAAATCGCGGATATTGGCGAATAATTCGCTTTTATGGTTGTTTGGTATTTGGTTTTAATTCTTTTAATTTTTGGCTTTTATTGAATTTTATTCATCTTTTAAATTTTTGGTTTTTTGGTTCTTTTCACATTGACTTTCCGCGTTTGTTTTTGGATACATTATTTCGTTTCGCGCTGAAGAAGAGAGGCGTTTGTCCTCTCGAAATTTTCGCTTTGTTGCGTTTTATTCAGTACTTTCATTTGGCCTATAAAAACCCCATTTTTGCTCGTTTTTCTTTCTTTATGTGATGTCAGGCCAATGTGGTTTAAGAAATTATCTTTGCTCTTAGTATAGCAGAATACATGAAAATGAATGGTAAACAAGGAACAACCTTTTTCAATACTAAACGAATACTAATAACGATTTTTCATGGTAACTTTTTTTTAAGAATTGTTTTTTGAAAATAACAGTTTTTGAGACGTTGTCTTTGAATTTTCTAAAAGCATTTACAATCTGCAGTATCACTTTTAGCTCTTAAAGTGAAGAATAACTAAGGGTGAAAGGCGTCTTAAGCTATCTAAAAGTATTTTGAAATTGTTCCAATTAGAGCTTGTAGCAAAATACTCTTTTCAAAAAAAACCTTCCCCTGTACAGGAGTTTTAGGGTCACACAGTTTATGACAATGAAAGATAAGTAAGGGGCCCTTGTAGGAGCTAAAAACTATTGTAAAAAAAATACTGTAAAACGGTTCATGCTTATAATCTGGAAGCATTTTAAAATATTTGAACTTGTCCTTGACGTACTATTTCGATAAGTAACAAGCAGAAAAAAAATACAGCAATCATACAGCTGATATTCTTGTTCTGGATTTTAAGTTTATATTGGGCATGCTTTATGTTATTTGTGCAATGTAATGCTTAATATAAATTGATGTTAGTATATTCTATATTTCATACAAGTTTTCGTTTTGCTCCTTCCACTTCCAGTATTTTATCAATTTAAATTTTAAAATTAAATAAATAAAATATGATTAAATATTAAAAAATCGAAATATTACAGAAAAATCTATGTTTATTTTAAAAACTAATTTTTTAACAAGAGAAGTATTAACACATTGTTAATCTTCAAAATACGGATATAAACAAAGCCATTTTTGCATTAGTAGCTTTAAATAAAAAAAAAAATGTTGAAGTATTTTCAATTTTATTATAATAATTAATTATTATATATATATATATATATATTTATATTACATAATATTATATTATAATATATTATTATAATATTATAATTATTACATATGGTAAAAATATTTCAAGAAGTAAACTCAGATTATAAATTCCGTTGATAATATTATGATTAAATTCATTATTGGCAATGAGATTGACAGTCAAGGGATTAGAACAATAACAAACTATTTTAGAAGCACAAGAAGTTGGACTAAAATCTGGAGAGAGGCATATGCAACATCAAAATTATATACAGCTTCTCCACTAGTGTCAGTTCGTGAAGTTTCTTTTCATACTCAGAACAGCGAGGGAAAACTATACGCCCCCCCCCCCCCTACGAGTAAATTTCGTCTCTTCTTTAGAAAAATTCGGATACATTACTTTTTCCCAGTAAGAAGGGGTAATACCTCTAATTAGGATAGTGAAAAAAATATGCTAATACATTGGATCTCAGCTTCAAGAGGGTCAACTGGTAAGGCAACCTGCGGGGTTAATTATATTCCCACAAATATATAACGACATTTGACGAGGGGTTCGCCTCCTGTCCCACTAGCTGGGATATTCAGCAGCCCTGAACGGTTTCCTATGAAGGGATTGAGGTGGAGGAGGGAGCGTCCGCAGCTACGTTGGCCTCAGAGGGTCAGCAATGAAAAGATGTTGTTCAGTGGGACCGGACTCACAAAAAATTAAAGACTAAGCAACAGTGTTTGGTAACGCCTTGCCCAACATCCAAGGATGTTGAGCAAGACGTTCGGGTCTGGTCCCACTATGCTTAGAGTAAGGTAAATCTTTTAGCTTCTTGTACGAATGTTTTTTACCTATATATATTGGCATCAGAACGTGAAGCCGAAATATTCAGCCATTTAATAGTATATATTTTTTACTGTCTTAATTTAAAATTTTTAGAGCTTTACCTGCTACTTACGAGCAACACTAGAAAAATCAAAAATCTACAATATGAAAAAGCAGAGCAGTAAAGATAACAGCCATATCAAAGAGAGGAAAAAAAGAGACAGAGAAAACGAAGGAGAGACATAGAAGCAAAAATAGTTTGATGTCAACGTTCTAAATAAAAGCTTCCAAGATTTAGGATTGTCTCCCAGAGTTATTTCATACACCATATGCCTATGGTGCATACACCAGCATGCACCATTACGTATAACCAAAGCACTGACTATAAAAACTGTGATGGTTATTTGGAACGATAATATAGTTTTCAATGGGCAGATGTATTTCTAGTTCACAAGAAAAAAAAAAAAAAAAAAAAAAAAAAAAAAAAAAAAAAAAAAAAAAAAAAAAAAAAAAAACAACTAGGGTGATTGATTTAAAGAAGAGTTTTTCAAACTTCTTATAGCTTAGAATGCAAATAAAGAATCAATGAGGATGATAGGCATACCTAGGATGGACCAATAGGTAAAGATAAAGAAGAAAATACTGGCCTTCAAGCAATAATTTCAACATAAAGGTCAAAAATGCCTGAGTTTTTGAAATAAAATACGTTTATTTTTAAAAATGGGCAAAGAAGGAGAGATCTAAGTCCCAGACCCCTACCACCCTGATATCCTATAGAAAACCTCCAAATAACCCGTTTTCTAACTTTTGAACAATTCTAAACTTTTGACAGAATCTGTTTATATAAACATTATTTCCCAAAAAGTTATAAATTGATTAATTGTGTTCTAAAACTACTAATTGAGGATTCAATTTAATTTTATGCATCCTACAAGTTCTGATACACTAACAAGCTGTAACTGCAAAGGAATGAGCCTACAAGAGACCCCTGACACGCCAGGCACAACTAGGAGTGCCCCCTTCTTCAAGGAAGAAAAAAAAAAACATTTGAAATTTCGGCATAAAGTCGTCAAAAAGGCTGTCATCCCCTTGCTAAAGGATGTCGCCAGCCCCCCGTAGTGATAAATGCAACGAGGAGTGGCTGGAGTTTATTCAACTTCATATAGAATACAGAACCCAATGGAAGAATTTGATCCAGTAACTTCTTGATGCCGAGATGGGCTAAACAGCCTGTGTTTCGTCTTAACTGACTAACTATACCAAAGGTACACACTATCCAAAGAGTTCAGAGGCAGAGGAAACGCAAACTGAAGAGAGGCGGGGGGAAGTAGGTCTTCTACAGGAACTTGCATAGAGAATTAGCAAAAGTCGAAAAAGTCATGTGCTCCTTGCTTGTTCTACAAAGTTAGAAAAATACTATTGAAAATTAAAACAATATCGACCAGAAGGTCTTTAGATTTTCCAAGAGAGGGGGGTCGATTCAACTAATATGATGGTTCACTTTTCACTCCCTCCGTACATCCCTCTCCCCTTACTGAGCTTGCAACAATTATAAGGAGGGAATCCTTTTACATATACATATTTATTTTGAATAAGACACGATGAGTGATGCTAATGGGAATAAAGACCGCCATAGTCTATAAGGACAAGCACATCTTACCTATCAGACAAGGGCGTATCCAGGATGTTTGTCTGGGGGAGGGGGGAATTTTTTTCAGGCACAGTTTACACAAAAAAATATAGAAAAAAAGGCTTATATGCGTTTTTGCGAGTTGGAAAAAGATTTCCCGGGGGGGGGGAGGAGTAAACGCAGTAACCCCCCATGGATACAGTCTTAATATCAGGTCTAGCTATCAAGGAGGTAATAGGGACATACTATAGCATTCCCGAAGAGTTCAGTTACATAAATATCACAAAATTAAGTACAATGCTAATAGAATCCAAGACATTTAATACGATTGAGATTAGACAACGTGGCCATACATGAAGTGCAACCATTTTCATATTGAGACTCAATTATGAGACCTAAGTCAATAAGAACCGAGGGAGTATTTATAAATGTTATTAATTGAAAGTTTCTCGTTGTCTTTACTGGCTTAAAATTTCACACAGAAGAGCGTGAAAGCCCCTTTCTTAAGGAACAATATAATCAGGAAAAAAGGAGCTCTAGGAAAATATTCTTCCCTCTTCTCTATGCTCAAGTTACCCTAAGACATGTTTCTTTTCGCTGGCAATAAGCCAATAAAATCGGGGTTCGGTGTATAATCAGAATTCGAAAATGCCAGAGATTCAAAAAAATAGGTGTTTTTTCTCCAGATTGATTGCTTGCTGTAATAAGTGAATATATCAGCACGTACTTTTTAAGTGGCTGAATACCAATAGAGGAGACCAGCACCACTAGCAGATTAGTTTTGGTCTCGCTATTTCTCCACAATCAGCAATACTTGTATAATATTTAAAGCAAAATTTATCACTTTACGGAAAAAATGAAGAGAAAATTAATTTTTCCTTTAAACAAAATCGATTTTTTGCCTTACGCGTAATATTAGTCTTTTGCCTCACGAATTAAAAAACAATTAATGGCAAGCGTAATTCAGTGATAATGGCGATAATGGTGAGGCAATTACAACTCTCCGGAAAGTGCGATTACAGCAACTCAGGTGGCTTGGTCACATACACTGAATTGGAAAAACCCTATCTGCCAAAATTCACCTTTGAGGGAAGGGTCCACGGTAGCCACCGACCTGGATGACTTAGGAAAAGAGGGCGACGCAACTTCGGAGGTGACATCCTACGCCTCTTATCTGGGACATAATTGAAAAAAAAAACCTTCATAATGGGCGTGAACTAGCATATGATCAGTTGAAATGAAACATTTATGTGATGATTAAACATTCAAGATAGCCTATTATACATAAAAAAGGAAATAATTTTAAGTTTTGTTTTTAGTTTTTTACTATAATTCTTACTAGGAATTGCAGGCGATACAAAAATAAACGAAATTTTGCCTCACTTAATTTAAATAAAACTACCAAAAACATAAAATTTTGAAAAGTTTGTTAGTATATAAATTATAATGCCAATTGAAATCCCTAATGAAAATTCAACCTTGAAGAAAGATGAACAAAAAAGTCACAAATATCCGCTTTGACAAAATGCAATCTTAGGGGGAAGGGGAGAAAGGGGCAGAAGGACGATAGGGCTAAATAAAAAGTAATTTTGCAGACAAAAAAAAACAATAGAAAAGAAAAAGCTGAATGATTTTGTGAGAGGCGCAAAGATCATGTCAGAAAAAAAAAAAAAAAACAAATTGAGCATATTATTAACGCACAAATCTGGTCACAGCAAAAACTTAAGATATAAAATAAAAAATAAAAATCACATAAAGTATTTTGAGCAGAGTAGCCTAAATTTCTCATAAACAGTGAAGCCTACTCTAACTTAAGGGAGAAACAGAGAAGAAGAAGAAGTTTAGAATACAAAACCTTATCACTTATAATACACTAAGGGTGCACGATATAAAGAGATGTTGACATATCGATACTACTTTAGATGATATTCAATATATGGAAAGAGGTATTTTCTAATTTAAGACTGCATTTATTCTGTATTCTGTCTTGTGTAAGTATTGGTTCGCGGTTCCCATGAGGTTTATTTCTTATTTATTTATATCATTGCATTTTTTTTTTCAATATATATGTGAGTAAGTTTGTGTTTTCAACATATATATGAGTGAGTAAAATAGTGAGTCCTGCCACAAACAAATCTGTATAGATTTTCACGTTGTAGGTTTGTTTGATATGTTTTTTTTGTGAATATTGATATTTAATAAAAATGAATTTTCTAAAAAAAAAAAAAAAAAAAATTAGGTAAAGTAAATGATATTGAGCAGTCATATCATTGCGCTTAAGGCCTAACAGCGTATCTGCCCCCCCCCCCCATATGAGTAAATGTGCTCCGATGAGCCCCGCTTAAGGGACTTGGACCCGCTGTTAAATTTTACAGTAGGTGAAAAGATTGATACTGTTAAATTGCAGCGAGAAGGATCACGATTTCACCGATTATCCTCCAGTTAGAACAATTATCCTGCAGTTCGACCGATTATCCTGCTAGAAATATCACGATTTTACCGAATATCTTGTACTTAGACCAATCATCCTACAAGAAATGTCACGATCTTACCAAATATCTTCCAGTTAGACCGATTATCAAGCAGTTTTATTTTCTAGTTTTCACCAACATATTTATCTCATTTGGTTAATATATATGATTTTTACATATATATTGACATCACTTGGCCAATATATCCAGTTTGCATCTATGGAAATCTAGTTATGTACCGTTATGTGCTGAAGAATACTCCCCTACCCTCTTCACTGCATGATAACATTTTTTACTGTTTGCGACTTTAGGTAATTTCAAAGGCGTTATATAACACTTTTTATCAAAGGGATTCCTTTAATATTTTCTTTGGGTCTCAAGATGCTTATAAAGTTCTATTTTTGTAAAATATCTTCTTTTCGAAAATGTAGAGGTGGTTTCAATTTTGAATTTCTAATATAAAATTGTTTTGTCTTTTCCGAAGGCTGAATAAAAGCCTTTCAAACAGCAGTTGATCTATAACAACCGAAAAGTCCAAAGGAGATATTTCAGGTTTTAGGGGATATTCAAAAGGCTTTATTTAACACTTCTAGTCAAAGGAGTATTAATTGTTAAACGAAATACGCTCCATCGATTAGTTTAAGTGGTGTTCGCACATCATGTTTGGGTTCCATGACAATGAGAAAGTTCGATTTTTATAAACATCTCCATTTCAAAAGTGTAGAAATAGGCAGACTTTTGAACTTTTCATACCAAAAGTGTCCTGTTTATTTTTTGAAGGCTAGATAAAAGCCTTTAAAAAAAGTTGGTCGATAGGGGGTATTTCAGTTTTACGCTCTTCAGTGAAATCTACGATGTGTGCGATACCCACCATAGCCAGATATATAAGATACCCATCACAACCAAGTTGATAATTACTCACTAAAGTTATTTCCAATAAATATAACATAGAAAAACATAAATCCGTCAAATTGCATTTAAATGTATAAAAAACCCAGAGACATTTTCACCTTTTTTTTTCAAAGAGAGACCGACCGGGAACGCATTATTTAATGTTTTTTATTTATTTATTTTCTAATTTGCTATCAATATCGTTAAAAGAAACTTCCAATTAGACGAAATACCAATAAAGTTAATGCATTTAGATTTTAATTTGATTTACATTAAATAATAATGAATCCAATCGCGTTCATAATTAATTTGAACTCAAATAATTTTTATTCTGACATTTTCGTTTCAATGAAGTTCATTTTGAAATCTACCAAGAACTAATGAATATCGAATATCACGTATCAGTAATCGAATAAATATCAATGCAATAGTCAAATATCGTGCCCCACAGAACATACACATTACATCATACATACAGAACATACATATGTTCTGTACACATATGTACACATATTTTCTGTACACATACAGAACATACATTACATCAAGACTGAGTACAATAAAAGAACAACTTTAAAAAAGTGCAACTAAAACAGATAAACATTTCCTATAAACTACATTAAAAATCGTATACTTCAAAACCCGCCTCCGTCAAATTTTAAGGAGCTTTAGCGGCAAGGACTTTCACCGGGCTAAAAAACAAAACTTCCTTGGACCTACATTACTTGAAGAATTTGAGATGCCTCAAATGCAGTGCCAGGGAGCAAAATAACTGGAGTTGACACGTGACCAGCCTCTACACAAATCATGTTGGGAAATTCGTCATCACCAAAATCAGCAATCTCACGCGCTTTGTCAACCCATGGGTTCCATATTACTGAAAAAAAAAATTACTTGCATTTATACGACGGGAATAATATAGTTCCACACGAAGATGTTTGAACTTATTTAGCAGGGGAAGTACAAACCCTTAAAGGGTCTTAGGGTACAAAGAATATAAAAATTAATATCCTTTTTACCCCCTTGACCCGCTTTAGGTCTATTTAGGTTTATTTATACCCGCTTTAGGTCTATTCAAAATTATGAATTCTAATTGGGTTACCATGTAACTCAACACCCGTTTAAATCAATTTCATCAACTCAACCCATTTGAATCAGCCTTCGTTCAACTCAAACCCCATTCCACTCAACCCCAATTCAATTCAACCCTTGAAACAGGCTAGGTTAGGTTGAGTAAAGTTGAGTTGCATGGGGGTCGGGTTAAACAAGGCTTAAATTACATAGGGGTGTGAGTTGGGAGGGTTAAGTTGCACCCACATCGTTTAACTGAGCCATGATCTTCTAAGATTTTTGTTTTGATTTCTTTGAAATTATGAGGTTCACACATTTGAAATTATGCCAGTATCACATTTTGCCGTGGCATTGTTGCCATGGCAAACAGCAAAAACAAATAAGCAAAGGTTAATCAGTTAAATTTGACAAGGCTTTTCGTCCGTAAAAATTCATCATTAACAGTCCGTTGATTTTCAAAGACTAATCCACTGTCAAAGAAAAGTTACTCCTGCTTAAGCTATGCCGTGCCATACGTGGCTTATTTTTTGCTGGTTTATTTATGGCTAATTTTTTGACTATTTATTGGCTAAATTTGGAACCCCATACTACTAAAAACTACATAAGTGCATGTGAAGGTCTTCTACATCTAAAATCAAATACCCGAAATTTCTCTAATTTTTAAAGATACATATGATTTTGTATTTTTCCACATAAACAATTCAAGCAAACAGATTTCATCTTCACTGTCATTGGTACTTTAGGATACATACTACGTATTGACAAGCACACGATCGAAGGGTTAGTCAACTAAAAGACGTAATTCCAATTTGCCATGTTTTCATTTCTTAGCTGTAGTTTTAAAAAGTGTTTCAACAACGCGAGAATATCACAAATTAACACATAAAGAAAAGTCAGATGCTAAACATGCAACAAATTTTCTTAACCTGAGCCTGTATTTGATATGATAGAATCGACCACATAACTTGTCAAACCTCCACGTCCTATACGGAGGTTATCTGTATGCATAGCCACCTGTGTAAACCCCTGTAAGCATATACTATCAGAGGTATCATTGGTAGGATTAACAAGACGCTTAAAATAGTTGTATAAGAAGGAGGTCGAAGTAACTTTTAGGGGGGTAACAGTATTATAAATTTGGCGGGAGGGGGATAATCTCCTAGATCTTTCTACCCCTCCCCCTGGAGTTGAAAAAAAATATCTTTTTCGTTGGTATTTTCCCTTGAAAATGCCTTATTTTGGTATTTTCATAGAAAGACTGAAAAATGGCAAATACAGCCTCCCCCTCCCCTATATTTTGAACAATACATTTTGTCCTCCCTAAATTTTTTGTTAAATAACACCATTGGGGGATGGTAGTATGTACAACTAACAAAAAGATCTTAAAATAGCTAGGTCTTTACAAGCCCAAAATTGAAGGTTTGGTGCACTGCCAAAAGGACATTATTCCAATTTTTCGAATATTACTGTATTATTTTCATTTCGTAACTGTTATTTCTAACGTATTTTCAATAATAAAAATAATGAAAAATACCAACAATAAAAAATTGAAAATAGTCATAATGCTATATACGCGCCAAATCTTTTCAAATCTGACCCTATCATTGATAGGTTATATTTGATCAGGTATCCGCGTCAGTGTTTCCCCTTCTCTTTTCAAACAATCTATAAAATCTCGACGATTTTTAGCATGTTCTTTTTTTTTTTTTATCGGGAGATAGAATGTGAATATTCGGTATATCCGTTGAAAAATCGGTAGAAGTGGAAACACTGCTCCATATGGCACAGACTACATACAGCCAGGAGTGTTGTTGCTGGAATAAACAAGACATACATTTTTAACCAGTCAGTATCGTATCCTTCGTATTGCGGACTGGATGTTATCAAACAGGACGATTGTGAAGTATCATCCCAAAAGCACTTTTTATACAGCTCAAAATTTAAATTATACCAAGATATTGCTCCAAGGTTCCCTGTTTCTAGAAAAACTCAAAGCAAATTTAATTTCAATAATGTTTTCCAACTTGACAACATAACATTTCCCTCGTTCATGACACATATTCTTTTAATTTTATCCAGTCACGAGAGAGAGAGAGTTGCCGAACAACATATTTCCCTCTTTTTTCCCTTAGATCTCAGTACGGCAATAAAAGTCCAGAGCAAGCGATTTCCAACACTGAATTTCCAAGGGAGTAAAAACCATTTCAAGAGATGGGAAACTTCAAGTTTGCTACGAAAATGAGAAAGTTGTTTTTGTTTCGAATGTATTTCCAAGAAACAACCCAAGTTTTGTATTGATGGGGTAAATTGAGAAAAGAGTTTCTTGCTCTAATTTTGATATCTTCTTGACCGAGTGGATGTGATTCCAAGTTAAAGGGGAAAGTTGAGTCGCATTTCCATACGATAAACTCTGACATATTGGTGTTCCATTAGTTATATGCGGATGTATTTAAATTGAAATGTAATATATTCATGAAGATATTTTAGCGACACATTGCAAATGAAATAGGAGATAAACTTTGGAAAGGCATCCCCCAATTTCTTTTTTTGTGGGGGGAGGGGGGTAAGTCCCATATTCCCGTGAAATATCATGGTTTTTATGATTGATCCTTTTCCATATGATGCACCCATTTTTCATTTTCGCATAGTTCTACAACCCGTCCCAAACAGAATTCTGTGTACATTTCTGGGATAGTGTATCTAAGGAGATTTATTCAAGGGGAAAGAGAGCAGCACTAAAAGGCTCCTTCTCATAATTTTAGGATAAAAGCGTCAAGTCCACCCCCCCCCCCACCAAACTCAAGATTTTTATAATTTCCCCTATAATTCCATGTCGTTTTTTTAAATTTCTTCACTCCTTCCCACCGAATAAGGGTACGTCTAAAGAATTTTTGTAAGGCAAGAGAGCGTAGTGTTCAAAATAGTGGTGCCAAAATGCTCCTTCTCCATTTTTTTCAGGGATAAAAAAATTTTAAGTGCAAAGAATAAATAAATAAGAACCAGTTACGGAGGGAGTCCGGACCTGAATTTCACACTTTCTCATTCCTTAAGAGAGGTTTAATTCCCCCCAGGTATTTGTAGAATCCTAGACGATTTTTTTTTTAGCAAACTAGTAAAATAGGAAAACTAAACTAAAACATCTTTTCCATTTCTTGGCACTCGATTTAAGACACATTTTCAAATGCAGATCCCCTGAAAAAATAATTTCCCAAAAATTCACGAAGGTATCTTAACGATCATTTTCTACTTCCGATTAAGTAGGGTAATAAACTTTAGACCGACATAAATAAAAGCAGAGGGAGAAGGCGTCAGCAGACTTGGTGCGCTTTGAGACCTGAATTTCATACTTCCTCATTCATTACGGGAGATGGAACTCCCCCAGTTGTTTGCAGAATCCTAGACCATTTATTTTAGCAAACAAGGAAAACTATACTAAAACATCTTTTTCATTTCTTGACATTCGATTTAAGACATATTTTTTCAACATAAGGATCATTTTTTGAATGGGATACAACTTTTGATTGAAAAGCAACGTTGTCATTTATCAAGAGCCAGGAACAAGTTTATTTTAGCGTTTGTTAAGAACGAGAGATCGAGATGAAAGACATAAGCTTCCTCTGCAAATAAATACCAACGTTGTCAAACAGATAAAAAAAAAACAACGTTGTCATTTATCAAGAGCCAGGAACAAGTTTATTTTAGCATTTATTAAGAAGGAGAGATCGAGATGAGAGGTATCAGCTTCCTCTCATCGCAAATAAATACCAACGTTGTCAAATAAATAAAAAATCAACGTTGTCATTTATCAAGGGCCAGGAACAAGTTCATTTTAGCGTTTGTTAAGAAGGAGAGATCGAGATAAAAGGTATCAGCTTCCTCTCATCGCAAATAAATACCAACGTTGTCAAATAAATAAAAAAACAACGTTGTCATTTATCAAGAGCCAGGAACAAGTTTATTTTAGAGTTTGTTAAGAAGGAGAGATCGACATGAAAGGTACCAACTTCCTCTCATTGCAAATAAATAAAAATCTGATTAGTCAGTGAATCACCGTCATTGTTCATATTTAAAAGACTTTCAAAAGATGGTTCTTTCAGCCTACAATAGCGGACTCTCCTAATAAATTGTAAATTATTAATAATTGTAAATTGTAAATTTGTTTGGAAAATGGAGGAAAAATTTTATTTTGCTTTCGCCAAATAAGTTCTTTGTTAAAACTGCCGAAACATCCCTATTGTTTACTGTAGAATTACCTATTTTTGGCAAGTAGCATCTTCACTAATTTAATTGTGTCTGAATGCACGAAACACTGGTGTTTGCACTGATTTCGGCAAAAATCGTCAGCATTGGGATTTGACTCTATTACACGACTTTGTGATTCCCTCTTTCCTATTTTGGCTTTACAATACACTTATCTATCTAATATGCAGAATAATTGTACCAAACACATCTTGCATGCAGACCCGTCATAATACCAACCTACCAGTCATAATAAAATTCAACAATTTCCACCAAAAAATAATCTTTTAAATTCTTTTTAAACTGAGGTACGTGTTCTATTGCCCTAATACTCAATGGTAGCTCATTCCATACTGATGGACCTAGGTGTTTCATTGAAAATGAAGACCTGGTATCACGACGCAAATCAACAACCATATTATCACTTTGCCTAGTTCCATAATTATGCAGGTCATTATATTAATTTGGTGAAAACTCTTAAAAACATCAGGGGTTAAGCCATCCATACACTGAAACACAAATACTGCAACATAGTAATCTCTTATCTGACCTACATTAAGGAGCTTCAGGGACCTAAAACAAGCACAGGTGTCATGTATATCCTGGACATACCTACCGATAGTTAGAAGTATTATTTGAGGGAGAAAGTGCTGCAGACGTCGACGTGTGCCTACCCCACGGGCAATTATTTATGAAACTGCGTCACTGTGACATTTCCATGCCAGATGGCAATCAAGATAAAAACCAAGGTAGCGGAGATGATCAACTCGTTGAGCTGGATTACCACATAAAGTTACCTGACCAGACACATCCAGCGGTGTACCAACTCTACAAAACCGTCATTAAAAATGTTTTGCCAACATTTACACACAATAGACTTAATGAAGTGAAAATCTCCAGCCTTTCCAATGCGAGTTTCGCTTTTCTCACCAGGTCCTTCGCAGATGAGGCAAACACAATTAAACGCTATCATCAGCAAACGAGATAAGACACATATCTTTCAAATAAAGACACATGAGATCAACATAGAAGAGGTAAAGCAGCGGACCTAACACTGACCCTTGTGGTACTCCACACATCACTACAAATGCTTCTGAGCTCAAATCATTCAAACTACTTTGAGGGATCTCCCTGTGAGATAATTTCAAATCACTTTAAGCCCTTTCCGCGGACACCTAACGACTCCATCCGACTTAGTAGCGTTTGAAAATCAACTATATCGAATGCTTTGCGAATGTCTATAAATACAGACAAAGGTGTTTTACTTCTGTCCATACCACTGTTAATTGATTCCATAAGTTGTTGCAAAGCATCTGTCGTCGAGTGTCCTTTGTGAAATCCGAATTGGGTCTCACTCAGCAAACCATTAGCCTATAGGAAACTATATAGACGTTTATGAACAACTTTTTCTAATAATTTCGAAAACAATAGAAGGATCGTAATCGTTCTCCAATTCTCAATTTCCTTTTAAAGGCCACCTTTATGAAGTTCTACCTTTATTTCCTTTTAGAGCCACTTTTATTTAGGGCCACTTTCGCAACTTTTAGCTGATCATGGAAAAACCCCTTTTCGAGTGACAGGTTTATAATATAAAGACCCAATTATTTACAGACCCCATATTTACAGACCTGATTCCAGCAGCAAGTGTTTTCACGAGTTATTTATTAAAATTTTTAAAATATAATTTAAAATTAATCTTATTCAAATGATTATTAAATTTTAAATTATTTATTAATTAGTTTATATTATTTAAAATATAAATTTATTTCAAATATTATTTAAATTTTACAAAATAATTATTTAAATTTAAATTATTGTCATATTATTTTTTTTTTTCATATTTTACTTATTTATTTTTATTTTTTTATTATTCATTTTTTGTTTCTGTTAATTTTATTATGATATATTTACGTATATTTATTATAGGCCTATCTGTTATATTATACTTAACTATTTATTAATTTGACTACATTATTTAAAATATAAATCACGAACTAATATTTATAATATTTATTTTTGCACCATTTAATAATATTTACAGAACCAACAACAGACCCAATAAGTGATTTTGCGAATTATTTATTATAATTTTTTTAATATAATTTACAAAGTCTCGTATCTGCGTAGTGCTATTCAAGGTCAGAGGTTACAAAAATCATTTAAGGCCAAAGGTAAAAAAAAAAGTTTCTTCGCGATTATCAAGGTTTCTATAGCTCCAATGATACATAGTAACATCTAAAAAATTTAATAATCAGAAAATTTGTAAAAAAAAATTTATGCATTTAACTATTTTCAAAAAAGAACGAGGAGAGTACAGCATCCAAATATACATACAATATTGAAGGGTCAGCTGTTTATCTATGTGAATAATGCCTTGTATAAAATCTTTAAACCATATCATTAACAATGAATAGCTTGCATAATTTCTTATTTAATAAAATGAACTGAATAACATTTTGTACATAACTAATATATTTATTTAATAAGATTAATTTTTTGGAAGTTGATTTTGAGCAGAAATAAAACGAGTAGGATCACATACATTTAAATTTTGTCTTTATACAGCACTTGTATTTCTCTTCAGATTTAAATTGAATGGAAGTAAATCTACAGATCTTGAATAATTTAAAAAGCGAAATTTAAAATTTTTAATTTACTTAATATAGTTAAAACAATTTTATTTTGAAGAAAAAATAGAAGAAAAATAGTAGAAAAACTTTCTAATTAATTCGTTAATTTTCTTCCTCGCCGTCGTCATCCTCCAGGCATTTGTAAGTTTCCATTTCCGTATGAGGTGCCAATTTCAATTTCTGTTTTAAACCCCCCCCCCCTCCCCCTAATCTTGCACACATACTTGTCCTTGTGACTTTTTTGAACGACGATTTAAATACTCGGATATTTTCAAACAGTTCCTGACGAAAACAATAAGAATTCCAAATAGGGATAGGTCGTTTTATTAGACAGTGAAACGAAAATATAAAACAAAGACTCTAAATATTTCGATGACACAGTCGGTCATCATCATCAGTAGAGTTACTAACTTATCAAAATTAAAACAAACTGCTTTTATACAAAACAAAATAATCACTTCAGGGTCAAAGCAAGTTACCGGTCCATTGACTTAAAAAGTTCACTAACTGCTCTTGAATTTTTTAATACTGCGTTGAGTAAAGGTGGTACAAGTTTCTTCGAAATTGCAGGTCAAAGCAGGTTACCGGTCCATTGACTTAGAAAGTTCACTAACTGTTCTTGAATCTTGTAATACTGCGTTGAATATTCTTCTAATTAAAAATGAAATAATGCTGAATTTACAGCTGCTAAATTTATCATTTTATTCTTCTAATAGCAAATGAAATGTTAATTTTGATAAGTTAGTAACTCTACTGATGATGATGACCGACTGTGTCATCGAAATATTTAGAGTCTTTGTTTTATATTTTCGTTTCACTGTCTAATAAAAGTACCTATCCCTGTTTGGAATTCTTATTGTTTTCGTCATAGAAAAGGCAGTGTGGTCATGGAGAATAATAGTAACGGTTCGTGGTAAAGAACTGTGAGTAAGGAACGACTCGGCCCAATAGTAGCCAGAGCTTAAAAACAGAATTTGATAAAAAAAAAAAAAGCTTAAGCCTGAGAAAATTTGCCCGATTTAAAAAAGGGGTAAAAATCCCTTAAGAATCACGGAATCTTATTGAAAATCAAACCATCAGATTCAGCATATACGAGAAGCCTAATGTAGAGGTTTCAAGCTCCCATCTGCAGAAATGTTGATTTTTTTTTGCCAGAAAAAAGGTCACGGATGCGTGTTTATTTTTTGCTTTTTTCTCCTTTCCAAGGGTGATAGTATCGAACCAATAGTCCTAGAAGATAAGGAGAGGACTCATTTCAATAGAAAATTAAAAGTTCTAGTGCCATTTTTAAGGGACCAAAAAGATTGGAGGGCAACTCGCCCCCCTCCACAACTTTTATTTCCCCACCGTTGCCTGATCAAAATTTTGAGATAGCCATTTTGTTCAGTACAGTTGAAAGATCCAATAAATATGCCATTGGGGATAACATGACCTCTCAGAGCCCTCGGGGAAAAAGCTACAAGTTATGAAATTTGCCCAATGTTTACATATAGTATCATATTTGTTATTGGGAAGTATACAGGCATTTTTCAGGGCGAGGACTTGATTTTCTGCGGGGGATTTTCTACGGGGAAAGTTTATTGTTGGGGAGTTGGAAATTTTCCATTTAGAGGGATGCCGATTTTCCAGCATTAATTGAGAAACAACCAGAAATTAAAGAAAAAACAAATTTTTCAACTGAAAGTGAAGCTATTTTAAAGCTAAAAACGAACAGAAATTAGTCCGTATATGATAGGGACTACCCCCCCTCCTCAATGCCCCGCTCTTTACGCTAAAGCTTGACCTTCTGTCCCAGTTCTTTAAGAACGACTCCTGAAACACATGGGCCGTTTAAATTGAAACAGAAATAGAAGCTTTTTAAAAGTATAAAAAAAAAACTTTAGTTTAAAGAGCAGGGTATTGAGTATGGGGCAGCTCCTTTCATATACGGAATAATTTCTGTTCGTTTTAAGTTTTAACGTTGATCCTTATTTTCAGCTGAAAAAAGTTGCTTTTATTTAATTTTAAATTATGGTTCATATACAATGAGATTTTACTAATACCGATATTTTACTAGCACCAATTTGAGCCATTAATTTTTTTTTTAATCAGAAAATTCTATGAAAATCTGATTGGCCGAAATTAGAATTTGTTAAGTCTTGGTTTTAGTAAAAATCTAGAGTGAATTGGCCTTTAGTCGGATCTATTTAGTCGTAATTGAATTAGAACAAAAACTAACCTGTGTCTGGGAAATTATACTTCTGAATTCTCATTTTTCTACCGGAAACTACATTTGTAATTATATGCTCTTGTGGCGTGTTCTGATAGATTCGGTCTGTCCATTCATTAATAGTAACTACATCACGGGTTTCTTGATACATTGCCCCATCTCTCGTCTGAAAGCAAAATCAAATTAAGGAAATAGATACACACAGGAAAAGGAAGATTAAAAAGGCGTTAATTTAAACCAATGTCTCAATTAGAGGATAATAGAATAACTTGACTGTCCAAAACTACTTTTTAATTTGTTTATTTCTCAGACTCCTCCTTATTTCTCACATTTGCAGAGGTATATCTGCCTCATAAGAGTTACGGAGATTAACCATGAGCAAAAGGTCGTATCCATGATTTTTTTTGGGTGGGGGGAGGGTAAAATAATGAAGAAGAAGTGTTTAACTAGCCTGGACTTTGCCAAACTATGTCAAATATTTTTTTCTTAGTCGGAAATATAATTTTTTGGGAGGGGAGACTCAAACCAGGTATCCCATAGGATGTGGCCCTTCTGAGTGAGACAAAAAAGCTTCACTAGCTCAAAGACACAACACCACCTCCTGGTGCAGGTGCCACCCGGTACACATCACGGAGCACCTTTTCATCCCCTGTGAATAGCATACGTCACGTTATGTACATGATTGTTAAAAGTAGACAACCACTCAATCAGACACAACTTCAAGTATTGCATTTCAATGTGTTATATCACAGTGTATTGAAGCTCTGCTTGGTAATACGGGGCCCAAGGTTCAATCCCTGTCGCAGCAAGGTTGGGTGCTACTTGCTACTTGGGTGCAAGCTTGCTACTTGTTCCTGTAAAAGAAAGACCCAGCAACTGAAACGTCGATTCGACGCCCTATGCGCCAGCAATGAACCCGGAGGATCTTTACCCTTCGTCGTTATACATTTCAATTTAATTATTGATTATATGCCTAAACTATATAGAGGGGCGTATCCAGACGTTTAATCGGAGGAAGAGAGGACCAAGTTCCAAATCTCTGCCCGGGGGATTACTCACATTTATACAGATCTGTTAAAACATAAAAAGTAAATAAGTCATAAAATTAAAAATCTACAATTTTCAAATATTTGAGTAGCCATATATCAATATTTTTCTCTTTTTTAAAATTTAAATCGGTATGTCAGTATCTCTTTGACATGGTGCATCCCTAGTATATTATAAATGGTAGGGATTTATATTCTAATTAGTTAAGTTCTTGTCTTGTCTTTGTTTCAAACTGTTGTACATAGGCTTTTTATAACAAAAGCATAATTTATAGAAAAGAGACTCTTCTGTCTCCTCAACGAGAACCCATCACTCTGAGTGATTCGGATAAAAAGCGTGAAACATAAAAAAGTAATTAATTTTGTTTACGAAAATGAATTTTCTTTTAATTAAAATTTTTGAATTTGCTTTGTTGTAAAGTACAAAATCCAGTGTCAAGTATTATTCAATTTTATTGTTGGTTATTTTACTAAAATAGGGAGACTGAAACTAATCCCATAGCGCCGTTGACCTCCTCCATGTTCAATTGACAGCCATTTGATAATTCTAATACATTCTCTTGTTGCATAATGCAGCCAATCTGGATAAAAACACCGTTGTTTTCGGACTCATAATTCATTCTTGAATTCTGATTACATCCAAAAACTCCTGATTTTACTAGCTTTTGCCAATAAAAGGAAAGCATATCGCAAGAGAACCTTGAGCAAAGAGAGAAAGAGAGATTATTTTCCTATAGGTCCTTGGCAAAAATTGTGCTTTAATTCCACTGCTTTACGTCTACTGCGCATACTCGTAAGCCAATCATATTATTCCTTAAGCGTATATCAGAAAGGGAAGCTTAATAACCATGCTTTTTACTTATGCTGCATTTATTTGTTATTTACCTATTATAATGTTGCCTGATACTAGATACGGCAATAAAAGCATTGGCATATCAGCTATATTGTATCGGTGGCTCGATATCCCTTAAAGTATCGATGCTCTCTATATACACACTGCGCATGCTCGTCAGTCAATCATATCATTCCTTAAGCGTATATCAAAAAGGTAAGCACAATAACCCTCCCTTTTTACCCACTGTTGCATTTACCTGGCATTTCTATTATTTTTTATTTAAATCCTTAAAAAATGGAAATTAAATAAACCCACCTTTTTACATTTAAATGATTATCCAGTGATCGTATTGTGTGAAGTTTTAAACCTGTAAACAGAGCGAGAAGTTAAATTCCAACCTATTGGTTCTCCTCTGTGAATTTTCATCCACTGAAAAGGGAGTCCGGCGTATTCCCACCAGAAAGCCACCCCCAAAAATTTGTGTTCACATGCAAAATTGAACAGCCAAAGGGAAAACTAAGGGACCGTTCACACTAGTGAATAAGGCGTATAATTAATAAAATTATGCGCCCTTTACACGAAAATCTGTGGTAAAATTTGTACACGCTTATCTCAGTGTGTTAAAAGTAAATAGAAGCGAGTCCTATTTTCTTTGCTAAAAATTATACGTGGGTATTCAAAGCCAATAGACAGCCGACTTTCGCGTCACGAGTGTATTTAAGAACGAAAGAAGAAAAGTGTAATATTTTATTTTGCTAAAAATGAGTTAATGAACTGGAAAATCAATGGAATTTTTAGTTTTCTATTGACATTATGAGAACGAGAGAGTACGGACTCTGCTAACAAAAATGGCAGTTGTGCAAGCCACAACAACTTTAAACTTGCTGTGATAATTGAAAACATTTGATGTACAAATTATTCCAACTGTGAACGGCCGTGGAGAATAAGGATTATACACGTACAGTTTTATAAGTGTTATTATAAGTAAGCCTGAACGGTCCTTAAGACAAATAAAAAGAATGAAGAAAAGAAGGAATCCTAAATATTCTACCTATATTCCGAACACAGGTAGAATAAATGATGTAGAATCAAACAGTTTTGGGTCAATAATAAACACAACTCTAAAAAAAGAAGAAAGTAAGTGATTTTGAGGAAAATCGTATCAATAGATTCAGCATATTAGAGAACGCTTCTGCGGTGATTTCAAGCTCCTATCTACGAAAACATAAAATTTTTCTTTTTTCAAAAAAGATCAAGGACGTATGTTTATTATTTTTTTTTCCATGGGTAATCGTATCCTAGAGATCGGGAGAGGGCTCATTCGAACGACAATTTAAAGTTCTGGAGCTCTTTTAAAGTGACCGAAAAGATTGCGCCACGTAAAAATAAATACTATAATATATTCTACACCTACATTCTGCCTTTATTTTGGAATATCAAAAATTCCTTCTTTTCTTCATTATTTCTATTTGTCAAACTTTCGCTTTGGCTGCTAAATTTTGAATGTGTTTACAATTTTCAATTTTTTCACGGAGAGAGGAAGTTTTCCAGGGGAAATTTTCCACGGGGTAGGAAATGTTTTGGAGGAGGAAATTTCCAAAGGGAGATTCGCCTAGCACCCTAAAAAAACAAGAAGCTTTTAAGCGACCAAATTACAACTATTCCCTCTGTTCTCTGAGACTTAAGTCTTAAAACTGCATTCCTCATTACAGATTGTCTGCACTTCCTGAATTACAACTCTACCTTCTAATCTCAATAATAAAAGTGCTGGAATTTTATTAGTAATATACTTAATTTGCTGAAATTTCTCTGGCTATTCTCTGCTATAAGCTATCGAAGCTATTGAAATCCATGGTTATTTTGGGGCGAGGGTTTAGTCACTTAAGACCTATATAATCAGTTCCTTCTAATAATTTTTGAAACTCTTTCCAAAATTGCTTTAAAACATTTGCAAGAACCCACTCTGAAAAAATGGGAGTAGGAATGGACATTTTCGTTTTTATCAAATAAAAATTATCTTTGGGGAGCTCCTTGCATTTTTTTCTTCTATAGAAGGAATCATGAAGATTTTCACGTGGAAAATCTGTATTAGTGAAATTCCCCTATTCTTTTTATACTGCTCTATACTAATTTTACGCTATTAAGTACCACTTTTAGGAGTAAATTTTACTACTTTTGAATGTGCATTTGAATTAAATAGTTTTGTTTACACCTACATGACAGACAGTATTTTCAAAAATTCTTACTTTGACTGAATAAATTTTTATTGAAATTTCTCTAACGTTTAAAAAGAGCTTATTTAATAACACAGCTAACAGAGGGCTAACATAAGCTTGGTTAATTACATCAACTTAAAAAAATGGTTGATAGCAACAGAACATCCGACGATAGTATTCTAAGAATGAAGTAAAAAAAGGTGAAGAAAAGGGGCGCAAGCACCAGCATTTTATGAGAGTGGACACAGGAAAGAAATAAGGAGGGGGGAGAGGTTTGAAACCTCTCACACCCAAATCCTAAGTTTTCCAATTCTGAGGCGCTTCTTATTTAAATTATCAAATTTTACAATTATTATGTAATTAAATTTTTCAAATTATTATTGCCATCAACCCCCCCCCCCCCCCCGAAAACATTCCTGTGTGTGATCCTCGTTAAAAAGGAAAAAAAATAGATTCACCATATTTTTTACAAGCATTATTTCTGTTTCTCTGAATAATAATACTCAATATCACATTCCAAACGGTCGATTTTGCGCTGAAGATTTGTTTTTTTAGGCATAGTTATAAACAGTTTTTAAATATCTAAACTATCTGAATCGAGAACATATTTTTCCTTTCAAGTTCGATTTACCAGATACCACACTTTCATTTCTGATTGTCTCCCAAGGGATATTATCCCTGAACACCCGTCTGGTGGTTCTTTCAAATGAAGTTTATCAGAAACAATGCTAGGGAGAAAACCTGGGTAGGCGGTCGACTTGCAGCATATCTTCAAGCTGTAAGTTTTTCTAGTAGCCTGGTACCATTAAATGTATCATTTCAACCTTTTTTTCATTTTTGTTGACACGAATGTTTATTTAAAACTAGAGCTAAACTTAGTCAATAAAAATTAATGTACATATATAAATCGCAAGGCCGTATCCAGGGGGGGGGGGGTTTACCCGGTTTGAACCCCTCCCGAAATTTTTGACCGACTCGAAAATAAGTCGAAAATTAGTAAAACCTAGGTAAAAAACAGTAAAATTAGTCGAAAACTGAGTCAAAAATTAGTAAACCCCCCCCAAAAAAGTCAAAAATTAGTAAAACCCCCCCTGAAAAAAAAATCCTGGATACGGCCCTGATAAATCGCACGGCCACTATCTTTTCGGGCAGCTTTTTCAGTTTTTAATTAAAAGAAACTGAGGTTCATACATTACAAGCATGCTAGATTATTCTGTGGTTACGAACATTGACAAGCCGTTCTTAGATCATACATAGCGGGGGATGAGAGGGGGCACAAGCCTTGTCAAAAAGATTGAAAGTTGCATTAGTTAAAGGGGCGAGAAATACCAATGAGAAAGCCCGTGTTTCATTGGTACTCCCCTAACATAAATAAT
Organism: Artemia sinica; assembly: GCA_027921565.1. Lineage (NCBI taxonomy): Eukaryota > Metazoa > Arthropoda > Branchiopoda > Anostraca > Artemiidae > Artemia > Artemia sinica. The sequence continues at coordinate 18,596,312 of CM051264.1, read as the reverse complement.
GTGGCCACCCCTGGTTGCAGACAAAAAGGCCAATTATTAGATAGCGTTATAAAATTAGGTTTCATTCATAATTGTTGATTATGCCGTTGTTTTTTTTGTGCCCTTTTATTCTGTGATGTTCCTTTCGATTCCTGCTTGCTTTTGCTTTGACCTTCTGGGGGGGGGGGGGGGGCACGTGCCTCCTCCAGAAGGTCAAAAGTTGCAATAGTTATAGGGGTGAGATATACCAATGGGAAAGCCCGAGTTTCGTTGGTACCTCCCCCAGCATACATTCTGTGTCCGCCCCTGGTTACAAACCCCTGGACAAGAGGGACTAATTATCAAATAGCGTTATATATTCTATTTCATCCATAGGCTTCTGTTACACTGTTGTTTTATTCCTTTATTTTGTGATGTTTCTGTCGACTCCTGCTCACTTTTGCTCATTTTCTTTTGGATTAAATTTCATTTATTTCCCTTTCGATTTATTTAGTATAGATGGGTTTTATCTTTTTCTCTATGCGTTTTTACACCATCTCTTAATTATTATTCACAACAGGTTTTTACATAATTATTATTAACAATTTCCAGATTCACAGCAAAAATATCGGCTATATACTATCACTAAATGCTGGCAAAGAATGCAATATCGCTGCCATTTTTATAATAGCAGAGGCATTAGAATTTGCATATAGATGACCCGGTTTTCATCTCATTTGCATATGAATTGCCTTTACAATAAACAACAACTTTTTTTTTCTATACAACTGTGCGCCTTCTAGCTGGTTAAAATGCAGATATCTAATTCACTGTGCCAGCTTGGCATGGCTCTGTAATAGCAAGACAGTAAATAAAATCCAGTCACTCAGGGCATACGCGGAAAATTTTCCGGGTTGAGGGGGGGGGGTGCCCAGATCACAAAATGAGCTCAAAGCAATGGGGGGACATAGGTTTTAAAAAGTTTACTTCCAATCATAGAAAAAAAGATTAAAAAACTAGCCTAATGTCAGACGGCCGTCATAAGAAGAGTATTTTGTCCCCCTTTCCCATAAAAAAAATCTTTTGGCCGCTTAACTAGCCCCTAAAAAGCACACTTTTCCTGAAAGTTGCAACTTGAATCTCAGCCGTAATAAAATAACAGGGTATACTTTCCAAACTACGTATGGAATTTGTAATCTTTTAATTCAATCTACTGACTTTTTGCAATATCTATAAGAAATACTTACTTGCCTTCAGGCATATAAAATCGTAACTATTGTTAGCATCCAAAAAACCCTGACTGATTGTAAAAGCACCGCGAAAAACACTCGCTTCATTTACCCATGGCATGACAGTATTTTTTTTTTTTTTTTCTTGTCTGCTTAGCAGTTTGAATACCGAAAGCGTGTTTGAATCAGGGAGGCATGCAGGTGGGTAGGGGAGGGGTTACCTCTGAAATTCTAGACTTTCCGGAATGTTTGAACACTTCTTATTCAAATTATTAAAGAAATGTTTATATATATATATATATATAATATATATATATATATATATATATATATATATATATATATATATATATATATATATATATATATATATATATATATATATATATATATATATATATATATATATATATATATATATATATATATATATATATATATATATATATATATATATATATATATATATATATACATATTTATGTCATACTGCAAGAACTGCAGTACAAAAAGGTTCCAAAACCAATCTTCTTTTAATTGGGATATTCTGTACCAAAAACTTTTTACAGCGTTCCCTAATGAGAAACAATAAAAAAAGCGGAATGGATCCACCAATTTTAGTCAACAAAAGTTGTGCATATTTCGTTTTGGAAACTTTTTACAATATCATTTTGCCAAATAAGTTCTCAAAATATTTTACTCTAGAAAATCTTTACAGCGCTGTCAAATTGTCTTGAAAAACCTTTTTTTCAGTACAAAAAAGATGAATTCCGAACAGAAAGTAAGTGCAGAAAATGACTGAAAATGTAAAATTGTACAGGATACGAGTACTAAAAACCCTATGGAAAAAATGTCTTTTTTTTACGCGTTATCTTAGGTATTTGAGCGCCTAAAATGTATCTAAGAGGATGCGGTACGTTAAAGTCATTTTACGAGCCTCAGCGTCGGATGACAGTCACAAAGACCAGGGATTAATTAGCGAATTCTCCCAGCGAACTAGCCAAAATCGAAAGCTGTCGAGAATATATAGTTTGACTGTGAAATTTGACTGAAAAGACAATGAAAGTTACGTCCCTTTTACCTGCAAGCTTGTCAATCAAAGCGGGTAGCACCACAGGGAACTCCCAATGCGACCAAGTTGGTCAAATCAAAAGTCCCTTGAGCTAATTTTTAGCGTTTTCTAAGCAGCAGTTAGCTATAAAATTTTTAATGACTGCCCTTTCCTAAGCTCTAAAAAGAAAGTTCAGCTCCATTTAATCAAAAAAGCAATATTCCCACTTTCTGATGACGCAAGTTTCATTAAGACTGATATCTCCATATCCGGCAAAAGGAGAAAAGTTGAATGGTTTTTCTAAGACATTCGGAAAAGTAGCTGTCGACTCTAAGTTTTGTCATCTATTCGGACCCTTTATTCAAGCTCTATCAGTTATGGCAATACCGCCCAACTAATTCTAAATATTTTTGCCATTTAAACTAACAAAGTTTATAATGAACGAGACAGGGTGTTTCTTTATGGTATCCAATCCCCTTAAGCTGAGGATAAAACTGAATACTTTTCTTATCCAAGGGAACTTCTCTAATCTCTTATCCAAGCTCTACCAGTTATGGCAATACCGCCCAACTAATTCTAAATATTTTTGCCATACAAACTAAAAAAGTTTATAATAAACGATACAGGGGTTTATTTATGGTATCCAATCCCCTTAACCTGAGGATAAAACTGAGTATTTTTTTTTATCCAAGGGAACTTCTCTAATCTCTTATCCAAGCTCTACAGGTTACGGCAAGGCCAATCAATCCAATCAATCAATTCTAAATACTTTGGCCACACAAACTAAAAACGCTTAAAATGGACGAGATAGGATGATTCTTTAAGATATCGAATTCACTTAAGCTGAGGGCAAAAGTCAATGCTTCCCTTATCCAAACGGAGTTCCCTGATCTTTCAACCAAGCTCTAAAATTTATAGCCACAATTGTTTGGCAATATATATATACATATAATGGGCAGCAAGATAGAGCTGGTTTTTAAGTGCATCCTCTTAAGTACCTGGTATCGGTCTAGTGGAGGAAGCCAAGGCTAATAAAATGAAAGTGCTTAGGTTCAAATTCCGCACGATACCAGGAATGTCATATTTATATTAAAACACCCTTGCCCGGGGTCATAAATACAGGCGGAGGAGGAAGAAGGCCCCTCAAATGTACACTCAAAAGGACCCACTGGTTTGTCCACAAGTCCCATGAGTTGCAAACCTTCTCCCAGTAATGGGTTAAATTGCATGGTGATGCAGAACACCATCACGGGAGGTTCCTCTATAGGAGGACAACTGTGGCAGGACGTAAGATCCAGATCTATGGACAACGGCCTCTGCAAAGGGTTGCCTCGACCTTTTAGGGGTACCTGCAAGACTGGGGACCTTGCGGTCAACTCTATTCCCACTTGAGGAGTGGCGGCCCTCGAGGAAATTATAGCCTAGTAAACGACACAGCATTCGCAGGGGATTCTGACTAATAGACAATTCTTCTGGGCTTGGTATGTTTTGATGGGCGTCTTTGGGCTGAAAAAAAAACCTCTTCCTAGCTGATTTATCTATTATGGGTTGCCTCCCCGTAGTAGCATAATATTTGTAGGCATGAATATATAATGAGTCGGAGGTAATAGGCTTGAGAATGTCTGTGCAGGATTTCGACTCTTGTTGATAGAAGAGCATCGCCAAGTGCTGAAAACCATGTTGTGACCAAGATGGGCCCAGGATTGCTCAAAGCCTCCATTCATGGAGGTCCCAGGGACTTCTTGCTGTCCGGTTCTAAGCCGGCTTAAGCACTTCGGTGTAGACTTGAGAAGATATGTGATCCCCGTCCTGCACTGGTATCCGGGATCATTGCTTTTCCTGAGGCGAAAATAATTTTAATGATTTAAAGAACATGAAAATTGGAACTTGGAATGTTACGACATTAAAAAATGACTATCGTATCGACATTTTGACTGACGAATTCAGACGATTCGAACTGGATTTATTAGGAGTTTCAGAAACTCATATCCCAGGGGTAGGAAGCATGAAATTAGGTGATATAGAATTTGTTTACTCAGGCAGGAAGGATGGGGTACATAGACAGGGAGTAGGGCTCATGATGAATAAGGAAGCTGCTAAGTCTTGTTTAGGCTGGGAAGGTATTAATAATAGAATACTAATTGCTCATTTTATAACTAGAAAGTTCAGGGTATCAGTTATAGTAGTATACGCCCCTGTACAACCGACTGACGGAGATACTAGGGACTCAGATGAATTTTACTTACAGTTACAGGAGCAAATAGACAAGGTCCCAGGTAGAAATATGTTATTACTGGGAGATTTTAACGCCCAGGTTGGTGGAAAATAGGGATAGATGGTATCCCAGCCTAGGTAAATTTGGTGTAGGAAAAGAAAACAGTAATGGATACAGACTTTTGCAATTTGTAGGTATAACAATCTAGTTATAACCAATACGGTGTTTGGTCATAAAATGGCTCATAAGTTAACATGGTATTCACGTGATGGTAAGACAGCAAACCTTATTGATTATGTTATAGTAAACCGAAGACTGGCAGGATCAATACAAGATACTAGGGTATATAGGAGTGCTGTTATTGATGTTAAAAGTAAGGATCACCATCTAGTAGTGTCAAGGGTTAATTTAAAACTGAAATATTGGGAGGGTAACTGCCTCCCTGGAAGTTATGATGTTGGTAGACTCCAGGATGAGAATTTGAGAGAAACTTTCCAGGAACAGTTGAATGCTAAACTTAAGAGTTTAAAATTTGATAATGTGGAAGATGGTTGGAATAATTTTAGAAAAAATAATTTGTGAAGTTGCTGAAGGTGTATTAGGGAAGAAAGCTAGAACTGCAGCTAAGAATATTAGTGAAAAAGCTTTATGTTTAATAGAAAGGAGAAAGGATTTGTACAAGAATTATCTGAGTGATAGATCGTATGAAAACAAAAGAAATGTAAAGAAAGTGGAGAAAGCATTAAAATATGAACTAAGGAGGTGTGAAGTGGAGGCCATGGATAAAATTGTCGAGGATCTGGAAGATGCAGCTAGACGGCATAATAGTAAAATATTGTACTGGCACGTTAACAAACTGAGAGGGAGTAGTCAATCAGGACTTGTCCCAGTTAAAGATAGGAATGGGGTCGCAATTAGCGATAAGGAAAAAACTAAAGAGAGATGGGCCGAACATTTTGAGAACTTGCTTAACCGAGATAGAGCTGCAGGAAAAAATATAGAGGAAAATGAAAAAGTTTGTGATACTTTGGATGTGAAGGAAGATTTGTTTTGTGAGGAGGAATTAGCAACAGTACTAAAAGGATTAAAGAATAATAAGGCTCCAGGTGCTGATAGGGTGGTAAATGAGTTTCCTAAATATGGTGGCTCTGAGGTTAGAAATAAGTTATTGAAGATTATGAATATGATTTTTGAAAAAGGGGAAGTACCTAACGATTTTAGGAAAACCTTAATTAAGCCACTTTATAAGAAAGGTGATAGAAGTGAGTGTGGTAATTATCGAGGCATTAGTCTGGTCTCTGTAGGTAGTAAATTACTTAGTAATATGATACTTTTTAGACTGAGAGATGCGGTAGACAAAGTTTTAAGAGAAGAGCAGTGCGGTTTTAGAAAAGGTAGAGGATGTGTCGACCAAATTTTCACTCTTAGGCTAATAATTGAGAAGTGCCTGAGTTTTCAAACACCTTTGGTCCTCAGTTTTATAGATTACGAGCAAGCGTTCGATTCTGTTGATAGAAGAGCTTTAGTAAAGGTTTTATCCTTGTATGGTATACCAGACAAATACACTAAAGTGATTAGTGCTATGTACGAGAATAACACTGCTGCGGTTAAGGTAGGAGATGAGGTTAGCAGCTGGTTTTGTATTAAATCAGGAGTTAAGCAGGACTGTGTTCTATCCCCCTTTATATGGATTATTTTGATGGACTTTGTTTTAAGGAGCACAGGAAAGGCAATGGGAGACCACGGAATCAAATGGGGAGGAAAAAGTCTCCTGGACTTGGATTATGCTGATGATTTAAGCATCCTAGATGAAAGTGTGACCAAAATGAATGAAGTTTTAGAGGTTTTGCGAGTTCAGGGTGCTAGAATTGGTTTGACAATGCCTCTAGGGTTGACACAACCCCCCAGTGCCCTGGTGATAAGGTTGTAGTTTATTCCTAGGGGGCATATAAGGTTTTTATGGAATGGGTGGTCGTATAAACTTCAGATGGAGCTCATTTGATTTGAAATTGGAAATTTTAGTGCCTTTTTTATGAGTCAATAGTGATTTGAGAGTACCCCCCCCCCCACTCATCAGTTCCCTAAAGCCATCCGATCAAAATTTGGAGATAACAATTTTGTTCATTGTAGTCCAAGGGTCCAGAAACTATGTCTTTGAGGAAGACACCCCCGCCTCCACAGGTCTCAGGAGGACAAGGGTTATAATTTACGCCCCGGGGGCATTTAAGGTTTTTAAAGAAGAGGAGTCGTATATACTTCGGAGGGTCTCATTGATTGGGTGATCTGAATTTGTAGTGCCCTTTTTAAGAGTCAAAGTGATCGGAGGGCAGCTATCTCCCCCTAAACACGTCGAGTTTTCCCAAATACACCAAATAAAAAAAAATTTGAGACAGTCATTTTATTCAAAATAGTCCACAGATCATGTAACAAGGCTTTTGGATTGATATAAACCACCCGAGCCTGGGGCAAGGGTTGTAGGTTATACCGCGGGGTACTTAAGGTTTTTATGGAAAGGATAGTTGTTTAACTTTAGAAAGGACTCATTTGGTTGAAAATTGGAAGTTCTAGTTCCTTTTTAAGCGTCAAAAGTGATGGAGGACATTTAGCGCAGCTGCCCCCTCCCCCCCCCCCCCATACACAAGCACGTCGTGTTTTCCCGAGATGCATCCAATAGATATTTTGAGACAGTCCTTTTATTCAAAAAAGTCCAAAGATCATATAGGATGGCTTTTGAGGTTGATGCAAACCACCAGAGCCTGAGGGCGAGGGTTGAAAGCTATGCCCCTGGGGGATTTAAAGTTCTTCTGGAAGGGATGGTTGACTAACTTTAGAGATGGCTCATTTGGTTGAAATTGGAAGTTATAGTTCCCTTTTATGAGCCAATAGTGATGGAGGTCAACTAGCCCGCCCCCAACTACCCCTCTTTTCACCAAATGTATCTGAATTGAAATTGTGCGATGGCATTTTTGTTTGAAATAGTCCAAAGAACACATAACAATGCCTCCATGGTTGGCACAGCCCCCCAGAACCCTGGGGCTTTAAGTTATGCCTTGGGGCATATAAGGTTTTTATGGAATGGGTGGTCTTATTTCATGGGCGCCCATAAGCTGAATTCCAGGGGGGGGGGGCAAACTTCGTCTAATTGCTACTTTTAATGCTATATAATGGAAATCTCAGAACAAAAATATAAAAATAAGGCAGCATCATTCAGCCAGGGGGGCGGGGGAGAGCCCCCCCCCCTGCCCCCCATATGGGGCGCCCATGTCTTATTAAATTCAGATGGGGTCTTATTTGATTTTAAATTGGAAGTTATAGTGCCCTGTTTAACAGTAAAAGTGATTTGAGAGAACCCCCAACCCCGCGCCCATCATTTTCAATAACAAAACATCCAAACAAAGTTTTGAGACATCAATTTTTTTCAGCATTGTTAAAAGGTTCAGCAATTATGCATTTGGAGATGTCAATCCCCCCCCCCCCCCCCCCCTCAAAGGCCTCAGGACAAGGGCTGTTAGTTATGCAATTTGTTCATTGTTTACATATAGTATATGCTATTGAGAAAAGGTATGCATGTTTGATTTGTACTATCCAGAAATAAGAAGGGCTTTAAGATTAGTCTTTCAAGGTATGTTAATGGGAGGGCTGAACTAAATCATAACATGTTATGTGTATATGGGTTGCCAAAGGGTGTAACTCAGGAATGACTGAGTATATTAATTTGGAATTTTCAGGAAATGATAAGGGAGATGATCAATTGACCAAAAAGGCAATATTTGCACGCTACTACTACTACAACTACTGCTGCTTCGACTGCTATTACTACTGCTATTACTATTACTACTTCGACTGCTATTACACAATTACTATTACTACTACCACTACTACCACTAAAACTACTACTTCTGCAGCGAGTATGTTTAAGGCTGAGGATATTGAAAAAATATATAAAGAAACGTAGAGGGGAAAGTTGAACTAAATCAAAATATACTATGTGTATACAGATTACTGATACGGGCGTGTAAGCAATATTTTTGGAACGGCTTATCAAACAGTTCGTGGTAACGAACTGTAAGTAAGGAGCGACCCGGCTCAATGGTAACCGAAACTCTAAAAAACGGAATTTTGATACCAATAGATACATCAAAAGAATCAGATTTTAATTCTGATTTCAAATATATAAGTTTCATCAAGTTTAATTTTACCTATCAAAAGTTACGCGCCTGAGAAAATTTGGCTGATTTTCGAAAAAAAGGGGGAAAGACCCCCTAAAGTAATTTATTGGTTATTGGGACCCGGCTCAATGGTAACCGAAACTCTAGAAAACGGTATTTTGATACAAATAGATACATCAAAAGAATCGGATTTTAATGCTGATTTCAAATATATAAGTTTCATCAAGTTTAATCCTACCCATCAAAAGTTACGCGCCTGAGAAAATTTGGCTGATTTTCGAAAAAAGGGGGAAAGACCCCCTAAAAGTTATAGAACCTTAATTAAAATCACACCATCATATTCCGCGTATCAGAGAACCCTACTGTAGAGGTTTCAAGCTCCTATCTACAAAAATGTGGAATTTTCCATTTTTTGCCAGAAGAAAGATCACGGATGCGTGTTTATTTGTTTTTTTTGATTTTTTTTTCCCCAGGGGTGATCGTATCGACCCAGTGGTCCTAGAATATCGTGGGAGGGCTCATTGGAACGGAAATTAAAAGTTCTAGTGCCCTTTTTAAGTGACCAAAAAAATGGAGGGCAACTAGGCCCCCTCCCACGCTAATTTTTTTCCCAAAGTCACCCAATCAAAATTTTGAGATAGCCATTTTGTTCAGCATGGTCGAAAATATTATAACTATGTCTTGTAGGATGACTTAATCCCTCGAAGCCCCCAGGAGGAGGGCTGAAAGTTATGAACTTTACCCAATGTTAACATATAGTATTGGTTATTGGGACCCGGCTCAATGGTAACCGAAACTCTAGAAAACGGTATTTTGATACAAATAGAGACATCAAAAGAATCGGATTTTAATGCTGATTTCAAATATATAAGTTTCATCAAGTTTAATCCTACCCATCAAAAGTTACGCGCCTGAGAAAATTTGGCTGATTTTCGAAAAAAGGGGGAAAGACCCCTAAAAGTTATAGAACCTTAATTAAAATCACACCATCATATTCCGCGTATCAGAGAACCCTACTGTAGAGGTTTCAAGCTCCTATCTACAAAAATGTGGAATTTTTGCATTTTTTGCCAGAAGGAAGATCACGGGTGCGTGTTTTATTTTTTTTTTTTTTCCCAGGGGTGATCGTATCGACCAGTAGTCCTAGAATATCGTGGGAGGGCTCATTGGAATGGAAATTAAAAGTTCTAGTGCCCTTTTTAAGTGACCAAAAAAAATGGAGGGCAACTAGGCCCCCTTCCACGCTCATTGTTTTCCCAAAGTCACCTGATCAAAATTTTGAGATAGCCATTTTGTTCAGCATGTTCGAAAATATTATAAATATGTCTTTTAGGATGGCTTAATCCCCCGAAGTTCCCGGGAGGAGGGCTGAAAGTTATGAACTTTACCCAATGTTAACATATAGTATTGGTTATTGGGAAGTATACAGTACACACGTTTTCAGGGGAGATTTTTCCTGGTAGTGAGGGGGGGGGGGTCGGGCAGGGACGTACGCAGGGAGAGGGGCCTCCGGGCCCGGGCCCCCCCGAAATCTCACGATTTTTTTTCATTTTCCCATAATTTTCTGATTTTTCTCACAGAATAATGGGTTTGAAGGATTTGGCCCCCCCCCCGAAACAAATTCCTACGTACGTGCCTGGGGTCTGGGGTTATGTAGGAGGATCTTTCCATGAAGGAAGTTTTCATGGGGGAAGGGACATTGCTATGAAGGGGACGCCGGACTTCCCAGCATTATTTAAAAAAAGATCAGAAATTAAATATAAAAAAACAAGTTTTTCAACTGCAACAGCAGCAACATCAAAACTTTAAACGAACAGAAAATATTACATATATGATTGGGTTCATCCCCTAGTCAATACCTCACTCTTTAAGCCAGAGATTTTTTAGTACTTTCATAAGAGCTATTTATTCTAATTAACGGCCTTTGTGATTAAGTGGTCATTTTTAAAAGAATTGGAACAAAATTCGAACTTTCGCTTAAAGAGCAAGGTATTGACTAGGGGGCGAACCCCCTAATATACGTATTGAAAATATATGAATATAGAAGTTCGTTACGTAAGCTAATTCGTAAGTTACGTATATTTATTACTAATAAAAACGTTCGTAAATAAAATGAAACAAGTTTCGAGAAAGCCATTTAACCAAATAAAAGTAAATTAATATGAAAATTTTGTTTTAATTATTCATGTACTGTGAGCCAAGATCAAAACCTGCATTTATTCAAAAACGTTCAAAAATTAAATAAAAAAAAACAAGTTTTTTTATCTGAAAGTAAGGAGCGACATTAAAACTTTAAACGAACAGAAATTATTCTGTATATGAAAGGGGCTGTCCCCTCCTCAACGCCTTGCTCTTTACGCTAAAATTTGACTTTCTCACAACTCTATTTTTTTTAAACAATAAAAAACTTTAGCGTAAAGAGCGAGGCGTTGAGGAGGGGACATCCCCTTTCATATACGGAATAATTTCTGTTCGTTTTAAGTTTTAATGTCGCTCCTTACTTTCAGATAAAAAAAAACTTGTTTTTTTTTTTGTATTTAATCATATCAAGAGGAAACTTCAGGGGCATCATGAGTGGGATATTCAGTTGACCAAAATGCAAAATTAATCTGTTACTACTGCTATTAGTACTGCTGCTACTACTAATAATGATACACTATTACTGCTATTACTCTTCCTACTACTGCCACTGCTACACGTATGAAGGTGAAATTTGACAGCATATTGAGGTGGAATTTGAATTAAATCTAAAACACAAAATGCGCATGCAGATTTTCAAAAGGGTGTATCTCAAGAATTGATTTGGGTGTTGAGTTGAAATTTTCAGAGAATACTTAAAAGGGAAGATCAATCGACAAAAAGGTAAAATATGCATACCACTACTAACACTAATACCACTGTTACTTGTCCTTATGCTACTACTGCTACTAAACTATTCCAAATACTACACTAACTGCAACAACTTACCGTGTCAAGGTGAAACTTCCGGGGGTATCATGAAAGCGATGTTCAACTGACCAAAAGGCAATATGCGCATGCTACTACCGCTATCAATACTACTGCTGCACCTATTTTTACTACTAATACAACACTAACACTGCAACTACTTTAACTACCGTCGAAACTACTGTGATAATACTGTGATAACTGTGATAATACTGTGATAACTACTGTGATAACTGTGATAATACTGTGATAACTACTGTGATAATAGTACTATTAAGGCTAAGTCTATGAAGGCAAAATTCGAGAAAATATTGATGGCAAATTTGAACTAAGAAAACAGACTATGTGAATTTAGATTGTCAAAATAGTGTATCTTAAGAATTGATTTGTGTATTAAGTTGGGACTAATGACTCTAAGGCTTAGGGAGAGTTTCAATTAAACAAAGAGACTATACGTATGCAAGTATTAAAAGGGCATAATCATAGGTATCGCTGCTCTATCATAGAAAGTAATATCATTGATATTTTAAAGGAGCTAATTTGATTGGAAATTCAAAGTTCTAGTACCCTTTTTAAGAGTCAAAAGTGATTGGAGGGCAATCAGCACTCCTCTTTAGCTCATAATTTTCCAAACACTTCCAAGCAAAATTTAAGATAGCCATTTTGTTCAGCATTGCTGAACAGTCTTGTAGCCGTATCTCAAGGGATAGTGCGTAGATCAACCCCTCACAGTTATGCAATTTGCTCATCATGTTTAAAAACTAAATGTTGCCTTAATATTAAACCAAAAAGCACTGTGTGTATGCTGATTGCCATTAAGTCATCTCAGCAGTATCAGACGAACGACTGAGGGTATGCTCAATCTTTCGGGGCTCCTCCTATTACTACTTCTGCTCTTAAAATTTAACTAAATTAAAAGAGTGTAAGTGCATCCTAACTGTCAAAGAGCATAGATAGATTTTTTTTTTCTAGACACCCCTAGGCCTTCCCAGGGCCAGAACATAATTTGCACTTTACTGAGTTTTTTTTTTTAATATTTTCACTTTGATAACTATAATAAATCAAATAATATCAACATTTTTAGGAATAAATTTGAGCATATGCACATTAAACTGACAATGTACATTCGTTTGTAATTTTTTTTTTTTTCAGTAAAGTGAAAATTATATTCTGGTCTTGGGAAGGCATAGGGATTTGAGCCCTACTCATGTTAATTTCTGCTCGTTTTGAGTTTGACTCGGTTATTTATTGTAATTTCTGTTCGTTTTGGGTTTCATTTATTTATCGATGCTGATTTGCGTCCGTTTTACGCTTGGTAGATGGTTTGATTTTATTTTTGCTCATCTTTGGTTTAACTAAGTTCTTTACTTTTCTTTAAAAACTTATTATGAGAATTTTTTTTTAAATTAATATTGAGGTAGATCAAAGAAATACAAGACATAAAGGTTTCAGAACAAATCTACTTAAATTGAAAATGTTATGTCCCAGAAACTTTTTACGATGAACACTGATTAGAAGTATTTCAAAAACGGAATGAATCCACCTGATTCAGTATTCTAAATTTGTGAATATCTCGTTCTGGAAACTTTTTACATTGCAATTTTTGCCAAATAAATTCCGAGAATATTCTACTCCGGAAACTCCCTACAGTATTCTCAAATTAACATCAAAACTTTTTTCATTACAAAAAAGAGAATTCTCAGCAAAAGCAGGGGCGTCAATTAGAGGAGTCATTGGCCCCTCCCTTAGATTTAAAAAAATACCTCTATTGTATTTTCATTGAAAATTTTCGTTGATAGAAATCGAAAAAACAACAAAATTGCTCTTTCCTAGATTTATAATAGTACATTTTACCCCCACCCTACATTTTCGGGAATTGGTCCCCTAAGCAAGAGCAGAAAATAAGTGAAGATGTAAGTTTTTGCAACAGTTCTACAAGAACGAGTTTTATTTTGTCATTTGCATGCACCTGACTAGACAAAATTTTATCAGCTAATAAGAGTTACTTATTCGTTTTATAAAAAAAAGTTACAAATGACTAATTCAAACATTAAAAAAAAAAAACAAAAAATCCTTGATATTTCTTTACAACAGGTAGGAAACTACGGTCTGACAACTAATTAAAGCGATTGACTCTTATATATGACATGTACTTGCGTTTTTGCGGTAATTAAATATACATCTGGCAAGGAAACACATCTTCGTCTTTACCATAAAAAGAGTTTCTGCAGCGTATCATATGATCAAAGATTGCGACAATTGAAATAAGAATACAGAGAAGATAGGTAAGAGCTTCAAGTTAATGTTCTTTATTTTACTAAACCAAATTCACACCAAACAGGACAAACCATTTCATTTTTTTTTTCAAAGGTGACGGTCAGGAATTTAACTTCAGACAAGGATATCTATAAAATAGGGAGGGGGGCTATTAACTTAAATACCCCCCTCCATACAACGTACATGATACTCTTATATAACACCCATGTGCGAAACACAACTGATCACGACACCCCTTTGTGGATATCTGGATTTCCACAGACTTCCCCATAATTATGGCTAGGAATACTGATTCCAGATTGTCAACTGAACCTAGGATTCCGTAAAGAACCTAATACTCTAAAGAATGCAAAATAAAGTCCTGGAAAGTCGAAACGCCCCCTGGATTAGAAAAAGCCATAATTTCTAAATACTCTGCACTCGAAGAAATTCCGGACCGAAATTCAATGGCGCAGTAGTTCTAAAACAGGCCTGCGCGAAATACGGCTTGGGGTTACATACTGTTCCCTAGCGTAAACAAATTTTTGCACATAGAAAGCTTGATAATCACTAGTCTTTTTTTGTAACCCACTCAAAAAAAAAAAAATCCTGGATGCGGTCCTACCCCCCCCCCCACCTTTACGGCTAAATGTTTCAAACCCTTGTCTAGACTTAGGATCCGCTGCAGCGTAGCATAGTCTGCAAAGTTACAAAAGCTCAGGAAAGTGAAAAGCCCCTGGATTAGAAAAAGTACACATACATTTCTAAGAACCATACGAATAAAAGTCACCTCCCCCCTCACCCTCCTGAAATCCCAAGTTTTCTTGGATGTTATGGTACTTCCTATCCGAATTACCAACTTTTGTTTTTAAATATTGCCCCGCCCCCTCTTCTGAAAAATTTCTGGGTACGTGCCTGGTCTCAAAAGCCACCATACCAAGTGAAAACATAAAAATTCATTGTCTAGCAGAGACTGGATACAGGGTTGCTATCTCTAGTAATTTCTCTACAGTTCTCTTTTCGCTAATTGGTTTGACAATTTTTTTTTCTTAGAATTTACTGCCTTCTACTTCTTCTACTTAATTCATAGGTTTCTACCTCTGTTCTGTTTTTTATATACAGACACACTTTATAGGTTTAAAATTGAAGGAAAACACGTTTTTAAGTCAATTAAATGAAAAAAAAATAATATATTCTATCAAAAGAAGTTCAACACCTTCCCAGCTCAAACTATTTATATTTTTACAATTTTTCTAATGAGTTTTATTTTATTTTTCATATAATTTCTAGTTTGCTAGTTTTTATCGTATTCGTTCTTATCCCTTAGATATGGGGCTTATATTTTCATGAGTATCTTTCAGGTCTGAGATAAAGATATCCTTGTATTTGACTTTAATTGTTACAGCCAAGGGGTCGCCACTTCATTTGCACAATTGCACAATTCTTATTACAGGAATGTATATTTCAAGAAAAAATAGTCTTACGTTCGAAAACCTTGACCATTAATATTAGTCGAAATAGTAATTACCATTTCATAATCTACTTCAAATGACAATTATTCCTCATATGACAACTTGTTTCTTTTTTTCACATTTTTTTAATTTTATTTTTTTTACACATTTTTTTTAACACATTTTTTAATTCTTGGTTACTATGGGCTAGAGTTCATTCTTTACTAGGTTACAGCCGATACCGCAACAAAGAAAAATTATGTCGATAAAACATCTGGTCTGTCAAAATTTGGATTTAGACAATAGTTAGCTCTACACTCAAGTGTAAATAAATAAAATTACTCTGTTTCACAGCGCTTGTCTTAGATCAAGTCCAACGAAGGTTCACTGTGTCTGTTATCAGGATAAGCTGTTCAAACTTTAAAATACTGTGTCAGAGATTAGACAACATTTTCTACGATTATGCTCAAGCTTTAAATGTGTGACCAAGATTAAACCAGGAGGACAACTTAAACCTTGAAACATAAACCAGGAGGACAAAAGAAGAACCTGTGGCAAAAATACAAGGAGGACCTGGAACCGTGGGGAGGATTCAGGAGACACGGTCGGAGATGGGACAAAGACTGGCTGAAGATCGCCGGAGAAGCTGCAGCCGACGGGTCCAAGTGGTCGTCAGAAGTCATTCCAAGATCCTTTGGTGCCGGGCAGGCAAGGGCGGATCCATGATTTTTTTTAAGGGGGGGGGGCGCAAAATAGGTTGATCCGAAAAACTTGCGTTAAGAGCAAGTTTAATTAACGCAAACTTGCGTTAATTCAGTAAATTACACTACTTTAGACTACGTTGGGGGGGGGGGGGGGGGGGTGCCCCCCTCACCCCTCCCCTGGATCTGCCACTGCGGGCAGGACAGTTCATCGTCTGGTTCCCACCGAAAGTAAAGTAAGTAAGTTAAAATATTCAAGCTAATCACATACTTGTTAAAAAGATTTTGACACATCCAATGGTGAAATATCCAATTTCTAGGTGGCATGAGACATTTTACAATGATTTACTTGTTAAAGACTGGATTAGATGGCCGACTACTGGGTATCTTACCCTATCCTAAATGTTCATTGGCAATAGGAAATTCATTTTTTTTTCTTTTTGCCAGAAAACATGAAATGTTCAGTTCAAAGAGTTACTACCAAACGTAAAAAAAAGGTCAAGATTTTTTCGTAGTTTCTGACTTGGATATAGTGAGGTTTGAGCTACCCAGTATATTCTTAAATGAAGTATTTAATAAGAACAATTACCTTATCGATAAATGTACATCCGTGAAGTCCGGTAACTTGAGAACGTCGTACGTCTGGAACTTTAAAATAGGTGTGAAGTAACAGATTGAAACTAAAGGTTAATTCTTTGCTCGGATTGTAAACTCCTATGTTAAAATGAAGCTCCTTCTCTCGAAGAATCAGCCGATAAGAAAGACGAAATCTGAAAAAAAATAATAGACAAGAAACTAAAAAGAAAACTGATCAAATCAGAAAGCTGAGGAAAAAGAGAGAGTCACAGAGCGAGAGTGAGAGAGATACAGAGATAGAGAGAGAGAGAGAGAAAGAGAGAGAGAGAGAGAGAGAGAGAGAGAGAGAGAGAGAGAGAGAGAGAGAGAGAGAGAGACGAAAAGACGAAACCTGACAATAAAAACAGATAAGAAACTAAAAAAAAAACAGCTGATTAAATCAGCAGGCTAAGGAAAGAGGGAGGGAGAGAGAGAGAGAGAGAGAGAGAGAGAGAGAGAGAGAGAAAGAAAGAGAGAGATGGGAAAGACGAAATCTGAAAATAAAATACATAAGAAACTAAAAAAAAAGCTGACTAAATCAGCGGGCTAAGAAAAGAGGGAAAGAAAAAAAGAGAGAGAGAAAGAGAGAGAGAGAGAGAGAGAGAGAGAGAGAAGAGAGAGAGAGAGAGAGAGAGAGAGAGATGAGAGAGAGAGAGAGAGAGAGAGAGAGAGAGAGAGAGAGAGAGAGAGAGAGAGAGAGAGAGAGAGAGGAGAGAGAGAGAGAGAGAGAGAGAGAGAGAGAGAGAGAGAGAGAGAGAGAGAGAGAGAGAGAGAGAGAGAGAGAGAGAGAGAGAGAGAGAGAGATATGAGAGAGAGAGAGGAGAGAGAGAGAGAGAGAGAGAGAGAGAGAGAGAGAGAGAGAGAGAGAGAGGGGAATAAAGAGAGGAAAGGGAAGAGTGTTGAAACGAAAAAAAACGGGAAAGAAAGGCTGGAGAAAGTAGAAGACTGGAAAAGGGGTAAGAGGGGGAAAGGAGACAGAGAAAGGGTAGATAAAAAATGAATAATCTATGATTAGATAACTTTTTAACCAAATCAATACTTGATTTATCTCTTAGAACAATTTAAAAAGAAAAACATATAGAAGGACGCTATTTGAGGGAGAGCCATGACCTCTTTTTCTCAAGGGCCAAAAATATTGCACTTACCGCCGTCAAGGGCTTTTTTACAGGAATAAAACTGACCCCGGAAAATTTATTTAATCTGTGTTATTCACTGCTGTTGTAGCCTGCCATGAGTAACACTACTAGTTATAACAATGAGTAAAGACACTAGTAGAACAATAATTTCACTGTTGTATGCCAAACTTTTTCCGTATACCTTTTTCTTTAACGTATTATTTTCTCCAAGTAACAATAAAAAGAAACATAAAGTTCAGAATAAATCAAAACAATCCAAATCAACAGTTTACAACCATAAGATCATTTGGCCACAAGTTGATTCGCTTTTTTTTTCGCATTCTGTCTACACAACAAGGCATTAAACTGTCCAATTAAATTTGAAAATAGTGATCATAAATGTCTGATTTGCAAATTTTTTGCAACAACGCTGCCTCTCTGTATCAGCCTATAAAAAATTATCGTGTTCTCTATTGACAATAAAAATTAGTTATTTTCGAGTTCATATGGCAAAACTGACAACATCAAATGCAGGATCTCATTATATTCCTTGGAATTCTTTACGGATTCGATACAAATGACACAACACAGGAGCGTATCTGAGAGGGGTAAAAACTCGAAGAAAAGTAAAAATAAACAAATATATTGAAAACAGAACAGATTACTGAAAACATCATATAAATATTCGGGGGAGGGGGGAAGAGGAGATTATGGGCCTCGAGATCCTTACCTCTGTGTACGTGTGTATTAGCTTGGTATTAAGGGCTGCGTAAAATAGACCTGTTGGAAATTGATACTCATTATGTATAGGGGCTTCGAAATGAACGCATGATATGATACTATCCAGTCTGCTGTTTAGATTGGTGAAACGAAAGAGCACATAGAAGTGAACCATTTGCTCTCCAACGTTTTGCTTCTTAACTTAAAGATCGAGTCCTTTCTTTGTGAAATTGGAGGCCCATCAATAGATCTTAAAGTAATATGTGGAGTCCACAGGGGTCCCCCTTGGGACCATTATTGTTTGCAATATATGTAAATGGCCTACACTTAGCACTTGATGGGCTGTATATTGAAGTTGGAAGGGCCTAGAGACAACGGGAACCTAATCAAGCTTTATTGCTGTTTGCGGATGATAATTGTCTTACGGTGGCAGCAAGAACAGAAAATGAATTACTAACTATGACATGATTTTTTTTTGGCATTTTATGTTATAAAATGATTTTTTTTTTTTTTTGGGGGGGGTATAAAAACAACACTTAAAACACGCATAAAAAATTGTTTGGTACTTATGTATTAAACGTACTCTTTTATATAACGCAATGAAACCAGTCACGAAAAACCCGCTTAAGACGGGTTAATTCAAGAGACCGCTATAGAGTCATGCAATGCAAAGCGTGGTTTTCATTGCATTTTGATATTTAAACTGTTGTTTTTTGGGACTTAGGGGGGGGGGAGGTACCTATGTTAGGTTAGGTTACGGATTTAATATATGGTATGCTTTGCCCCTCACATCCTCCCCCCTGATGTGCAAATATATAGCCCAAATTTGTTTCTAAACTATTAATATATTCACCCTATATTATTTTATTTCATTAGCATTAACCAAACTTGACTTCTTTAGCAGTATATAAAAGAGTACGTTTAATACATAAGCACCAATTTTTTATATTAATTTTCGTTATGTTTTTACGAGCCGGACAAACATTTCGTGGGGAGGGGTTAAGCCTTCTAACCCCCCACCTCTGGATACGGCCTTGGGTACCCGACAGACTGACCACATCTCAAATAGTAAGCTGTACGAAAAATATGATTCAATCCCGCTTTCTAGGGCTATAATGAGAGAAAGGATGAGATGGCTAGGACGACAGATTCCGAAGAGTTTCCTTGTCGACCAACCGTCTAGAGCTAAACGAACAGCCGGTCGTCATCTCTCAAATGGGATGGGAGGGCGGTGGGTTGTTAGTAGTAGCAATAATAGTAGGCTAGTATAAAAGCTTCAGAAAATATAAACAGCTAAATTTACAAAAAATTAGTGAACAAATTCTCAGAAATTGAAGTACCAAGGGCATTAAAATGAAATATATTTGTATGAATTGATTAAGTAGAAACTTAAAACAGCCATATATATTTTAAAATTATAAAAAAAAATCGTGTTGAGTTCAATTTTGAATGAAAAAGACTACCGCATACATTATACAGTTTGATAGTAGCGAGCGTAAAACTTGGAAAAAAAAGAAACATAGGTGAGATATTATCACAAAATAAGTAGTAAAAAACGCATGATACCAAACAGCTTAAAAGGTAGAGCTTACCTTTGGAGGTGTAAGCGTCTTGGGTATTAACATAGGTTAATGTTTATTTTTCACTGTCAAAATGTGTCGTCAAGTTTGATTAACTAGCGTTGCTTATTCATTTTCACGACTCAAAACGTGGCAAAACGCTATCGAAGTGGTCCTGCTCTAAAAAACTTCAAATTTTGAAACAATCATAAGAGAATTTTTTGAAGATTACGGTTTCAGGTATGAATCAGCCTAGGATGGGTCAAGGGGACCAAAACTTTTTTATTTTGATGTGCTTAATACGTTAAAGAAAGACACATAGGAGACAAAATGGCATAAAAACAGTTACAAATGAAGAAGAAGAGGACAACATATACATTAATACAATCGGGGCGAATTGTCGTATACACGCACGCACGCGCGTAGGGGCAAAGGCTGTCCCCGAAATCTTAAATATCTAGCTTTTCCAATGCGACATCTTATACTTTCTCGTGTAGTTTGTCCATTTTCACGTCTCTGGACCCCCTCCTCAAAAAGATTTTCGTTATTGTTTCCATTCAAGTGCAAATTCAATCTAGACCCGAGACCCCCCCCCCCCCAGATATAGGGGTCTACTAAGAGATATCAGAATACCTTTTATTGGTCAGTAAAAAAGTCTAAAGTATTTGCTTGTGCAATGATAACTGAACTTGTAAGAAATTTCCAGTGAGAATAGCAAATGGCTTAAAAACTTAGTTTTCTTTTGAGTCATTCAGGCGGCAGCAATGGTGCTTGAAAATTGCAACCGTATTTGCAAGGGAGTAGCCACAAGTAGCCGTCCGCTCTGCGAACAATGACTCTCACCTCACTTGAGTGATAGTCTGGGTTTGCGGAGCTTACGAATTGCAACTCACTTCATAGGAGACAGCAAAAAAAAAAAAAAAAAAAAAAAAAAAAAAAAAAAAAAAAAAGGCCTATACACCACTTTGATGCTATATTTGGGCGTCCTATTCAATCTTTATTTATCAACGGAGTAATATACAATGTTACACACTGGTCTTACCGTTGACGGGGGGTAGGGAGGTTGATTATTAAACATATATTTCCAACCGAAAATTTTCAAGAATCCTTTAAATACTGGGCAGAGGGGACCCTCTTTTCCTGTAACCAGTCTTTGGATGTACAGTCTTTAACATTATTATTCCGCATTTAAAATTAAGCTCTCTTTCATATTATATACTCTTACAAACCCCTGTTTTTAGGTTAGTTCCAGTTCTATGCTTAGGGACAAAAAACGCCACCCAGCATATCACTTACACATGGCGAGAGTTTTCGGCAATTTAGAATTGATTGGCTATCTTAGAATTATTGTGCTATATTAATGGCGAAAAAAGATTCAATACAGCAGAGAACGACACTTTGATGTGATGCAATCTTTGGCTACTTGAAATAGGCACTACAACTTAAAATCCGTTCTAAAGAAGCTTCCCCTTCCTCCCTCGATGAAAACCAATTTGTTACAAATCATCCAAGAAAAGAAAGGATATAAAAAAGGATGAGGAAATGAAAGGATATAATCAAGGATGATACTAATTCGACTAGCTTATGACTTCAAAGATCATAATTTGGCACTAAAGATCGGAAAAAAATAAACGATAATATTCATTAGACAAAGAATTCAAACTAATGATAACAACTTCTCGAAAGCCTAGGGGGTAAGGCGTAGCACATTGCTTGAAACTGTCCCGATGCTTATTATAACGACTGTTTAGCGCCTTCCTGTCGTTTCTTAAAATCAAAGAGGGAATCGTCTTTGTTTAACCTTGCCACCCTACTTGTCCTCTCATAATCTAGGAACTAGTTCAAACACGCCATCTTTACTGGAAAAGAAGCACATGAATAAAGTGTCACTTAAAATATAATTATAAATAAATAAAGAAGTGAGACACCGTCTCATTCTTCTGCGTGGGAAGGAGGCTGGTGAAAGCTAAGGATTTACAGGGATTGGGCTACATAACAGTTTTCAAAACAGCATAAAAAACCATTTTTTCATTTTGAAATGGTGGACATTGGTTACTTTAAATCAATGGTAACATATTGCTTAAAATCCTCTCAGTAGAAGTCCCAAAATCTTCAGCAACAGGGGATTGAATCACATGATCCTGTTACAGAACATGCTAGTAAGGCAAGGGCATATCAGGGGGGGGTTATCCCCCTCTCCCCCGAAATGTTTGTCCGACTCTTAAAAACGTAACAAAATGAATATAAACAATTTTTAATGCGTTTTTAAAGCTCTTTTTTTTACCCCTTTTGTAAACATCCTTTGCAAACCTTTTGTAACCCCCCCCCCCCGAAAACTAATCCTGGATACGGCCCTGCAGCAAGGTTCTAGATATCTAACCTCCCATGGAAGAAGGAAAATATCCTATCCAGAAAAAAATACGACTCATTTCTGTCAAAGGAAACTCATTTTAAATTCTTAACCCCCCCAGACTTTCTTTCGGCCCACCCTTTCTAGAAAAATTATGCAATCATGCTTCCATTTGCCAAATTATATATGCCAATTTTAATAGCACTTCATACGGGAAATAAATTTACTTTCAGAAATAATACGTACATGGTCATAAATTGCATTAATCTGCTTCCTATGTCTTGGTTGCACTATCATTATTATCTTAAATTATTGTAGAGAGTTTGGACAGTTGCTAAACCATATAGGTCATTAAATTCCAGTTTCAGATACTACAAGCCAGCCATTTTTTTTTTATAATGTCCACAGGACAGGCTACTGTGTGCACAATCCATGACAGGAAGGTTTATATAAATAAAATTCTTCTTATCCTTTTCGAGTTTGTTTGATATTTTCACTTTGAATGGCGCCAGTTTATATTACTCCCACTTTTGTCTTCAACTTTCCCTTAGTAGCCGTGTACACAAGGGGGGTCGCGATTTACCCCTCTCCCAATCTTAACCTTTTTACATGTTACTCGTAATTTCTGATATCGAAAAATTCACCGTTAAATATGTTCACGTTCGCCCAAATCCAAAATGTTGCCCCCCCCCCCCCAAAAAAAAAAATCCTACTTACACGGAAGTTATCGTGGATCCTGCCTTAATATCGGAAGTTTCAAAAGTAAAAAATTCCCAATTAGGGAGAGAAGGTAATTGCCCCCTCTTAGGTTTTCAGAATTCAATTTCCTGTATCTTCATTTAAAAAAAATAGAAAGCCCCCAACAGATTGTGGAAAATTTATTTTTGTATCAAATCCTCACCCCTCCTACATTTTTGTAAATTGGCACCATTGACACTCAAGATCTGCCCACAAAGTGGGAGGGGAGAGGTTTTATAAGGCTGCATAGTATACAACCACAGTTTATATAATTATCCAGTATGATCTTTCCCTATCTCACCCATTATAAAAACCCGGACCGAGGTGCGAGTGCTCCAGAGAACGTTTTTGCAGATATAAACATAAGCGGCATTAGATCTTTTCACGGGTAGACAAATAATAATCACCTACGGAACAAGTACTGACAAAACCACTGGCCGACTCAACCAATAAGTGGACAATAAGTGCAGAAATAAGTGGGAGGAGCTTTTTGTTCGCACCGAGAATGAAGAGCCAGAAATCATCTGCGGTAAACTTAGAGGTACATTATATAAACTGTGTATACAACATAATAATTTTACTGGATTTTGCACTGTTGCGCATAAAAATTGCACCATTTAGTATTTGAACCTGACATGAAACATTTTTGTCCTTATCATGGGTCCTTCTCAAAAACCTTATGGTAACACCGTCAAGCCCTTATGCATTTTATACAGACCTTAGATTATACTGTATTAAAAATATTATATTAACTTAAAGAGCCTCTTAAGTAATATAAGGTGTTTATATGTGTAAGTTTTACGAAGTAAATATACTTCTGCAAATGCATGGAGTGAAAAATAGCCTATTGAATGCTCTTTCCTACCTAATAACTTACTTCCAAAGATGGCCAATTTTTCTATCTACGTCTGTTAAGCGTAGTAGGCCCAAAAGAACCCGCCGAGTGAATGAAGTTGAAGAAGTACCCACTGAATGACGACCCACAAAACGACTCTTATAGTGTGGCGAGCGTGGTCTATCAGTCTTATTTGCATACCCCCCCGTACCACAATTTTGGCCATCCGTCTCAAATTTGTACCAGCAGCAGCGTGGAAGTCTGATATTTTACTCAAACAAGAGTGATTTTCATTGGCTGTGCTTCGGAGCCAAGGTTTCAGTAACGCTTTGACTAAAGACATAACATACCGCTATCCTATTCAATACCTTTACGTCAGTGAAAAACGTCTCTGATTAGTTGAAAGTGATGTCATGTAATCACGTTCATTCAATCAACGGTCATTCCACGCTACTTTTGGTTCGAATTTGAGACAGATGGTACAACATCTAATACCACCTACATGCACATGATGCACATGTGCTCAACAGTGCAAAAGCACACTGGTCAAAAATGCCGATACTCGGGAATTATGCTTTTAATACGGTGTGATACACATGGACCACTTTAGCCACCCTATCTTACGAAATATTATTTGTATTACAAATAATGTATTACAAATAATCTTAAGCTCCCAGGAACACAACTATCAACAGTTGAAAAAAACTTTTGACAAAATAAAAAACGAGCCTAAGGTCAGTGAAACAAATAAGAAAAGAGAAAAATAGCACGAATATTTCACCTGTATCAAACATGGCGTCTTTAGCATAGATGAAAATTAAAAAAGAAACCAAATGAGGAAGAGCAAGATAAAAGTGGAACAAATAGGACAAAAAGAAAAACAAGAAAAGAAGCTATAAACCGCGAAACTAAAAATAAATAAAATCCACAAAATAAAACAAATCAAATTTACAATAGTTACTCCTGTCAAACCAGGCACTAACAAAATATGCAACTTGAGTCACTTATATCACGCCAAGAAATCGAACAGTTCGTGGTAACGAACTGTAAGGAACTACTCGGCTCAATAGTAACCGAAACTCTAAAAAATAAAATTTTGATATCAATAGATACACAAAAAAAACAAATTATTATACAGAATCCAAATATATAAAATTCATCAAGTTTAGTGTTACCCATCAAAAGTTACAAGCCTGAGCAAATTGGCCTGAATTTTGTAACAGGGGGGACATATGGAAGAAACAACCCCTAAAATTCAAGGAATCTTGATGAAAATCACACCATCAGATTCAGCGTACCCGAGAACCGTAATGTAGAAGTTTCAAGCTCCCTTGTACAAAAATGTGGAATTTTGCTATTTTTGCCAGAAGACGGACACGAAGAAGAAGAAGAAGATCACGGACGCGTGTTCATTACTTTTTTGTTTTGTTTTTTTTTTTTTTTCCCCAGGGGGTGATGGTATTGAAATAATGGTTCTAGGAGATCGGAAGAAGGCTCATTCAAACGGAAACTAAAAGTTCTAGTGCTTTTTTAAGAGACAAAAAAGATTGGAGGGCAACTGGCCCACCTCCCATGCCCATTTATTTCCTAGAGTTATCTGATCAAAATTTTAAGAGAGCCATTTTGTTCAGTATGGTTGAAAGATCAAACAAATATGTCTTTAGGGGTAAAATGACAAACCCCCCCTTACCCCAGTCCGTGGGGAGAGGCCTGTGAGTTATGAAATTTGCCCATTGTTTACATATAGTATTTGTTATTGGGAAGTATACAGACATTTTTCGGGGGAAGGGGGGCATTTGTGCTTGGGGTGGATTTCTACTGAGAGAATCTTCCTTGGGGAGGGACATTTCCGGCGGGGGGGGTTGAATTTTCCAGGACAAATTTTATACTGGGGGGATTTGACAAAATTGCTATACGAAATTATTGTTAATTGCCTTACATTATCTTTGCCAACTCAATTTTGTATGTGGAGATATTCCGGGGGATTATCCAGGGGCTATTTTCCGCGTGTTTTGATTTCCGGAAAAAAAAAATCCACGGAATAGGGCATTTCCAGAGTGATCGAAAAAACCGTTTAGAGATTAAAGTCTTTTTCAAATGGAAGTGTGCTAAGGATAATCTTTCAGGCTGAATCGTCCGCAAGCAATTTTACCGGGAGGGGGATTTTCAGCAAGGATGGAACTTTCTGGGGGAACTTGAAGGGCAGAGGGGATGTAATTTACGTTGGATTAAATTTTCACGGAGGAGTTTTCTTGTAAGGGGGGGGGATATATTTCATGGAGCCTGGGCCAGATTTACCTGCAGTATTTGAAAAACGAACAGAAATTAAATAAAAAAAGAAGTCTTTTTTAAACTGAAAGTAAGGAGAAACATTGAAACTCAAAACGGACAGAAATTATTCCATATATGAAGGTTTATCTCCTCTTGCTCTAAACCTTGCTCTTTAGGTTAAAAATTTGAGTGTTTGTCCCAATTTTTTAAGAATGGCTACTGAAACACAGGGGCCGTTTAATTAGAACATGAAGCTTTTTTAAAAGTGCTAGTAGCTTTAGCGTAAAGAGCAAAGTATTGAGGAGGGGCAACACTTCACATACGGAATGATTTATGTTCGTTTTGAGTTATAATGTTGTTCCTTACTTTCATTAAAAAAAAAAACTTGTTTTTATTTAATAGCTCAAAATTAAGCAACGATTTTTGGCTGTTCTTCCTAGATGCTTGACGATCATTCACGCACACATGGAGATTGTGCCCCGGCAATCTCTGAAACACGGAGGAAGATTTGCTAGATGTTTTCCAGAGAGATTGCCTACGGATCGTCTGGGTACCTGAGTATCTCAAACAGTAGGCTATACGAAAAGTGTAATTCAATCCCGCTTTCTAGGGCTATAATGAGAGAGAACTTGAGATGGCTAGGGCTCGTTCTGCTGATGAAGAATGACAGATTCCCAAAGATCGTCCTTTTCGGGCAACGTCTAAGGCCAAACGAAAAGCAGGTCGTTTCCGGTTGGGTTGGGAGGATGTCGTAAGGAAAGACTTAAGGGAAATTTCTGGAAGGGTGTAACGAGGGAGGCTTTGAACAGATTGGGATGGAGGAGGAGCATGCGTAGCTGTGCTGGCCTCACGCGGCTAGGTGCTGCAGTGAGTTGTTAGTAGTAGTAGTAATCCAAAAAAACTAAAATTTTGATTTAATTTTCCAAATCAGTATGCTCCATTTGAGATTCAGCTCACAAAAGGTAAAAACGAAAAAAAACCCACTTCTTGGCACTTCTTGGAGAGGATTCGGGGAATTCTGGCTATGTTCTTAGCCTGACTATATACAAACTTATGTGGATTAAACACTTTTGTGGCTACTTCCCCAAAATATTATCCTTTTTCTTTATTTTTCATCTACCAGAGGTAATGAAAACATCCTTTATCCAATCATGGATAATCTCTCTTACCTCTTATGAAGCAAATTTGGCTCTGCAAGTACAATCCTTGTATAAACATCCATCAGAAAATTCACGTTTTTTTGAAAAGTTAGATATATGTCCTTACGCTTTAGGCAGGATGATATTTAGTAAAAACTAAAAAGGAACTACACTAGGAACTAACAAGGTGAATGCGTTGGAAAAAATGGATCTACTCTATATTGGTAAAACGTAAGCGAATTTTTGTTCGCGTCTTTTAAAAGTGGTCAAAATGGCTTTAAGAAGAAGTGACATACACTAACATTATCTTCATTGACAAAGATTCTCATGCATAGGAGTTAGCCTAAAATTTCGATGATTTGGAAGTAGCTTTACAAATACAGTAGTTCTGAGTCCTGTTGTTGTTTTAATAATGATTTATCTATCAATCTATTTTTATCTGTATGCTTTTATTTAACCGATAATTTTTGTTTTACAAAAAATATATATATATATATATAATATATATATATATATATATATATATATAAACGGTGCGATATGTTTAATTTCAAGAGCTCGACAGGGTGGACGTCACCAGTGCTATCGTCCAGACTTAACTAAGCTAGTTGAAAAGAAGTAAAACCAAGGATGCTGCAACATACATTTCTACCAGCTCATCCCTCTCCTGCCCCTGAGGGTGGAAATGGGTTTCCAATCACTAAGATTTTATCTCCTGACTTCACTATTTAACTTCATAGACTTAAATTTTATAGGAAAATTACCCTTTTACAGACAAGAATATGACACAGAGAAAATTTACATTTTACCCCCTCCTGCCCGCGGACCGTAGAAAAATGGTATCCGGACAGGAAACGACGCCTTCATGTGGTGCAACCTCTAATTACTTGAAATAGGCCCTAAACTCAAATTGCAAGCCAGAAGAAGCCCCCCCCCCAAGAAAACAGTTCGGTACAAATGACACCTAGAAAATCCAGCTCACAAATAGTAAAACCTTAAAATCGCATTTATAATTGATTTTTAACTCGCCATCCTTGGACTTGATTTTTGAACTCGCCGTGCTTGACTTGATAGAAAATGACTGGCCCAGCCAACAAAAACTACAAAACAGAAAAAAATTAAGTTATCTCATTAGATGAAAATTGTGGGGTAATTTTTGAAGGAGAACTGGGATTTCAGATAAATCGTTGAGGTGAAAATCGTTTTATGAATGTCATTGAGCTCTCCAACATAGCTGAAGAAACTGGTCTGTCAATCAGTACACAGAAAATGTAAGTCATGCACAACAATACCCTATCCTACCTACCCTACCAATACCCTACCTGCACCACCGCTCAAAGTTGTGTCTGATTTACTAGAGGAGGTAGAAGAGATTAAGCACCTTGGTAGTCTCATTAATAAGTACCTTAGATCCTTGAGCAGGAAATCACCATACGCATTGCGTGCGCAGGTAGCGCCTTCAATAAACTAGGGAACATGTGGAGGAAGGTAGTATACACCTTGAAGCTTAAATTCCAAGTCTTCAACAGCAACATCCTTTCCGTACTAATGTACGAAAGCAAACCTTGGGTGTTGAGCAAGCAGCTGGAAAAGCGAATCCAGTGATTTGAAAATAAATGTTTTCGCCGCATCCTTGGTTTACACAGGAGTGACAAGATCACTAACGCCTATATACGGAAAAAAAAGCAGCCATTCGTGACCGATAGAATCGCAAGTAACCGATGGTATTATTGGGGTCACACGGTGCGTATGGGTAAGCGTTGCCTCCCCCATGATGTGCGGTGTTGGACTCCTCCCGGAATCAGAAAACACGGACAACAAAGGGCAAAATTCGGTCGATGTCTTGAGAAGGATGCTGCGCTTTCCAGATCGTCGCCCAAGAGAGGTCACCGTGGAAAGGTACCGTTGTCGTCTTATGCGCCAACCGGCATTGGAAGACCTAAGTCTAAGTAAGTAAGTGAGGCGACTATTCTGAACTTTTGGTGTAAAAACATTTTTGCTCCACTTTCCCCAAGGCCAAATCATATTTTTCTTTCACTGTCCTATCTAAGAGACAACCAAAAAAAATATCTTACACAATATACCAAAATAGTATATGACAGTAACCCCGCAATAACGGGCACAGAGGCTTGCAGGGATATGATGATTTATGCGCTTTTATAGTTTAAACTTGTTTTGAGTTGTTGAATAGAACTATCTATCTATTCAATGAAGACAAATCCCTCAGCATACACTGTAATTCTTATAATTTGTTTCATTATTATCATTTATATTCTTGAACAAAAAGCCTTTCCCGCAAAAATATGAAAAAAAGGTATTTTCGTCCTCCTACAAACTTTGGGAAAACAGCAAGCGAATTCGATAAAAGCGAGATCGGAATTGAACTCATCATCGGACAGTTTCACCATTCAGCCAACGGATCTTCTTTGCCAAATAGGAGCCAGTGACCTTGAGAATACCATAAAAACAGGTTATCTAGAATAGTAACAGCAAATATTGCCCACAAACTTAAATTTCTCGTATTGCTCTAAGACAATTTCCTCACACGACACAAGATTAACCCCCAAAACGGAATATAAATATTCATCTTGAGAATTTAACTCAACCTTGCAAGGATCCTGGCCTGCAGAGGTCGGTGGAGCATGACGGTCCCAAGTCCATAAAATGAGGAGGGTTGGACGATGGGCTTGCGACCTATCCTCGTAAAATTCCAAATTGCAAAAGAAACATCGATGATAGCCTCGGATACCCCACTACACCATTTGACGACAACCTCAGCACGCCCACGGACACGATTTATGACAGCAAAAACTAATACGAAATTTGGAGTTGGAATGTAAGGACACTAAACTAGCTGACAAAACCTGAACAAGTACTCAGAGAGATGAAGAAGTATAAGCTAGATCTCCTTGCTCTAAGCGAAGTCAGGTGGATTGGATCTGGACATGAGCAACTAGGAGAGGGTTACTCACTAATTTACAGCGGCAATGAATCCCGGCACCAGGCTGGAGTTGGGATAATGCTGTCTGACCAGGCCGGTAAAGCACTAGTTGAATGGAAGCCAGTCAGTGACAGATGCTTACTTGCAAGATTTGTACAACAAGTCCTAGGGAGACATGGTCTTGGTGAAATGAATGAAAACGGAGCCCTCCTGGTAGATTATGCTCTGAGTAATGATCTTATGGTCGGCAAAACTCAGTTTGAACATAAAACCATCCACAAACAGTCCTGGATCTCGCCAGACGGCAGGACGAAGAACCAAATAGATCATTTCCTAATCTCAAGGAGATGGCAGGACAAGTCTTCTGGACGTACGTGGCTTCAGAGGGGCAGATGCCCAGTCGGACCACATCCTGATGGTAGCAAAATTGAAAGTCAAGCTGAAAGTGTCCAAAAACACAAAGTAGAATTCTACGAAGCTTTATGATGTGGATAAGTTACATGTCCGAGAAGCCCGAAGAAAATTTTGTATGGAGTTGAAGAACTCATTCGCTCCACTTGAAATAGAAAACGGCACAGACAGTCCGGAAACAGCATGGCAAAAAACGAAGACAACTTACAATCAAGTTGCTAGGGATGTGCTCGGGTATAAGAAGAAACCGAAAGAAAGATGGATATCACAGGACACTTAGAAACTAATGGACGAGCGCAATGACTTGAGACAGCAAATTTTCTCTGCTAGCGGCGACAGAACTTCGGTCTTTGCAAATGTCCTATATAGAATGAAGGACAAAGAAATCAAGAAGTCGGCAAAAGCTGACAAGCGGAGGTGTGTAGAAGAGAAGGCTAGACTAGCAGAGGAAGCAGCTAGAAAAGGAGACTCCAAAGCAGTTTACAGGCTCACAAATGAAATGATAGGAAAGTTTCCCAGCAGATCCAGCCAAGTCAAAGATGAGAGCGGAAATGTTCTCACCGAAACTGAGAAAATTGACGAGAGATGGGTATCCCACTT
Source organism: Artemia sinica (assembly GCA_027921565.1). Lineage (NCBI taxonomy): Eukaryota > Metazoa > Arthropoda > Branchiopoda > Anostraca > Artemiidae > Artemia > Artemia sinica. The sequence continues at coordinate 18,565,042 of CM051264.1, read as the reverse complement.
CGAAAAGGTTTTAAATAGACCGAGACCAACTGACCGAGAAAGCATCCCTTCTACGCCCTTTCTTAACCTTAAGTTTGACGAAAATCCCCCAACATCTGCGGTAATACTTGTTGCAGTGAAGAAACTCAAGAATGGAAGATCACCTGGTGAAGACTGCATAACTTAGGAAATGATCAAGGCATCAATGAGGACATGCCTCTCAGTGTGGATAACACTGATTGCAACAGTCTGGCAGTTTGAAAAGGTCCCTGGCGACTGGACCAAAGGGATAATTGATAAGATATTTAAGAAAGGTGATGCTCTTAACTGCGATAACTGGCGAGGTATAAACCTGATATCAGTACCAAGTAAGGTTGTAGCGCTTGTAATACTCGAACGACTGAAAAAAGCACTTGATCCGTATCTGAGAGAAGAGCAACATGGCTTTCGGATAGGTAGATCTTGTTCAGATCTCATATTCACGCTCAGGACTCTGATAGAAGAAGCAAATGAGTGGTCCAACAAAGTATACATGCTCTTCATTGATTTTGAAAAGGCCTTCGATTCCGTGGACCGTGACACACTCTGGAAATTCTACAGTATTATGGTGTCCCCAAGAAAATAAGAATTTTGATTATGTCCTTTTATGAAAATACGGAATGTTGCATAAATACAGAGAATTCCAAGGAACAACTAGCTTCTTCAAAATTATGCCAGGAGTGCAACAGGGATGCGTTTTATCACCCTTTTTAATTGTAATTTTAATGGATTATGTTTTGAGAGAAGCGGCTGGCTTCGGAATAACAGTCGGAAATAAAATCCTCTCGGACCTTGACTGTGCGGATGATGTGGCACTTCTGGAAATGACAAAGCAGCGACTCCAGGAGCTCCTTAATAAAGTGAGCGTTAAAGCGGAGAAAGTTGGCCTAAACATCAACATAGACAAGACTAAATAAATGGCAACATCAGGCTCGCCAGTCGAGCTCCTGCACAAAAATCGTAGAGTCGAACAAGTCCATGAATTTAAATACCTTGGAAGCTGGGTCGATTACACAGGAGAAGTGCAAAATGAGGTCAAGAGAAGAATTGGCATGGCAAACACTGCTTTCAACAAACTTAAGCCAGTATGGAAATCAAAGAAGTACTCGCTTGCACTAAAGCTGCGACTTCTTAATAGCAACGTTTTGTCCGTGCTATTGTATGCCAGTGAGTGCTGGAAACTAGATGTTGGGACAGAGAAAAGACTCACAGCTTTCGAAAATATGTGCTTGAGACGCGTACTGAATATCGGTTGGCGTCAAAGAGTCAGCAACATTGAGGTCCGCAGAAGAACTGGCCAGCCGCTTATTACTGAAGTGATTAAGAAGAAGAGATGGAACTCGTCCTTCGGATGGCCACGTCCTTCGGATGGAGGACTCAAGAATCCCGAACCAGGTTCAACATTGGCAGACGCGTGGGCGTCGACAGAGGGGAAGACCGAGAAACACGCTCAGACGCACATACGATCGTGATCTACACATGCTCACACATCACTACAACCCCAGTGGGAGGATTTAATTGCCGCAGCGCCAATACGTAATGTTTGCCGAGGCTTCGTCGATTCCCTATGCGCCCCAGATGGCTCAGGAGGACCTAAGTTCTAAGTAAGTAAGTTATCTCGAGAAGGGAGGGGGGGGGTTTCAGAGCACGAAAAGCAAATTTTTATTCTATAATTGGTCAATGACGAACAAATTAACATCCCATTGGGACTTATCCCCATTTGAACGTTTATTTGTTCGTCATAGATAGGCAGGGTGGTCTTGGAAAAAAAAAAAACACCTAATTTATGGTATTACTTCGAATATAATTATTCAATATATCCCACAGTTCCAGTCGGTAGGGGACTGTTTTCTGATTTTTGCATCTCTTAACTGTTATCGTATAGCGCTAATAGATTTTAAATTTAGAGTTTAAAACCAACAGTAACTAGTTTTGTGTCTAATGTCCTGTAGAAACAGCGACATATTGATTTTTTGTTAAGATACAGTTTATTCTTTTTTTTGCTTCATTTAACTTCGAATTCGTCAAAAAATTTGGAGTTCATTCATTAGAACAATACCCCCCACCCCCCATGGCGGCATCCTTGATGTAGATAAAAACCTACTGACAAGAAGCTGTCAAATGTATTGAAACTTGTAAAACAGTCATAATCTGTCAGCCTTCAAGTTTTTATATAGCTCCAGTTTTCTTGTCAACATGTCACGTTTGCTTGTGCTTAATTATTTCATCACTTTTAGTCCTATGCCCTTTTTTTTTATGTCTATTGCTAAATCAATAATCGTGTTACCAAGGCCCAGCTCTCTTATAAGGAAAATACTGGAATAATCAACAAAACAGTTTTGTGTCTCGGAGCTTAATTCAATACGAGTATCTCTCTCTTTCTGCAACTAGCAACACTCATTTAGAAGCTTCAGTATTTTGTGTCAGCAGGACCAAAAGAAAATGGGAAACTTAAAAGAGTATAAATTGGCGCTAGAGTCGAAAGGAAAAAACACCAACGCCATCTACTGCTTGGCTATATTTCCCCTTTTTAGCCAGCCCTAAACTGCTGCATACTTTCGTTTAGGGTCCTTTAAAACCCAGTGAGGGATACAAAAAAAGGAATCCTGTCACCATTAGGCTTGCCAGCTCATAGTCAACTAGCCTAAACAACCTGTCAAAAAATTTCCCAAAAATCTACTTTGCGGCAGATCTTGAGCATCCTACATCCTGAGACTTACATTGAATCGGAATTCCCCCAACTTGCAAAATGAAATAAGAGCCGTTCACTAGGTCGAAAATATCTGAAACCTAGCCCTGGAGTACGTTTATTAAGATCCTTTTTTAGATGCCAAAAAATTATAATTCAAACTGTTGCAAGGGTGGACTTTTGTAATCAATGCAAGGGTGGGTGCTATGACTTTATCCTAGGACTAATTTTTGAATATCCATAGCTGTCAGTATCAGGACGAACCTGTGCTTAATATAACCTAACTAAAAAGGTAGAGAGTTCTAAACCTAATATGAAATCCAAAATTCATCTAGGTTTCGGCCGAGACTAAGTCTCAGTTTTCTAGTTCTAATTTGTGCATACAGAATTTTGGTTTGGGATCGACGCAAAAATGTAACGTATAAATAAACCAATTAAAGCACAGTTTTAACACGGAAACAAAGGACAATTTATTTTTTCGCTTTGTAACGGCCACAATGGCTATCTAAAGTGCTCGGTCATAAATCTATTACGCAAGGATCTCTTTGCACATTGCAAAACTATTATATTATATTTATATTTATGCTATCAATAAAATATTCACCCACCTGACGTAAAAGATTATTAATTTGTTAAATTTCAAAAAATAGAGGAACTGACTGCGATAATTTAATTGCTTGCAAAAACAAAGATAGAAAAATGACAGCAGATTTTTACTAATTATGTTTTGAAACATATTTCATAAATAATGAACGAAATTACCACTTTGAAGAATAAAAAAATGATGAATACAGAAAAACCTGTATTTATTGTCAGGAAAATTTGTGGACTCCCTCAGAAAATAAAAGAAAGAAAAGACACCTTTCACGAACCCCCCCCCTTCCACACACAAGGGAGAACTTGACAGGCATAAAAGAACAAGGAAATTACATAAAATGCATAAGACAATATATAGAGACTATGATGTTTCTGGACCCATTGATTAGTTATGAGGCGGGGTATACCCCCCTCCCCCCCCAAAAAAAAAACAACAGAGGAAATCTCAGCAATTTCTGCAATTATATATTAATTTATATGTCTTCAACAATTGACATAGTAGTCAATTTAAATAGTAAACAAAGAAACTTTATAATATATGCCCTGAAGGATCGTTGGCAGGAAAGGCAGGGATAAAAGGAAAATGCTGATCGTTCAACTGTTGAACGAACAAACGATTTTGAACAATACAAAAACAACGTAACACTATAAGACGACCAATGATTTTTCCTTTACAATTATTACATTAGCCAGGCAAACAGTAATACATTGTATGATTGTGATCACTGACAAATTTGCGAACGCAAAAGGTGACTCAAAGCAAACAGGAAATTGACTCAAAGCAAAACAGGACAATGATTTTCCCTTCTCACAATAATTACATAAATAAAAAAATAATAAAAATTATAATAGAATTATAAAAATCCGGTCGACTCAAACGCAAATTAGGAATTATTCTCCTCCGCAATATCAATGAGGAATGAGTTGACCGAACTAGCAGCTAGTTCTCCTAACTACCATATCAGTCACCCAGGAGACAATCTCGGCAATCCTGCTTTTGGTTTGGAGTTTGTTTTTGCTAAAAGCATGATCTTTTATGCTAAAATATTGTAACCTTTTAGGAGCCATTGATGTAAACATTGAAAAAGTTACTACCGAAATCCTCAATTTACTATGTAAATACATCTACATTATATTGAACAAGCGACTTCTTAGTTTTTAATAATTTTTTGAATGGTTTTCCTTTAATGTTTCTGGAACGTTCTTTTTCTGGACTGACAGGAGCATGCACTGAAGAAGACTAAGTCGCTTTCACTGAGAATAAATGGGAATAGTATTATTATACTATTGTATGATAGTATATAATGCCTGGGTAATAGTATAATAATATCTGGGTAGTATTATTACTAAAGATGGTGATTGCAGTGAAGATGTTGAAAGAAGAATAGTCAAGACCCAGGGTTTCTTTTTCCAGTGGAAGAAAGTTTGGAAGAATAGGAATATAAGTCTGTGAGCCAAGGTTAGAATATTGGAAGCTATAGTGACGACAGTGGTCAAGTAGTTTTTAAAACGTGGGCGCTTCGAAAGACGCAGGAGGATTCGTTAGATGTTTTCCAGAGAAATCGTCAACAGATTCTTTTAGGTAGCCGTCTGGCGGACCGTATTTCAACCAGTAAGCTGTACGAGAATTGTGGCCCTATCCTACTTTCTAAGGCTATGGTGAGAGAAAGGTTGACATGGCTAGGACATGTTCTGCAGATGAAGGATGACATATTGCCAAATGTCGTTCTTTTTGGCCGACATTCTAGGGCCAAATAAGAAGTGGGCTGTCCCAAAATGGGGGTGGGAAGAGGGTGCAAAAATGGATTTGAAGGAGATTGGAACTTATTGGGAGGGTGTAAAGAGGGAAGCTTTGAATAGATTGGAATGGATTAGGAGCGTGTGCAGCTGTGTTGGTCTCAGGCGGCTTGCTTGGTACTGCAGTGAGTTGCTAGTAGTATATATATATATATATATATATATATATATATATATATATATATATATATATATATATATATATATATATATGAGAAGGTAGCCCCCTGGCCCCCTACCTCCTCCTCATATATGAGGAGGAGGTAGCCCCCTTCATATACGTATTAATTTCTGTTCGTTTCAAGTTTTAATGTTTGCTCCTTACTTTCAGTTGAAAAAAACTTGCTTTTTTATATTCTGATCTTTTTTTAAATAATCCCAGGTTATCTGGCCCCACCTCCACGGAAGAATACCCTCCCCACGGATATATCTTCTAGATAATTCAATCCCGGTGAAAATTTACCCAGGACAATTACTCTTAACAACTCCAGGCGTAAAAAATTGAGACCGAAAAGAGAAAGCAATAAAAACAAAAAGAATTTTGTACGGGAATTCTGGCGAATTTTCCCAGTGTATAATTTCCTTTGACGACTTCACACCCACTGGAAAGTTCCCCCGTGAACCCCCAACAGAAAATTCGTCTTCCCACCCTAAAATGTATGCATGCTTCCCAATAGCAAATACTATGCGTAAACAAATGGGCAACTTTTATAAATTAAAGAGCTTTTCCTCCTGGGGCTGTTGGGGGGGGGGGGTCATGTTACATCCAATCCATTCAAATGAGCCCTCTCACAATATTCTAGGACCACTGGGTCGATACGATCACCCCTGGGAAAAAAAACACAGCAAAAAAAAAAAAAAAAAAAAAAAAAAAAAAAAAAAAAAAAAAAAAAAAAACACACATCCGTGATCTTTCTTCTGGCAAAAAAAAAAAAAAAAATACTAAGTTCCAAATCTTTGCAGATAGAAGCTTGAAACCTCTACAAAAGGGTTCTCTCATACTCTGAATCTGAAAGTGTGATTTTTGATTCTATGACTTTTAGGGGGTCTTTTCCCCTTTTTTTTTTCGAAAATAAGGCAAATTTTCTCAGGCTCGCAACCTTTGAAGGGTAAAATTAAACTTAATAAAACTTATATATTTGAAATCAGCCTAAAAATTCGATTCTTTTGATATATCTTTTGATGGAAATTCTATTATTTAGAGTTTCTGTTACTACTGAGCCCCGCATGGTCGCTCTTACTATACAGTTACTACTAACTGTTTGATTAAATTTATGGCTCAGACACTATAAATGTTTTTGCAGTTTACATAATAAATTTAGCGAACTGTTTGACAACTAATTATCTTCAGGAAACTCTAAGCTACTAATGGGCCCTTCGCCTGCTTAGCCAATTGGTGGATCCAGCCTTAAGAATGAACGTTAAACATAATTCTAATAAGTGTTGTTCTCAAGGCCAAATATGTCAAACTGTCTACACTTTCAAAATTTTACAGAGGGAGCAGAAAGGCTAAAAAAAAACAATTCTTAAGGAAAATCATGGAGTTGCACACTAACCCTCTTCGTTTAAAACCAGGGACGGGCTGGGAGACGTGCTGGCAGAACTCAAGGTAGGTTGAAGCATACAGGAGGCAGGATCAAAGGCTTCAAGTCGGTAACATTGCGATTAATGATGAACGGTACCGTGGTAAATAGCCCTGAGAGGGGTGGAGGTTTCCCCTAGAAGAGGAGTATGGATCGGGATCGAGTAATCCAAGGAATAATGTATATACCACTTATTTTTTTTAAACATATCCTTCAAATGTATCAAGAGGGACGGGGGACCAAAGACGCATAAGAAGGGGGCTGGAGACCACAGACACATACGACGGGCACTAGAGACTGATTCATACGATCCAAATTAAGGAGAGGAGAATGCAGAGGGAATAAGATAATATAAGCGGATTGAAATCCGATAATTGAAGAAATGGGAAGTATATTTAGAGTTCTCTGTATTTTCTTGTTTTTCCGCTGCATTTTTTTAGATGGAGATCATCGCATATTGTTCTTAATATGAGCGGGATTAAATCCCCTCTCCCAAACTGCTTTGTTATCAATTTTCAGGAAAAATCAACTTGTTAGTCCTGAAGTTGGAGATCAGTAAATCCAGCCTTTGAAGAACCAAAGGCAGTGAGAATGAAATCTGATTCCTTGAATTGGATAAGTGCAAATTTACATGGTAATTTGCATGATTAGGAAAAACCCGGGAAATCAATTCTTCATTAAAATGTCCTCCACACCAAGAAATTTCGGCAGCGGGCGCCAATTTAAAAAAAAGAGAAGAAGAAACATAGGTAAAAATAAGCCAAAAGTAGGCGAAAAACGTGTGGCACCAAAAAGTTTAAGAAGGCGCAGCTTACATTGAAGGTGTTTGGGAATTTGTTTGGGCTCTTTAGGAATCAGCATATTGTCAATATTAGAATTGTCACCGACGAAAAGTTTTTTGTCAAATTTAAGATATTACGTCTGATTATTCGTTTTCACGGTTCAATCTGACAACAGTGACGAAAATATGTTACCGCCAAAAATATATTCATAATTTTGAAACATTCAAAAGAAAAAATCTTAGAAAATCGCGTTCTAAGGTATAAAACAAAACTTAAGGGTATAGGGGGGGGGGGGGGCAGAAAAGGTTTTTGATTTGATGTCCTTGGTAATTTAAGGTATTCAATTTGAACAAAACTCTTAAGAAACATTAGAAGAATGATTGCCACAGCAAATAGTCTGCAATTGCGTCCATTCTTCTGAAATGATTAATAACAGCCGAATCTTGCTGAAATGATTAATGACAAGTTTGGCTTTGACAATGACAATGATAAAAAATTCGTTTGGTTTTTTTATTTTAAGCGCATCTGTTAAAGAAAAACCTTACAAAAAAAAACATCAATGGAAAAAAAAAACCTGGCTTTATTATGTAAGGAGCTACCAATTTTGATCTTCTTTATACTTTGGTTAGTTTTAAAAGTAGCTTCATATATCAAAATGAACCCAAGCAAAAAAAAGATGGTAATGAAAGGAAAAATAGGAGAAGAACAAAAAAAATAATCTAGAGTTTTGAAATATTGAACAAAGAGATAAGGCTGATATTAGAAAGAGAAAATATAACCAGTTTCGAGCTCCTCCCAAAATCCCCTTTCCCTATAAGCAGTCTGCTCCGATTTCTGTATAATAAAATGCATGGGAAAACACGAAAATACAGACAATTTTAGATACAGGAATCATTTATCCGAGTATCGTATCCGAACCCCTGAAATTTTCGTACCAATGTTCACACCGAGTCCGTTGATCTTGAATTGAAGTTATTAAGTATTTTGCAGTAGGTTGCATCAAGACATGGCTAATTGTAGAAAGAGAAAAAGCCAAGACCGATAGTCCAAGTAATCGAGAGGCAAATGTTTAAAAGGGTTGCGGCGCATGGTAAATGACGGGAGTAAGTATGACTCTCTTATTGGACACATACTTGTTTGTTTAGTTTTGGAAAGGCACGCCTGCCTAGAGTCAAAGCTCGAAAAAAAGCAATGAAAACGGAGACATAAAAAACTACAGGATAAAGAAACTTCCTTGGACTTTACCTTAACATACGTTATGTTTGCCAAAAAAACAAAACAACAAAAATAAACACCATGAAATACATCCAGGTTGTATACAATTCACGAACGTCGTTCAAGTTCAATCTGCAAATTGTGACCAATTTCTTCTAAGCAGTGAAAATCATAAGAGAGATTCTACCACCAGTTATGAGGAATAAAATAAACACAAGGTCAGCTAACAAAGTGAGATTGCAATTGCCTACTCCAAGAACAAACCGTTCTGCCATTTCTTTCGTTCCTTTTTACATGTCAGTGTTTAATAAGTTATAGTCTCGTGTTTTTTCTGTTTTCGTAGAAAGTACTAGCGCCATTTAGTTGAATTTTTTTTCCCTAAACTATGACTGGTTGTATAAATAAAACTATATTAATCCATGTTATACATATAATTAAATCTTGTTAATACATATTAATACATGTTAATACAGATTACATATAATTTTTCGTAATTATTCCGCCCATAAAAACTCTTTCAGTCAATTTCTACCCTTGTTCTATTCATTTCTACCCTTATACCATTGGACATCCACTACCCTCGTTCGCTTGCACCAGCATTAAAGAGTTGGGTATCCTCCTACCGAGCCTGGGCTAAAGGAATAAAGCAAGGACATGATCAATACTTTCTTGGGGGTTAAACCGATCTCTGCAGAGACTAAGTGTTAGGGACATTGGTAGTTCTTTCCTGTATGACGCATTTTTCTAAGTGACATCTACATGGTTGTCCAACTCGACGTCCAGCATGCATCTCTGGTCGTGACAAAAGTTTCGATTGGCTTCTTCTTAGTGTTAGAGATTTCGATTGACTTTTAAATGTTGAAAAAAATAGATTAAATTTCAATCAAAAAATTAAATTTCGATTAAGGCTTTTATTAGCCTTTTCTTAGTTTTGGAATTTCTGATACAGCTTTGAACAACTCTTAAATTTTTCTAAAAGTTTTGGTTGACTTTTTATTGGTTTTCGACTCTTAAATTTATACAGTAACAAGGATGCTTCCTTAAGCAGCGTTCACATGCAGATCCAACAAGGCTTCCATGTCAAAGAATGCATCTGGTTAAGCACTTGCTAAGGCCATGGGGATCCAGTCAAACATGTGAACATCACACTTAAACCTAGATGATAAATAGAGCGACAGACCGAAGAAGCTTTCTGATTGGTCGAACTTGAAATCCTAAAGAGAGTTTCTAAACTCTAAACGTGGATGCTTAGTTGTAAGTTGTTAGAAGCAAGAACTGAATTTTACGTGTGAATGGGAATTGCCTGATTTGGACAGGTTTGGATGTTTGGACAGACACGTGTTTAGACATATGAGTATACCTAGGAACGCACGTGAAAGCTATTTAAGGAAATTTTTCTATTACTCGAGCTAAAGAATCTTGTTGCGATGACTAGCGGCAAGTCATTTAGCAATAGTGGCGCCAATATAAAGTGGCTACAAAAAGCTAAACTTTGCTAAAAGAAAAAAAAAAGAAAGCTTGGTTCCCATACCTGCGTTATTTGGGCAAAACTAATATTTTCACGTTTTCTGCCAGGTTTAATTTTTGTTTTATACAACGTCATACGTTTCAATATCAGCAAAAAAATAGGGATTTTGCATTTTTCGTCAGATTTCGTCCGTTTTTCTGGAAGCTTTGCGTCATGACAGTTCAAAGACTGCGTTGAAATATCTCGACTGAGCAGTTGAAAAATGTAAAAACAAAGCAAGCAGTCTTCTTCAAATTCCGTATTTTCTGTTTTCCAGTAAGCGTTTTAATGAACAAAATCAATATATTTGATATGAACTCCCCTGCGTTTCTGTTGCATCGACTGTACATGAGCTGTTTCGTCGTGTAATAAAAGAAAATGAGGCCTGCGTGAGCCCACGTAAAAAGAAAAAAAAAAATCTTACGGGTAGTTCCATACAGATCTGGTGAACTCGTTGTCCATAATTGAAAAAATGGCCTCAACATCACCAGTATGTAGCCTCTCAGGCGGTTTCTCTAAGTGCCACCTCATAATTCGAGCAAATCCATGCTGAGGACCAAAATTCCAAGGTCCAAATTGAGCTAGAGAAACAAATAAAACAAATAAGAACAAATAAGACTTCCATAATACTAAATTGAGGAACTAATTTTGCCTCACACACACTCCTTTATCCCACATTTTAGTCACTTTGTAGCCCAGACACACAGCATATCAATATTTTA